>CM021102.1:483126224-483797528 GCA_007115665.2 Sequoiadendron giganteum
CTATTGTGGGATAACCCTAGAGTAAAGGAGAAGGATCTCAAAGGGATTGAAATAAGATAAATATGTAGTGATGGATCATTGAAGTGTAGTACATGCTACGAGATTGGAATTAGAGCAATTTGGATTAGTTTTGATTGAAGATGATATAGATTATTTTACAAAGAATGGGTTGCAATGGTAATGAAAGATTAACGTGTAGTGGACTATAGGATATAAGAGTTTGAGTACTTATCTTCTCTTCTCAAAATTGAGGATGGATCATTTAACAAAAAATAACCCAATCTATTTATGGTTGCAAAGTATGAATATAGATTAAGACGAATGAAATAGATATACTTAAGATATAAAATGCGGGCTTGGGAATTCCAAATTGATCATGTATGAGAAGTTGAAATACCACTCATTTTTATTTTTTATTGATACATTAAAACTATCAATTTGAATAGTGGGTGGCTTTGTTAGTAGTGGGGAAAAAATTGTACTATTAAAAATGTTGAGAAACAAGGTGAAAATACCATAATAAAATCTCTTACAAGTGTATGTAAATTTAAAATATATTTTTATCCAAGGATAACCATATGATGATTATGTAATTACATAAAATTAACAATAAGAATAAAATCAAAAAACCATATGAACATAGGGTTTACGTAGATAAATCCTTTTGTGAAAACATCCACATTAGAAAGATGACAATTGGGTATTAATCTTCAATAAATATATGCATCCGACACACTAACAATCTCTCACTCTAACAACACTCCATCAACACATGTGTACCCATAAAATAAAATTATTAAACTACTATCTCATACATCCAATTTATAGGTAAATGTGAGAGGAACGCCACAAATGATTTTCCAAAATAATGTACCATCAATCTATGGTAAGATGCAAAAACTTCCACATCCAAAATAAAGAGGATATTTTGAGAATAGTAAATGTAAGTTCTAATTTGCCATGAATAGAAAAATAACCTCCATACCAATAATAAACAACATTTTTGAATTGTAACTCTTCCATAATGGCCCATATCTAAAGGTAGTCATCCAAAATCATCACCTAACTCATATTGGACCCACTAACAACATGCAATATGTTCCACTACCCAATTTTGATGCTCAAGTTGAGAAATTTTCTAAAATAGATTTTTAAATTCCACTACTAATTCTATCTCATTCATGAATGCACGTGACAACTAATAACAAGATTCTTGGGGAATAATAATTACAAAATATTTTCTAATTTTATCCTAGGCATCCAAGGAAAATTTCCAAGAGTGTTGGAGATACATAAAATATACATAGGATTACAAGTTGGTGACACATTAATCCTAACATTCTCCCACTTAAAAGTATACATGAAAAATATATCTATAGGAAATAAAAATATAATTAAGCACAAGAATCAAGGTCTATGGCCTTCTTGCCTATATTGGCATAGTGTGATGGTTTACATATGGTGTTTTTTTTCCACCTAGGTTCAAACCTCGTTTGGGTGTTATTGTTGAGTGTTTATGTTGGGGATGAGTTCCTCCATTTGTGACCTCACTGGTTCATAGCTCTGAGTCAAAAGAATTTACCACTTTAAAAAAAAGTCTATGGCATCCCTATACAAGGAAAACTTATCCATGTTCATTAGCTTTATAAGTGAATCTACAACATTATCTAAAATGTACACATTATCTAGAAAAACCTTACTATTATCAAACATTTATTGTACAAAGTGATACTAAACATCAATACACTTAGTATTAGCATTATACATGGGGGTTCTTAGCCAAATAAATGATACCATGACTATCATATTCAATTCTAATGATCCTACACTTAAAACATATATATATATATATATATATATATATACAAAGTATTTATAACCAAATTGCCTCCTTAGAGGCATGTGTAGTAGCTATATATTCTACTTTGGTGGTGGAAAAATCAACCATAGAAAAATACTAACAATATTAGCATAAGGCATGTTATGTAGCCCATCAAAATCATTGTCTAATTTAGGAAACAATCTAAAATAAGCTTAATACCAACAAGAAATGAAATATTCATAGGTTTACAATCATGCATACTAAATTGTAGTAAAATGGTATCCACATACTTACTCTTAATCAATTTTTTGTGTGAAACTAATCCCTCTTGATCTCCATCCCAATAATATATTTTGTATCCCTCAATTCCTTCAAGTCAAATGTGCAAGAAAGCTAAGTTTTGAGCTTTCTAATCATCACCTTTCTACTACCAATAAATAAAATATCATCCACATACAAGATAAATATTAGAATTTAATCATCAATAACCTTAATATAAACATAATATATTTTCCTTTCCCATAACAAAACCCAAAATTTTAATGCAAAGACATCAAATATTTGATACCACACCTTGGACACTTATTTTAGACCATACAATGACCATTTCAACATGCAAACCAAATGTAGCTTTCCTTTCACAATAAAACCATTAGGATATCACATATAAATCTCATCCTCGATATCCCCTATACAAGAAAGTATTTTTAAGATTTATTTTATCACTCGCATAATCAAAAGCTATAGAAATAGACAAAAAATAATTTAAAATAAAAGAAAACTTAGTAACATGAGAGATAATTTCACTAAAATCGACTTTTTCTCTTAGAGTATCCATTAGCCACTAGTTTGGTCTTATACCACTCTAATTAAAAATTTACATTAAATTTGTTTTTGTACACCCACTTGCAATCAATGGCATTTATTTCCAAAAGATAACTAACAAGATCCTAGGTATCATAAATATACAAGGCTACCATGTTATCTTGCATGGCTTGCATCCAAGAATCATTATACTTCAAATAGAGAGCCACCCTAAAATATCTAGGCTCATTATCAATACTCAACAAAGTAAATACACAATATAAATTTGGTAGCTGTATGTATCAACCAATTTTTTTTATCTTGTGGACCTTGTCAAGGTAAGATTAATAGGATCTACCTATTCTTCTATGTG
This sequence comes from Sequoiadendron giganteum, assembly GCA_007115665.2. Classification (NCBI taxonomy): domain Eukaryota; kingdom Viridiplantae; phylum Streptophyta; class Pinopsida; order Cupressales; family Cupressaceae; genus Sequoiadendron; species Sequoiadendron giganteum. The sequence continues at coordinate 483,129,224 of CM021102.1, forward strand.
CTTATCATGCACATTATCATCTAAAATATCATATGAACATCTCTTCGTCTTCACATTTGGTCTATAAAATAGTTTTTCCATAATAATTTTATTATTTTTCTATTTTTGTCTTGAAGATCATTATTTTTGTTCTATCATTTTATTTTAGTTTTTGATTAAGGGAAAATAGGTTTTGATGGGACCCTGAAACCCATTACAAATAGGTTTTGAAGGGACCTAAAACCCTATCTGAACAAAGCAATATGCTAAAAGAAAATCACAAATCATAGCCCAAATAGCAACAACATTAAACAGAAAAAATGGGACTACACTAGTTGCACAAAGGTTTTGAAGGGACCTTGAACCCTTTACAACAAGGTTTTTGTCAGGACCTTAAACCCAAGAAAAGAAAGGGATTGAAAACCTTAACGAGAGAAGAGACCCACCTAAATCAACCAAGCAATTGTTAGATTGTAACAACTAGACTGCAACAAGACAACTGCTCAATGTAAAAAACATTGAGCCGAAACATAGAGGGCAAAAGAAACTCCCTATCAAAACTAACATACCAACCCTACTCCAAACCTTAATAACATAGTAATAAGGAAAGACAAAGTACAAAGATCACCTTTCAAACCAAGATACCAGCTCAATCTCCACCTCAAAAGGAGAGAGCTCCCCTCTATTGGAGAGGATGTCACGACCAACTATTTGACTGCCACCTAAAATCTCCAGCACCCTCAACCTCCACAAGAGAAGTGTCCACCTCAAAAGGATCAACAACTGAGGAAACCATAAACCTTCACCTCCCAAATCCACCTTAATAGGAGAGGAATCCACCTCCATAAGATCCGAGGAGAAAGCCAACACAATAGCGGAATAGGCAACTAGACCATCCTTTGGCAAACCCTACAATACGAGGGTGTTGCCACAATAATGGGTTACACTTTCTGGGACATCCTAATTTTTGCTTGAAATCACATATTTTTGAAAAATATAATGATTTAAGCCTTTAAAGGTTCCATTTAAAGGATTTTTATTAAAGAGGTTTTGATCAAACCCTCTTAGATCAAACTCCCTTAGATAGAACCCCATTAGTTTTAAACCACACCTATAATAGAGTCTCCTCTACACCTATCAAAATGCTGATAAAAAACCACTTTTGATTTACCTTTTGGGGGATCAAATGAATTCATTTAAAATTTATGTTTTGTAAGTATGTAGCACTTATTATGAGCTTCCCAAAAATTATAATTTTAAATATATGTAATTTGAATATTATTTTTATTTTTTATTTCTTGTGAATGCATGTTTTTCAATGAATATTAAGGTCTTTGTTTCATGTGCATACGAAAAAATAGGAAAATAGAGAAAAAAATTCTAAAAATACATGTGCACTAGGTATTGATGTCCTTATTCCAACAAAAAATAATATGTTAATTCAAATGCATATAAAAAATTTATGTGGTCTGAAGTACACCTCTGTCCAAATTACAATTACTCTAACTTGGAAAATTAATTAAAAAAAAAATATGCAACACAAAATTATGAAAAAATATCCATGCACTATATATTGGTGTGACAAATTTGTATTTTAAAAATTAGAATTGTATCATTTCTATAAAAAAAGTTATGTGGTCTGAAGTAAACATCACTTTTTTAAAATGTTGTTTAGTAGAAACAATAAGTTATTAAAAATTACATAAAAGGATTTATAATTTATTTTTAGTTTTTTAAAAAAAATATATAATTAGAATCTACACAAAATCTCACAAATCACTAGTTTGCTTCATCTTCAAATTCTTAATGGTTTAATTGCTATAGGTGTAAGAAAGTTAAGATCTGGTGAAAAATGTTGATTTCAATGTCAAGTTTGGCCAAAAAGTGTAACCCATTATTGTGGGATCACCTAGGAACACAAGGTGGAGCACGAAAAGAGTTCTGAATAACAACCATAGAGCCACCTTAACAAATTTCAATCTAAACCTCAATTGGGTGTTCAATAAAAGCATGAGAAGAATCCCAACCAATAGCAAATAAACCACATCATGAGAAAATTAGTAATGCCACTAGCATGAAACCTTCCACCAAAAAAGAAGGCAGAAAAATTCACAAGCAGAAAGCACTACCAAAGGACCCAACAACACCTAGGATGTGGGAAAAAATCTTGAAGACCACCCAAGAAAAAGAACACAAACAAGGAGCATCCTAGACAAAGCTCCAAAGAAGCAGCAACATAGCTACAAGCCAAAAAAAACAACCCCATAAGAAGAAAAGGCAAAGAGAACCAAAAGGGGCACCAAAAGACAAACAACACCCTTAGAAAAGAGGACTCGAGAGCACCCAATTTGAGAAAATAGGCTGCAAAGGAAGAACAAAGTAAACAAAGAAACATAAATAACTAGGTTGACAGAAAAGAGAGAAACAAACCCAACCAACAAGAAAATCACTTCAATAGAGACCACTGAGGCACCATTAAGCAGCCAACAAGAATAAGAACCAAAACCCCACAAAAACATAAGCATGAAAGACCACACGAGAGACAAGAAGAAAATAAGAGCCTAGAACTTGGAAAAGAGGAAGTCTCCAATCTTGAATAAACAAGACACTTGTAACGCCCCGCCACGGAACCCTAGAGGACAACACATTAACACCTAAAACGTAACATTTTTTTTTTTAAAAAGGGCAATAACTTCACTACTACAAATGAAACATTAACTCAAATTCTAACCTAAGTCCTCTAAGGTCCGCAACTACACTACATGATTCCCATAAACTAAACTACAAGAACTATGAAGCATTACTTTAAAGAAATTCCCTCAATAATATGAAGTTACACTCAAACATCTTATTTACAAGATTGTCTAATAAGAAATAACCATTACATATATTCCATAAAGATCAATTGAACCAATCCAATTAACTAATATATAAAATAGTATCTTTTACATTTTCAATTACATAAGAGAGTTCAACATCAGTTTACATCATTACATCAATACAAGTGAACAAAAATGTCTCCTTGAATACACTTGAGAAGAGTACATCCGAGTATAATACATGATACATTAGATTTATGGTTCAATACTAGTACGTGAGTAACAATCCACATGAACTGGTACAAATGCAGAAGTCTTCAATTCAGAAGAAGTCACCACAATCACAAACAAGGAGAAGGAACCCAAAGGAGTACAATACACTTTCCACCCAAACATGTGGAGCTCAAAGGTCCACCCCCGTGCAAGAAGATAACACCTAGTCCCACAACAACAACAACAGGACGACCACAACTAACATAACAAGGCTAAAGAAAGATCAACTGACATTACCACAAACACGGCATGAAGACTATACATTTCTTCTAGAGGACATCACAACTCAAGGGGAGAGAACAAGTAAGGGAATACTAGTCTAGAGAGGGCAAGCCATAACGCACATAACAAAACCAGAAACGTACATATCCCAAGCAAGGCATGGACCCTCTCGCTCTCAACATAACAATAATTACAATAAGGAGTGCATGGCTAGGGACCCACAACAACACACCACAAGTATAGTATCAAGAAAATTAGGGCTCAATCATAACATTACAACCAATATCATATTCTCCCAAAGCCCCTGGAGACTTACAACTCCATTAAACACAAAGGACTCACCACTTTTAAACAATCATCAAAACATCCCACCTCACCATATCGACATTGAATACAATGAAAGCGGCCAATCCAACATCAATGCCATAATCAATGCTAAAATCAACATCAATACAACCCTGGGAGGCATAATTCTCACATTACCCAATGCTCAACAAATAATTTGTTATTAAACAATTATAAAGAAATCAACAATCATTAAATTTCTACTCTATTTCATTTACTTAACAAATTCTTCTTTGTCTACATATAATAAAATCACTTATCTTTTATTTCTAATATCTACTAAGTACACCCTTAATTAAATACAAGGCAGCTCTAATCCTTTCTTTTAATACCATAATTTATAAACAAGCATTCATATACATATATATAATATCAAACTATGACGTGACAAACATATTTATACCTATAAAAGCATACACACACCCACATACATATAGAAATACCAAGTTATGCATTGAAATAAGATGATTAATCAATTCATCTTTACAATTCTACTTTGTTCCTTAAATCATTTAAGCATATCCCATTAAATAAGTTACAATATACCAATTTAACACAACCTAATACATGACCTTTCATTTTTATTAGTTAGACATCATTAAATAGATAGGTTCCCATGAACATGTATATATATAAATATAAATAAGGTTCTCAAATTTATATTTGATATAAATATGGTATTTCAATCAAGAATAATTATTTTACAATTAAATCTATTATCCTAAATACCAATCCCTATACATCTTTTAATTAAATGTAATAAATTTAAACTTTCTTTTATAATCTTGTTCCATTCACCCATAAATCTCTTAACACTTACAAGTCAACACTAATTTTAATGTCAAGATATATAAATAAGCATACATATACATATATTTATAAATTATTTTTTTATATAAAATCTGAGAGTTGTTTTATCTATATTATCAAACTATAATACATCACAGGTATCTCTACATACATAAGCATACAACACACATATCTATATATGTAAATAATTAATGCCAATATAAAGTTATTCCACTCAAATATAAATAAACGAGTATACAACAATTAGAGTTGTTAAGAACCTCCGAGAATACTCAGAGTATCGCGTTGCATCTAGATTCATCTCCAAGATTGTTGCTAGATAAATTGTTTTAAGAGAGGTGAACTATTTCCATCATTTAGAAATGAACAAAGCTCTGTGGAGATTATCAATGATACTAAAAGATACAATCTGACAAGAAAAAAGGCTTACACTATCGTTTCCAAGCAAAGGCAATTGGCAGGTGCAAAACCAAGGATGAGATCTTGGGGTGAGGTGCATGTGCTTCCACTAAGGCATACAAAACATAATTTGCTGTAGAAACAAACAAAACTGAACACTCAACTACCCCCATCAGCATAGTACATCAAGTATATATTGTATAAAGGTTTCCTAATGTTGAGGAATGAAGGTCCACAATCATAATATTTTATTATTTCTTTTATTATGACTCTTCATTCGATGACTCTTCATTTTCTTATATAATCCTGGAGCCTTTTATTTGATGCTCCTGCTCAGTTGTAAACTTAATTCTTTTTGAATCAATACAATACTTTGCAGTCTGGACGTAGCCACAATTTGTGGTGAACCAAGATAAATCTGGTGTTTGCGTATTTGCTAATTACTTTACATATCTGCTGTTTTTCTCGCTTTTAAATCGCTTTCAATTGGTACCAAAGCATAGGTTGTGCAAATTGGAAATCTGGGTTGAATTTCAGAAAAATGGATGATTCGAAAGTGGAGAAATTCATAGGCAAGAAATTCAGCCTGTGGAAAGTGCAGATGCATTCCTTGCTGATCAAGCAAGATTTTGCAATCGCAATCGATGGAAAATCCAGCAAGCTAGCAACAATGTCAGATGAAGATTGGAAGAAGATTTATGATAAAGCAATGGCATCAATCTTTCTTTCACTGTCACAAAACGTCTTGTTCAATGTCTTCAACAAAAATACAACAAAAGAAGTCTGGGATAAACTTCAGAGCATGTATGAGATGGCATCTGCTGCAAATAAAATCTTCATTATGAAAAAAATCTACAAGCTGAAAATGAAGGAAGGGACTGCGATGTCAAATCATGTAAATGATTTGAATACTTTATTATGTCAAGCAACCTCAGTTGGTATGACTCAAGATGACGAAGCCAAAGCCATCATCTTGTTATGTTCTTTACTCGACAGTTGGGATCCCGTAGTTACAGCTGTTAGCACTTCTAATTCCTCAAAGAAGAAGCTGGTCTACGATGAAGTGGTTGCTACTTTACTTAGTGAAGATATGAGAAGAAGTAACAAAGACACCCCATCCGGTGATGCTCTTACCATGGTCAGCACCAAAAGAAGGGGAAGAAGCCATCATAAAAGTAATAACAATAATTACAATTACAATCAAAGAAAATCAAGATCGCCCAATCGATCAAAGTCAAGAGGTAGAAATGGAGAGTGCTAGTTTTGTGGCAAACCTGGCCACTCAAAACGAAATTGTAGGTCTTACAAGAAAGCACAACAAAAACTGAAGAATAGTGAAGCTAATACAGCCTATGAAGTAGATGAAGCTGCTCTAATTCTTTCTACAAGCGACTCAAAATCAGATTCTTGGGTGATAGATTCTGGAGCCTCCTTCCATGCCACTTCATGTACGGATTACTTTAAAAATTATCAAGAAGGTGAATTTGGAGAAGTGTTTTTGGGTGACAACAAGGCATGTAAAATCATTGGGAAAGGTGATGTTGTCTTGCATCTAGAAGGCGGAACTAAATTGCTGCTCAAAGATGTTAGACATGTTCCTCAATTAAAGAGGAATCTAATTTCAGTCAGCCAACTATATATCCAAGGATTTAAAGCAGAACTCACGGATACATGGAAAATAGTCACAGGTTCATTGGCTATTGCAAAAGGAGAGAAGACCGGTAGCCTCTACATTGTGAAACCAATCAATGAGGTGGGAGCTGCTATGACACTTGTAGGCAACGATGCAGCGCTTTGGCATCAAAGATTAGGCCACATGAGCAAGAAAGGCCTAGAGGTAATGCTCAAAAGTGATCAACTACTGGGTCTCCAATCAGAAAACTTGGAGTTTTGTGAACATTATCTCTACGGCAAGTAAAAGTGGGTCAGCTTCTTGAAAGATGGGCATGACATGAAGGCAAAACCATTGGAGCTTGTGCACTCGGATGTCTTTGGTCCTACCGAGGTAAGCTCCTTAGGAGGTGCTAAATATTTCGTTACTTTCCTTGATGATTGTACTAGGAAAGTTTGGATATACATGATGGCAAATAAATCAGAAGATTTTCTAAATTTAAAGTTTTCAAAGCTCTTGTTGAAAACCAAAGAGGCCACAAGATTAAATGCTTGAAAACGGATAATGGAGGGGAGTTTTGTTCTCTAGAATTTGATAACTATTGTGCAGATAATGGTATTCGTAGGGTGAAAGTTGTCCCCTACACCCCTCAAGAAAATGGGGCAGTGGAAAGGCTAAATAGAACAATACTTGAGAAAGCTCGGTGTATGCTTTCCAATGCAGGTTTGGGGAAAGAGTTTTGGGCTGAAGCTTGCAATACAACGGTCTATTTAATAAATCGAAGTCCTTCATCAAGGCTGAACTTCAAAATTCCGGAAGAGGAATGGAAAGGAAGAAGAGTTTCATACTCTCATCTCAAAGTCTTTGGTTGTCAAGCTTTTGTACATGTCCCTAAGGAGAAGCGAAGCAAACTGGCTCCTAAATCACAGCCTTGCATATTCATTGGATATGGGTAAGAACAATTTGGCTTCAGACTTTGGAGTTTAACCGATAAGAAAATTATAAGGAGCAGAGATGTAGTCTTTAATGAGAACATATTTCCTCATTCTAAAGATGAAACTCCTATGAGAGAATACATTCCCCTATTTGACATGATGAATAATGGAAATCAAAATTCTCCCATCTACTCACATGTTAATCCCACATCAAATTCTCCAATCTCTGTTCTACCCTGAATGCCTCAGCAATCACAAAGTTCTTCATCAGAAAGTTTGATGAATGAAAATTTTCATGATTGGAATCCATACAGTGGAAACCAAACTTTCTTCACATATGACTTTGGCTCCACCGAAGCTTGTTTCCCTACATCCCCTGCTCACGACAGCAGGGACAATATTCTTGGCACTCATGACAGTTGTGAAGAAAACATACACAACAGGGAGCAGTCACCACAAGGAGCATTTTATGACTGTCTTCAAGCACCACACGACAGTATTGAAGATCCACTGCCAATTCATGGCAGGGACATCCTTGACATTCACGCAAGGTAGAACTCTACCTGCAGGGAGCACAGTCATGACAACAGGGAAGGCACTCATGGCAACAGGGAAGGAATTCACAATAGACATAATGCATTTCACGGCATACATAATGCATCTCACGACAGGCATGACATATCTCTCAACAATCTCCAATCTCATGGCAGTCTCCTTCCACACGGTAGTAAACAGCCTTCTCACGACATTTATGAAATTGGAGATATTACTCTCAAGACCAGTCACAACAAAGAACATACTTTTCCCCCTCTCCAGCCCAGGAGAGCTGTTGGAGAAGAGCTCAACAGAGCTGCTGGTCAAAGGCATGAGGGAACTACTGGAGATGTGCCAACGCAAATGCAGGAAATGCCAAGTCCTGTGGAGATATATAATTTGGGGAATAATAGAGGGAATGAAACAGAGAGGCAAAAAATTAAACAAGGAATCAAACACTCAAGAGCTACAATTTCTGGCTCTCCATTTGATCTAGGTTAGGATCAAACAGAAGATATAGAATTTCAATTAAGAAGATCAACCAGACAAAGGAAAATACCAGCTAAATACTCTGATTATGAGTTATTGTTCGCTGAAGAAGCAAAGCCTTCAATTCTTGTCTCAGAATTTTCAGAACCTTCCACATTTAAAGCTGCTCTCAAAGATGTTAACAGTGATAAATGGCAAACATCGATGCATGAGGAGATGGACTCTTTACTTAAAAATCAAACTTGGGACTTGGTATCTCTTCCGCCAGATCGAAGACCACTTAGAAACAAGTGGGTATACCGGTTAAAAGAAGAAGATGAAGGCAGAAAACGCTTCAAGGCCAGATTGGTGGTAAAGGGGTTTGATCAAGAAAAGGGAATAGATTTCAATGAGATCTTCTCACTGGTTGTCAAAATGACAACTATCCGAACAGTCTTGGGATTAGCAGTAGCATGGGATCTTGAGTTGGAACACCTTGATGTGAAGACCGCATTCCTACACGGTGATGTAGAAGAAGAGTTATATATGGAGCAGCCTCAAGGATTCATCAAGAAGGGACAAGAGCACCTTTATTGCAAGCTAAATCGGAGTTTGTATGGCCTCAAACAAGCTCCAAGACAGTGGTATATAAAATTTGATCACTTCATGGCTGAAAACAATTTCACAAGATGTGAATCAGACCCATGTGTCTACTTCAAGAGACTTCCTAATGGTGAATTCGTCATTCTCCTTCTTTATGTTGATGACATGTTAGTCGCTGGCACAAACAAAAGAATAGTTAATGAGTTAAAGGAGAAATTTGCAAGAAATTTTGACATGAAGGACTTAGGGGTAGTCAAGAAGATTCTTGGCATGACGATTACAAGAGACAGGAAGAAGAAGGAAATTACATTATATCAAATACAATACATTGATAAAGTTGTTGAGAGGTTTGGCATGGCTGATGCTAAAGTTGCTTCTCTTCCTCTTGCCGGTCACTTCCGCTTAAGTTCTGAATTGTGTCCAAAAACACAAGAAGAAAAGGACTTCATGGAGAAAATTCCTTATAAATCTACAGTTGGAAGCATTATGTATGCGATGGTCTCTACTCACCCCAACATTGCTCATGTGGTGGGAGTTGTGAGCAGATTCATGAGTAATCCTGGGAAGGCTCATTGGGAAGCAGTTAAGTGGATACTAAGGTACCTAAAAAGAACTTCAAATTATGCATTATGCTTTGGAGGAAATAAGGTTCAGCTGCAAGGTTACACTGATTCTGATCATGCCGGAGACTTGGACAAACGAAGGTCTACCACTGGATATACCTTCACGTTTGTTGGAGCTGCCATCAGTTAGGCCTCAAGGTTGCAGCATTGCATTGCTCTTTCTTCAGCTGAGGTTGAATACTTGGCTCTTTTTGAAGGTGCAAAGGAAATGATTTGGCTTCAGCGATTGCTTGGTGACTTGAAAGTGCATCAAAATGAGTATAAACTATTTTGTGATAGCCGCAACGCTATCTTCATGGCTCATAATCACTCTTCACAATGTCGCTCTAAGCACGTTGATGCACATGCTCACTTTGTTCGTCATGCAGTTGAAGAAGGAAAGCTAGAAGTTGTCAAGATTGATACTAAGATCAATCCGGAAGATATATTCACCAAGGTTGTCGCCAAAGAAAATTTCGATTGTGCAAGGACTTCTCTTGGCCTTGTGAAGAAAAGATAAGTCGGCACTTCAGCAGGGTATTGGGTGATCAGTTGCAGCATGATTGTCCTTCAGGTGGGAGTTTGTTGAGGAATGAAGGCCAACAGTCATAATATTTTATTATGAATTTTCATTCGAAGACTCTTCATTTTCTTGTATAATCCTGGAGCCTTTTATTTGATGCTCCTGCTCATTTGTAAACTTAATTCTTTTTGAATCAATACAATACTCTGTAGTCTGGACGTAGCTACAATTTGTGGTGAACCGGGATAAATCTGGTGTTTGCATATTTGCTAATTACTTTACATATCTACTATTTTTCTCGCTTTTAAATCCCTTTCACCTAAAGTATTCCCAGACCAGATCTCGAAAGCCAACACGATTATCACTATCATTCCAACAAATGAAACCATGGAATGCCTCTCAGCATACGGTATTAAGATATCACGCAGCAATAGCTTCCTCAAAGACTAATCCCTAAATCTCTAAAGTCAGCAAGCACACGCAAGAGTGAAACTCAACATTGAGTACATCCACAAGGTAACGAGCACAAAATAAAAAGAAACGCCAAAACAAAGGGCGAGAAAAGCTAACAAATTGCTTAACACAATGCAGATAATCTACATGATAGTATTTACCCAAGATATTTAATGATAATACATCAAGGATCGAACAGAGTGAGATAGATGGCAAACAAACAACAAGACTTCATTTATGAATCAACTCCATCGATACTACTTAATAAGGGTTTTCCTTCCAAGACGACAATAATTTTTCCAAAAAAATAAATGGGTAGCAGTGACTTGCCTGTACGTGGTCTTTTCAAAACTTGAAACATAGCAGCCTAATCCTCCTCTTCTCCAATTTCGTACAGACACCAAGAAAAGCTTTCAAAAAATAGAAAATATTCACGACAGAGAAAACAAAATAGCTTTTCCCCAATCACCAAAAGCCCCCAGAAAAGAATTCAAGAAGTATCCAAAAATGTTCAGGCAAGAACCCCCCAATTCCAAATTCCTTTTCCATTTTCAATATAGCTAATTTATTTACTTCCCCCACTATGCCCGTAACCGCCTGCACTTTTAAAAATTCATTATTTTATAATTTAATCATACTTCACTATTGCACAAATAAATCAACTTTAAAATATTTTATTTATAATTTATTCTTTTATTTTAATTTGTTTGCAAAATATGTTTATCTTAATATTTCAATATTAAGACACAAACTTAATCTATTTAAATTTAATACAGGTTTTAATAATATTTATTTATTTATCAAAACCACAATTCCATTAAAGCATTTATTTCTAATTATCAAGATTGCCTTTAATTTTAATAGCTCTATTTTAATGAATTAATTAATCAAAACACAAGTCGACCAAATTGATCAAATAAACAAAATACCAAACACCCAAATGAACAACACTAATGGGGTGAATCACAAAGGGGCACTACAACACCAAAGAAGTCCAAGTGAAACACAGGCCCAAAGCTAGACCAGGAACAACGACGAAGGCAACAACAAACAAAACAATATACCCCAAAAGAAATCAAAACACAAGGAAAGAACAGGGGCCACCCAACAAGCAAAAAATCCACAAGCCAATGGGTGAAAGAGGAAACCCCACCTAGAAATCATAGGAAAAATCGTCTAAAGACCACACCAAGGCCAAAAGTTACATACACTGCACACCAAGGCCAACAAAAAAACCCAACAAAGAGAGAAAAGAGCTGCATGAAGATCCCATTTCCCACAAAAAGAGGTACCAGAAGGAGGGCACCACAGTAACAATAAAAACCTTAGAGTCCTTTGCATCATCATCATCCTCAAAATCTGAGATATCCTTTGATGCCCTAGTTGTGGAATTCAAAAATGTCCTCTCGCCCAAACACTTGCTCCGCTCCATTATTAATATTCATTTTGTTTTAGTTGCTCTTCACTTGAGTAAACAATAAAAAACCTAAAAATCACATCTAGATTTTTTTGTGTTAGAATATTCCAAATCTTATAACCTTTAGCATTCTTACTTTAACCAACAAAGACGAATTTCTAAGCTTTTGGATCCAATTTACATCATTTTTCCTAAGGTGCATAGGCATCATCTCATAACCAAATATCCTTAAATGTTAATCTTAAAGATTCTTACTTGTCCACACTTCATAAATATTTTTATAAAAAAATTGAACAAGGAGATATATTAATTAAATTACAAGCAGTACTTACAACCTCTACCCAAAAGCATCGATTTAGGTATGTACCACTTAACATACTTCTAGTTCTTTCCATTAATGTTTGGTTCATAATTTCTACTATCCTATGTTGTCGGAGAGTGTAAGGTGTAGTATACTACCTAACAAAACATAAATACTTACATAATTCATCAAATTCTCTAAAGCAATATTCACCACCATTGTCAATCTCATCACCTTTATCGTATATTTTTTTTGTTTTTCAACTAAGGATGTAAATTCTTTAAGCCTAGTGAAAATTTAATATTTTGAATGAATAAAAAATCTATCTAGAAGCATTATCAATAAATGTAACATAATAACAAAATTTACCCATAGAACCCACATCCACTAGACCAAACACATTTAAATGAATGATTTCTAACAATCTCGTAGCTCTATTAATTCCAATAGGAAATAAAGATATTGTCTATTTTCCAAACACACAATGCTCACAATTTCTTTTTTAACATAATAATTAAAAAATTGTCAAGCAATTTTTTACTAACAATGGTCGTAGTACCTTTTTCACTTATGTGACCCAAATGTTGGGGCCCCAATGTACATGCATTTTGAGTACTAGTTACATTGATAAAATTTTAAAATGTGGATGTGTTCATCCTACACAACATTCTAATCTAAAATCCTCTAACAACCCATAAGCTCTCTCTCAAAAACCTACAATTAGACTTTATAAATGTCACATGCATATAAGAATCATTTGACTTGGATACATAAAGTAAATTTCTTGCAAGTCCAAGAATATAAAAAAATCATCAAGGGTTTGAACCCTTCCATCACTGGAACACATTTGTACCTTTCATTTACCAATAATTTTCTTGGTACTATTGTCTCCAAGGAGAACCTCTCCATCATGAGTTGTATATTAAAAAAAAACTCCTTGTGAGGGATCAGATGGTAGGAGCAACCTGAATCAATAAGCCAAGAATCACTGGAATAATAGTGTTAGTAGAAATAAATAAAGCATCATTATCACCATCATTAAAAGACTTTTATATGGAGGAATCTAAACTCTTTTTGTTATTTATACATTCCTTCTTCACATCTCCTCTCTTTTTATATTTCTAACATTTTATTGTGCTTTTCCTTAGGATTTTAGAATATCCTTCAGAATTTGTTTTATCTTTCTTCTTATCCCCTTTAGTCCCTTATTTTTATTGCACCTTCCATGTACATGCAAAGCATATTTAAATCCTTCATTCACACATCTCCTTCTCATATTCTCTTAAAGAAAAGTAGGAATAAAACTATCTATTCTTGGCTATACATGACTACCACTAATTGAAAAAATTAGATTTTACCAAGTATCAATTAAAGAGAAAATTAATAAGATGCATTTATCCTCTTCTTCCAACTTAATATCTCTACTAGTAATTTGACATAAAATCAAATTAATAGAGTTAAATGGTATACAATAGAATCACCATATTCCATTTTAATAGATAAAACAATATTTTTATATATATTTTTTTGGTAATATTTTGGGTTTGATATATATCACATGTCCTCTTCCACAACTTGATTGTGATGGTCTCCTTAGAAATATTCAAGAGGACAAAATTTGGAAGATAACTAAATGGTTCCTCATGCCTTGTTTTCTAGTTTCAACCAATCTTGATTAGACACCTCCAATGAAAATTTTATTTTTAAATATCCAACCAATGACCCCTTTCTTCAAGTAGATTTGTCATCTTCAACTTCCACATCGTGTAACTACTATAATTAAATTTCTCAATATCCATACAAGTAGTAAAAGCCATATTTTTCAATCCTTTCCACAAATATACAAAACCACACAATACAAAGTCTCATACCATGGCTAAAAAAGTAATGCATACTGGAAAGATATCACTCTCTATGGATTTTTTTTAATCTTTGATACCAAATATTGAGAAACAAGGTGAAACCACTAAAATAAAATCTCTTAAAAGTGTATGTGAATCAAAAATATAATTATTTATTCAAGGACTATCATATGATGATTATGTGATTACACAAAATTGATAATAAGAATAAAATAAATAAGACAAGTATGTATTAGTCTTCAACAAAGAGATACATCGAACAAACTAACACTATAATAAGACCTGAGTACCTATATAATAAATTAATGAAACTAATATCTCATGCCTCTAATTTATAGATAAATGGGAGAGGAATACCATAAATATTTTCCAAAAATAATCTACCATAAAACTATAGGGTATGTGCAGGATCATCATGGAAAAAACAGGCCCTTAAGTGGCAAAAAAATCAGAAAAATCAGAGTTAGGCAACTTGACATAAAAATTTGAATAATTTATCTATATTATTTCAAAAATATGTAAGAATATAATTTTTAGAAAGTTAAAATTAGTTTCTAAATTAACAGGTTTATTTACAAAAAAATAAAATCTATTTGGTGAAATTTTGATATTTCAATACAGTAGTACTTAAATTTTAGGGAAAAAATAAGAAGTAGGTGTCTGTTTGACCACCCTAACCACATTAAAATGATAATTATTTTGTATAAGATTTTAGATATAAGTAGAGGACTCATGTCCCGATGTGATGCATATTTTTTTGTAATTTTTTTCCAAGTAAATGATTAATTATAATTTTTTTATGACATTTAAAAAAATATAAAGACTCATATGTCTGACCACCTTAACTTGGTCAAAACTTCATGAAATTCATTTTTTTCTTTTTTAATCTTATATTATGCAAATCATAGAATGTGACGCATATTTTGGATTCAAAAAATATGATACCGTTTGAAAGTTATAGATGTTTTTCAATCAGCCTAAAAATTAGGACTTTAGTCGTAATTCAATAGAAAATAAATAATAATTATTTATTAAATTCAAAGTAAAGCATAATTTATATTGGTGGAAAGTTGAGAATCTCCTTTAAAAACCCTTTTCGTTTCATCAATTTCGGGTAAAAAAAAAGTCATCAGCCACATACCCATCATATTGCCACTTTTTGGCCCATCATGATCCTGCACATACCCTATAGTAAAATAAAAAAATTCCACATACAAAATGAAGAGGCTCTTCTAACAATAGTAAATGTAATTCCCAATAATTTATAAATACAAAAAAAAACGGTCTCCATACTAGAATAATAGATAACATATTTTACATGTAACTTCTCCATAATGACACATATTACAAGGTAGGAATTTAAAAGAATCTCCTAACTCATATAGGAACCACTAAAAAATGCAATATTACCCACTACTCAATTCCTATGCCTAAGATGATAAATTACTAAAAAAAACTTCATAGTCATAATAGTCAATTCCACCTCCTTCATGAATGAATATAACAATTAATGCCAAGATTCTTGAGGAATATTAATTATAAATTATTTTTCAATTACACCTTTGGCATCCAAGGGTACTATCCTTGAGAGTGTTGGAGATATATAAAATATATATAGGATTGCAAAGCAATGACACCTTGACCCTAATAGAGAGAAGAACTATTAGGGTGATTAAAAAGTTATCAAGACATGACAAGGTGATTTTTTAAATAACCTCATAAAGATAGGGGCACTTTCATCATGATTTAAAAATAAATTATAAAGAGATATCATTACCTATAACAATTTGGGGTATTACCTTAGACCCTAGGGCCTAAATGGGATCCACAAGATAGATGCCCTCAAATTTAAAGACACATACAAAGAAGAGTTTAAGGTTAGATACAAATCATGCTAAGGGAGAACCAAGGTGTTAATTTTCTAGTAATCAAGATAAAATATCACTTTTATGTCTCACAATGGATTAATAAAATATGGTTGATTAATCATCATTAGACACAAAACTATTATCCCACATAGTATGTGTAAAAATGAACACTTACATTCATAGAGCACACTACCTCAACAAGTAGAACTAGAATGTGTTCTTGCAAGTAAACCATACGAAAAGTTTCAATATGGAGAATATCCTATATCATAGAGATAAAGGGTGCATTCATATAATTCTATGAAATTTCTTACCTCAAGAGCACTAAGATTTTATGTGACGTGGAAAGACTATATCAAGAAGATTAATCACATTCTTTGCCATACATAGTATTTGGAGGAAATAACTTGCTAGGTGTTAAGATACAAGATAATTATCATACTCGGGTGTAACAATGGCAAACGGGATAAGGTCTAAATCATGCTATATAGCCATACTCAATATGCATACAACTACTTACCCATTATTAGTTATGTTTTAGCATAGTGATTGAGTTCCAACAAGGCTCACACACTAAAAAAATCAATGATAACAAGAATAAGCCTAAACAACATTATGGACCAAACCATGTAAATTAAAAAATTAAAAAATGAAATTTACATTAGAAAATTGGCATAGAGGGTGGCACTATGGGTCAATCTTGACATCCTTGATGGTGAAACTAGTCAACCCTACTACCTTTTATAGCACCATTATCACTTCTAGCACCCATGGTTGCACAACTAGAACAAGGGATGTGATCAGAAGCTCAAAAATTATAAAAAATAAATACTAAAAAATGTAGATCTTTATCCTTTAGGTTTCCCTAGGTCATTAACCATACCATAAAATTCACTAAAAATACTCAAAATTGAGAAATATTTAAAAGAGGTTTTAAACAAACATAAGGATAAAATAATACTAATTTTATATTAACCATTTTCAAAAAAAAAAAAATCTATTTGACAATGCTTACATTCTCTAAATTTGTTTTGCAATTTTCATATTTTAATAATTTCACTTCAAATTAATCAATGAAATGTACAATCAATGAAGACTATATCATTATGTTTTATACACATATCCCAATCTTAATATTCTAGATTGAAATCTATTATTTCCACTATATTCTCTATACATTTCTTATTAAAATTTCTCTCAACTTTCTAATACAATTGAATTCACTCACAAATAATAATTACAATATTTTTAATAATTATTTCAAATAAATTACATTCACCTAATAAATTTCTATTATTCAATTTTTTCACTCCTATATTCAATAAATTAATCAAATATCAATTATAAAACAATACACACTCATTTTAAATTCAAAAGTTTACAACTCCTCTAGTATTCCATTTGAAATATCCAAACTTTCAATGCAAGCTTGAAATACTTATAATTACTAAAACTATTAGATTTGATTATCTAGAAGAATTTAAAATCCTTTAACTATACTTTTTAATTCCTCTTTAATTCTCTAAGCTCAATTCTTTAATATCTTTGCGTGTATGGAATTGTGTTCTTTATAATTTTCTAGGTTTAATAATAATTTCTTTAATGCAAATAGATTTTTACGATTCATATGAAATTTAATCTTGTTATTTTTAGATTTGATTGTGTGTTAATTTTTTCATCAACATTTCAAATCACTCACAATGATCCATCCATCATCAAAATGAAGAGTTGAAAAAGATGAGAAACTATATCCTTTTCTCTTATCTTTGTGTATGTATGCATTGCTCATATCTTTTTCCTTTTTATTTTATATTTAATTATATTTATTTATATAATTTGTTATATATATATGTATATGTATAGGCACATATATATAGGTATCTATAATTTTTTGTTTCTAATTTCTCAATTCCTTTATCCTCTAGAGGTTGTTTTTTTCTTTTGTTATTTTTTATTTTTCTTCCATATCTTATTTATATTCATATTTTTTGCTTTATTTTCTAGTAATAAATTTGTGGGTATTTTTGTGTTTATAAATAGTAGGGGTATTTTTATTGATTTTTTCATTTTATTTTCTTGGAAGCATGGTGTGATTTTTTTGAGTATTTTTCAATTTCTTTTCTTAATTCTTGGTTTTAATTTTTTATAAATATATTAAATTCTTGAATACATTTTCTTGGAAGTATAGTGTGGGTGGTTTTATATTAAATTCTTTAATACATATTGTTTGTATTTATTAGAATATATATATTTAGTTTGTATATTTGTTTTATGTATCATAGAGGAATTTTAAATTAACTAACTAATGTTCTTTGTTTTCTTCTTTTTGCATCTCGATATTTATATATATAGTTTGTATGTTTGGATTTGTGTATCATAGAGTTATTCTTTATTAGCTAATTAATGTTCTTTGTTTTCTTATTTTTGCATATTGAGATGCTTTGATATTTATATATATAGTTTGTATGTTTGGATTTGTGTATCATAGAGTTATTCTTTATTAGCTAATTTATTTTCTTTGTTTTTTCTTTTGCATATAGATCTATGCATATATTCTAGTTCATTTTATTTTATTAATTGTGTAGGTATTATTGTATTTTTATTCGTTTATATATATTCTTCTTTATCTTATTTATTTTTGTTTCTCATTTTTTTAATATAAGCTTACTTTTTTCAATTTCGTCTCTTAATATTTTAACTTTATTCATTTCTTAAATTTTTTTTTTAAAATTTTTTAGCATTAAAATTGAGGGTAGTTTTGTTGGTTTGAATAGTGTAAGCAATAATTATATACATATATAGTTTTTGAAAAATTCTTAATTTGTAGTGGTTTTAGGTTTTATTAAATTATTTTCTCTTCTTTTTATTTTGTCTAGATTTTTTAATTCCTTTTCCTTGTGTTGTGTGCCTCAAACCCCTCTCCCTTTCCACATTTCTATTTTTTTAAACCCGTTGGATCTGCAACTAATCATTTCTCATCTTTTTCAACTCTTCATCTTGACAATTGATCACTATGTGTAATTCAAAATGTTGATGAAAAACTTAGCACACAATCAAATCTAGAAGCAACAAGATTAAATTTCATATGGATTGTGGAAATATATTTGCATTAATATTTTTAAATTCTAAAGCCTTTCTATGTCAAAATAAATCACACATGCACTACTTGTTGTTGTAGAGTATATATTGAGTTTTCTAACCAATTTGATGTTTATCGATCTATATGTTTAGATTTGCATACTAACAACATTTTGCAGGAATATAGAAAACATGCCCCACCTACATCTCCAAGAGACTTCATATCAACAATTTTATGTGAAAGAGAGGAAGGTCAATTATTCTACAAGAAATTATGCTTGGATGGCACATGCCAGCATTGTGGTGGCTTGCAACGTATGCCAATATGTGAACATTTGGAAAGTACACATGCAATTGGAAATGAACTAGTAGAATTCAACAAGTATAAGACAGTGGCCTAAAATACAAAAGATGTTAAAGAATCAAAAGGTGTGATTTGGTTATTCAAAATATTCCAGTATATCAGTTTATATCTACATTTCGTGACAATGTAGTGTATGAGTATGCAAGGCATACCCATAGAGTTCGATGGTTGGAATTGAAACTCAAGTTATGCAAGGACACATTCCCATTTGGTAGAATTGTTTCAATTGTCTATTTTGTAGAGAACTACAGTCTACAACCATAGCGTGGGTTGCAATCATAGTATTACAACTCCACATAGGTTGATATATTTTTAAACATAACTTTTATTCATGACAACGAAAGTACAAGAGATGATAAAAAGATCATAAGGGAGTGTCATTTGTATATCAGTGATGATTTCACACATTCTACAGAGTTCATACAAGGTTAGTTTTAGGCATTCTACCATGATTTGGCTAGAAGGGGCATATCATTTTGTCAACATATCATACAGTTGGATAATTATGCATTACAATTCAAGAACTCATGGATGTTCTATTGGCTGAGTGGGATGCATAATATTATAGGTGTTTAGAATATGTGGAAATTTTGTGAGGTTGGGCTTGGAAAGGGGGAGCATGATGGTGCAGGGGCATGTATCAAAAGATTCATAGCACAAGAAGAGTTAAAGTATAAAGATAATGCAAAGTTGACATATGTGAAATCAATTGTCAAGTGGTGTAATGCTTCAATGGGTCCAGATAATGAAGGCAAGTCTTCAGTTCATAGATTATTTTGGTTGATAAATGATACTACATTGCATAATATGAGGATTTTTGTACACTAAGAGGATCAAGTGAGCTACACTCTTTCAGAAGCTCTACTATAGGTTCACAAAGTCTCCATATGTAGAAGATGACATTATTTTTTCTTCATGTATACTTCAAGACTGGAATGAGTGTGAGTCAAAGGAGTGGGTTGACGAATGGTGGCTAAGATGTTGAAGCCCACTTGACACGTATCAACTCCCAATGACATTACAACTGACATAGATGGAATCATCAGTTGACTTTGATCACATATCAAATCTAGTTCAACTAGCTAATATATCCACTTGCATATTTTTTGAAATTCCTAATGTTTTCTTACTTTGTAATGTTGACTAAATTTATCTAATTTGATTCACATATCAATGTAGGGTATGTTTATCCAATTATTGCATATGAAGACATTGAAGAGGGAATATATTATTACTTGTTTCATTATGTTGAGGCCAAAAAAAAATTGGAGGCCCCAGTTATAGATGGAGAATTTACATAAAATACACTATAGGCTCAGTGGTTGTTACTAGAACATGGCTTAGAAGATACCCAATCAAGAGTGTTAATGTTTATCTATTTCAGGAATTTGACACACTTCGGAAGATGCTTCATTACTAAAACCTTGTCATGGCATCCAACATTCATTTGATCAAATATGGGGGTATACCTTTGAAGAAGAACTTGTGGAAGGTGTGTGATTTTGACCATGAGGTAATACTTGACACAATAAAGAGTAGAGAAGACTCAGATGGTTCATCGGATCAATTTTTAAGTATGTACATTAAATTTATAAAGTCATGTTATTGATATTAATGTATTGTTGTTGATAGTTAGACCTTTAGCTATCACATTTCAACTTTAATTATGTTTTGGTTCCAAATTTATTTAGTCTTAGTTATAAATTTAATATTTAGGTTCTGGCCAAGTTGATCAACAATAGTAGCACCTAGTGCTTGGGAATGACTAGTTGATAGTTAAATCTTTTGATGTCACATTTCAACTTTTCTTATGTAGAAAATCAAATCATATTTATAACATTTTATTTATAATGTCATGATCTGGAAATTCCATTTTGTTAGTACCCTTACCCTACTATATAAAATTCAATAAACTGTAATTTTAAATGGTATCCTATCTAAAATCTACAAATCAAAACATAATCCTCAACAACTAGTTCATTTAAGTTTTCATTTACACAAACTAGTTGGAATATGTAAACCCTAGATTTGAACATCTTATTGGCATTCACAAAATAAATTTCATTAACTTAAAAAAAAAATCACCTTAAGACATAAAAATTGAATCCAATTCTAACGATCCACATCTTCTCTCTGAGAGTAAAATAATAGTTCATGGAGTGAACAGGGTGAATCAGTCATCAAAGAGTAAGTTAGTAAAAAATGAGCAAAATATTGTAACACATGATAATTAATGGAGACGCTAGGATGGATTGTGTTTTGTAAGATCCCACATCCCCTGCAATATCTCACAATATTGAGGTGAAGCAATGGTGAGCGGTTGAGGTTGAGGCAACACCACCAATTGAAATGACAAGGCATTCCTCATAATGTTGCGGTGTTTCTATTGAAAAGACAAGGCATTCCTCATAATTTTGTGATGCCACTATTGAAACAACAAGGCATTCCTCATAATGTCACAACACCACTATTGAAACAGTAAGGCATTCCTCATAATTTCATGGTGCCACTATTGAAATGGAAAGGCATTCCTCACAATCTCGTAGCACCACCATTGAAATGACAAGGCATTCCTCATAACATCATGGAGCCGCTAATCTCATCTTTAAATTTATTAAAGCGACCAATTCTCCTATGGAAATTGCATCACTTATAGTACAACTACTCATTATTCCAAAGCCTTAACCACTATCCATAATCTCCAACCATCTCAAAGACCTTGTTTTGCACCCCTGCATGCTGAAACATTTTGGGCTACATTGTACTAGTGATTTCTCTTAAGAGACCAAATTATGAAAGGGCAACAAAATTTGATAAGTTGTTACTCAGAAACCGTGGCACTTAAAATTTTTTTTTCTAAATGTACAGGGTCATGTAGGGCCCCTCTACAATAACCTCTCTTAGTTTTTCATACCTCCAATCCATTTTCCTGTGGTGACAAGGTTTTAGTCGATGGAAAAAGTGTTAGATGCATGCAGTGTAAAGTTGCAAGGTGGTGTAATTTATATTTTGTTCATCATGCAACCAAACCAATAGTTCCAACACATCTGGGTGGGTAGGTTTATGCTAGGCAAGGTCCTATTTCACACCCCGACGTGCCAGAACATTCCAGGCTACATTGCATCAACAATTTCTCTTAAGAGACCAAAGTGCGAAAGGGAAAAAAAATTTGATGAGTTATTAATCAAAAACCATGAAACTTAGAAACACTCTATATGAAGGTATAGGGTCACATAGTGTCCCTATACAATAACCTCTCTTAGTTTTTCATACCTCCAATCCATTTTCCTGTGGTGACATGTTTCAATTGATGGAAAAAGTTTCAGATGCATGCATTGTAAAGTTGCAAGGTGGTGTAATTTTCATTCTATTTTTCATGTGACCAAATCAACAGTTCCAACATGTTTGCGTGGGTAGTTTAATGCTAGGAAAGGTCATTTTTTTCACCCCAGCATACTAAAGCATTTTGGGCTACATTGCACTGGTGATTTATCTTAAGATACCAAAGTGTGAAAGGGTAGAAAACTTTGACGAGTTGTTACTCAAAAATCATGGCACTTAGAAACATTTTGTCTGAAGGTATAGGATTATGTAGGGTCCCTCTACAATAACCTCTTAGTTTTTCATACCTCCAATCCATTTGCCTATGGTGACAAGTTTTCAGTTGATGGAAAAAAAGTCAGATGCATGTAGTGTAAAGTTGCAAGGTGGTGTAATTTTTGTTCTGTTTGTTGTGTGACCAAACTGATAGTTCCAACACATCTGATTGGGTAGGTTTATGCTAGGAAAATTCTTGTTTCACACCCCAACATGTTGAAACGTTCCAGGCTACATTGCACCAACGATTTCTCTTAAGAGACCAAAGTGTGAAAGGGAAAACAACTTTGATGAGCTATTAATAAAAAATTATGACACTTAGAAACATTTCATCTAAAGGCACGTGATCACGTCGGGTCCCTCTACAACAACCTCTCTCATTTTTTCATACCTCCTATAGACACTTAAAATTATCTCAAGCTTGTGATGATAATTTTTGATTAATTCATCATCTAATTCTTCGTCTAACCTCTAATTCGATTTCACTCTCTTTTCACACACATAATTAAATAATTTTGATTATTTAATTATACTAATGTCTTCCATTTCATTATTCCATTTGATTAAATAATTATTACTTAATTATTTAATTATTAACATTACCTTTGATTGAAAAAATGAAGAAACGCTTTCTTTGGTCAGGAGTTGAGGAAAAGAAGCGAGTTTCATTGGTTTCCTGGGAGAGTGTGTGCAAACCCAAGAAGTATGGGGGTCTTGGTTTGAGAATCCTAAGAGTGTTCAATAAAGCCCTTTTGGTGAAGCAGGTTTGGAGAGCCTTTTCTAAAGCTCGTGAGTGGAATTCCATTTGGCACAGTAAATACTTATGGGGTGTTGTTTTTCTCAAAGAGTTTCTTAGTTCCCAAACCCTTCCTTTAGGTTATAATCTTTGGAATAATGTTATTAAGGCTAGGGATCTTGCTGGGAAAGGTGTGATGTGGAAGCTTGGAGATGGGAAAAAAATCTTGTTCTGGGAAGATAAGTGGATTGGGATTGAACCTCTTTGTGATATCACTGCCTTTAGGAATTACATGGAGGAGTGTAAATCCAAACTTGGTATCTATGTTGGGGACTATAGGAGAGATGATCAGTGGGCCTGCATCTCTACAACCAATCCAGACCTTTCCCCCTTGCGGTCTCTTCTTAATTCTATTGTGTTGAATTTGAGGGGCCAGGGGGACCTTTTGGTTTGGAAATTATTTCCCTTTGGGATTTTTTATGTCTCTTCGGTTGTTGCCTCTTGCCACCATATTTCCCCTCCTCCTATTTGGGCGAAGGCCTGGGTGCATAACCTTATACCCAAAATCAATATTTTTTTGTGGATTCTTCTCTAGAATAAAATTTTGACTAATTATAATCTTTGTAAGTGTGGTTTCTCTTTTCCTAATAGATGCTACCTCTGTTGCGTGAATGTTGAAACTATTTCACATCTTTTTCTTCTATGTCCTTTTGTCTATAAAATTTGGTGCAAGATTTTGCAGTTGTGGAATCCCAATTGGGTTTTTCTTGGTTCTATTTGGGAGTTCTACTGTCACTGGAAGGTTCCTTCAAATAATCAGGTGTTGAACCTGCTCTGGAGATATATTTTTCCACACCTTGCTTGGGGCATATGGAAAGAACACAGTAATAGAATCTTTTGAGATTTTTCTCTATCAGAAGATGTGGTCTTTGATAAAATCATCAGAGCGATGAGAGAGAACTTTAATATGCTTAATTGTAATTTCAAGGCTAAAGGGAAGGTTAGATGCCAAGACTACGAGCTCAAAGTCATTGAGGTGTGGTTGATCAAGGCTGATGTTTCTTATGATCTTAGACCTACTAAGGGTCCTAGGGTTGGTATCCACTGGAATCTCCCTCTTCCTGGTTGGGTGAAAATCAACTTTGACGGGGCGGCCAAGGGCAATCCTGGGCTAGCTAGGTGTGGGGGAGTGATAAGGGATGAGAATGGAAATTTTATGTCAGAAGTGGCACTCCCCTTGGGCACCCAAAACAACCACCTTGTTGAAGCCATAGGGGCTTATCAAGTCATTAATCTAGCCCGTCAATTGAATTTCAAAAATTTATGGATTGAAGGGGATTCTAATAATATTATTCAATGTATTAAAGGTCTTCAAAAGCCATCTTGGACTATAGAGAATTGGATTAATCTATCCAAGGAGATTATTAGCTCTTTTGAGAATCATTTCGTAACCCATGTCTATAGAGAAATTAATATGGTGGTGGATTTATTTGCCAACAAGGGGGTTAAGGCTAAGAGTAAGATGATGTGCTAGAGGAGTGATGGATTAGAGGTTGATGTCACTGCCTTACAAATGTATGATTGTATCCATGGGAAGGTCCAATTTCCCCTATCAAACAATGCTTAAGGAGGTGGCATGTATTTTCATGCAGTCTTGGAACTATTGCCCCATCATTTTTCTTCATGGGCTGGAGTACAGTAGTATTAACTACCTCATTGATATTTTGGGATTCACATGCTTTCTAGGAATTTTGGTGATCAAGTTTTTTGGCCTTCTAGAGTCTTCCTAGAAGGGTTGCACCATTGAAAAAAAGGGAGGTGAATGTTGCGGGGTGGAACCGATGGAATGTAAGAAGTTGAAGAGTAATGATAAAGTTTGGCGGGTGCTGGAGAAGGGAGGAATCATGAGCTACATTGAAAAACTTCATGGAAGGGATTAGGAGATCACCGGATTTTTTGCAAAGGAATGGATCAATGTCAGGATAAAACTCTTTGGGAGAAAGGTGGCTATTGATGAACAGTTAATTTCTGATGTCACTAGGATGTCAATGGAGGGGCTTAAGCTCTATAGGAACAAGAAGCTCTTCGACTAGGCGGTTAAGAATTTTCCAAAGTCTGATAAGGAGAAGGAGGACTTGCTGAGAGCTACCAAAAGTAGCTACGATTCCATCAAGATTAAATTGTTTTGGTGGGATGTTTTGAGAGTGATTATGGAATATATTACATTGGATGATAGATATACTAGGGTTTTCAGCTATCACTTTGTGCTCCTGAATCATTTTCGGCACCAGGTTAGGGTTTCCATCCCTTTCTATCTCTCTAATTCTTTGAATGCTAGTCTTTAGGACCATAATTCAAACCTGGTGAGGTACCCCATTCTTCACAAGGGTTTTCTTGTTCTTATTTATGAATATTTTAAAGCTATGCCAATATTACCCACAAGAACTCCTCTCCCCATTATAATAAGGAGCAATTGGGTGCTAGCTATATGGACAAGGATGAGTGGGAGACTGACATGGAGGAGGAGGAAGAGCACCCCTCAAAGGAAGTGAGGAAGGGCAGTAACAAAAATAAGTCGAAAGTTTGTGCCCTACCTAAACCTACTGCTATGATCTCTACTGGCAGAGAAAAATTCATTCTCTCGGGGTCTAAGGTAACTAAAATGAGGCCGAAAGGTAAATCCAATGTTTCTCCTTAGGGGAAGGGCAAGAGGAAGGTTGTGGAGGACCCCTCCTATGATACCAACCAAGATGAGTCTCAACATACACATTCGTCTGAGTATTCTAGCTACCCACCTATGGATAGGGAGGAAAGACCTTGGTATCCCATTGACGTTAAGGAGGATGATCACTATTTTAAAGTTGAATGAGAGTATCCTATTGATATCCTTGTTATTTCCTGCAATGGGTCTGTAGATTTTTCCGATTGGTTAGGTGGGTTTTCTTTGAGATTAAGGAGATAAAGTTGAATCAAAGGGCTTTTAACAAGAAGTTGGAAAAGAATGAAATTATGGATAATACTAATAAGGACATAGATAAGGCCAAGTATTTGTGGATGGAAGATGAAAAGAGATATATGGTTTATTGCCTTAAGAAAACGGTGGAGGATTTGCAGCAATTCAAGAGCAATCATGATGATAAGCTATTTGAAATGGAGGAAAAGCTTAAGAATGTTAAAGAGTCAATCCAGAAGGTTCTGGAAATGAGCTACCAGATCTTGAAGTCCACTACGAGTACCATGAATATGATGGTTGAGAATTTGGAAAGGGCCTATCAGGTAAGAATTGTTGTAGATGTGGAAGATGAGAAAGAACAAATCTAGGTTGAGGGTGCAGGGCCGAGCAAATGAACCAGAGCCAACCTGAAAAGGAAGGCAGTTAAGACCCCTATTGATATTCAAGAAATGAAGAAAGCAACAATTAAAATGAATAATCTGGAAAAGGAGGTGGCTGATATCTTGAGCAATCTGGCTTAGCGGTTGGATTTCTGTTGGGTTCTAGCTAGTTTTTGTAGTGTTGTCTCTGAGCTTGTCTTTGTTTTTATCTTTGTAGGCAACTTCTTATTTTATGTGCTGAACTTTCTCATGCTTTATTTTTTCTCTCTTTGCTATTAAACGGTTTCAGGGTCCCTTCAAAACCTGCTTTTTCCTTAATCAAAAACATTACCTTTGATTAGATAAATACTTTTACTTATTTAATCTCACTAATCTAAAGATTAATTAAATTATTTAAATTTAATTAATTATCCATAGTTTTGAAAATAAATGATTTTTTATTTATTTTTAATTTTTTTAAAAATGGACTCTTACATTTTCCCTCTTTCTCTCACTTAACTCTTCCATTTCCTTGAATTTCTCAACTAACTCTTATATCTTTCCATTTCTCACTCCACTTTTTCTCCTTCCATTCTTCTATTTTCTTTCTCTCACTTAATTCTTCCATTTCCCTGAATCTCCAAACCTAACTCTTGCATATTTCTATTTTCCACTACACATTTCCCTTCCATTCTTCTATTTCAAAAATAGGAAATTCTTACATTTTCCATTTTTTGAATGAGAAACTTTCCTATTAAATTTGTCTCATTCGATCTTA
Organism: Sequoiadendron giganteum; assembly: GCA_007115665.2. Taxonomy (NCBI): domain Eukaryota; kingdom Viridiplantae; phylum Streptophyta; class Pinopsida; order Cupressales; family Cupressaceae; genus Sequoiadendron; species Sequoiadendron giganteum. Next base: position 483,157,114 of record CM021102.1, read on the forward strand.
GCCATCCATTTCACCATCTTCTCATCTATAAATTCATGCTTTGAGCTCTTCATTTCTCTAACCACCATCTTCAAATCTTCGCTGAAATTATCGTCTTGAACCACCATCTTCAACTGTCATTGTTACTATTGTCTTGAGTCTATTTACTTTGCGCACTCCAAAAATGAGAGCAACATATCTTAAATTTTCAAAAGTTAAAGAGAGAGGAGCTATGGAGATCAACGAATGAAGGTATAAAGGTATACTTTGATTTGTTTGTTTCCATTCAATTTCCTTTATGTTGATTTGTGCTTCATTGTTTTAGATTTGATTTTATAAGCTTACTTCTAATGGTTTGGTGGTTGTTGTCAAATATTTTATCTTCACCAATTAAATTTTCAGATCCATACATTTGGTGAGCCCGATGTGAATAACAATTTCTTTTTTTCCTAACCTTCCTGTGTGTAAGTGTTTAGTGTTTATGTCTTGCAGGTTATGGATACTTTCAAGGGGCTGCCAAAATCAGAATTTTTAGATGTTTTTTGAGAACAAACGGGAATCACCATTGCGTGTGTAAGGTTTGTTCCATAAATTTTCATATATTATACAACACATTTTGGTGAAAATTTGCATTTTAAACTTTAAAAAATGTGATTTGTAGCTATTTTCTTTGTTAATCTGTACATTGTATGGATCTACACTTTTTGGCTACATTTTTATTGCTACATATTTTTAAAATCTATTAATGATGAATGTGGTTTTAGTTGATGGTTAGAAAATCAATTCATAGAAGTTGAATCATTTGTTGAGTGTGTGTGCTTCTCTTTTTCACAATTTCTGAAAATACTAACCTACAGTAAAACGAGCGTAATTTGCAAACCACTCATTGGATTTTTAAAAATTTGAAAGCATTGGAAAGCTGCTTCTTATGTGCATGTTGTGGATCAGATAATTTATTCAAATTAGAGATAAAAAATCAGGTATAATAAATTAAAATTAATGTTTCAATTTCAAACCTTGACTTTTGATAATTAATTTAAAACTTCATAAGAAAATTCACCGGAATTTTTAATGGTGTGTTTAGTTTTTTTATTTGAATTATTTAGGTGATTTTAATAATCATTTCTTGCAGAACCTTTTCGAGAGCCAAAGACCAAAAAAAAAAGCTTCTAACAAATCTGGTTTTGTAGGACATTGTCAAAGCTCTCTTTCAAACTACTAATTAGTGTGTTGCAAGTTCAATTGTCAAAGAATCATGCAATGAAACATTGTGTATTTTTTTAGATTAGCTCACATTTATATTAGTTGGGTTAAAAAGAACTTTTTTTTTCATTTTTGGCATGCTTGCACATTGTATGTTCACCTGAGCTAGTGTGTACATATCCTCTCCCCTTGTACACTTGTGTGATTCTGGGTGACGAGAAATGCACATTAGTATCCTTTTTTTATTTTTAGTAGGAGGCATGCTTGGGGATTTCATCACCCTAGGGTTTGAACTCAAGCACGTTTCCCAGTGGGCTATATCAAAGTGCGAAGGTGAAAGTTAGTAGCACAATCCAATGATGTATACCACACGTGTTAATTCAAATGTGGGTGTATAGACCACATTGGGGTTACACCTTTGATTTTTAGAAGCCTAGGAACCTTTTGATCATTACTTGGTATAGTGCAAGGTACAATATCATGCTCAAAGATACTCACCACTGACTCCCTTGAGTGGATATAGAAATCTTTGGGTTGGCATTCTTAGCCCCCTGAGGAGAGAGAGAAGGTGTGCCTATACCATAGAGCCTGTGTCACCGAATCTCTAGCTATCCACTCCCGAAAGAGAGTCGTTTCACACTAATCTTGGGGTATTTGTGTGGGCTATACCATTATACAAACCTTTTTTGAATAACTAGGTTGTTCTTGTCTTACTAGTGTCTTTGTTTGTGATATACTAGTGAATCCATTAGGCTCTTTTCCCTTAATACATACCCTTTTTTAGTCTAGATTCAATAGCCACTTTTCCTTCCAAGTGTTTTTTGAGTGTATTCTATCTTAAAATTTAAAACCTCACACAAAAAACACCTTTAAACATTTTATCCCTAGGGAGACAACCATAGCCTACATTGAAACAAGTTAGGGTATATCCTTTCAATCCAAATTTTAAACTTAAGTGACCTAAGACCTACCAAAAATCTTTGGTATTAGCTTTCACCATCCACCTTTACATCTCAAACCTTAATTGCATCCTTAGGTTAGATTTTGGTCTCCCTTCTTGGGTTTATTTTTGGTTGATTCCTCTTCCTTTGGTTAATCCTTGGTTGTTTTGCATCCTTAGGTCAAATTTTTGTCTCCCTCTTGGGTCAATCCTTTGTTGGTTTATCCTTCTTTGGTTAACCCTTGGTTGTATTTGCATCCTTAGGTTAGTCTTTCATTCCCTAGGTTAGGCTTTAGTTAAGTTTTTAATCCTTTAGATTAAAATTTGGTTATTCTTGCATCCCTAGGTTGAACCTTGGTTATCCTTGCATTCATAGGTCAAACCTCATTCAATCATCCACTTGACCACTCATAAAACCTACACTAATCCAACTATGATTGTTAGACCCTATTTTCCTCTTGGATGCATCTTGAATCTCATCCAACTCTCGTTGTCTTGTCTATATTTTCTCTAAACTCACAAGTATAGTTTGGGTGTGACTAGTCTTCTTGTCTTCATCTTTTGAGATTATAGGCTTCTCTTAAAAATACTTAAGTCTATTACCGTTCAAATCTATTAATCATTCATCCACTTTTTAGTTTACCCTAGTGATATTGTGATTCAACCTTAGTCACCCTTTGGGGTTGTCTTGATGTCTTTCTTTTTTGTCTTTTCACCTATGGTTGGCTTTAAAACTCGCAAGTCTAGTTTAAGGTCAACCCTCATCTATTGTCTTTCTCACTTCCATCTTTTGGAAATCTAGACATCCTCTCTTAGTTACTTTGGTTAACCATTATATGTCAAGGTAAAATTCTAAACCGATAATTACAATTTTTTATCCTTAATATCATCAACCATCCTTAACCTATAACCATATACCATCCATCACTTGTCATTTTCATAATCATTTAAAAATCCAAAAAACCAAAAAAAATTATAAAACCCAAAAATCTAAAAAAAAGTTGAAAAACCAAAAAACTAGAAGTCTTTGATTGATTGTCTTTACCAAGGATCTACTCACACATTCACATCAATCCCATATTCATACAAACCATGGCACAGTATCAATATTTCAATATGCTCAATCAAAACAACATACATGTCTATCAAACACCAAATTATCAAAACATAAACCCAACCAAGGGTCCCATGAAAAATTTAAACTATAATGCCCAAGAAAATACCATTCCAATGAAATAATCAATAAAAAAATAAATTCTAGTACAACAAGTGCAAGCCTTGACACAATACGTGGCTGATCTATAAGCCTTTAGACTTAAAAAAATTAATACACAATGGAGGACATATATCCTTATCCCATTTCTAGAAGTACACACATACCCCTCATTCCAATCACCCATAAACCCTAGTCATCCATTTATCTATCCTCAATATCAACAACCAATTAATGAAATCTATACCATTGATCCCCAACCAATATCCATTAGTATCCTTTCTCCTAACCTTGACAAGGGAAACCAATCTTCCATTCAAAGCCTTCCTCAACAACAAACCATATCACAAAGACCTATTATTATAGCCTTCACCTCTTCTCATAATCCTTTACCCACTAAGCTATTATCATCCACTTCATCCCCATTCATAAATCAATATAATAAAAATGCATCTAGTAATGATATCCAAGGACTACTAGAAAAGGATTTTCCTCAAAATAAAGTTAGGAAATCCACAAATCCATCTAAGAAAATCACATTTGTCGATGATCTCCTAGGAAGAATAAAAAGAATGCTCAAATCTAACATCAAAATAAAGTTGGAAAAATATATCATGTTGCTAATCTTACACCCTCCAACCCACTTCCACCATCATGCCCTTCATCACATATTAAGCTAACTCAAGAGCTTCCTATCCAAAAACTTGAGACCACTCAAGAAAATCCTAGTCTTCTAAGATCACATTCTGTTGCCTAAACCATTGGATCTATGTCAAGAGGAAATAGTAAAGCATGATGAAATAAACCCCAAGATAAATCAATATCAAGTTATCAAAGATATCTTGATAGATCATTATGATATCCATGATAATCCAATTCCTGATCATGATCCTATCCTTGATTCCATCCAAGAAACCCCTCTAAATGCTCATGATATCCAAGTTAATCCCATCCCTAATAAAGATCCCATTCCTAATCATGAAATTCAAAATGAACCAATATTGCTCAAGATCCTATCATTGATCAAGAAATCCAAAATGATCCCCTCATTTCCCTCCATACTATCCATGGTCATGAACTTGAACTTGATCCTATCCATACTTCAACTACATCCATTTCCCAAGATGAGACACTTGTCTCCCTTGGACACATAGATAATCAAATAAATGACATGAATCAAATCAAAGAAGAATATAAAGAAGCTACAACAGATCATATCAAACAATAAGAAATAGAAGCTACCATGGATAAAATCAGCATGCCAAAAGATCAAGAAGAAACAAGCATTATGAAGGTTAAAGCTTCAATATCCTATCAACTAGGATCATCCACTTTTATCAAATCGGACTTTCTTGCAGATGATAAAATACCAAACATCAATGGTTTCCAACAACACAATGATGGGTTAGCATCTTGTTTCTAGAATAGAAAATATCCCATCATAAATAGAATATTTCATAGCATGAAATATTAAGGAAGAGGATTAGGCCTATATGAGAAAGGAATTCTAGAACCAATTCAGTTCTATGCAAATCTTCGACATCAAGGTCTTTGTTATTCTCCAATGAAAAAATAAAATAATGCTAGTGGTACCTCCACTATATTGGGGGCAACTTTATCTAATACAAACATCAAAATGGGGGCCATGTGTAGTCCTTATCATAAGGTTGCTTCCAATACTCCTTCCATCCTCACCACACACTATCATTTCCAATTCATTAAACCTACCATTTGGAACCAACAAAAATAAAATTATTACAAATCCAAAGTTCAAAATCAAATGTAAAATTCCATTGAATCAAACAAAAATCTAAATGGACAAATAAAGTTAAAATGGATCCCAAAGAAAAATAGATCAAGCAAAGAAAATAGTACAAATCCAAAAGTCAATCAAAATGTGGAGCCACAAGAAAAGAGGTCTCCCACATATGTCCACCTCCTTCAAAATGGTCATCACACAAGACATACAAAAGTGTTGGTTCCAAACACAATCCCAATCCAAAATCTAAACTCCATCATCCACTATCCCTAATTTGGAAAATGAAAATTCCTACATCTAAACTACCAAATACATATACCATCATACATTGTAATCCTACATCTCACCTAAAATCTAAAAATCCTACATAGATCAAATCCATCACATCTTGGAAAGAACTCTTTATCGTAAGGACTCTCATGGTACTCTATCACAATGTGTGTATTTTGATAAGGCCAACTCTAGTATCATAAAGGATCACAATAACATCCATCAATTATATGCAAGCACTATGATCCCGACAAGGCAACTACTTCATAAAGGTCACTATTGGTCACTATTGGCATATCATGGCACTAGTTTCTATATCAACATTATCAAAGTATTTAGAACAATTAGTGATCAGTTAAACATCAAGGCCATCAAAAAATTCAAAAAAATAAATATATTTTTAAAATAAAATAAAAAAAATAGTAGAGAAAAACTTCATCCAATAGTGAAAACCACTTTGGTGGCGCTTTGGATAAGTACCATGATGAAAACCTAGCAAACATGTGTCATGCATAAAATGAATTATCTATGTGGACTATTACACTTGGGGGCAAGTTGTCTCAGCTACCATACCTTTTTCACAATTTCAATCCTATCCATTCAATCCATCTTCCCTTTTCCATCCATATTCCATACATATCTTGATCTTGATAAGGATTGGGGAACAAACATAAATCATGCTTTGGAAAACTCTTGAAATGTCTATCCTTTGGTCATATGTTATTTGTCAAACATCATGTCATTACCTATAGAACACTATCAAAACCCATATCTTGTCCATAAAAAAAATTATTTCTATGTGGCAATCCTTGGAGATCATATACTAAATCCTCCATCCAATAATCATCATATCTCCTATCCTTTACCAAAGTGATACATTATCTTTTCATCCCTTATCACAAGACTTTATTTTCCCTTGTCATTGGTTCTAAGCTTCTAATCCACTTAGCCAACATCCCCCATATTCCCACTTCATCCTAAGTTTAGTCATTCCAAATTCAATAATCCTAATCCATGCAAGATTTCTATGTGATTCAACACATCATCCAAAGCATTCCTTGGTTTTGTTCCTAGCCTTGTTGGAAAACCTTGATCCTTTATTCACATTATCATTATCGGGATATGTCTTTCCTTGTCCTCATGTTATTTTTGGGATGTCCTTCTAATATCTATCAATTATCATTCTATCAATCTATCTATCAATCAATCAATCCATCAATTATCAATCACTAGTAGAATTTGGCAAATAAATGACTACGTGAATGAAACTTTTAGTCACGATGTCCAACTAAAAATGACTAAATTCTAGTCATTTTTTGCAACACGGCTATAAATGACTAAATAAATGACTAATTTGATCGTCGGGTAAATAATTAGTCATTTATTTAGTCCCCCTCTATCTCTCTTTATTTTTCCTAATCTCTCCAAAGATCAATTTAACTATTAGATTTTTTATATATTAATTTAATTTGTTCTATATAATAATATACTAATTATTAATTATTAATTATAATAATTTTATATTTATATTTAATAATTTTTATTATAGAATGCAATATATAATAATAATATAACCTATATATACTTAAATATAATAATAAATATAATTATATTATATATAATTTAATCTGTATTACTATTATATTAAATATATTATAATTATAATAATAAATATAATTATATTATATATAATTTAATCTGTATTACTATTATATTAAATATATATAATATATTAATTATATTTTGTATTATATTTATATATTAATTTTTTGTATTATATAAAAAATTTGACAAATAAATGATATTTTATGGTAAAACATTATAAAAAGGCATTTTTATCCTTTAATGTCCCTTTTCATCAAATTCACGTGAAGTTGAGAGGGAAACTTGCGTGGGAATTTTTTTTTTTTGGCAAAAGGACTGAAACAACACAAGCTAATGAGGAAAGTTTCAATTTTGAGAGGAAAACCCTTACTTGTTTCTTTTACCATTCCAAGATGGACGCCTTCTTTGTTGTTTGTTGCTTTGAGGAGGAAGGTTGCAACGTTTCTCGATAGTTATTTGAGTTTTATTCAACTAAGATCATGGGACAGCTTCATGCCAATGTTTCTGAGCATTTTCAATCTTCATTTGCATAGTTGGTTGTTTTCTTTGCCTCTTTTTTGCCTTTTTCCATCTTCTTGGGGTTTCTTTGTTTCATTTATGAGTTGCAGAAGGAAAATAAGGGAGTTTTCTTTCTTCATGTTCTTGCATATCAATTTCTTCTTCGTCCATTTGAAGGCTCTTTCCCTTATTCCCACAGGTTAGATTTTTCTTTTGTGTTTGATATGCATTTTCAGTTTGAAATGTTGCTTTGTAGAGCTTTGTTTATGTATTATGGCGACAACATTATGCAATAGAAGTTTTCAAATTCAAAACCCTTGCAATCTAGCCTTTGGATAGTGTTTCAAATAATTATGCTTTGGGATCTAGGGTTTCAAGAGTGCAACAAAGAGACAATGGTTTTGTTTAAGGGATATTGGCTTGTTGCATTGCCATTAAAGCCATTGTGTTAGGTTCATTAAGGAGGCAGTAGCCATCAAAAATGAAGATCAATCTAACTATGCATCAAAATGAGGATCTGATCTCTTTGACAAGGAATCGGAATCAAGTCACTGTGAGGGTTAGTGATTTTGTAGTGCCTGTGTGCATTAATGAGGTTATTTTGTCTAAGAATATAGATGTGAATGTCATTGTGAACTTTGATGATATCCAAGTGACAATAACCATTCAGATTTTAAATGATCTTTCACTGTCATGAGGACAAGATACAATTACTTTACACTAATAACACAAGGCTTTCATCATATTAAGTATGAGAATGTTATAAAAAGGATGCATGATGATCATCATTTCAAAGGTTTAATGTATGAAAACATTGATAAAATAGCCTTCAAGGAGATTAAAGGCAGCAAAGATGGGTATCCTTGGAGTCCCTTTATGCATTTAAACTATTAATAGTGTATTAAGGTGTTCCTTGATTCATAGATAGTAAGAATATGGGATTAAGATACCATTCTAAGGGTAAAAGTGCCCCAAATGGTTTTTTCGCAGCCTCAAAATAGTTGAAAACGTGTTTTTTTGTACATCTGGCTTGTTGTTGGCCATTTTGTGGGCTAGGAATTCCATTTCTTTCTTTTTTTAATTGGAAAATCCACTGACATAGATATGCATTGTATCTCGAGGTGATGAATGAAATAAAATAGTTAAAATAAAATATTCTTCAAAACTTAAAGATGAATGCACTAATAAGGTGTTTAGCCTCTAATCAGTTCTCTATGTTTACTCTAAATCGAACGACATTTATTACTTACATTTTTTTAGTTGCCACTGTTCACGACTCCTCACTTACTATCTTTGTGTTGGGAACACAAGACTTGTGCATGATTTCCCAAATTTTATTGTGTTTGTTTGTAGGTTAAGCATTAGCAATCATGTATAATGCTAGGAGGAAAATTCAAAAGGAAAAGGGTGCTAAACCTAATGACTTTGAGGAGTCTATGGCTCAGGTGAGGATCAAATCTTCTTATGCATACTTATCTTTGATGCAATATGTATTAGGTTTATTTTAGGTTGTTGTAACTACCCTTCACTCTATACTATAGGCCTTATTTGATTTGGAGAACACCAATTAGGAGCTGGAGAGTGAACTCAAAGATTTGTATATCAATTTTGCCAAGTAAGTTGTTTTTCTATTAGTAGCTAGATTCCCATATGTTATTTGTGACTTGTGATGACTCAAATCTTTACTTCTCTCCAAAACTCTCACACATGGATGGTTATTAACATGTATTGTAGTTTTAATTAGATGATTTTACTCCTAGAATAATATTTAAGCAAAGTTTAAGAAGTCTTAGATTCTAATGGTCAGTTTTAAAAAAAATTGGTCTTGTACATGAAAGTTGATATATCTGGCAACCGTAAGGCAGTTGTTGTTCATGTTCCATACCACTTGAGGAAGGCTTTTCGAAAGATTCATGTGAGGTTTGTGCGAGAGCTGGAAAAGAAGTTCAGTGGAAAGGTTAACATCTTAACAGGTTGTTTGTGTGTTTTCTTTTTCAAATGTTTTTTTCTTGCTTCCTCTTAATATTTTGCAATAATATGTAGTTACCAATTCTTGCTAAAAAAATAGGATGTTGTTATGATTTCCGCAAGGAGAATATTGAGACCACCGAAGAAAGGCTCAGTTGCAGTTCGACCCCGTAGTCGAACATTGACTGTTGTCCATGAGGCCACCTTGGAAGATGTTGTCTATCCTACAGAGATTTTTGGAAAGCGAGTAAGATACCGTGTTGATAGCTCCAAGATAATGAAGGTAATATAATTGGTGATAAAGAAACTTATATATCTATTTCTTTGGACTTGTTCCAGGCTATATCTGTGCATCTTAAACTTTGACTAGCTGAGTGATTTCCCATTTTTCAGGTCTATCTGGATCCTAAGGAGCGTCAAAGGGAATTCTTTGATTGGAAAATATTACCCATTAAGTGGTAAATGCAGTCTTGTATTGATTTTCATTTTTGATCCATATGTGGCTGAAGCTAGAATACCAGTTCAATAAGGAAAGCATTACACGCGCTACCACAGTTTGTAGTATCTGATCCATAGTTGGAAGTGGATGATGAGCCTTTAAATGATGCTTTGTTAGATCTCTCAAATCGACGTATATAAGGATGTCTCCTTTCCATTTTTTTACTGGCACAAGGTTTGCAACCTAAGTGGAATGCTGAATAGAAAATATAATGCTAGATCTGATTAAATTTGTTAGCTTCTTTCTTGTGAGTTTCAACTTTGGGTTAACTGACCTTTGTTTCTATTTGATGGGCTTGGCATTAGGCTCAAGCTCAATGATGTATTAAGTGATGTTTCCATTATAAAATTTTACTTCATACTCTAGAAAATTAATCATCAAATACTTTACATAGTTGATTGAAATCTTGTTATATGTTGACCAATTCAAACCATTCCAAGCTTAAGCTTATTTCCCTCTAATGTCTCTACATTTGAATAGTCTTTAAGTGCAAATATCATAGGTCTACCTTTTTGTACCTGATCACCAATGTTTTATATATTTTCTAAAAAGTGACGAGCCCTTTGGGAATTTTATTCCCTTTTGATCTTCATAGGTACTTTCAATTTGTACTTTCAACTCTTTAGAAAATTTAGCCTAATCCTAAAGGATGTTGTAGATTCGTTGATCATTTTCAAATACTGGTCAGTGAGTTGGATTATTTGGTATTGATGGTCTAACCATGACCTTGATCTGGTCTTGGTTTGTCAAAAGGTCCTTATGTGGGTAGAGTTGTGATCCGAAAATTGGCATTTTATCAACTTCATTGTTCATTTTTCTTTCAACAGTCTGAACATTGAATGTATCAAAAAAATTTGGCAAATTTTAAATTATCTATTATCTCTTAGCGAAGGGTTCTTGGAAGAGAAGATAAATCTGACCTGCACAATGAAAAGCTCAGTATCTCCATGCACTTGTAGATTCATAAAACCTTTTATTTTTCAACAAGCTAGGGTACTAGTGCAGCGCTTCTTACTCTTCTACTTTTTGGATGTAATTGAATTACAATTTTTATCTTATATTAATACAAGGACTTATCTTCTTTATGATACTATAGGGCAATGCATGCCCTGACACCATACTTGGCACCATCAAAGAAGAATTTCCAGATTCTTTATGATGGATCCTACTTTTCTTTGGCAAAACTAGGAATGAGAGTCCCCTAATGGGAGATACAGTAAGTTTATAAGACCAATTTCCTCAAAGAGTGAATCAACAATCCAATCCATAAAGCTCAAGATCAGTGAGATATTTATTTCTTTCGTCTAACTCTTGGCTAGAAAAATCTCACGATTCCTCCAAAGTCACCATACAATTAACATTAGGTTGCTCGTAGGGCTTAACATGACTTCCATGTTTGGTTTTAAAAATATTGATCAGATTCTTGCCTCATAATCTATGCACCCTAGAAATTTCTAGTTGATCTTATAAATCTTTAACTTAACTATCATCTCCAAATGCATACATATAACTCTCTTGTTCATTGATGATCTAATTTGGCCCTAGGCAATTTCATTGCCACTAATCAAGTGCTTCAAAGTCCAGAGAGTTAATTCCCCTTGTTCCAACTTCATTGGTCTTTGATACTTGTATGCACTTCCTAGCAAGATGGAACCTTCTCAAATTTTCAGCTCTTTTGTGAACTTTAAATACAACTAGATTCAAGAATACTTGTGGACCTTAGTTATCTGCAAGCCATTAGAAATGCCTTGGGTGATTTGTAGTCAGACTTATTCATTTTGAATTTTTTTGGGGATAAATGTTTGTGGTGTGTATATAATATTCAGACAACGATTTTTTGTAAACTTTTGTTTTGTGTCATGTAAAATTCAAAAAATTGAAACTTAAAGAAGGTTATAATTCTTAAGGTAACTTTGATAAATAGGAAATGTTCTCTATTTTCTCCTACTTTGGCTAACCAGTAAGGACACTTCAATGTTGTTTCTTATAAAAATATTTTGTTTCAAAATAATATCTTTTGTTATCCCTTCAAAAAATGTGTTTGAAGCACATCATAGTACACAAAGCATTCTAAATCAAGTATCAATATTTCCTATAACAGCTATTCAAGGTATGAATTGTTGCTTCATATTTTTCTTCAGTTCTACCTAGATGATTATGCATTGAAATGGACCAAAATGCATGTTTTGGGGGGTATTGTAAGATACCTTCCTTTCAAAAAGTATGACTATTTTCTATAGTAGCGGAATATTCTTTGTCATTGCAGTGATTTTTCTTATAAACATAAATCAAGGGACAACAATATGCAATTGTATTTATGTTGGAGTAACAAGAATTGGGCCCTTAGTGCTATCTTTTGTTGATGTTGTAGGTTATTGGATTGAGAAATGTTCCAATTGTTGGTGATGAGTTTGAGGCTGTCAACTCTCTTGACATTGCTCCTGAAAGGGCAGAGGAATGTGCTCTTAAGTTAAGTGATGAACGACTTTGTGCATAGCCTGGTGAGGCACAAGTCACTCTTTCTTCCCTTGGTATTGCTATCATATAAGGTAAAGGAATTGGTTCAAACAGGCACCAGTTTAATATTATTTTGAAAGTTGATGTCCAGGTATGTCTTATTTGTGTTCCTTACATGCAGTTGGTGGGATGTATAGGCTGAGTGTGTGTTGAGTAAATCATGCGCATAGGGATCTTGTCAAGTTATTTTACAAAATACCTTCTACCATACAAATGTTTTATGGTACATCTACAATAACCTGTACACTAAAATATTTTGAACACCTGTGATAAGGATCTATGGCTGCTATCAGGGAAGCCCTAGAAACACTTCCACAAGATGCTATTAATCTACAATTTCTAATGCAGGGAGTTGGGGATATAAATGTCGGTGATTTCAACCTAGCTTCTCCTACTGAAGCCATTGTTGTGGGCTTCAATGTACGAGTCCTTGCAGCTGCCTAGACATAAGCAAAAAACCAAAGTGTTGAAGTTCGCTTGTATAGAGTCATCTATGAACTTTTTGATGACATGCGGAAGGCAATGGAGGGGCTTCTAAAACCAATTGAGGTGAAGGATTACTCAGAAACATTTGTACTTTTCTACTGATGAATTCCTCTCTTTAGTTGTTGCATTTAAGTGGTATTAAATTGCAATATTTTATAGGCAACTCACTTCCATGATATTGTCTATAATGTATAGGAGCAAGTGCCCATTGGTTCTACAAAAGTAAGAGTTGTCTTTAACAATGGAAGTGGGCATGCTGCTGGTTGTATGGTGACAGAAGGTAAAGTAGTCAAAGGTTGTGGTTTTAAGGTTGTTCGCAATGGTAAAATTGTCCACATAGACACACTAGATTCATTGAGACTGGTGAAAGAGGTTGTCAAAGGGGTAACTGAAATTTTATTTATTTCAAGTTGGCTTTTGAAGCTTACAAATTTTTTATGTTTTGTTAAAGCACTAAACTAGATTAATTCTAGTACAAAATCCTTGCATCTTCAAGAGGCTTGTTTCTTGTTTTAAATTACTTGATGCACCTTTTATGGATCTTTTTAAGGCAGTGTGATTTATGCTATGCGTACTCTTCTGGGATCTAATCCACTATATAGAACCCTGCCAAAGCTGTCAGTTTTAGAGATTTTTTAGTTAGATTGGTATATTGTATCTGGCCTCGAGAGGTTTTTATATGTATCCATCCAAACTGTTTAGCTACAATGATAGTCTTCTGCTTCCTTTTCAACATACATTAACCATGATTATATCATTACATGCAGGGAATGCCAAGCACTGCTATATGTTAATAGAAAAGACTACTGGCTTACATGTCTTCATCAATTTAACCATAAACCCCCTTTCCCTGGAGGTTGTTTGAATAATAAACAAAAAGGTAGTCAATGGTATGAGATAAGAAGGAGAACATAAATTCTTCCTAAGTATAAAGTATTTACCACATTTTATTGAAATAAAATTTCATTTTATTTCTTCACTGCAACACCACACTGTTCTTAGGGTTTATTGCTTGGTTCTTTGCGGGAATGCGGGAGAAGAATTGAGTTACCATAATACCACACCATGTTTGAGGATTTTTTGCTTGGTCATTACGGTGAGGCGAGAAATTCCTTCTCATTGCCTTCACCATTTTTATACAGTTCACCAGCACAAAGGTTGCATTTCGTTGATTTTTAGCTTCAGTTGATGTTGTTTCTTTAATCACCAATGGCATCACATTATCCATATAATGCGCAATCGTAGAACTCATCTCTTGGGATACTTCAACGAGGAAAGCAACATCCATGGTCCTATCTTCAGGTGGCTGAGACGCCTTTGCAAACTTCATCAGAGGTTCAAACGATTTCCATAGAGCTACAAATTCATTTCAGACATACCCACAACTTAAAAAGAAGATTATGAAAAGGATTAATGGAGTAGCAAATGAATACACGAGGACTTATATGGCATTGATAAAGAGGGCACAATAGAGGTGGGAAATTAGTTGCCCCAACACTAGCCTTCACTGATCTATAGGTCCAAAAAGAAGGAATAGGTTAGATGTCCCTCATCTAATCAATTATATAGCGAGTTGCGGAAAATAGGTGTGTTAAAAGGCTTAGGTAAGATAAAAAGAGTTCCAAATCGCAGTTAACAGAGAAAAGACAACTAAGCCTTAGAAATGCATCTATGTGCACCTGAGGCATCTGAATGTAAAATAGGAAAATGAGGACACGTAGATTTTGACCTAGGTTGTTATTTTTTAAATATTTACAAATTTAAAATTAACTAATTTACCTAAAAAATTCTTCTCTAATGAAAAAACATGAATTATTGCTCTCCAAGCCATGCTTTTACCTGCTGCAAAGGCTAATAAAATTATTTAATTTTTATTTTGCTATTTTTGAAAGTTCAATGATATCAGGGGAATACTCCTGACCAATCAAGAAGTCCATGCAATAGGATTTATCACCCAAGGAATAAAATAGACGAGAAACGATAGTCTTGTGTTTAATTTTTCACCCTCCACAGCCCCTGGTGCACAATACTGTAGTTTGCTGCAAAGGCAAGGACTAATAATCAATAGTGTATGAAAAAAAATTATATCTTGAAAGATGTTTAAAATGTTAAATCTAAATCCAGTGGTCTTAGGGCCTAGACTATGGAGGCTTTAAAGCTGGTGTTAGTCCGTAAATATTTTGTGTTAGTGTGATGCATCACATTTTGAAATATTGTGAACAAATACTTCTTTGTTAGGATTTCATATTTTGTGCATAAGTAATCATCATTTTGAATGTTATATAGATTTGAGCCTGTCCAAACAGTCTTGAAATTCCAAACTTTAGCAAACCTTTTACTTTCTTCAAAAGTTAAACCGATCAAATATTTTGAATCTTGTTACTTACTGCTTAGAATTTTCAATAAACCATCTTGGTATATTATTTAGATGCTAACTATTTGGCACATTTGTCTTTATCTAGGATCTATGTACGAGGAGTCATTCTTGGGTACAAAAGGTATATTTGCTAAGATATTATTTCTTAAGAGTCCCTTGAAATTGTTTATTCGTTAGTCTCATCAGTGCCATTCTAAGGTGACTATTCATTGTACAGAATATTATACATAGAACTTTTGGGTTATGAAAAAAAAAGGAAATTTGACAGTAAGAAATCTCTCTTATTGGTTTTCATTTAATTGTTTCAGGGTCTATCTTCATTCAGTCTTATCTGACAACATCACAACTGTCATCTAGTGGCATAAAAAGAGATCTAGAATTCAAAGGTTGTTGTTATGGGTCTCCACAAAAATAGATATTGAATGATTTTTGAGTTGGATCACCCAACAACAATATTGGTGAATTGTTTGATTCTTTCAATGGAGAGGGAGTTGTGATGAACATGGATTTAAAAAATGTGGTTATTAATTCATGCAAACACAAGAACAAAATGTGGAAAAATCTTAATGAAGATCTTAGTCTACACACAAAGAGCTGCTCAGATTCAATCTGCTTGTAAACATCTCATCCCATCAATCCAAACCATTCATTACTCACCTTTCAGTAGTCATAATCCATAATAAACACTGTCATATCTATCACTACCCATTTTCCATAATAAATTTTCTCTTTGTTGACACTTTATCTACACACAAATAGAAAATCTTTCAAACACTAAGCTTAACAAATCATGCAATAACAGATGAACTATTAAGCTAGTCTTCATGCCTACTTGATCAATTTCCTGTCTTTATCATTTGTCTTTGTCTATGGTCTTTTGTCTCTTTCTATTCTTCGTCTTGGGCAAGAAGATCTAAATGGTTGTTGACTTGTTTGGTCTAGCTGGTCTTATCTTTTATCTGATTTCTTTGTCATGTTCCTATGCTACTCGAGGATATCCATAAGTGATTAGAGGAGTGAGGATGAATCATTACCTTTTTCTATTTGATTTTTATTTGTGGTTTGTCTTGACAATATGGCTAGGGAAACTAAATTCCTAGTATGAGTCATGGCATTCCTTGTTTACAATGTGTCTATCTATGTGGCACAAAGGGATCGCATTTCACACCTTGGTCTTTCCATACCTTGGTGTAAGTCATCCCCTTGCAAAATAAAAATCCTCAATGATGATATATGTGCACTTATCTAGGCTTATGATGATATATTCATCACTTCCCTTTCTTCATCCATTCATCTTACTACCTATTCCTTCTTTCATACTAAAATTTTCTTCTAACTAATATTTCTTTGATCAATTCTATCCTGATCAATTAATCTTCTTCGCATCTGATATCGATCTAGCTAATTATTCTTCACTTCTTACGAACCTTTTCTTCTAGCTAATATTTCTTCTATCCAAATACATTCAACCATCTTATCAGAAAAATTTGCCTCAATCTTTTTTGTGTCTTTCACAAAATAATTCGAGGGGGCATCATAATCCTTCTTTTGTTGGGGCACCCTGGGGTAAGACCTGCTTAGATTTTTTCTTAATTTTTCTTTGGGACAATGCTAAAAATCACATTGTCTTAAAGAGGTGCAAAATGTAGACACTTAAAATTGTCTCGAGCTTGGGATGACATTTTCCATTAATTGATTGTCTAATTCTTCATCTAACCATAATTCTTCATCTAACCCTAAATCTTCATCTAACCATAATTCTTCCTCTAATGATTTCACTCTCTTTTTACACACACATAATTAAATAATTTATATTATTTAATTATACTAATATCTTCCATTTCATTAATCCACTTGATTAAATAATTATTACTTAATTATTTAATTATTAATATTTCCTTTGATTAAATAAAAACTTTTATTTATTTAAACTCACTAATCTAATCATTAATTAAAATATTTATATTTAATTAATTATCCATGGTTTTGAAGTGATGACATATCCATGGCTGACATGAGTGAGACTGATATGGGCGATGGCGGGCATTAATGTCCTTGGGAGGATACCAAAACATATTGGCTATCTATTCGACCTCTTAATTAGGCCTAACAACTCAGTCTAGACGAGGTGAGGAATGGTGTGATGGGACACAGGCTAGTGTTTATATGGCCATCGGGTGGTGAGAAGACATTATGCCCTCGATGGATTTAATGGAGTCTCCAATTAGTTTTTCGTCTGGGAGAAAGCTCTAGGCCTTCTATGGGTGGATTCAACACGGGCACTAGAAGTCTGTATTCAAGGTCTAGGACAAGCTTGTCCTCGGTGTGTTAGAGGTATTGCTTGGCGAAGAATTCATGTCCGGGTCTGGGCATTGGCAAACCAATGCCGACATAGTGGCAAGGTTCCTTGCCTCTCTTTTGGATTTGGAGATGTCGTGTGCAACAACACTATGGATTGCCAAGAAATTGATATGGGAGAACCTTCTGGAGGGTGCCATGGATATGATTATCGTTGTTGTTGTAGTTGTGGGTGTGTCGAGGTCGCACAACCTATTGAGGGCTTTGGTACCTGGGGAACAGGTGGAATTGTTTCCTTTCATCTTGGACATCGAGGGCGAAGATCTCAGATGTCATCATGAAAGAGTAAGGTGTGGGTTGATCCTCCTCAAACATTTCCTGTATCTAGAACCATTTGGAGGTGTCAACTAGCGTCGACTTTTTAGAGATTTTTTGCTTGCTGATGGAGTCTCGTGGATTGACTGAAGGGTTGTTTAACGGTGTAAGAAATTTCTTGGCTATGGTTTTCTTGTTTTTTTTTCTGGTGGTAGGTTAGGGTGTTTTATGTTGGGTGGAGTCTTGGGTTCTGATCGAATTGTGCTCAAATTTTGTGGGGTGGAACTGAGGGCTCTTGTTTCAAATTTCTTTGAACTATCTAAGAGCTGAATGTAACATCTTTTTTTAGAAATCAATACAAAAAATTTTACGAATCAAAAAAAAAAATCCATGGTTTTGAAAATAAATGATTTTTCATTTATTTTTAATTTTCAAAAAATGAACTCTTACATCTTTCCCTCTTTCTCTCACTTAACTCTTCAATTTCCTTGAATTTCTCAACTTAACTCTTACATCTTTCTATTTCTTGCTCCACTTTTTTTCCTTTCATTCTTCCATTTTCTTTCTCTCACTTAACTCTTCCATTTCCTTGAATCTCTAAACTCAACTCTTGCATATTTCTATTTTACACTCCACATTTCCCTTCTATTCTTCTATTTCAAAAATGGGAAATTTTTACATTTTCTATTTTTTGAAAGAGAAAATTTCCTATTAAAGTTGTCTCATTCAATCTCAGCCATCCATCATCTACTCAATCTCATTTTCCCATTTCACCGTCTTCTCATCTATAAATTTAGGCTTTGAGCTCTTCATTTCTCTAACCACCATCTTCAAATCTTTGTTGAAATTATCATCTTGAGCAACCATCTTCAACATTTTGTTGTTACTATCGTCTTGAGTGTATTTACTTTGTACACTCCAAAATTAAGAGCAACATATCTTAAATTTTCTAAAGTGAAGGAAAGAGGAGCAATGGAGATCAACCAATGAAGGTATAAAAGAATAATTTGATTTGTTTGTTTGCATTCAATTTCCTTTATGTTGATTTGTGTTTCATTGTTTTGGATTTGATTTTATAAGCTTACTTCTAATGGTTTGGTGATTGTTGTCAAGGATTTAAGCTTCACTAATCAAATTTTCAGATCCATACACCTCCAATCCATTTTCTCGTGGTGATAAGTTTTCAGTTGATGAAAAAAGCATCAAATGCATGCATTGTAAAGTTGCAAGGTGGTGTAATTTTTGTTTCGTTTGTCATGTGACCAAACCAAAAATTCCAACACATCTAGATTGGTAGGTTTATGCTAGGAAAGGTCTTGTTTTGTACCCTAGCATGCCAGAACGCTTCGGGCTACATTACACTGATGATTTCTCTTAAGAGACTAAAGTGCAAAAGGGCAACAAAAGTTGTTGAACTGTTACTCAGAAACCATGTCACATAGAAATTTTTTGTCTAAAGGTACAAGGTCACATAGGTCCCCTGTACAATAACCTCTCTCAGTTTTTCATACCTCCAATCCTTTTTCCCGTGGTGACAAGTTTTTAATTGATGAAAAAAGTGTCAAATGCATGCAATGTAAAGTTGCAAGGTGGTGTAATTTTCGTTATGTTCATCATGCGACCAAACTGAAAGTTCCAACATGTCTGAGTGGGTAGGTTTATACTAGGCAATGTATTTTTTTTCACCCCAGCATGTCGAAACATTCTAGGCTACATTGCACCAACGATTTCTCTTAAGAGACCAAAGTGCGAAAGGGCAAAAGAAATTGACAAACTGTTACTCAAAAACCATGACACTTAGAAACATTATGTCTAAAATTAAAAGGTCACATAGGACCCTCTATAATAACCTCTCTTATTTTTTATATCTCCAATCCATTTTCCCATGGTGACAAGTTTTTAGTTGATGGAAAAAGTGTCATATGCATGTAGTGTAAAGTTGCAAGGTGGTGTAATTTTTGTTATATTCATCGTGCAACCAAACCAAAAATTCCAACATATTTGGATTGGTAGGTTTATTCTAGGAAAGGTCTTGTTTTGCACCCCAACATGTTGAAACTTTCCAAGCTACATTGCACCGATGATTTCTCTTAAGAGACCAAAGTGTGAAAGGGCAGCAAACTTTGACAAGTTGTTACTCAGAAACCATGGCACTTAGAAACATTTCATCTAAAGGTACTATATCACGTAGGGTCCCTAACCTCTCTCAATTTTTCATACCTCCAATCCATTTTCCCGTGGTGACAAGTTTTCAGGTGATGGAAAAAGCGTCAAATGCATGTAGTGTAAAGTTACAAGGTGGTGTAATTTGCATTATGTTCACCATGCAACCAAATCAATAATTACATGTTTGTATGGGTAGTTTTACACTAGGAAAGGTCCTATTTCACACCCCAGCATGTCAGAACATTCCAAGCTACATTGCACCGGTGATTTCTCTTAAGAGACCAAAGTTCGAAAGGGTAGGAAACTTTGACGAGCTCTTACTCGAAAGTTGTGGCTCTTAGAAACATTTTTTGAAGGTATAAGGTCACGTAGGGTCTCTCTGCAATAACCTCCCTTATTTTTTCATATATCCAAGTCATTCCACTATGGAAACAATGTTTCATATGTTCCAAAAAATGTCAGTTGCATTTGGTAAAAAGTTGTTGAGAGACATTGTTTACATTCTTCATCTCTTGGGGGTAAGCCAACAATTTGAACACATTGGGGTGGCTATAGAATATGTCCAATTTATAATTTATGGTCAATGCAAGTATCTTTATAATATTATGACTGAATAATCTACACCAAAGAACTATTCTCCTTTGTTTCTTGAACTCAATGCAGTAATAAACGTTTTGGTCAATATAGGAAAACATTTTTTGATATGAAGGAAAGTGTGGGCATGAAGAATATGTCTATAAATTTTAAGTAGTGATTGACCAACTAGAGGATTGGTACTTGAATGGATGGGTACTTGGATATACTTGAATAATATTTTTGGAAACATGGTGTAAATTGTTTGTTCTTTGTCTTGAATAAAACTTGATTCCATAACTATATGCCAAAAATATGTCATCCAAGACCACAAACACATACTGGTGTAGGAAAGATAATAATGAACCAAAAAATATGGGTGAAATGAATGTGAAATAAGTAATGAAGCATGGAATACACTTGGATTTTAAATATTTGAAGTAAACCATCTACAGATATGCATTGGAACTTGGATTAATAATACAAATATGGACACCATCAATAAAAAAAATATGTATTAGCCAAATAGTCATATAGGCATACATCAATATATGTCAATATACGTATAAAGTATATACAAAAAATATAACATATATACAAAATAACCATATAGGCTTACAAGAATTTCATATGGGCATACAATGCCATGTATATACAATACAAAATATATGTCCAAAAATTCCATATAGGCATACAATAAAGGACCCTAATAAATATTCATTCCCCTCTAGGTGAAGAAAAGAAATCACAGGTGACCTTTGATTATAGGATGGACCTCCTATTTAATTATTCATGGAGTCGTACCTATTACAATAAAAAGTATAGACATTAATATATAGAAATTACATTATATAAAATGAAATATTTAACAAAATAATCACTTACCATCACCAAATGATCTCTCTCATTGTTTGCAACAATGACATGCTTATGATGTGGTGTTGCAAAACCCTATAGCAACCATCCAGATAGAAATTAAACTACAAATCAATAATTATTTAATTTTTCAATAATAAGCATCTAAAATAAAAAAATATAAGTTGAAATTTAATAATTTTCCTCATACCCTCGTCCAAGGCATCAAGCTCTCTATTGTAGTAGAGAAACCATGCTCCATTTCCCTATCAATATTGCGAGGATTCTTTGCTTGCAACGTCTGAAAATAAAACAAAATTATTCAATTACGAAAACTAGAAGAGTGATGCAGGTCATGGATTATAATGTATGAGATAGTCAACATATTTTTGAGTACTTATTGAACTATATATTGCTTCAAGGGTTTGTATGTTTCATGAGGATAATTTCAAAGTAAATGACATTCACAATATGACAGTACTAGGGACAATTATATCATGCAAGAAAGGGACAATATCATGATTACATAACGAATTCATGCAAACCTTTGTTGATGTGAAGTGTGAAGAATTTTTGGTGGCGATAATATTTATGGAAATAATGTAAATAATAATAGTGAGATGAATGAAAATAAGTAATAATGGGCACTGTCAATTGAGAAAAAAATGTAGTGATAGTGAGTAATGAGGGGACTGTGGTTCTAAGATCTTGATAACGATTCACACCTATAAAGACACTCCATGATTTTCATAAAACCTCAACATTCTATTAATATTCATAGGTGAATCACAAAGAAGAGATACTAAGAAATGTCCAGTGAGATATCTTCATTATAGTGGATAGTGTAATATTCACATAGGCAGAGTAATGATCACAAGGAGAAATGATGAATAAAGGACAAAAAATGAACAATAAAGGATATAGCATAAATAAAGAACTGTAATAGGACAATTATATAAGACTGAATATGATAGTCTAAAGTCACAAGATTTAATAGGATAGTCACGTGTATTTCAATACCAAAGAATGCTTCAAGGGATAATTGTGGAAGATGTTTTTTTATGAGGAGATACTTTATATGTTTTCAACCAAGATCCCTCAAGGTAAAGAGTGCATAACAGTCATGAATGTGGTGGTAATCACATGAAATCCAATGCTACAAGATAGTCTCATAGGAGAAGCAACAAATTTAGTACAATGGTATAAGAGGAGCATGCATAGTTTATTATTAAAGGATAGTTTAGAGTGGTAGTGCCATTTTGATGATTATATTCATAGAGGATAGTCCTTGTGAAGGGATAGAAAGAGGGCATATATTTCTAAATGATAAGTCGACATTACCTTGTCTATGAAGTAGATAAAATTGAAGATAATTGATAGAAGATGACAATATACAATCAAGAAAGCAAGAGAGCAGTCCTTTATGATGTCAATCACTTCAAAGGTATAAATGAAATTCTACAACCATAATGTATGAATGCAATAACATAGTCATCATGATAACTATAATTTTGCATAGGAAAAGGGTAGTAATAAGATCAATATCTTGAGCAACATTCATGAGCCCAACAAAGAGAAGAGAGATGATATGCTACAAGCTAGTGATGATAGTTAGGAGGATAAGAGTGAAATGGTATGTTACAAGGTGTTGATGCCACTAGCCTATATTTTTGGAGGTCAACAACATGAATAAATAAAATTCATAGATTATGAAATGCATAACAACCTGAAATCAAATTAATTTAAAAGTACAAAGCATACTTACAAACTATCTAGAACCTTTAAGTCATTAAACAGTATTCAATTACGAAATATACTTTTTATTTTAAAATTATAAATAGTCTGTATTACCTGAGTGAAACTTCAATGACCACCTCCACAATTAGGTTTTGTTGTTGAAGCTCCAAGATTAACCTATTCAACATCCAAAATGAGATATAAGAATACCATTCATATATCGTTTAGCCATTCACATGTAATATTTATAATTCTTTACTAGTCACATACCTCTGTAGTATATGTGGTCATGTAATAGGGAGGTGGAGGATCATTGAAAACAGAGTGAATGCTATGACCCTGAAATTTCGTCATAATAATTCAACTAATCTAGTTAATCATACATTTCAAAAATTAAATTTAATAAATTAAATCCAATGAACTTGCTAACATTTACTTGAATATCAAGGTCGAATTCCTCATTAACGAGGGCATCTATCATCGCCATCTGATTAGCTATAGATGTACCTTGGGCACTTGCATCTTGAATATATGTGAGATCATAAGCACAGAGTGAAACACAAGCCTGACAATAATGAGGTGGAGCTCTACTCCTCAAAGAATCACCTAGCTCAACCTGTGTTATAGGATTGGTATGTTGTATGAGGCTCTAAGTGAGGAAACTAATCGACTGCAATGTTTTGAACTTAACACTCTCCTTCATATAAAAAGGGATAGTCACATACTCATACACTAGTCTAGTGAGTGCTTGTCTCACTAGTTGTTGTGCATCGATACATACCCCCACTCTATCCTATGTAGAGCCCCCACCTCTACCCTGGAAGTCCCACATGTAAAAATAGTTTGGGATTTTATTGAGGACAAACTTAGAGTAGAGTTTCCTCAAAAATATTATGGAACCTCATTTTTGTTGCATAGAGGATGGTCAAAAACCATCCACCACCTCTGCCAAAAATTGTTCTTTATCCCTTGCTAGTTGCACCAATGGATAGGGAACCTATTTCTTGAAGGATGTAAAGGTTTGATTCGTTCTAGGGTTTTTGAATAGTGCACACAAGTCAAATTTTATAATTTTTCATCTTTAACTTGTTTATAGGATAATTTGTTTGCATAAAATTCTCTAAACTCTCGTCTCTTCTCCAACCAACTACTTTTTTTTTTCTAATTGAATCTACATGTGATATTATCAATTCAAGTGATTGATAAAGTGTGGTTCTATGTGAGGTTGAGCTTGCAAGATCTTTCAACCTTCCAATTAACTCAATTCATTTTTTATTATTTTTTATTTTCCCCATTAAATTTTTTTGAGTTCTTGGAGCATGATGAGGAATTGTTGGAGGTGTTTTTTGGGGTTGTTCTTCAACAAGAATTTGGGCATGAGGTGAATTATGATGTTGAGGAGAAATTTGAGGAGGGTTTGGAGGTACATTATCATTTCCTGAAAATTAAATAAATTTACATAAAAAAACATATTAAATCTACCTATTTGATGCAAAATCCACACAAAAAATAGAAATTACTTACTTCTTCGACCTCCCTGACATCATGGGAACATTTTCACAAAGATTTGGTGAAGAATTCAAGTTTTTTTGGCCTTCCAAAAGTGCGAGCACGTTATGCAGGGGTTTCAAACAGTGAAGGAGAATAGTTGCTACAAAAAGAAGAATGAGCTTTTGTATTTTTGATTAAATAAGATATAATGTGCTTGTGTTATATTGTGAGAATGTTATAGCTTAGGAGTGATTGATCCTAAGGCTCAGTCACTCCAAGCCATAACACGAGCACATTATAATGCACTCACATTATGAATTTAAAAAAAAATTTAAAGGGGTGGCACCTTTTGGGCCCCCATCTTTCTACACCCACCCACCCACCTATGTAGCATCACATGTTTCATTTTATAGGTCATCTTGGAGCCAACCTAATTGGTGTTTTGAGTTATTTTGGAGGGTATTTATAAAAGAACAAAATAATTTATAAATATACAGAGGCCATGTTGGGCAGTATGTTGAATATGAAGTGTGTGAAGTCAGTATGATGGAATAATAGTGAAAAAATGGGACTACAACATCAACATATGTTAGATGCTTCTTTTATATCAGTTCATGTTCATATTTTCATTGTAATTTATGAGTATCCTGTTATTAGGCAGTGAACCTCTTCATTAGGTCCTTGTATATCTCCCTATAGTTGTGCACCTTAGCCTACAAGTCCTGAAGCAGTAAGCCTTACAGCAATATTATAATTTTTGTAAGCAGTGAGCTTCATATATTTTTATTTAACTCTCACCATGGTTTTTCCCTCATTGGGTTTTCCACGTAAAAATCTTGGTGTTGTTGTGAGGTGCATTCTTTCATTTCTATTCTTCTTTCAATTAATGTGATTTGATGTTTAATCTACAAATGGATTTGTTTAAGTTTTAGTATATGTTGACTCACCCTCCCCCCTCTCACCATTTTGGTGTGTTTGAAAATTAGTATTAGAGCCAAGTGCCTCTAAGAAGCCTAACAACTAAGGTAGATCCTACACTTGAACACATGGGATTTGAAGCAATGATCACTGATATGTTTTCTTCGGAATTGCATCTAGAATCAATGGAACTTGAAGGTTGGGACATCAATCCAGAAGATTGTGAAGTAGATTTTGAAGGATAACTTCGGTCTTCTCTTGAAGATCTAGATGAAGCAAGAACACTAAATCTGAAATATGAGTGTATGCTTGAAAAATCAAAGGAGACAATCGTCAAATTGAAAGCACAAGCTAGAGAATCAAAAGAAGAAATTGACAAACTAAAATATCAAATGAAAGGAGGTAAAGGATGTGAGACTAAACTCAAGAAGGAAAAATATGTGATCTCTAATTTAAAAGTTAAGGTTCAAGAAGGAAAGAGGATTGAGGATTGATTGAATACCAAGCTCATTGATAAACCAACTAAATGTTCAAAGCTTGTAGAAGAGATTGTCACTTTAAGAAAAGAGCTTGAAAAAGTAAAAGAGAAGATTGACAAGGGCTTAAAACTAAAAGGAGTTTATCTAATTCTTGATGAGTTGATCAACTCTCAAAATCCATTAAAAATAAAAATCTAGTATTGGTTTTGAAAAATGGAAAATTCCTATAACCAATGCATCTGCAAACTTGTATGAACTTCAAAGAAGAAGGAAAGTCTGAAACAAGGGAGAAGAAAGCTCGCACTGAAGAACTTAAGGAGACATCCTCCCAAGATGCAAATACAAATCAAGATAGCAAGAAATAATGTGGATTCATTCCTTCCCAAAGGGAAAAACGACTCAAAGGTCCTCCACCAGCTAGATAGCATGCCCCTACCAAGTTCAATCAATATTTTCAAGGTTATTGTCATTCTTGCAAGAATTTTGGGCACAAGGCTATTGAATGTAGAAGAAAGATGAGTCAAAAGTCATTTAGGCCTCCAAGGTACATTGTTGTGAGTTCTCAATTCTTTAATGGCCACTGTTATTCTTGCAACAAGTTTGGTCATAAGGCTAATGAATGCAAAATTAAAGCGACAAGGAATAGTTTTATGAATAATAATAATCCTATGACTTCTCAATCCTTTTATGGTCATTATTACACATGCAAAAAAATTGGTCATAGATATGTTGATTGTAGATCTAATGTGAGAAGAAGTGACTACCCTCCACAACCTAGTATCACCTGCTACAACTACAATAAACCAGGATACATTGCAAGGTTTTGCAAGGAAAAGAACGTAAGACCTTCTACTCCTCGAAATAAGATTGAAACTAAACAACAAAAGAAGGAAATGGAAAAATATGGCTAAAGGAGGAAGAAAGTGAAGTAAAGAATTAATTTATACCTCTTCATAGTGCAGATGGACTCTCTGGTAACTAAAAGAAATTATTGGCTCAAGGGGAGTTGCAATTGCAAATATTTTCAAACCCTTGTAAAGCATAAGATGTTGAAGTCTTTAGAATAAAAGTTAATGATAACTTGGAAATATGTGATATTATGATAGTTGATCAAGGTTCCAGAGAAAATACATTCTCTGTGGAAGATTGTTCAATGATAATGGATATTTGTGATATCACAAAACAATGAAAACGTTGCTTGTATCAAAAAAAAAAAAGCATTTAATTTGGAGCATCTATGGTAGGTGTGAAATGTATTTAATGCCTACTTGATCAAATTTGATCTCATTCAAATGATATCAAGTATGTGAAAGAGCTAGGGAAGTGAAGAAGGTTTTTAGTGAATTTTCATGCAAACCCTTACAGTAGTATTCATAGGTATTTCTCATATTTGATTGAAAAACCCTACTTTAAAAAGTATTATCATGGCTACACCAATAGTTATTGATTTTGTTGAGAAGCTAAGGCCAGAATTTAAGAAAAATTTATACATATCTATTGTGAATGACAAGGATGGAGTGTTTTCTCATGTTTCGATCAATGTGCTTCATAGTGAAGATGTTCACATCTATATTCACTCATAGCTAAATGAGTACAATCATCTGAAGTTGGAAGAGTTTAAAAGAAATCATCTCTTGGGTGATGATTTTTAGCTCAAAGGGGATTATGCAAATGTAGAGACAAAATGATTAGACATGTGGAAGGGTTTCCCCAACTTTTTCTATGAAGATGAATGGGTCAAAATTGCCATGAGCCGGATCCATGAAGATATCTTTTGTCTTGATCAACCCTACCTGATCATAAAGGAAGCTATCAGGGTTGTGATTGGGTTGTGCTATATTGGACCTATTTCAGTATTGAAGGTCATGAAGAATGAAGAATTTATAAATCTTACAGGAGTGAAAATCAATAAAAGAACCCTAATTGTGGATGACATATTTGACCTAGGGGTATGGTATGCCACGATGGGCATTGAATACAAGGTTTATTACACAAACAAGGAAGTATTTTCTACCGCCACTGCCATCTATGCTACTCATCAAATGGAAAAGGAAGGAAAGGATCATGATCTTTGTGAGATATTGTGACAACACATGTTAGTGAATTTGTAGAGAACCATGGATTCACGTTACAATTTCCAGTATGACACTCTAGTTATTTGTCTTATGTTCTATTTCCTGAAGGAATTGTCTGGTTTGAAGAATGAGGTATGGAGAAGGGATATTCCTATTAAATATCATATTAGGGACCACATGCATGGCTTTCTAAATACCAAAAAATGTGATACAATGTTTTAGGGATTCTTCTAAACATTCCAAAATGAAATGCAAAAGAGGGATAGGATACCCTCACAATTTATAGAGAGATACAAGAATGATATCACCTTTATGGTAGATAAAGATAATTGTTATATGGAGACAGTTGAACCAAGAAGTTAATGGATAAAAAAATTTCCCTATGAGGTCTCAAGATTTAACCAGATTGCATATGCTGACATTTTTCTCAACAAACCTAGGGATCCCACTATTGAGAGGTTTGGCATGTATGATGAGATATAACCAAAAAATTAGTCAAGAAGAAGGTAGAGGAAAAGGTAGAGAAGATGAAAAATGTGGAGAAGATGATGTCAAAATCAGAAAAGGTGTTTGGCACTCCTAAGGGCCTTGCAAAAAAAATCACAAACCACTTCTGCAACTCCACAAGTTCTTAGAAGAACAAGTAGGTCTATCTTTTCTATTGCTACTCCTAAACCTTTTGGACCTTCTCAAACATCTTCTAACAAAAGGAGGCTATTACTGAGGTACCAATACAAACTAAGACTACAGATAGGAAGAAGCCAAGACCTGAACAATTGGAAAAAAGGGAAAAGATTAATCATGTGAATGTGGATGATGATGAAGAGGAGGAAGAAGAAGAGAAATATTTCATATTGAAGATAAGAGAGAAGATAAAAAGACAAGGAGAAGAAGAAGAAATCTCCTTGCAGAAAAGGAAAGGAAAGAATATTGTTGTGGTGAAGACTCCTTCAGTCATACATGACCCTCTGGATTTTGGTGCAATATTTAATGGAATTGTTAAATATGGTTTATTGAATGATACAATGCATTTTTATCCGGATGTTCCTCTGAAATACAAGAAGACAATTGAATTTTTTTTAATTGAATATATGTTGAAGCAGTAAATTCCCTTTAGTGACATTGTTGACAATGCTTTAGATAGCTTAGTTGAGGCTTTGAGATAAAGAAAAGAAGATGTTATTAAGGCTGATGAAGAGAAAAAATTGCAAGAAATTAATAAGGCTAGGATTCTTGTTTCTGAGGAAGAAAAAGAAAAAATTATCCAAAGACAAGGTAAGGAGCTCCACACCAAGAGAAGAATAGATCTTCTAATGAGCATGGATGAAGACATGAAAAAAATATGTAAAGTGAAACTAAAGATATCACAAATAAAATTATTAATGAATTGCAAGGTGAAGTTGATGTTGATTCAAAGTAGCCCCAAGAAATGTATGACAGTGATGTTGAAATGAATGTACCAATGCCTCTGACAAAACAAGAAATTGATAATATTCCTCCTTCAAAAAATACAAGTGAGCAAAACATATATGGTTAGCAAGAAAAACAAGGACCCTTGTTGCAAATATGAAGGTGTTTTCATCGATGTTAATAGGATGTCAACATGCGGGTGTTGTCATTTATGTCAACTATGTGTTAAGGAAGTTTATTGCATGATGAAGATGTCGAGGATATTAAAAAAAATGTGGAAAAAAGAAGAAAATAGGTTGTTGCAGGTTGTGCATATGTAGTTGAGCTATTGAGGAAGTGTTGTGATTACATGGAGCTATCTTTATGTTGTAGTTTGTGGAGATGTGTTGGAATGAAGTAATGAGCTAAGATGATGTCTCTGGTACTTGGTTTCCAAGTGCTTTTGAGAAAAATTGATAAACAAGGAAAACAGTGTGGTGCAAGTGTTCAGAACGTGCTTCGGGATGTGCTCCGCATTTCTTCTATGTTGATTTTATGCATATAAAAATTTCATATGCTATTTAAGGTTGTCATTAGTTGCTATGTTCAAAATTTAGGTTTCTGGATCATTGTACAAAGTGAGATATTTTCACCAGTGTGTGAACTAGTTTTTCAATGATGTTTTTTGTAGCCCAAGATAAATGTATTTGCTCCACATTTCTCCATAGTTTGGCTTTAGGTTATGAGGGTTTGGGAAGTTTCTTATAATGTTTGTATCTTCCAGAATTCAAGGTTTCACTTGATTTGGTAAAGTAATGTGTGTTTTATGCATCAGTGTGTGCAAATAACGTTTATTGAATGTTTTGGGATGAAGTATTTATATGATGTGAGTTTGGATGAAGTATTTGTTGGATCTCAGGTGGTTCAAATATTATTCTAGATCATATTCAAGTGAATTTTGTTGTCCAAAAAATTTAGGTTGATTTAAGAAAACGTGTAATTAATGTTTTATGGTGCTTAGCACGAGTATTGGCCAACCTTGTGTTAGAACTACATGTGAAGCTTATGAAATCATGTTGAGGTGTGTTAGGATTTATTTGGTTCCTAATTAAGTATTTATATGGATCGACTTCATTCCTATCCACCACGGGAATTTTTAGGTGCTGATCTAATTTTAAATTTTAAATGTAGCAAATAGTTGTCGACCTTGGAGAAGGTTTTCAAGGTTGAGGTTGATATAAATAGGAGTGATGGTGTTGTAAGATGTAAGAGAGTGACAAGATATATGTGAGATCAATGTGAGTGATGTATGTGATGTGAATTATAGAATTATAGATGTGAATTTGAGTAGAGGAGTGTGAATTTCAAAGTGTTGGATTCCTAAAAGCAGTGAGCTGAAGGTGTTTGAAATATTTCATGCAAGGATGTGAAGGTGTTGGAGAGTTTGTGGTGGATTCCCTATTGCATTGATAATTTTTTCTCTATCTAACATTTCTCTTCTATCTTCTTTGTTTCTTTCTGTGGAAAAGAGCCCTAGCTGTGAGCCTTTTTGGACAACCTGTCCTATTTTGGCAATGAGCCCTTGTATCGGTTTTGTAATTACTTATGTTGTGAGATAATCCTCACATTTTTTTTCCCTCATTGGGTTTTCCACATAAATATGGTGTTGTCTTGTGTATGGTGTTTTTATTTTAGGTTTTTTTATCTGCATTTCATGATTAATCACGTTAACAAAATAAGGGTTTAATAAATGCATATAGATCTGATTACTATTGAGGGTTTTGATGTTTTAAGTTGCTACAAATAATTAAATCCCCCTCTCAGTTATCTTTTTCATTCAACAATTGGTATCAGAGCAAGTTTCCTTGGAGAAGAGCTTAATTGCTTGAGGTAGATTTGGGATGGAAAAACAAATTGATTACGGGCTAGATTTGATGGAACAAACTATACATTCTGGAAGACAAAGATGGAAGGATGTCTGGAATCTCATGGATTTGAGATTGAAAATGCAATAAAGAATCAATATGTTGAACCTTGGAATGGTTCGAGCAAAAATAATGATATCAAGGCACATGAGGTAAATGCTAAGGCAAGATTTATTCTGATGAACAATATTTCAAATTCTAAATTGATTAAAGTTATGAATCTTAAGACTAATAAAGATGTTTGGGATAAGATTGAAAGTATTTATGAAGGAGACACTAACTCATTTGATTGCAAAATCTGACAAAAAATTCCGACGAAAGCTATATAATCAAATGTATCGTCGGGCACTTGTGCAAAATTTTAATTTTAAAAAACATTTATCCCCGACGTTCGTCGAAATTTTGACGAAGATCTTTTACCGAAATTTCGATGGACTTGCAAAGTTAAATTGTGGCCGACATAAATAAAAATGAGCTCGATTATTTATTACGACAGTGTTTTGCTCGACGATTTTCTTGGGAAAAATTAGAAAAAACTCAATAAGATATTGCCAGGTTGAGGGTAGTCATTGTCTTTTTCCAGAATTCATTTTTGAAGTCAGATTTGTACTTCCAGGTTTGAAAATCGTATTTTAAAGCAACATCTCATCAGATTTCATTTTTAGTCTTGTGCATTTTCATAATTTCATTTCTAGATTTTAGACCTGACTTCACAAATTCTTTATAAGGGATATTTTTATAACTGATGGAAAATTCTTCATGGATTTGGACAAAGATTATATTTGCAAGGTTTCAATTTAACCCTAATGATCAATTTTCAATAGATTTGGGAGTCATAACTAGATAATATCAAAGGAATAGGGATAGCTACAAAGTGAAATAGTTGTCAAGATTCAGGCCTAGAGGGTTGAACAAAGAATTGGGAATGTTTGATAGTGGATAGTTAGAGTCGTTTAGCTATGATATTTTTGAAGACTACTTCATAAAGATGTATTTTTCCCTTTGCCAAGTTTCAGAAATAGATTTTAGATCTTAGATGCCAGTGTCCTATAAAAGAAGTTATGGTATATCTGTTACCTGAAGTTCTTGAATTCATCTTGACTCTATACAAATGTATCTATTTTTTATTTGAACAAGAAAGAAAGAAATCAACCAATTTGTAAATTGTGTGAGATATTTAGAGAAACAAACTAAAAAATGAAAAAATGAAGGTCAAGGCCTCTCTATTTTTCTCAGTTCACTTAAAATTTTTAGATGTTTCCAAACATCTAGCAAGCTATAACTATCATGTAGATTATATGATTTCTATTTTTTTGTACTTTGGAACAGTTTACAAGATGAAATTGTCTCCTCATGTAGAAGTATAAGCTACCAAATTCCTTTAGAAGTTGGTACAGGAATCAAAAGATGAACCTATCAAATTGGAAACCAAACTTTTTGTGGTAAGAAGAGAGTTGATTTTGACATGAATGGCATGTTGTAACAACTTTATTAAGTAATACAATTTATTTAGTTATTTGGCAATTTGGTGATTTGTGTGTAGATATGCCACCATATGAAACTGAGTGGAAAAGAGCACTCCTTACCTTATCAAGTAATATCCAGGTAAGATGTTATAAAAAATAACTTGTTCTTTTAGTGAAGCTGGTCAACCTACTCATGCTTTTCCATGCTTAGTTTTTTCCTTTTGGATTGAGCTACTTATGATAATTTTTTAACTTTCCTTGCAACCTGTGTATTACCCTCTCAATTTTTTAACTGGTTAAAAGAAATCTCTTATAAAGGATATAAAATTCCTTAGTACTTTAGATTGTCCTTTATGTTAAGGGAGGCATCTAACTATTATTTATATAATTCAACTTTATTTGAGAGTAAGCATATTTAATCTCTATGTGGTAGATTCAGACACTAAAAGAAAGTATTTGACCTTATTAGGAAAAATAAAGCAAAAAATGTAAAAGTGCATCACATCTATGTTGAAAGTGATCCCATATCCTTGGTGATACCTTCCCTCTAGAAATTTGACTATCCTTTTTCTTTTAGGTTATGCATGAGTTTATTCATTTGATTTCAATGGCCTTGCATAACACTTGAGAAAATTAATTGTGGTAGCTCCTTGAGATATTGTCCATGCACTCCTTAATACATTTGTAGGTTGTCCTCTTTTGAAAATTTATGAGGTGGAAATATTTATTATTTTACCATACTGCTATGAAGAAAATGAACCCTTGACAAGATTTATGATGTTTTAAAAGCCCTATTGACTGCTCAGCTACTCTTCTTTATGTATCTTTTAAAGTTCATCATACTACCCTATCACTATTATTATTAATTTCAATGCCCCCTTCATGGTTATGACATGGAATAATCATTGTTTATTTGAATATTCATGACTGTGATCTCCTTTTGGGAATCTATAGTAAAGTGTCATGCCTTTCTTTGAAGTCCATTTCCTTAAATCTTTTCTCTTTGCTCATTGCTCCTTACCTCTATAGTATCCTTATATTGCATATACATAATAATAAAAATTATGGTGATAACTAGTGGACATGGGTATAACATCAAACATCATACAAATGTAGTTTATATCTGCATATATAATACCCCGAGATACTAATATTGTAGCACTAGTCAAAGAATCATCACCAAACTATATTTGTTGATCAAATACAATGAAAAATAAAATATATTAAAATATAAAACATTGATCTTTTCTATCTACTCCACTATAAATAACAAAGACTTCCAACACTCAAATTGGAAGGAAATTTCTATAGTCTTTATTATTTACAGTGGAGTAGATAGAAAAGATCACTTTTTTATATTTTACTATATTTTATTTTGCAAATAGAATTGGACAGTAAACTAGCCAATACACTGTCAAACATAATGATTGGACCCTATGAATATATAGGTTATCAATATTTAATCAATTCACATGAGAAATCATATTGATCAATAGTATCAATGAAACTTTGATACTATATAACAATGACTAGTCTCAGTTTGATGACATTTCAAGACCAATGCATGAATATCATTTGTGCCTCATGGCATTGAACATTGTTTTCATTCAGCCATGATATAATGTTCTTATAGGAAGCACAATACTAGTATGATTGAATGTATAAGAGGAAATAGGAGTTAGAGTAGATAAAAAGAGAACACAAATATTGTAGTGTAACCTTATTATTGTATAAATAAACAGAAAAATAGTAAGAGTAGGAACCCCAAATATCATGTTCATTGTCTATGTGAATATGTGTGGAATAGAGTGATCCCTTATCTATTTCAATTTCTAATAAGGTTATGGTTTATTCTTATTCTCCTTTGCATAGTATAAGCTCTAACCAATTTTTAATATTTAGCTTAAAAGTCAAGATAGTATTCCATACTGATTGTATGTCAATAGGAGGGAGGACGTTGTATATGGATTCTAGAATAAACATTATAACTGTTAGGTCTCAAAAATGTAGGTTTGAACCACAAGAGGTTGTCAAGATCTTACAACATTTTTGGCTAACGTACAAGGCCAAATAATGAACTTGTACCTTCTACTCTTTAGGCTCTGCTAAACCTAGGCGGGTGTACCTATGTGAATGATGCAAATTTGAACTATGTTTGCTACTTGACCAATCTATCCACAATGGCAATTTGAAAATGGAGAGACGTGATCCTAATTTGGTATAGATTGTATAAGTAATATCAAGGTAAAATCTAATATGTTTAGTTAATAGATGTCAAATAAAATGGATAAAACTAAATGATTAAATGGGGAAGACTGGTGCCTCGTTAGGTAAATGGAGTCAAATGAAAGTATATGAGGAATGGCTTCTATCTGGTAGAAATTCTAATTGTTTGACATACAAATATTTGTCTATAACTTGTATAAACATGCAGGAATGTAATTATCAAGTTCTTCTTAATGATCTAGATGATGCTTCCAAGTTATTGTGAATGACTAGAAGGATTTAATCTTTACTTGAAAGAACCAATTAATCATACCACTCGAATACATCAAATATGCATCGATAAATTGAACATATGATTGATATATAAATTTAAATAACAAAGAAACACCAGCCTTGGAGACAACTTAATAATATTTTCAATTAACTCAACAATCAATTGATATGAGAATGGCACCATTGAAATCGAAGTCCTTTCATTGATTCCTCAAAATTTCATACATCCATCATGGTCCTTTTAAATGTAAGTATTCTAGAAATTATCTATTGTAACAACCTATTCTCCTTCTAATCTCCCCCCTTTCTTTTTTCTACCAAAATGGATATTTATACATCAACCGCTTCAAAGAACACGTCCTTTCAGAAACGTCTTATGTTAAAACAACAATAAATTAAAAAAGGTAATTAGGCTCTATTAATCCATAAGTGAATCTTTGACATGTGGTCCAAGTAGTCTCGATGCTCATGCGTATCTGCCTCTCCCAATGCATTCTGGACCGTGATCTCCATTTTCACCATCTTTTCATTCTGTTTGCATGCTTCATCCAGTGTTATATCTTTCGTGGTAGCTGTCTCCAAAATTTCTTGTAATATTGACTCACTTTCACCTTTCCACCTAGTCATTTCTTTTAATCTTCCTCCATCATCAAAGAATGCAATCAATCCCTTTTTGGTGGCATCAATTAATCCCTACGCACCCCCTCGCAATTCTTCAAAAAAGTCTTTGTGCTTATTCATAAGATGATTTGTAGCCTCAATTGCCACATTATCAGGAGCATCCCTCTGGCTTATTTACTGGAGCTTCTCTAGGATCCTACCATCCATTCTCTCATGTTCTTGTAATGCAAAAAAGTTATTTGAGTGTGTTCCCTAGAGCTTATGCAACCAAGTTGATAGATTGTCTTTTCTTTTCTTAATTACTGCTACAAGTGCATCATACTTTCCTTGAGAATATGCACTTGACCCTTCGCAATGATATTTTGCTTGTGAAATTTCACCATGGATGAGCAGCTTGGTTGACCCCATTGTAACTCCTAATAAATATTTCAGGTGGTCTTTTTCTCTCAACTTTCTCTCATTATTCATTTTGTACATTTATTTTTCCTTGATCAACATTTATATTTGAGCTTTGTTCAGTTTTTCTACATTGATCCCTATCTCTGTTGTTGCCACAGGATCAACCTCCCCAACCTTTAGGGTCATAACATGCCCAAATTCCTTCTCAATATCAATGACAAGTGATTTCCTATGAGGTGGATACAAGGCCCAAATCATTAATGACCCTTCATTTGGTTTGCACTTTGACCCTACATAGACTTTTGTCACCTTTTTCGGGCTGAGCTTGTGTGTAGCATTACTGTTTTTTAGGAAACTGTCAAAGACTAATGCAAAATTGAGATCCAACCCTAGAAAAATCATAATACCAGCACTTTCTAACATTTTCCTTCCCTTTTCAGGTGTCATACCCACCATCTCTCTGTCCACACTCATCTTTATATCATTCAGTAACTGTTCTTCATTACCTGGTGCGACATTTTCAACCATCTCTCTTATCTCTTTTCCTTTTTGTTTATATAGGAATGCCTTAAATTTTGGAGAATTTATAAATTCATTATTTGATACAAATGACTTATACTCTACGTGCCTTGCATCTGTATCTATACTCTATTCAACACTTAATTCCTTGGTAGGGCAAGCATAATCCTGAGTTCTCAACCTTGACATCTTGTTAGGTAAATCTTGTGGTACATTAGTCCCAGATGTCTCTTCCCCGAAAGACAACAAATTTGTATCTTACAACCCTTGATTATATTCTTCAACCACCATTTCCGCTTATTTTTCCTCCAAGTTCCTAATCATATCATCAAATTGATAGCGCACATGTTGATACCCCCCAAATTTTATCTTTTGTTAAGCAAAATTGATATACCCTTCTAGATCAAAATTATTTCTCGATGGTCCTCTTTTCATATTATATTGTAGTAATTTATCAAGAATCAGATCATACCCTTCTTTTTCCAATACAGTAAAATCACCGAAGCATAGTGTACTGGACATAAAATATTGCTTTCCAAAAGAACTCAAATTCATAACACTGGAAAAGTCCATTTGCCTAAAAATTTCCAAGTATGCAATCTGGTTCGGAATTGTTTTAGGAAAAATGAATGGGGCATCTTCAAATCCATAAACCCTAATCATGGTAGCATCCTCCAAACAATACCAATCCCCCAAATTGTGGCTAATTGGCCCATTGAAGTCCTTAGGCCTGAGAAACCTCTTTATCTCACCAAACAAATAATAAGCACATGCATGATTATAAAATTTGTACAATGGTTTTACAAAATATTCCACAAAGTGTACAAAACTAGAATTAGCAAACCTACACTCCCAAACAACAGTCCATAATTGAATAGGTAATGACATGCTTTCCTTCCCTAACTCCTATCCAAAATACAAAACTATATGCATCAATAGTGAATAATTCTTAAGGTGTAAGATAGAGGCTCCACCTTTTCTTGCCATCAACCCAAAATTGAGCCCCTTAAAAATGTATGAGGCATAATCAAAAGGTCTAGAGTTGTGATACTGAATATTTGCTGAAATTACCATGGGCATAATTGGCATATACTCAGGGACTTCCATTCCCAATACTTGACCTACCAAGAAATAAGTGTATTTCATATAGGTCTTAAAAAGATCAACATGGAATAGGGATCCTATTGATGGTGAAAATGACACAAACAATGTTTAAACATAATATTTCTACTCTATTTCACCTGAAAAAGAAAGACAACATATAGTAGCCTAACTCCCAAGGTCCTGGTAGTTGGTTCTCAACTATCTGGTGTCACTCAATCAGTCCATGCAACTGTAATATTCAAGGGGCCTTTGCTGGTAATAAGGAATGCAAGCAATGACTTATTCATTGAACTATCTTTAATCAAAAGGGGGTTTTTAAATAAAAGAAAAAGATAGATCAGGGCGTACATCAGTAAACATGAATAAAAATTACCTAATATCTGAACATATATCTTCAACAACGAATGTTCTTCCAAAAATCAAGAAAACCATAGCATGATACAATTTATAGAATAGTCCATACTATTGCATACATCTAAGGTGCTTATTTTAACATCAAAATCACACATCATAAATATTTCAAAGATAAAAGAACACACTCTCATTCGTTGCCAAGACCATAGATCAACAAACTTCAATAAATTCAATTCACAGATAATCTAATGAAATAATCTTCAAATCTGGCTTCTTCTAATGATTTTCATCACATAAGAAACACTCATGCTTCAACACAATCACTGGCATAAAGATAGACTATAATTCATCAACCTTATCCAATAAAACTCAATTTCAACTCCATATTACGTAAAAACCTGTAATTATATTCAACTCTAAATAAAGTAACAATGTATCTCTGTAAAAACTACGAAATTTTTTATCTCCTACTATCAGGTAGCTAATCTTATTCTCATTAGCCAACCCTTACAATATGATACCCCAAGGGTATTTATAGATGTACAAAAATTCAAAGTCCTTTATATCTTAGGTCGATCCACCTTTTTAGGGATAAAAGTCATCTTGGAAACTCAATTAAACTAGAAGAAAAGAATGGAGAGGAGAAAAGAAAGCCATACACCCACAAACTGCCAGTTGTGCATGTAGAGGAGAAAAAGAAAACCATGCATGCATGAGGTTATCAATTATGCATGTGAAGCCTGCTCTATAATGTACTCGTCATAACTAGAGAAGACTTGTTAAAGCACCTCCAAATCCGGCCCA
This sequence comes from Sequoiadendron giganteum, assembly GCA_007115665.2. NCBI lineage: Eukaryota > Viridiplantae > Streptophyta > Pinopsida > Cupressales > Cupressaceae > Sequoiadendron > Sequoiadendron giganteum. Next base: position 483,196,415 of record CM021102.1, read on the forward strand.
TCAACCCAACTGTCTTCAAACTTGATCCTTTCTAGCTCCGCAACAACAAATCCTCTCATGTCCTTTAGCTTGGTCAACTCCCTCTTAGCTTCCCTTATCTCTTATTTAATATCCATTAATTGATCTAACAAAAGATCCTCTCCATCATCTCCCTTTTCGCATGACCTCTTTAAACCTATCATCCCATTTTTCCTTTATTTGGTTCAAAGGTAGGCCCTCCTTTACTGGTATATTAACATTTACTATGATAGCAATAACTGCTTCCAACTCCTCAAATTGTTCATTCAGATCCTTGACAGAATATTGAACTTCACTTTTAGGCTTGTATAAAAATTCAGACCTAAACCGAAGTATACTGGAAGTCTTTTCCAAGAAATCTTTATTGTCCTGTTCAAGTATTGACTGTTCTAGAAGAGTGGAATTTGAAAATTTGCTAACCTCCTTCAACCTCTAACTATATCCTATGTACTCATCCTCCTGTCCTCCCAATACTTTGACATACTAGTTCATTTCCTCTATTAGCTCCTCCATCATTTTGTGGACCTCAAAACTGTTGTCCAGTACTTCACTTATTTCCCAATTTATCTCATCAATCCACCTATCCAACATCTCTGCCTTACTCCTTACCTGTACCAAATCATCCACCTCTTTCTTACTAAGAAAAATTGGTGTTTCAATGGTGGCAATTTTTTGTGACCTCAGAGTAGAAATACTTTTTAAGAAAGAATACAATTGATCTAATTGAGCTTTAAGCTCATCCTTTCTCTGCTTATCTTTCATCATTCTCGATTTAGTGGATGAAGCTACCACATCTATTAAATTCATTTGTTGATCTTTGGTGGGTCTCCGCAAGTTAACAGTGCCCAACTGGTAATCAGTCAATTGCATGTCTCCTACATCCTTGTCCATCAATGGTATGGCACATTCAACAACAATTTCTCCCCTGTCGGTGAGCCTAGTGGAATGTAGGATTTTGGCCTTCTTCTTGGGCCTTTCCTTTTCAATTTCCTTCATCATATTGTCCCAATTGAGAAGCTGTGAAGGTGTCATTGATCTCTTCTGAAGATCCAATTTTAACCAAGTGGGAGCACCTGGAGTAGTGGTCATTATAGTTGAAGAAGAAGCAACAACACTAGTAGAGGGTTGTTGCACATTTACTTGATATTGAGAATCAACCCCTTGTATCTCTTGTTGTTCTTGCTCCACATTTGTCTAAGAAATCTTTTCAACTTCCTCCCTATACTTATATTCTTGTATCCTCTTCTCTTCTTCTTCCTTTTTCAACTTTTCTTCCTCTAATCTCTTCTTCTCTAGTTCCCGATTTCATTCTTCCTCCAATGCCTTAAGTCTTTCAGCATCTTCCTTTTCCTTTTGTTTTTGCTTGATCAGCTCCTCAACATCCTTTTCCTTTTGTACTCATCATGCTTCCTATTTCTCTTTATAGGCCTCTTCAACAAGCTTTAATTTGGCCACAAGAACTTCTCTTTCCCTTCGCTACTTTGCCTTCTCTTCCTCCAAATCATGAATTTTATTTATTAACTCCAGCTTATAATTTTCTTCTTTGATCCCAAGCTCTTGATTTTTTTGCATTTGTTTCTTTTCTATTTCATCAGCTCTTTGTTTGGCTTCTACCTATTGTTGCTGGAGTAAGGCATTAGCTTGTGCCTTGGCAGCAATTTTCTTTTGCTTCTCTATGGCCTCTGCGTGTGATTGAGCATCTGAAGCTTTCTTTGCCTCCTCAAACAGGGCCCATTGACCTTCCTCTGTCTGTACATCTCCAGTTTCCTCCTCTAGAGGCATATTTTCTTGTACATCCTTCTCTAAAAAATTCTCATAAGAGTCCATTCCAACATCATGGATCTCCACCTCTACTTCATTTCCCTTTAATGACATAGCAATATCATGAAGAGTCCCCTTAGGCATCTCTTTACTTTGCTGCTCTGTAGGAGGGACTTAAACAAATGACTCCCCTACCATTGGTGTTGAATTAATAGGTCCTGTTTGGGCCTCCCCCTCTTGTGCCTCTAGTTCATCTTGAGTTGATGCTTCAAGCTCAATCTATTCAATGTCAGGAGGGAAGAATTCCAAGGGCTCCTTGGAAGGCAATTTCCTCTTGATTATTTTTTATCTCGTCCCCTTCTTAGGAGCTGGTCCTTGAGGAGTTTTGGTTCCTAGGACAACCCAGTGAATACTTCTATCCAAAACTGGCCTCCCTATTTGTTTGATATCGATTGTCTCCTCACCATCCTAGTCCACCGGATCCAAACTTTTGGTGCAAATATTTAATGCCTCATATGATGGATCCAACACAACTCCATCATCTACTAATGTGTCAGGGATATCATCTTTGATCCTGAATTCTACCATGAGTGCAACAAGAAACTTCTCATAATTCCTTTTCCTGAGGTCATACTCATCCTGAAGATCACTCCAGAAATCCTCTAACAGGTTGAAATGTCTATCAAAAATTGAAGGCACCAAAGCATTCATTTTATTCTTTGGGTCAAAGTTTCTTCGAGCAATGTACAAACCTAGCTTCATATGTATCAATTCACTGCAAACTACCTTAGCTCCCACAAGATGTTGGTAGTTGTATTCACCCAATTGCATGGGAAACTTATGACACCCTATTTTGTGCTTCAACCCAAATTGGGCATTGACCCCCAGAGCATGATATACAAATTCCATTAGAACCATCCTATTGGTACAACATCGTGGAAGCAAGTGGGGATGTCCCTCAAATCTAGCTAGTCTAAAATAAGTGAACATGGGGTATTGGATATATCAACATCCCCATTCTGTGATAAAGACCATAACTTCTTGGCTCAATCTATATCCTGCATCTCCATTAAGCTGGTTAATGATTACATATAATAATGCATCATTAACCTTTCTAAATTGTGTTTCAGATACTTGTAAAGGTAGCTGATCATAATGATCCCATAATTTCCTTTGTCCATCAGCTTCTCCCAATATACCCACTCTATTCAATCCTGGAAAGATGCCTCCTCTAGCTGCTGCATAAACAACATAGGAAGCCATATAAAAGATTTTGGTTTCCCTTATTCTAGTTAACTAGTCATGAATAGCATCAGAGATAATCATTGGCCAATCAAACTGTTGTTTGTCATTAAAGATGGTCTGAATGAAGGGAAACTTCTATTCCTTGAAATGAAATGCACCCCTCTTCCCAAAGACTCCAGACAACATCATGATCAGGTCTGATACTTCTTTGTAGAATTATGTCCTCTTTGGTTGATCAAGAAGCTTGGTCAAAGACTTCTTCTTTGTTCTCAACCATTTCTTGTTCAAGTGAGCTTTGTTGGTCTCCTTGTATTTGCTATATTTCTCTAAAGCATATGCCTCTTTTAATTGTACCAGACTCTTTGGATCTGGGACAATAAACATGTGTTGAAACATATGAGGAGTTAAAACAATAATAATATTGTCCTGTGAATCCATACACTGCCTAGTGGCTAGATTGTAAGCCCCTGCTATTGTCAGAATCAACTCCAGGCACTGGATAGATAGAGGAAATAAGGTGATGTTAGCCAAGCTGGACTCAACTATTCTTTGAGTTCTCCCTATTATATCCTCAACGAATGTTTCTGAATACAACTCCCCAAAATTGTATGAGCCTAGATTGGTGTCAGTTATATCAAACCAATCTGATTCCACTTTGATTGCAGTGACAACAGGACCCCTATGGTTATACCTCAAGGTATAAGGTAGGTTCTCTGGCTTAATCTTCTTAGGCATAGTTTTTGCCTTTGATGTTTCTGCAAGCCAATACCTTTGGGAAGCTTCTCCTGATACTTTTGACATTCTTTAGCTTTCCTACAACAAAACCTCTAATTAGATCCTTGAATAAATATCACAAAATATGTCTTAAAACCCTACCCTTTATATATATATCGGAGATGAAACCAAGCATATAAAAAATTATAAACAATCTCTTTTGAAACATTGTCGGACTCAGAGCCAAAACCGTTATTGAGATTACAATAATAACAAGTAGGATCAGAGTTGGAACTGGAATGGTAACCGGAATGGAAACTGATTTGGTTTCATTCAGATTTTCTAATTTTATATTCAGTTTCAGTTCCGCTTCGGACCAAGTTATCGTTATTTTGAAAGAATGCTTCTTACTGTAAGCAGATTCGGAGATGAGATGAAAATGGAATCGATACTTATTGGAAAACATAGTTCAAGGTCTAGATAGATTCTTACCCTGCTTCCACCTAAAACAACTATGACGTCCTAAGTGATTTTAACAATTTGATAAATAACTTCATGATTTAAGGACTAGGTCATCAACAAGAAAGAGGCTTAAACATAACCTAATAAGACCATCCCCATATGACCGAGAGACGACTGCAATTTTAAGGCATCATATTTAAATTTAAAAACACGAACACAGAAATGTGTCAAAACCCTAAACTAAAAACCCTCAATTTCAAATAACTAGGGCACGAATTTAACCATTCTAAATTAACCAGACTACATGCAAAACAATATTCCTAAGTAAAACCAATGATTTACCAAACCCTACTCACTGTAAAAATCGTAATTAACTTATGCATTTAAAAACTAGGGCAACACAATTTGATCACGACTAAAACATGAAAATGACCTTGCTTTAAAACAAACAGACAGGAAACAAAATAAAAAAAGTAAAACAAAAAGTAGAAAACAAACAAACAAACAAAGAAAAACAAAACATATGAACTCACTGAGAGTCACGAACGAAACCAAACAATCCCAAACAAATAGAAATGGAAAACACGAAAATAAGAAGAAGAACGAGAATAGAAAACCCTACCTCGAATGCAAATAAATAGGCTAACTTCCTAAAGCAATCCTCACACAACTATCTCTCTTTTAATCGATTCACTCAGACAAAAGCTTCACTGCAACTTTGGTTCACTCTTCAATCTCTTAACAATAATGGTAATAAATACGCATTAATCCCTAATTAAGGTAAAAGCTTAAAGTTTCACACATGCATGGCACTTGTCATTAATGCAATAAATGCAGTAGAGTGGAGTTAGAACTACAGAAGGAACTCGTACATTATTGTTGTGTGACTTCGGTAAAGTCAATGACCAAGTAATGGAGGGAGCGGAATTAGAATGAAAACTATTTCAAAAACTTGTTTAATTTTCCAACTGAGTTCCCATTCTGGGTCCGGTTCTATCAACAAAGAATATAGTGAAAGAAAACATCAAAAATAAAACAAAAGGATCGAAACAAGAAAAATTAACATACAAAACCTAGTTTAAAACAAAAGACCAAAAAGCGGAGGCAGAGGCGGGATGGAACTTGATTTTGAAACTTTAAATAAATTCGGACCTAACTTCCACTCCGGATCTGACTCCGATAAAGGCAAAACAAAAAGGTCAAAAATAAAACTATTGGGATGGGAATCAGAATGAGTTTTGAAAGAAGTTTTAAAACCCAATTAGGTTTCGACTCTGATTCTGGCAGAACAAACCAAAGAAAAACAAAATGTTGGAAAAGAAAGACTCCAAAGGTTGTTTGAAAAACAACCAAGTAAAAAACAAAAAGGGGGACCCATTTTGACCAAGGCAAAAAGATGGGGTGGTTATGCAAGGCATAACAAATGGTGACTCGGCTGGAAAAATGGTTTACCCATTTTCAAGATACCCAAAGAAAAATTTCAATCACCCTAAAACTACTTGGTTTATGAAGCATGCTAACTTGAATAAGATCAGATATATCTAGAATAAGGTTGAGCTGGAATCTCAGATGTATGTTCTCATGAGTTATTTATGAATCTGAGTGTGTGCATATATGTGCATCATTCTTTATAGATACTTTCTCTACTCCTAAACAACTATACCTAAGATTAAAGCTACATAGGTTGAGTCCTTTAACTATCGTGCAATAAAATCCTGGGTGTTGCTCCGCTGCCAGACAGGCGTCCATAGCCCCGATGGAGATACCTCTAGTTCTCTCAAAGCATTGCTCTACTTCCATCCAGGTGTCCATAGCCCTGATAGAGATACTTGATTACCCATTTAATATTGAGATTTCTTTTTCTTTCTTTCTTTTCATCATCATTTTTTACTCAAGCTTCATTTGTGGAAATATTTTATGCACCTTCCCCAATACTGAGACACAATGGATCTGAAATGTGGGTTGAGAACTACAATGGATTTCATGATAGTATTGGAATTAGTTTTTTCACTTGAATCAAAGGTAGAACCATCCTAAAACATATAGGCATTTACTTAGGTAGATGTTTTTCTAATTTGGTGACAAATTTTTTATCATAATTTATGAGATATTCACAATGTATCTTCTATCCTTAATAAATTTTTAAACCCAGATTAGAATGATCATAAAACATGAGTTTCAAAACAAAATCCTTTTCAATGATAATGATGAAAATACCTAAACCAATTTATCTCCTAGTACAAGTAGCATACTTTGAATAATAACCCCTTGTCTTGAGATGAACCAAAAATGAAGATCCCCAATGAAACAAGACAAAACAAAAACAAAAAAAAGAACAAAACTAAACACAAAAACTAAAAAATAAAACTTAATTACATATGATATAGTATAATACATTTTCTTTAAAACATTAGACCTTCTATGCACCAAAATAGTGCTTGAGAAACTGACTATTAACTGGTAATGAAACAGGCTCTCCTATTAAGGTACTTAAATGAAAAGCATTCTCGCCTAGTATCTCAGCCACTTGATATGGACCTAACCAAAGTCTATCAAACTTCTAGTGATCTCCTTTATTTTCTCTAGCTTTATCCCGTAGTAATACAAGATCTGATATCCTAAAAGATTTTATCTTGTCTCTTTTGTCAAACCAACGTTTGAAGATAGCTTGATGTTTAGAGAACTGCTGCAAAGCAACATCTCTTTGTTCTTCCATGTTAAGCAAATTAAGTAATCTAACCTCGATCCTATCATCCTTGGTATAAACTCTTGCATGACCTTAAGAACATGTATCTATAAATGGATCAAGAAGATAGGATCTTGGCCATAGACTAACTTAAAAGGTGAATTTCCTAGAGTTGCTTTGATTCTGGTTCGATCTACCCATAAGGCAAATCTCAACTGGGTGTGCCAGTCTCTAGGATTGTTTTCTAGTAATTTTCTTATCACTTCCAACAAGTTTTTATTAGTGGACTCAACCACTCCATTTCCCTGAGGGTAGTAATTAGATGAATACTTCAAAATAATCTTATGCTCATATGCCCACTGAATGAATTCAAAAGAAGAAAAATTAGGGCCATTATCACATACCAAAGCAAATGGAACTCCAAACCTGGTTGTGATGTTCTCAGTCAAAAAATTGATGACCAGCTCTTTGGTGCTATTTTTGCAGGGATGGGCCTCAGTCCAACATGTACAATAGTCAGTTGCAGTCAAGATGAATTTATGTCCTGCAGAAGAATTAGGATTAATAACACCTATGAAATCCAAAGCCCATTGAGCAAACGACCTTACCTCATATATTGGTTACAAAGGCATTGAAGGATTTCTTTCCCTGGGTGTACAAGATTGGCATACATGACAGGTTCTGACATGTTGGTGTGCATCTCAAAATACATAAGGCCAATAATAGCCTAACCTAAGAATCTGATGTGCAAAAGCATCCGCAGATCCATGTCATGTTCCATGTCTTCCATGAAACTCATAAATAGCATGCTTGGCCTCTTGTTGATCTAAACAGCGCAAGTAAATCCCTTGAAAATTATTTATGTAGATGGATCCACTTTTAAGAATGTAGTGATCACTCTTCATCCTTAATTCTCTCCTCTATGTAGCATTCATTCCTTCTGGACATCTATTATTAAGGAGGAAGAAAATCAAGTCTATGTACCAGGGATCCTTAGTAAATGACTGGACGGTATACTGTTAACAAGTGATGTTTTTGTCCACCTCAACCATTGATTTTGATAAACCTTTCCCTTGAACAAGCCTCATCAGATGGATATCTAAGTCAAACTCTTGTAGAATTTCCATCCACTTCCCTCTTTGCTCTCCTAATTCACTTTGCATTAGAAGGGACTTCACAGCTAGATCTGGAACTATAGCCATTACTTGACTTCGAAGAATGTAATGTCTGAACTTATTTACCGCTCGTACTAATGCAAAGGCTAGTTTTTCCAATGGTGAGTATCTCACTTCTGCATTATTAAATGGAGAGCTCATGAAGGCAATAGGTCTTTCTTCTCCATCTCCTCTTCGTTGTGTTAACAAAGCTGCACATGAATGGTCAGATGCAAAAGAATAGAGATAAAAATGTTTTAAATAATCTGGGCTTGTCAAAATAGGTGCCTCAGATATAGACTATTTAATCTGCGAGAAAGAAGATTTAGCTTCTTCACTTCACTCAATATTTGCGTCTTTCTTCATCATTTCATTCAGAGGTTTGACAATCTTCGCAACCCATGTTATAAACTTTCTAGCAAAATTGATCCTACCGAAGAAGGATCTCATTTCTTTCTTGCTGCTTGGCCTTGTCAATTTCAAGATGGCCTCCCCTCGATCAGGGTCTATGGATATTCCTTCTTCTGATATGATGTGACTCAGGAGTTTCCCTTCAGATACTCCAAACACACACTTCTTGGGATTAAGAGAGACACCATAAATTATACATTTCTTGAGAACCTTTTCCAGATCAGTAGCATGGTATTCTCTATTCCTAGAGAAGATGGTTAAATCATCAACATAAATAATTATACACTTCCCTATCAAATCTTTGAAGGCTACGTCCATTTCCCTTTGAAAGGTTACTCTAGCATTGATAAGACTGAATGGCATCCTTTGATAGGAAAATGTTCCCCATTTGGTGGTGAAAGTTGTCTTCATTCTATTCTCATGACTAACAAGAACTTGATTGTACCCAGAATAGCCATCTAAAAATGACATCATCTAAGACCCATTAACCTTTTGTAATACTTCATCCAGTGAGGGCAAAATATAATTATCTTTATCAGAGGCTTTCTTTAGATTCCTAAAATCAACACAATCTGATTTCACCATTCTTTTTGCATACAAGAACTAAATTTTCCACCCAGGCATAATTTTGAATAGGGAAGATTATTCTTGCAGATAGGAGCTTTTGCACCTCTTTCTGAATCAGGGGCTCAATTAAAGCATTGATCAAGCATTGTTTCTGATGAAAGGGCTTGGCTTCTAGATTGAGAGGTATGGTATGTGTGATCACTGAAGTGTCAAAGGTTTTTAGATCATAATAACTCCAAGCAATGGCTTCAATATTCTGCTCCAAAACTTTAACTATCTTGTCCTTAATTTCTTGAGGAAAAGTCTTTCCTATTAGGACATTCCTTTCAGGGCCTGAGTGAGTTAGATTGACAGATTCATATTTCCCTCCTTCACTCTTTGTGGGCACCCTTTGACGAGCCCATGGGTCAAAATCAAATATCCTTTCCAAAGCTACAATCCCTTTTGGAATGCTATTACTTTTCAAATCCAATATAGCTTCTTCACTCTCTTTCCCAAGATCCCAATCTCCCCAATCTCTTTCAAATTCATCTATTATATTCCCTTGAAAAACATCATAACTTGCCAAAAAGGTTAATATATGTTGATCATCATCAAATACCTAAAAAATTTGGACATTATCAGGGACTGCTGGGATTGAAATTAGTTCGACTAAAAATTTCTTTAGATCAGAATCTTGCATGGGTTCCAATGTGCTAGCAGCAACAACAAGTGCATCTGCAATTTGATTAGCTTCTCTAGGGATCAGACTAATCCCAAAAGCATCAAAGTCTTCAATTAAATTCCAAACTCTGTTTATGTACGCAGCCAATCATTTTTTATGACATGTATATTGGCTACATACCTATTTTACAATCACTTCAAAATTCTCCATAACTGTGAGAGCAATAACCTTCTTTTTATGAGAAAACATGAGGCCTTGAGCAAGTGCTTTATACTCAGCCATGTTGTTTGTCTAGCCAAATTGCAATTTGTAAGATGCAAAGTAATTTTTCCCTTTTGGGTTGGTTATTTCAATCCCTGCTCCACTTCCCGCTTTAGATTTGGAACCATTGAATTTAAGAGTCCACAATTGGTCTTTGGTTGGGAGTTATTTATTTTTAGGGAAAACAGGGGATGAATTACTTGGGATCTGTGGCAGCTCGAACTTTTGCTGGTCATCAAAAATTAACTTGGGACAAAGTTGACTTGAAGATTTTTCTATGTTTTCAACTTAATCAGAAATTAGTTCCTGAACAAATTCTTGGGTTAAATTGCAATCCATCTCATCTTTCATCAATGTCTTGTGCATTAGCAAAGTATCTGGGGTAGGTGTATTAAATAGGAATTGAGACACCTCAACCTCTTCTTGAATTTTAGAGCTTAGAAATTGAGTCTACTCTACTAGTGAGGAATCTCCCTCTTGAGAAAGGCTAGTCCTGGTGAGACTAGTAGCATCCTTGAATTTAAAGAAAAAATCATTGATAGGGGTCTGGGGTATTTGTTGAGGCTGGTCTACGTGACTTAATATATCTAGGAATGATTGGCATGTTAACTCTAAATGATTGTGATAATGAATCCTACACCAATTAGGGAGTAACAAACTACTCAAATCAGTTTCTTCTCCTAGAACCATCTTATCTTGTTAAAATTTCCTTATTAGAACTTGTTGGTTGATGCAGACCATTGGGTCACCATTTTCTAGGGGCAATGTATCCCCAAGATTAAGTACAGAGAAAGTAAGGACTTACTCCTATTTTTAAACTCCTATCTCAATCTCAAAATATGCTACTTCATTTGAAGCATCATATTCTGTAATCATATGCTTGAGTCTTGGTTCACTTTTAATCCTTATCTGTGTTGCAACCCCCTTCCAGGGTAGCCACATGTGAGAGAAATCCAAGGACAAATATCCCCCAATACTTTTCATTAGCTCTCGACTTAGGAGCATACCATATGTCTCTAGGATATCAGCCACCTGGATATCTATGTAGCTCTGGATCCTTGGATCTGATCCAACCTATACATGCATGTTCTTTAGTTCTCCTACAATGTTGACCTCAGTTTTATCTAATTGAATCACTTTCTTATTGGTTGGGATAGGACTTAATCCTAACTTCTTACATATTGAAAAGGGCATAACATTTCCCAATGCTCTAGAATCCAATAAACAGTTATGCAAATTCTTTCTAAAAATCCTTAAACTTAAAACAAAAGGTGGTGTACTGGTCTTACCTTTATAGATAGTTGTGTTTGTCTCCTTCATAGGAGTCACTTTACCTTTTCCTTTTAAGCGGTCTTCCTCCTCCAGGGCCTTCAATACCACTTCATGATGTCAAAGAATGACAATGATGTCTTTTATCTCTGTAGTTCTGCAATAAAATCAAATTTTGAATCATTCCTCACTTGATACTTAGGAAAAGGAGGTGGATTACCTCTATTCTGAGAGTCAGAGGGTCCCTTTGGTGGTGGTGGATTATTATCTAGATTTTAGTTAGGTGGGACCATATTGTTTGGAGGTGCAGATGTAGTAAATGGGCCCTTATTCTCATTTCTCAGAAAGTGACCACATTTGGGTTGAAAGGCTTGGGCATCATACACATCCTCCTCTGGCCCATTGTCTCCCTACATGGGAAATTGGTATTTCTCTTCATAGTCTCATAAGTCATAGCAGTACTTACTAGTCCATTATCCTAATTGGAATTTCCTGTTGGAGGATGGGCATCAACTTGTGCAATCTTTACAATTTTCTCCATTTCTGGGCAATTAACCTCAGAATGTGATGTAGTATCGTGTAGCCTGCACCAATTAGTCATGAAATTAAGGTCAGCTACATTATCAGTATGTGCTCTCTCCTCACCTGACTGATAATTATGGGGAAATCCCCCATTGTTAGGTCTTGTACTCCACTACCTATTGTTGTTATTGAGCCTTTGGTTATATCCTTTGTTCTGATTTTGGTAATTTTGATTAGAGGAGTTCTAATTTTGGAAATTTCAGTTGGTGTTCTGATTCCCATTCTGATTGGAGTAATTTCCCTGGTTGTTGTAACCTCCATGGTTCTGATAATTCTAGTTTTGGTTATGAGGAGGGTTTTGCCTAAGTTGTGCCATGTCATTAGACATTTGAGATAGAGTCTTCTTGAGAGTTTCTAGCTCACTGGTCAGTTGAACAGTTTTTTGATTTTGCACATTCTGCACTATGGATGGGGAATGAACATGGGTTGATCCTCCCCCTTGTTGTTGTTGATTTTGAGGTTGTTGGGAAGAATCTTGCATGCCATTTCCAAAAAAGGGCATGGTAGGTGGAGCTTGTAACTCAGACACAGGTCCGTATTGGGAGTAAGACATCCCTAGGACAATGTTGTACAATGGTGGGTTAGGCATCTAATAATTCACTAGAGGGAGAGCTGCTCCTAAACCTCCTGACTGTAGACTTATCTGTTGTTGCAATTTGATAGATAGATGATAAACCTTAGATAGGGAGTCAATCTCATTGGGTTGATAATTCCTCTACAAGAATAGGCCAATCAAGGGATCAACGACTCTTAAATATGCCTAAATGGAAATATTCTCAGCTACCAACTAAGGATCTTGCAACCTATGAAACATCCTTTGGAATCTAGTATTGAATAGAGGTAGTGGCTCATGATGTTCCTTTCTTATGGTGGCAAACTGGTGATACAAGATGGCAGGGTCTACATAAACCCAAAATTGATTAATGAATGCATTTTCTAAATCTGTCCAACCTAGAATAGATCCCTGGGGAATATTTAAGTACCAGTTATTTGCCATGTCGCCCAATCAATAAGGAAACAATCTACAGACCACATCGTGATGAGCAACTTGAGCTCATGCACAATCATCTTTGAACGCTTTTATGTGCTCTTTAGCACTTCTTGATTCCCCGTGTATGTACTTGGGACAAAAAAAATTTGGGTTCTTCGGTAAATCATGGATTCCTCCTGGAATAGTCCCTAATGGATAGGGGTTATTGAAAAAATAAGCCATGGGTAGGATTGGTTGAGCAGGTGGTGAAATAGGCCGAATTGGTGGTGACACTGGCCTAACAGGTGGAGATGATATCAGTCGAGCCAGTGGTGGTGATGTAGGTTGAACTGGTGGTGGTGTAGGTGGATTTGGTTGAAATCCAGGTGGAGTAAGCAGTGGTGGCAATGTAGGTTTCAATATTCTATGAGCACGGGGTCTAGGTCTAACCAAGGTTTGGAGTTCTTCAAATGGTTCAGGATTAGCAGAGGATCTGAGAATCCTCCCATATTTCTTCAAGGAGAATGACACAATGCGAGCCAAATTGTTCCTTCAGGCCCTCCTTCTAGCGCTAGATTTTTTGATGGTGAAAATGACACAAACAATGTTTAAACATAATATTTCTACTCTATTTCTCCTAAAATAGAAAGAAAACATATAGTAGCCTGACTCCCAAGGTCCTAGTAGTTGGTTCTCAGCTATCTGGTGTCACTCAATCAGTCCATGCAACTATAATATTCAAGGGGCCTTTGTTGGTAATAAGGAATGCAAGCAATGACTTATTCATCAAACTGTCTTTAATGAAAAGGGGATTTTTAAATAAAAGAAAAAGATAGATCAATGCCTACATCAGTAAACATGAATAAAAATTACCTAATATCCAAACATATATCTTCAACAATGAATGTTCTTACAACAGATCAAGAAAATCATAGCATGATACAATTTACAAAATAGTCCATACTATTGCATGCATCTAAGGTGCTTATTTTAACATCACAATCACACATCATAAATATTTCAAAGATAAAAGAACACACTCTCATTCATTGCCAAGACCATAGATCAACAGACTTCAACAAATTCAATTCAGAGATAATCTAATGAAATAATCTTTAAATCTAGCTTCTTCTAATGATTTTCATCACATAAGAAACACTCATGCTTCAACACAATCACTAGCATAAAGATAGATTATAATTCATCAACCTTATCCAATAAAACTCAATTCCAACTCCATAATGCATAAAAACCTGTAATTATATTCAACTCTAAATAAAGTAACAATGTATCTCTGTAAAAACTATGAAAAATTATATCTCCTAGTATCAGGTGGCTAATCTTATTCTCATTAGCCAACCCTTACAATATGATACCCCAAGGGTATTTATAGATGTACAAAAATTTGAAGTCCTTTCTATATTAGGTTGATCCACCTTTTTAGGGATTAAAGTCATCTTGGAAAATCAGTTAAACTATAAGAAAAGAATGGAAAGGAGAAAAGAAAGCCATGCGCCCACAAACTGCCAGTTGCGCATGGAGAGGAGAAAAAGAAAATCATGCATGCATGAGGTTATCAATTATGCATGTGAATCTTGCTCTGCAATGTACTCATCATAACTAGAGAAGACTTGTTGAAGCACCTCCAAATCCAGCCCATCAACCCAACTATCTTCAAACTTGATCCTTTCTAGCTCTGCAACAACAAATCCTCGCATGTCCTTTATCTTGGTCAACTCCCTCTTAGCTGCCCTTATCTCTTCTTTAATATCCATTAATCAATCTAACAACAGATCCTCTCCATCATCTCCTTTTTGCATGACCTCTTTAAACCTATCATCCCATTTTTCCTTTATTTGGTTCAAAGGCAGGCTCTCCTTTACTGGTATATTAACATTTACTATGACAGCAATAACTACTTCCAACTCCTCAAATTGTTCATTCAGATCCTTGACATAATCTTGAACTTCACTTTTAGGCTTGTATAAAAAGTCAGACCTCAACCGAAGTATATTGGAAGTCTTTTCCAAGAAATCTTTATTGTCCTCTTCAAGTATTGACTATTATAGAAGAATTGACTTTGTCAATTTTCTAACCTCCTTCAACCTCTGACTATATCCTTTGCACTCCTCCTCCTGTTCTCCCAATACTTTGAAATACTGGTTCATTTCCTCTATTACCGCCTTTGTCATTTTGTGGACCTCAAAACTGTTGTCCAGTACTTCACTTATTTCCTGATTTATCTTATTAGTCCACCTATACAACATCTTTTCCTTACTCCTTACCTGTACCAAATCATCCACCTCTTTCTTACTAATAAAAATTTGTGTTTCAATGGTGGCAATTTTTTGTGACCTCGGAGTAGAAACACTTTTTAAGAAAGAATGCAATTGATCTAATTGAGCTTTAAGCTCATCCTTTCTCTACTTATCTTTCATCATTCTGGATTTAGTGGATGAAGCTACCACATCTATTAAATTCATATGTTGATATTTGGTGGGTCTCCCCATGTTAACAGTGCCCAACTGGTAATCAGTCAATTGCATGTCTCCTACATCCTTGTCCATCATTGGTATGGCACATTCAACAAAAATTTCTCCTCTGTCGGTGAGCCTAGTGGAATGTTAGATTTTGGCCTTTCCTTTTCAATTTCCTTCATCATATCATCCCAATTGAAATTTTGTGAAGGTTTCACTGATCTCTTTTGAAGATCCAATTTTAACCAAGTGGGAGCACATGGAGTAGTGGTCATTATAGATGAAGAAGAACAAACAACAGTAGTAGAGGGTGGTTGCACATTTACTTGAGGTTGAGAATCAATCCCTTGTATCTCTTGTTGTTCTTGCTCCACATTTGTCTAAGCAAGATTTTCAGCTTCCTCCCTATCCTTCTATTCTTGTATCCTCTTCTCCTCTTCTTCCTTTTTAAACTTTTCTTTTTCTAATCTCTTCTTCTCCAGTTCCTGATTTCTTTCTTCCTCAAATGTCTTAAGTCTTTAAGCATCTTCCTTTTCCTTTTGCTGCTGCTTGATCAGCTCCTCAACATCTTTTTCCTTTTGTACTCGTTCTGCTTCCTCTTTCTCTTTATAGGCCTCATCATCAAGCTTTAATTTGGCCACAAGAAATTCTCTTTCCCTTCACTGCTTTGCCTTTTCTTCCTCCAAATCATGATTTTTTTGTATTAACTCCAGCTTATCATTTTATTCTTTGATCATGAGCTCCTACTCTTTTTTCCTTTGCTTCTTTTCTATTTCATCGGCTCTTTCTTTGGCTTCTACCTATTGTTGTTGGAGTAAGGCATCAACTTGTGCCATAGCATCAATTTCCTTTTACTTCTCTATGGCCTCTGCATGTGCTTGAGCATTCAAGGATTTATTTTCCTCCTCAAAGAGGGCCCATTGATCTTCCTCTGTCATTACATGTTCAGTTTCATCCTCTAGAGGCATATTTTCTTGTACATCCTTCTCTGAAAAAGTCTCATCAAAGTTCATTCCAACATCATGGATCTCCACCTCTACTTATTTTCCCTTTAATGACTTATCAATATCATGAAGATTCCCCTTAGGCATCTCTTTACTTTGCTTCTTTGTAGGAGGGACTTGAACAGATGACTCCCCTATCGTTGGTGTTGAAGTAATAGGTCCTGTTTGGGCCTCCCCATCCTATGCCTCTGGTTCATCTTGAGCCGATGCTTCAAGCTCAATCTCTTCAATGTCAGGAGGGAAGAATTTTAAGGGATCCTTGGAAGGAAATTTCCTCTTGACTCTTTTGTATCCCTTCCCCTTCTTACCAACTTGTCCTTGAGCAGTTTTGGTTCTTAGGACAACCCAGTGAATACTTCTATCCAAAACTAGCCTCCCTATTTTTTTGACATCTATGGTCTCCTCACCATCCGAGTCCACCAGATCCAAACTTTTGGTGCCAATATTTAGTGCCTCATATGATGGTTCCAACACAACTCCATCATCTAGTAATGTGTCAGGGATATCATATTTGATCCCAAATTCTACCATGAGTGCAACAGGCAACCTCTCATAATTCCTTTTCCTGAGGTCATGCTCATCTTGAAGATCACTCGAGAAATCCTCTAACAAGTTGAAATGTCTATCAAAAATTGAAGGCACCAAAGCATTCATTTTATTCTTTGGGTCAAAGTGTTTTCGAGTAGTGTACAAACCTAGCTTCAAATGTATCAATTCACTGCAAACTACCTTAGCTCCCACAAGATGTTGACAATTGTATTCACCCAATTGCACGAGAAACTTATGACACCCTGTTTTGTGCTTCAACCCAAATCTGACATTGACCCCCAGAGCTTGATATACAAATTCCATTAGAACCATCCTATTGCTACAACATCTTTGAAGCAAGTGGGGATGTCCTTCAAAGCTATCCAGCCTGAAATAAGGGAACTTGGGGTATTGGATATGCCAACATCCCCATTCTGTGATAAAGGCCATAGCTTCCTAGCTCAATCTATATCCGACATCTCCATTATGTTGGTTAATGATTACATATAAGAATGCATCATTAACCCTTCTAAATTGTGTTTTAGATACTTGTGGAGATAGTTGATCATAATGATCCCATACTTTCCTTTGTCCATCAGCTTCTTCCAATATACCCACTCTATTCAATCCTGGAAAGATGCCTCCTCTAGCTGTTGCATAAACAACATAGGATGTCATATAAAAGATTTTGGTTTCCCTTATTCTAGTTAACTAGTCATGAATAGCATCAGAGACAATCATTGGCCAATCAAACTGTTGTTTGCCATTAAAGATGGTTTGAATGAAGGGTAAGATCCATTCCTTGAAATGAAATGCATCCCTCTTCCCAAAGACTCTAGACAACATCATGATCAGGTCTGATACTTCTTTGTAGAATAATGTCATCTTTGGTTGATCATGAAGCTTGGTCAGAGACTTCTTCTCTGTTCTCAACCTTTTCTTGTTCAAGTGAGCTTTGTTGGCCTCCTTGTATTTTCTATATTTATCTAAAGCATCTGCCTCTTTTAATTGTACAAGGCTCTTTGGATGTGGGACACTAAACATGTGTTGAAACATTTGAGGAGTTAAATCAATAATAACATTGTCCTATGAATCCATACACTACCTAGTGGCTGGATTGTAAGCCCCTGTTGCTGTCAGAATTAACTTTGGGCACTGGATAGATAGAGGATATAAGGTGATGTGAGCCAAGCTAGACTCAACTATTCTTTGAGTTCTCCCTGTTATATCCTCAGTGAATTTTTCCGAATAAAAATCCCCAAAATTGTATGAGCCTAGATTGGTGTCAGTTATATTAGACCAATCTGATTCCACTTTGCTTGCAGTGAGAACAGGACCCCTATGGTTATACCTCAAGGTATAAGGTAGGTGCTCCGGCTTAATCTTCTTAGGCTTAGTTGCTACCTTTGATGTTTCTGTAGGCCGATTCCTTTGGGAAGATTCTCCTGATACTCCTAACATTCTTTAGCTTTCCTACAACAAAACCTCTAATTAGATTCTTGAATAAACTTCACAAAATATTCCTTAAAACCTTACCCTTTATATATATAGTGGAGATAGAACCAAGGATATAAAGCATTCTAAACAGTCTCTTTTGAAACACTACCAGGCTCGGAGCCAAAACCATTATTGAGATTACAATAATAACAAGTGGGACCGAAGTCAGAACTTGAATGGTAACCGGAATTAGAACGGGAATGGAAACTGAGTTGGTTTCATTCAGATTTTCTAATTTCATATTCAGTTTCGGTTCTGCTTCCGACCAAGTTATTGTTATTTTGAAAGAATGTTTCTTACTGTAGGCGGATTTGGAGATGGGATGAAAATGGAATCAATACTTATTGGAAAACATAGTTCAAGGTCTAGATCGATTCTGATCCCGCTTTCGCCTAAAACAACCATGACATCATAAGTGATTTTAATAGTTTGATAAATAACTTCATGATTTAAGGACTAGGTCATATCAACACGAAAGGGGCTTAAACATAACCTAATAATACCATCCCCATATGATCGAGAGATGACTGTACTTTTAGGGCATCATATTTAAATTTAAAAACACGAACACAAAAATGCGTCAAAACCCTAAACTAAAAACCCTCGATTTCAAATAACTAGGGCACGACTTTAACCCTTCTAAATTAACCAGACTACATGCAAAAAAAGATTCCTAATTAAAACCAACGATTTACCAAACCCTACTCATTGTAAAAACCATAATTAACTTATGCATTTAAAAACTAGGGCACCACGATTCAGTCATGACTAAAACATGAAAACGGTCGTGCTTTAAAACAAACAGATAGGAAACAAAACCAAAAAAGTAAAATGAAAACAAGAAAACAAACAAACAGAGAAAGAAAAACAAAACATACGAACTCACTGAGAATCATGAATGAAACCAAACAATCTCGGACAAACAGAAATGAAAAACATAAAAAGAAGAACGAGAATAGAAAACCCTACCTCGAACACAAATAAATAGGCTAACTTCCTGAAGCAATCCGTGCACAACTTTCTCTCTTTCAATCGATTCACTCACACAAAAGCTTCACTACAACTCTTGTTCACTCTTCAATCTCTTAACAATAATGGTAATAACTACGCGTTAATCCCTAATTAAGGTAAGAACTCAAAGTTTCACGCATGCATGGAACTTGTCATTAATGCAATAAATGCAGTAGAGCAGAGTTAGAATTGTAGAAGGAATTGACACATTACTATTGTGCGACTTCAGTAAAGTCAACAACTAAGAAACGACGGGAGTGGAATCATAATGAAAATTGTTTTAGAAACTTGTTTAAGTTTCCAACTTGGTTCCGTTCCGGGTCCAGTTTCGTCGAGAAAGAATAAAGCGAAACAAAACATCAAAAATAAAACAAAAAGACCGAAACAAGAAAAATTAACATACAAAACCTAGTTTAAAATGAAAGACCAAAAACAGAGGTGGAGGTAGGATGGAACTTGATTTTGAAACTTCAAATAAATTCGGACCTAACTTCCACTTTGGATCTAGCTCCGATAAAGAAAACAAAAAAAGCTTAAAAATAAAACTGTCAGGATGGGAATCAGAACGAGTTTCAAAAGAATTTTTAAAACCCGATTAGGTTTTGGCTCCGGTTCCGGTAGAACAAACCAAAGAAAGAAAAATTTTGGAAAAAAAAAGACTCCAAAGGTTGTTTGACAAACAACCAAGGACAAAAACAAAAAGGGGGACCCATTTTGACCAAGGCAAAAAGATGGGGTGGTTATGCAAGGCATAACAGTTCCTTCACTATCTTCTAGCGGAATTGGTTTGTCGCCATGTCTAATTTTGTGCAAGGGAAATATCCAACCTTTATAAATTGTGTCCATCCTCTCGAATTCGTTTTCTAACTCTTCATATATGATATTTTAGTTTCATACCCCTTCTAATTTAAAAAAAAATCCTACTACATCCTCTTATGTGTGTATCAATGGGTTCCCGGATGGGTCACATATGGCTTTGAGTTTCAAATTATAATGAGTGGCCAAAAATTTCACCAATTCAACATTGACAAATACATTAGGGCAAACCAAATTCCCTAGATTAAGCTTCCATGGGTTACATACTGGTTCAAAATGATTCCTCTGATAGTAATGAAAGCTAAACATTTCATAACCTCTTATTGGAGTCCACATATCTCCTATGAGCTTACATTTGTCATCAAATTTATCCACTTATGCCCTAAGTTGTGCAGATTGTCTGGCTTTAGGTCCAGAGCCAGGTAATTGGTCGATAAGATCTTGACTTAGCTTTCGCTCAGTTCCCTTTGGCTGAATTTTGGTTTTCCATTTTTTCCCTTCAGACTAACTACTTTCCCCATGTTTTCTACCCCTTGATTTTCCCAAACCAGTGGCTTCCATTCTTCAAAATTGCAAAATTAAGGTATGAAGAACTTACTATATTTTGCTCGAAACTTTGAATTGAAAGAATTCCCTAGTCCTTTGCTCGCCCCTCTGCTTCCTTCGCTGTCAATTCCGCAATAATTTTTCAATTGAATTTGCCTTGATTCATGAAATTACGTATGCTTTGTGGCACCATTAATGTTTTAGCTAAAACATGAGTGTCGCGGGTTTTTTCAAAACTCTGACTGTCACATCATGTAATCTTTTCGACAAGATATTTTCAAATCTTGGGCGATCCTTTTATTTTGGCTTTTACCAAAAATCATTAAACACCCACTAAGATATCTTGTAGTTTCCTCGACACTTTGAGTCTCCTCGACAACTATTTTGTATCTTTTCTATCAATAGATCATATATCGCTAAGATGTCCTACAGGTTCACCGATGTTATGAGTCTCCTCGAGAGTTATCCTTTCGGTCTTAAGTATATCGCTATGACTCCCACCGATGCAAAACTATCGTTGTGACTTAGTAAGTCGGGAAAACAATCCTCATCTTACTCCAAAGATATGTATCTTACCGAGATATTTCCTTCGTCAATTCTGATCGCTGAGACATAATATTTTTTTTTTGCCGATGGAACTACACTTGGTGTGACCTTCTTACCTCTATCTATTGAAGTCTGTCTCACCGATGAATTTCTTCATTGGTGAGACCATGAATCATTTATTTCTAATAATCATTCCCTCCAAGCATATCACCAAGTCCCTTACCAATACAATTCTTTCGATGTGTCATGGAGGGTCGGTAGGACTCTCAAACTCATCTCGGTAACATTATCCTACCGGTAGAATCCTCCTTTGCTTCATCGGCAAGACCGAATGAATGTCTTGAGCTGACTTTAGGAACTTTACTCTAACGACTCTAGTTTGGCCGACATATTTCCTTGTGCTTTGAGTGATAAGACATATACAAGCTCGATATGACTTCACACTATCACCCCGATGATTATTATCTAGCTGATAGGATCTATTTGTCATTTGAGACTGTGAACTGCATTTTCCCGATGTGTATCCTCAAATGAGATTTTATCGGTATGACATTCCCGACCTCTTTCCGATATACTGAAAAAAGATATGTGTTAGTATAAAATGATTTATGGATCAGAAAGACCCGCATCATCTTATGCCGATATGATTTATACATTCAAATTCTCAAGGTCAGGTGAATTTTATAGGACCACATGATAAAAATTGACTAGAACATGGGCGAATATGTTATGCAAAGAAGATTCTTATACTTATGGTATTGGCTTCTTAGGAAACTTATGAGTATAGATAGCCATAACATTTTCAAAATTTTACAGTTCTAACAGTAACCAAAGACATGAATTACATGGATGCAAGAAAATTCAATACAAATGGGAATAGATTTGACATATAAAACCAGAGGATGGCCCTATGATATTTTGAAGCGCTATTGTAATGGTGAAGTCAATTTAAATAGAGTCTTTCTTCATAAGTAGATGGAAGTGTACGAGACATTTGAAGTTGCTTGTGAGAATAAGATTTAGCTTAACCTACAAAACTAGGCAAATGAAGTGTTGTCCTAACAAAACAATTTTGTCGAGAGTGTGGAAGTGAAGGACTATACAAGATTGTTTGTATGTATTGTATTCAACATAAATATGTTAGGATCGGTCTTAGAAATCATTTTAGTCTTTCAAAATGATATCATCCTTATTCAGCCATACACTAATTTTTGTCAGATGGATGTAATCATTAAGGAAGACCCTTTCAGTATTCTCTTAATGGATTGAACTTTCAAGGAGGCCATCTAATGGTGTTGCCTATTGATATCCAAAGCAAGGATGTGAATAAGACTAATGACTATGCAGGCTATATTGTAGATAAAATTCATAGATCTTTTAACTTTATCAAGGCATATAATAGGGTGGTCCACTTCAAATGAAACTCTTTATTATGACATACTATTTTATTTCCAGAATTCATTTGTGAAGTCAGATTTGTACTTCCAGGTTTGAAAATCATATTTTAAAGCAACATCTCATCAGATTTCATTTTTAGACTTGTGCATTTTTAGAATTTCATTTCTAGATTTTGTTGTGCAAGTTCAATATTCTGATTTTAGGAGTCTAACAATTGGAAATCATAGTAAAATTATAATTTAATAATTTTTGGAATTAGCATTTTAAAGTGTTTTTGGGGGTCATTAACTTCAGACTATCTTCTCCTTTGCAGGGGTGGTTGCATGCCAAATTTTTTTGGTGTAAAATATCATAATTATTAGATTTTGTTACCTGTCTATGATTAAAAATTATTGGAGTGTGAGTTTGATATTTTTTGAAGATCTAAATATTCAAGCTTGGTAAAGAAAAATCATGTCAGATAATATTATTTCAGAACAAAATGAAGAGTCACTTGATAGATTTTGGGCTAGATTGAAAAGAAAGGGTGATGGGAAATGTTATTGTCCTTGCAATAATTGCAAGGGCTTGAAGACAAGAAGAATTTTAATCACAACAACTGAGAAACATTGCAGGCAACATGGTTAGGTTGAAGGGGGGCATGATTATCATCCATTGGTAAGTTGTTCATTATACGTGTTTATATTGATTGACTTTGTAAATGTTTGTATTGTTTTAACATTTTATATATATAAAAAAAATCACTTGATCATGATCATGGTTTATTTGTGTCTGTCATTATTATAAAGGTGGGGCACCCTAGGGCACATGATATGGATTATCACGACCCGAAGAATATGGTTTTGCAAGTGGAGGAACATAGAGCTATGAATATCAAAGATGAAGTTAATGATCCTATGGAAGAAGATGATCATGCACCAGAAAAAACAGTTGAAGATATGATACAAATACATTGATCCATGACACATTTAGTGGCACAGTTGATCATGTTGATCGAGATGACTTTGATGATGTTCATGATTTACCTGTACTTGAGAAAGCATACAAGCCCCTTTATGAAGACTCCCAAACAACTCTTCTCTTTGTTGTATTGTTGCTGGTGAACTTGAAGGTTATAAATGGTTTATCCAACATAGCAATCTCATAGATGTTAAGGTATTTCATATATGTCATCTTTTTTCATCTATTTTAATTGTTGTTATTTCATCACTAGTAAATAAAGGATGGAATATGTACCATTAATATTCTTTATATTAACAAATTATTTTTTGTTGTAGATTGATTGGTGAATTTTTGTTACCACCATCAAATATTATACCTCGCTCATACCAAGATTTATCTGGCATTATGAAAGATATTGGAATGGAGTATCAAGAAATAGATGCATGTCCCAATGACCATATTATACATCATAAAAAACATGAATTTTCAATAGAATGCCCGGAATGTCATATCATTGGATATCGAACAAATCAACTAAAAAAAAAGGTGTCTCACAAGGTTCTTCATTATATTCCCATTATTCCATGTATGCAACAATTATTTAGGTGTGAAAGCTTAGTACAATTTATGGATTACCATGCACGAAATAGAAGTGGAGATGACATTCTTCAAATTCCTATGGATGGTTCTGCATTTAGGGACATGGAGGAAAAATGGCCACACTTTAAAGAAGAACCTCGTAATCTTAAGCTTTCATTGGCAGCGGAGAGTATCAATCCATTTGGAGAGCTGAGATCTATTTACTCAGTGTGGCTTGTTTTTGTTATCAATAATAACATTCCTCCATGGATTTCAACAAAGAGGGAGCACATAATGTTGGCAATGATTTGTTATAGGTATTTGTTTACATCAATTTTCTTTAATGTAGTAGCATCTCATTTGTCTTATTTGTTGCATAATGACTTATATTTTTTTCATTTAATAGTCATGTATATTAATTTATATATATTGTAGTAAAATGATTATAATAATTATGTAATGTTTATGTTCATTCAACTAGGTAAGTACCAAGTTAAAGATATGAATGTATATATCAAGCCTCTTATCGATGATTTATTAAAGTTATGGAATGGCGTCACTATGTATGGTGTATCTAGACCAATAGGACAAAGACAATTTCAATTCCATGCAATGCTTGTATGGACAATTCATGATGCCCCAGGGCTAACACATTTTTGTGGTATGTTATAATGTTCGACTGCATGACTTTAATGATATTTAATTTTATGAAGTAGATATCATGCATGTTTTTTAAATAATCTATTCATCATATATAATTATAAAAATTGACATATTTAATCCAATTATATATGATTTGCAGGTCTTCAAACAAAGGGAAATTTTTCATGTCCAATTTGTGGTCCAAAGATGAAATCTCGTCATTCAACAAGTTTAGGAAAACAGGTGTTTGATGAGTATAGGCACTTCCTCCACAAAAATCATAAGTATCGAACTACTGAAAAACATATTTTCAATGGGAAAGAAGAGACTACATCAAAACCATGAAGAATGACACCTCGCCTATGGAAGTTGGAATATAATAGAATTAATCGTCAAGGTTATACATTGGATCAAATTGTTTATCTATCATATATGATATGTTTTGAATTTATATTTTTATATTATGTTGTGTTTACTCATGCTATAATTGACAATGATTGTTGTTGTTAATTTTTTTAACTTATATGCTTCATGAAGGTCGTCAAGGCATTAATGTCCAACTTCCATAGGGACTGAAGAGTTATTCCAGACAATTTAGTAGGTTGCCCTACTATGAGTAGCTACAAATTGTGCATTTGTTTGATACAATGCATATCAGAAAGAATATGACAGAAACGTTATGGAAAATATTGGATGGAAGGCATGACAAAGAAAAAATTATCAAAATTTGTAGTGACAAGTGCCATGTAGTGGCTAGTACTTGCCTTTATAGTATTTTAATTATAGTACTTTAGATTTAATAAAAATAAATGTAAGTTTTGTTAATGGAATAAAAGATAGTTACATGCATTTATATTAATATTAATAATTATTAATCTTATTTTAATTATATTATATAAAAATCAAGTATCTTATATAAAAACAATTATATATTATAAATATCAAACAAAATCAAATATAATATAATTAGAAGAAAAAATTGATAATTATATAAATATTAAATTTATCTAATAATTATGTTACATAAAAATATGTATAATATTAAATAAATTAAATATATTATATTAAATAATATTTATTGATTAGATAATTTAAATTTAAATAATAAATTTTTAAAATTATTTTATATAAAATAAAATATAATTAAAATGAAATGATTATGTAAAATAATTATAAGAAAGAATTGTGGGAGGTAGGGAGGGCACCCTCCAAGGTGGTGGACGATGGTGGCATGAATGACCACGTTGGAGTTGTATGGGGGAGATAGTGATGGGTGGAAATCCATGGCGGTAGGAGAGAGTTGGCTTATCATATCAATCAATCAAATGCACAAGGAAGACAACTCATCTATCTTCCCGAGGTGCAGGAAATAATGAAAGGGAAGTGGGTTATCACTTTTATTTAGACAACTCGCACGTAGGAGAAGGAGGTTGGTGAGGCTGGCAGTGGTAGGTAGAAGTACTCATTTAAGGCTTGCACAGAATGTCATGGGCATTTGTTCTAGTTCAGTGTTGTGGTTGAATTATGGATGTCATTTTGTCAAGCGCTTACTGTTGGGATCCAAATGGCTGGGTCCTTAAATTTTTTGATAGAGGTTTTCATTGCGGGTGTAGCTCGATTTGGGGCAGACACCCCCATTTCTCTCAAGTCTAAGGATAGGTTGACCACCTTTCATTTCATAATGGATCAATGCCTTAGAATAATTTTCCTCAACTATGAGCCTATGGTGTTAGTTGTAGTCAAAATGGTCTTGGGTTCAAGTTTTCTAGAGGAAACAGAATATGGGTGTGATAATTTTCAGATATCTTCTCATTTTTTGACTTCCCTACTGGATAATTTGGTCCTGAAGATTGAAGAAAGGACTTTAACGAGAAAATTGTTCATACCTAGATTGTTGGGTGGTATGGATGAGCTCCTTCGGGTGGTGGTGGAAGGGCGAGGATGTCTGCGTGCATTGGAGGTGGCGAAGGTGAAGGATGAAGACACAATGAAGATTTTTCTGTTTCTATTGGACCTTTAGGGTACTAGGTTGATGAAGCACCAGGCCATAGTAGCGGTTGCAGTCATCTTCTTGAAGAAATGGTTCAGGATAATGGCGACTAATAGTGATGAATGGAGGGAGGAGTTTGAAGACTTCACGTTTCTAAATAAGTTTTTGTGAAGGGCAATGTATGGTATTAGTATTTTAGCAGCTATTTTTTTCTCTATTAATGCAAGCAGGAATTGGTTAGATTAGTTTAAATGTAGAATGTTTAAAGTATTGATTGTATGAAGCTATGGCCTGTATTTTGGAGGATCCATACAAAAATTTTACGGTTTTTTGGTTCTTGGAAAAATTGGTGAAATTAGCTTAATACTTGCATAGCAGATGGTTGTACTTAGGATCTATAAGTATAAATACAATATAATCCTTACGTATCAAAAATATATATAAGAAAGAATTAAATAATTATTATTTAAACATAGAATTTATATAATACTTAATATGTATATAATTTATGTTAATATATATATTATTAATGCATTAAATATATATTTTTTTAGAAAGTTAATCACGGCATAAAATTATATTTAAACAAATGCGTATATTATTATTTTATTTTCAACTTCCTTCGCCCTTGGTTTTACTTGAAAACCTTGCCCTGCTTTGTATAGAATGTTGCGTGAAAAGAGAGATGCAATGGATTGATAACAATAATAGACAGTTAAATGTATCATAATATTTTTTATGGGGAAGAAAATTGTTTGGATTTCACTATCGGAGGACTACGAAAAAAAGTGTTTGAATTTCACTACAGGAGGATTGCAAAATTTGGAAGGAAGGCATCCTTTTCGATTTCTTACCTCATGTCCCCATGCGGCTGCTTAGCTTATTTTCATTAGCAGTCACTGCTCATTTTTTTTAGGAGAAATTTGTGGAGTTGGTGTCCCCATGTATATTTGATTTTGCTGCTTATTTTTAAACAGTCATTTTAAATTGTATTTTTTTAAATGTATATTTTTAAAATTGTTTTTTCCTCTATTAAAATAAGAACATAATTCAACTATATATTCTTATACTTAATTATCAATCCTTTCCATTAATTTTTATGAACTATCTATTTTTATATTTAATTAAAATTTGTTGCTCTGTTAATTTTGACAAGGAATTCAAATCTATTATTATTGACTAAGAATTAACAAATGAAGACATTCAAATTTGTTATAATTCTCTCAATCTGTAGAAACAAGAAAGGATGCTAGCAAAATTTGTATTCAATTTTACACTAATTATCTATGTTGCACAATTATAAATAAAGATATAAATAAATATAAAAACAGTTCAAACAATTATAAAGTTCAAACAATTATAAATAAAGTTAAAAAAAAATCTATGTTGCAATTAAATTCTTTAAAAATGGGTAGATTCAAGGCAAGATCTATATTTCAAAGAACTGTAATAAAATGTATACTTTCAATAAGACTGAAAAATTTAATTTTCTATATGAAATTATGTATCTTGTTGTTGCACTGTATCACCGTAGAAAAAATTTAGAGGGAGGAATTGGAGGTAAATAAAAAGGAGGGAAGGAAATTTGTAAAGCCACATGACATTTTTCACAATAAGCAGTTGCTGCTTATTTTCAGCCCCCCCTATTTTTTGACTGCTTGTTTTTATTTCCTAAACAATAGCTGCTCCTTTAAAATAGGAAAAGATTCCAAATTATCCTTTCCCAACAATCAAATTTATGCATGGGAACACTCCCGTTACTTAAATTTAAGCAGAAAATAGAGTAAGCAGTCGCATGGGGACATAAGGTTAGTAGACAAGTTTGGGATGCACTCAACAATAGGCAAAATCATAGATTTGTTTTCTTAAAAGTAGGCAAAATAATAGTTCTATTTTCTTAAATGTAGGCAAAATAATAGTTCAGATTTATGAAAAGTAGGCAAAATAATAGTTCATTTCACTTTTCCTCAAAATCTGTCAATAACACACAAAACTTATCAAACAATCATATTCACAAAAAATATTTTTTTTAATTTATGAAGTTAAATATTTTACAAGTTAACTTTATAAAATTGAATTTATTTTTTAACAAAATATTTTTTTATTTTTTTGATTGGTTGAAAACCAACTTATTAATAACTAATTTACTAAGAAAATCACAACTCATTGTAATAGTATTGCCTAAAGGCAAGTACTAATAAGAGTTTATATTAAAACACTTCACAACATCTTTTAAGCTTAAAATGCCAAAACATCACCGATTATCTAGACCATGTCCTCAAAACCAGACCAAATTTTAAAGAGTCACCAAACACCATGACTCGAGACCAAACAAAACCTGCATAAAACCTAACATGCCACTATAATGGTGATCAAAAGCGATTGTAATCTAGTTCTACCCAACCGACACCAAAAAACTATTCAGGGAATTGAAGTCCCGACTCACTTAAATTTTTTCAATACTACAAAATCCTCGAATTCCTCACGCCAGTCCTCATGATCCACCTGCATTAACCTGAAGAATTTTTTCAGGAAGATTATTGCCAATACTGCTATGGCTCTATGTCGCATCAAGCCCATCCCTTGCATATCCAAAAGGAATGGGTAGATTATGATGGTGTCTTCCTCACGCACTCGCTCCACGTTGCATGGTCGAGGGAATCCTCTACCTAGTATCACCACCCGTAGTACCTCATCAATACCTTCGGTCAGCTCCTTAAACAACAACAACATCAGTTGTTTGGCTTCGGCCTTCAGAACCAAATTATCCAGAAGAGAAGCAAGGAACCGGGAAGAGATGTGGAGATTATCTCTCCCATACTCCTTGCCTTCCACAATGGCCCATACCCAACACCATCTTAATCGCCGCAATCACCAGTGAATCATACGAAAACAAAATTCTCTTTAGGCGTTGGTGCGTGATTGTTCTAAATGAACCCTTCCCTTCCGACTTGCCAAGAGAAATCGGCGTATCTGCCCCAAACCGAGCTAGTCCTGCAATTGATACTTCCACCACAAATTTAGAACATTTCGCCATTTTTTCCTTAGCTCTTTGTGTCGAAAATATGCCAGACTTCGCTACCGCATATTCACAACCAGAGGCAATGAATAATCCATCCTTACCAACTATTGCTTATACTCGCATATCGAGAGTTAATGATCCTATCTCGATAACACCGCCACCTTGCAAATGCACTGTTTACCTGAAGCGAGATGTCAATCAAAAACAATAGCTTGAAATGCAAGAAGGAACATTATTACAGTGGTAGCCGCTAGCTTGGGGAATGTCAGGCCCGTACCACCACCTTGCATCTTGTCTTACAGATGCCATTTATAATCTATATGTTAACATATAATTTATAATATATATGTTTATAAATTATTTGTCTAGTTTTAGATTCTTGGTTATTTATAAATTATATAAATAATCATATAATTTATAGATAATGATATTTATATGTTTTTTATTCCTTGTCTGTGTTCTTTATTTTACTTTATTTATTATTCTTTAGTAATTTTGTTTCATTTTTTGGCTTGCTTTTAATTTTTAATTTTTCCTTGTTTTTTTCTATCTTTTGTCTTATTTTTATTTCATTTTGTTATATTTATTTTCATTATTTTATTTTTATTTATTCGCTTGTTTATTTATAATCTTCTTTCTTTACATTCTATAGATTTTGTCAATTTTAGTTTTTTCTTGTTTGTCTCTTTATGTTTACTTCATTTTTTTAATTTATTTGCTTGTTATTTTTTCCTTATTTATTAAAAATTCTAAATTTTCTTATATTATTTTTGCTTGCTTCTCCTCCATTTGATTTTGGTTTTATTTTTTACTCCTTTATCTTTTTTGTTTTACATATTTCTCTCCATCCTTGGCTCTTGTGCCTACCTTTCTTTGCCCCCTCCCTCTTCCTTTTTATTCAATTCTTGGTCTGCAACTATTCATTTTACTCCTTATGCTCTCTCATATCTTGATAGTGGATCATGGAGTGTGATCCAAAACATTGATGCAAAAAAACAAACATAATCTAATCCAGAAACACTTTTAGCATATCTTCATGGATTGTGGAAATCTATTATCACTAAGTTTTTGTTTTTGTTTTCATGAAAAACCCTAGTGTTTTATCTTACGCCTTGGGTGGGATCTATTTGGTTGTTACTTTATAGAGGGGGTTTTAAAATAACTTATGCCCATCACTTCATCTAAGCTGGGCCCCTTTTGATTTAATGTTTTAATTATTTTGCCTAACTTTATTTTTCCCTGTTCTAAGTTGGCCCCCTGCCCCCATGTTTAAAAACATCTTAAGCCATTGTTTGTCGTCGGCCTAGGTGATGTCCCCTTATTCCTTTAATAAATATTTCATATTGTGTAGGGAATAAATTTTAATGACCATTGATCAACCATCATTTGATCGCAGCCATTCCCCACCATCCCGTGATGACCCCACCATGAAGTATCAACCGATTGTGATATCATAGGTGAACGCCATGTGTCTCATCTAGAAATGGTGAAGGGATGATGGAAGTTCTTTAATATATCTTTCGGGTTTTAATATGTTATATAGTAGGTTACTAAAGTGGTTACAAGATGCACATGTTTCAAATCAATGACGATGTTATAATCTAGATGGAAAAGGTGCTTGATGGTTAGTGACAAGGCTAGCGACCATGTTGAGTGAACGAGATTGTCGATGGTTGAAATCTATGGTTTTCTGCCATCGCGTGATCAGAAGTTGCAAGGTCTTTATTGATCATGATATCAAGGGCGAGCACCACATGGATTTTTTTGGCGATGCATAGTATGGTGGGCCCTTACTGTCGTTATGGAGATCATGTCTGCTTATTTTGGCAACCGTTTGATGATCTAATAAAAGTGAAAGATCGACGACTGATATTTGAATTTGTATCTAATGTGATTGGAGTCATTTATCCAACACATGAGCAAGCTTTAATGGCAGACGAGACAAGATGCACGTGCTTGAAATCAATGAAGATGCACTTGCTTACTATGTTATATAGAAGGTTACTAAATTGGTTACAAGATGCATGTGCTTCAAATCAATGACAATGTTATAATCTGGATGGAAAAGGTTCTCAATGGTTAGTGAAAAGGCTAGCGACTGTGTTGAGTGAACAGGATTTCCGATGGTTTAAATCTACGGTTGCCCGCCATCGCGTGATCAGAAGTTGCAAGGTCTTTATTGATCGTGATATCACAGGCGAGCACCATGTGGATTTCTTTGGTGATGCATAATATGGTGGTCCCTTGCTGCCATGATGGAGATCGTGTCAGCTTGTTTTGGAAACCGTTCGATGATCTAACAAAAGTGAAAGATCGACAACTGATATTTGAATTTTCATCTAATGCGATTGGAGTCGTTTTCCCAATGCACGAGCAAGATTTAATGGTGGACGATACATTTACTGGCTTGATTTGATCAACATAAAGAGACTATTCTTCTACCCTATTGTTCTCACAAAGAATTCAAACATCTTTGTGAAGTAGTTTCAGAGTCAAGGACAAAGTTACAAGTTGTCACAACAAGGATTTGGGTTTCTGCAAAGCGTAAAGTTGTGAGTTTTTTCTATACTTCTTGGCTAATTTGATTGAGAATTTGGGGAACATTGTGGTGTAATTGTTGGAGAGATTATTGATAATTGTTCTAGGGCTATAGGTTAGTTTGAATTGTGAGAGATTGCAAGGTTCTATTCTTTAGTCTCGGTTTTCTATTTAGCCCTAGTTTTTTTAAAGGTTTGAAATATCAAGGAAGCCCTAGTTTACCCATGATGGCACCGTCAAAGAAGCATTCTAGCTAGGTTGACTATTTACACATAAATTTATATGATGACTTCCTAGATCAATTCCCATCATCAACTAATGATAGGAAGAGAGGGTTAGTTTTGATGTGTGGAAGAACCCTAGGGGAGGGTTTATTATATAATTGCTCCAACATTGTCGATGCTAGGGTTCCCATGACAGGTCTGGAGATGTTTAGGCTATGGTATGGACAGAGGAATTTTCCCCACCCCCTTTCAAATGGACGAAAGTATGAGATGGGGAAGCTGGTAGTACCTAATGTATTCCCTAATGTGGATTTTCTTAGGGCAGTGGTTGAATGTTATGACCCTATTACATGGGTAATTAGAGATAATGATGGAAGGGTTATGCTGAGCATCAACAAGGAAGAATTTCAATAGGTTTTTGACCTGAGTGAGCCTAGCTCATTCTTGGTTCATACTGATCTTGAGGAGATAAAATAGGAGTATGCAAGGTCAAAGGCACTTTTTAGGGTTAAACTGTTCCCACCTCATCTGACAAGGGCAAGAGGTTCAAATTTCTATATCAACCCTAGTGACCAAGAGCCTTTCAGGCTAAACTATTTTACAAATCACTTCTTGGCCACCTTTTACTCATTGTGCCAGGTTTTGGGTTTCAACCCTAATACGGTGATGCCAATTGCCTACATGTTTATGGGGGTGCAATTACAACACCCAAACTTCTCAATAATCTATGATTTTGCTTCCTTTTTGGCCAAAAAGATACATGAAGGGTTGTTAAAGTTGCAATAAAAGGATGCAGGAACTCCATTCTTTTGGTATTCCATGTTGATGTACATGTTCTTGTACAAGAATGCTGATTTCTTCTCTGAGAAGATGGAGTTAAGGAAAACAATTAATGGAGAAATATTGCCAGTGCAGGCATGGACTGCAGACCTATCTTATAATAGGGAGAGTGCCAGTTTTGTGCTATTTGATAACTATTTTGCATCTAGATTGAGGGCTAGGTTGATGGTAAATGTACCTAGAATCCCTAAGGAGTTACATGACTTCCTCAGACCAAAGGGAAGGAAGCCTGAATTGAGAATTTGTCACAACTAGGGTGACACTATCCCATACCCAGTCAACACTATCTTGAGAGTGTATGGTTTCCAAGGGACTTCGCATATCCTACCATATAATGTGCCACCAAGACTAGGATTTGTAGAGGTTATGTGGCAGATTAGTTGTATCAATGAGGACAAACTTACAAAGAAAGGTAAAAGAACCTTTTTCCCTGATTACACTATGGTGTCAAACTTTTTGTTTTCTAAAGAAGGTTGGATCCACTTTGGGAATTTTTTTGATGATTACCATCTGAGGTGTGGTCCCAAGCGATAGCATGATCCTGAGGGCTTCTTTGCCCTTTTCAAACAATGAATAAAAGGTGGCAAGTTTGTACATGAATTCAACTTTCTTGAGGATCTGATTAGGAATGAGTTTGATCTGAATAAGTAGGAATTCAGCAAGGAGAAATGGATAGCGTATGACAAGCTATTAGCCATTGTGCAAAAAATGGATCCTAAATATGATCCATTGATGGGTTTTAGCCCATTTCACAAGAAAATTGACTTTTTGATGGAAAAATTCAAGGAAACTATGGGCACCTTAATGAAAAAAAAAAGATAAACTTGGAGTTGGATCAAGGTACATAGGAGCCAGATGCCAGGCCTACTAAAATGAGGCCAACATACCAAGCTATAGTGAAGTGGCCTCTCTATAAGAGAAAAAGAAATGACAGTAGTGATGAGGAAGAAGAAGATAAAAAAGGAAAACAAATCATGAAAGCATCAACACAACCAAGTCCAAAATTCAAAGCACTTGGGGGAAATATAACCATTGATTTGGACTCATCACCAGAGGATAGTCCTTCACCACCACCATCAGATCCAAGCCCTAAGAGGCAAAGGATTGAGAAAGTATAGGAGGATTTGATGGATGAAATTGTGGTCATAGACCAAGATATGCAAGTTGGTATGCCTTCTCCTCCTAGGCCAATTGAATTGGTCTTGTCTGATCTGGATATGAAAGGGAAGTGTGTGCAAGATGTCAAGATGAAGGCATGTAAGGAATTTTTAGATGATGATGTATTTTTCAAGACTCTAGTATTCTTACAATTGGTATGGAGAATGAGGCTAAAGGAATATCAAGAAAAATGCAAGAGAAGAAGAGAGTTAAGACCTAAAAGGTCAGATCAGGAGAATGATGATGAAGTGAAAGCTGAATTGATGGAAGAGTTTAAGAACATCACTCCTGGGGAGGGGAGAAAACTAGTGACTCAGGTTGGTGTGTTGATTTTTCCTGAATGGGACATAGCAGATGTAGTAGCATTTAATGTTATTCTAAAGTCCAAGCATCCCCTATAGGATTATGAGGAAGAGGTCAAGGCAACATTGCAGGATTCTGCCTTCAATGAAGAATATGATACTTTAGCAATTTGGGCTTTAGCTCCTCAAGGAAGAAAGCCTGATGTCACTAAAATTAACCCAAACCTAAGGGGAGGGTTAATAATAAAGAGATCCTCAGAGACCTCAACTATATAGGCTACTAAACTAACTATGAATTTGGCCAAATTGGACCAGAAGACTACTGAGAGAGAGGAGGTTGAAAAGAAAAGCCCAATGGAGAAGTATAATTTCATAATTGGAGAGTACAAAAAGGTGTAGCAAAGGAATGTTGACTACAAACCGAGGTGGATAGGATGAAATACAAGAAATTTGGAGAGACATGAAGTGCTCTAGGTATTATGAAATTTCCTTCCACATCAGGATCAGTGCCTCTTGCTTCTCCAATTGTTTCTAAACTAGGGTTCCCTATCCAAACTCCTTCCCTCAGTCCTGCATTAGAGCCAATTGGTGAAGAAATTGAATACTCTGTTGATCCCACAAAGAAGAAATTAATGCATAAGATTGTAGAGTTATAGGAAGCTTTGAAGGTAAGTGAGGAGGGAGCACTTGTAAAATAGGGTGAGATTGTTGACACAATTTTGAGACATTTGAATGAAAATTTTGATGGAAGATTACCATCAGTGTATTCTTTATATTTTTTGTTATTGGATTCAATAAAGAATATTAATAGGGATCAGAAGGTAGTATTAACCTTAATTGAGAAGTGGATCCCCAGAGCCAATTATTTAGAATGTACAAAGCCTCAAGGTTTGATACAAATAATAGGCCCCAATCATTGAGGCCTATTCAAGTGTTAGTTAAGTCACTGCAAGGTTTTCAGGCCTTACCAGATGACTTGAGTAGGAAAATTAGAGAATTGGTAAAGGATTTTGATGATTGGAGTGATGCCTCTTTACCTAATATAATTGATGAGAAAGGAAATGTTAAATCACTACAACAGTCACAAGATAGAGAAAATGAGGTCATCAATGCACAAATTAAATTAATTTGTGATGATTCAAATTATGACATGTTGGTGAGTTGTATGGAAAAGATAATTAGTACCAGCTCATTTTTGGAATCTTATGAGAGAGAAGCAAACCAGGTGGGGGTTAAGTACACACCTTATAGTGTTAAGGTGAATGAGGTAATTAATTTTGATTGGCCAACTGATGAAGAATACTAGAGATGGGTAAATGTATACTTAACCGAGGAAGAGTAAACTAGAGTTGGATACTGGCAGTTAACAACTCAGTTGTTGCAGTTACAACAGATTCTAGTTTGTTTTGATAACAGTCTTGGCACGAGATTCTTGAAGTTCTTGTTGTTGCATAAACCATTCTCACCAGGTAGGATGAACAGGAAGATTCTCTGGGGATCAGCTGTTGTAACAAGTTTTTGAAATATCACAAGGCAGTCCAAGATGTTGGTGACATGTGTACTTTTGGCCCAATGCTTGTTTGATCCTTCATTTTCTATAAGAAGGATTTCAAGGCCAGAAGTATGAGTTAGCAAGTTAGAGCTTGCTAAAAATTGCAAATCAATGACTATCTTATACCATGAAATGTTATTGTAATTATCTCATGCTCCAAATAGTTGATAATATTGATGAACAACCAATTCTATCTGGTATTATCTTGTTATGTTGAGCTATTAAATGAGATTATCTTTTGTTGCTAATGTTGTTTATAATAATGGTGTAGAGGTTGTAAACACATTAAGGGATCACCCTCTCGGGTCTTGCAGAGCCCAAAGTGTAGGAGGTTTGTTAAAATACTCATCAATTGGTCCAAGTCCTTCAAGCTGCCTTTGATTGGAATTGGAAATTCTATAGGTAGATTAGAAGATCAGCTTGTCTGCAGTAAAAACAACCAACAACTATGATGGATTATACTCAATTTAGGAAATCATCAACACATTTGGTATTAATACTACCATTAATCTCCTAGCTTTGAACATGAGCGTAGCTAATCTTTGAATTTACCCACTATCACATCAAATTTTATATCGGCAAGACAATTGAAAATTTGGGCGATCCTTTTATTCAGGCTTGACTAATGCTCATTAAACATTTTTTTTGTCGAGGAGACATTACGCCAATATCACATAATCTATCCATATGATTCATATAAATATCGCCAAGAGTCACCTCGACGACTATCTTGATCTGTTTGTGTCTTCATTGGAAAGACATGGTGTATCACTAAGACATTTAGTAATTTTGTCAATGTTATAAGTCTCCCCAATGATTATTCCTTTGATCTCAAGTATGTCACCAAGACTCCTACCAATGTAATATTATCGACATGACATAGTGGGTCAGGAGGACATTTTGAACTCATTTCGATAGCATTTGTCTTGGCTATAGTATGTTTCTTTGTTTTGTCGGAAAGACAAGATGAGTGTTTTGGCAATGATATTTCATCAGCGAGACAAATGCACTTGGCTTGACTTAGGGATCTTACTCTGATGGCATTGGTTTGGCCAATACAACTCCTTGTGCTTTGATCGATGAGATAAGACAGGTTTCTTGCTGATGGAACTTCATCAGTGAGACCTATATGCTCGGTATGACCTTTTCATTTCACCTCGATGGAACTTGTCTTGTTGATGATATGGATTATTTGAATACTAGATTTTGGAGGTTTTTCATGATATCAAATGGTCAAGAATGATGTGATCATATGTGACTATGATGGATTATACTCAAGATAAGGTTTTTT
Source organism: Sequoiadendron giganteum (assembly GCA_007115665.2). Taxonomy (NCBI): domain Eukaryota; kingdom Viridiplantae; phylum Streptophyta; class Pinopsida; order Cupressales; family Cupressaceae; genus Sequoiadendron; species Sequoiadendron giganteum. Next base: position 483,234,082 of record CM021102.1, read on the forward strand.
TTAGGGAATCAACAAGTGCAAAATCACTATGAAGGCTAGTTGGTTTGTGATGAATGTTCTACTATGGGCCTCTAGCCTATCCTAGGTCTTTATAGTAGTTTTTTTAATTCTTTGTTATCAACTTTTCAATGTTCTATACAACGGCCAAGTTTCTATTTGCAATCTGCTTTAAGTTGGTCATTAAAAAGATATATATGGTTTTTTTCCTTATATAAATAATGCATTTATAACATTCATGTGTTTTTAATTTAAAATAATTGCATTTGGTAATAATAAGAAAGAAGTGTGAAGTTTGAAAATTCATATTTTCAAATTTATTTTTTTATCTTTTTTGAAACAATTAAATAAGTTTGATGCATAAGAGGATTCAATAAGTTGTTTAGAACAGTAAAATGGTGTCAATGTTTGTGATGAGGAAAAATGAATTGGAGAGTGGTTCAAAACTGGTTACAAGGTTTGAAAGGGATGTTTATGTTGTACTTTTTAGAGTGATAAGGTTGACATTAAACTTTTGAGATATTTTTAGTTCATATTTTTAAGATAAAGATTATTTTAAACAAAAAAAATTGTTTTAAATTCATACTTGGAAAACAAAAATGCAAATGCAATAAATGAATAATAGAGAATCATGCATGGGAACAAAACACCACCTACAAATGAAAATAAGTTATTGGAATGACATAAAACAGATGATAAATTCAAATATATTATTGGTCTTTCCCTTTCTAACATTAAATTTTATTATATAGATTTAGATAAATCATCATAAGAAATTTGGGATAATTTCAATAAAATATTTGGAGCAAAAATAGTTAATGTGAAGTTTTTCCTAAAACTTCAACTATTTAGATTCAAAATGAGAGATATAATCACTGTCTAATCACATAAGAAATTTGAGATCTCTCATTAGACAACTGATAGAATTCAAGGCTCTATTAGATGATGAAGATGCTAAGGATATTTTGTTAAATAGTTTGAAAATAAAACAATGTTATTTCTATGCTTAGTCCAATAACTTCTTAAACACAAGAAGATGTGATTTTGGCCCTATTAGGAGAAGGAAAAAAAACAATGGAAAAGATTTAAAAGTTGATTCTCAACATGAGAATGTATTATACTCATGAGGTAATAATAATTAAAAAATAAAAATGAATGTTATTAGTATAAGAAAAAGGATCACATAGTGTGGACTTGTATAACTCGATCCAATGATGTTCTTGAGGGAGAACTTAAAGAAAAATCAAATGATGTTATCTTAGCCTATATATATTTGTTTGTTTCAATCAACATGTTTTGTTGTGTGGAATGTAAAAATTAAGGTAAGGTGTTGGAATATTAAGATTAACATTAATAAATTCACCTTACTAACTTGTTTATATTTTTTATTAAATAATTAGTTATATTATTATAATATAGTAGTTCAAATGGGAAGGTATATTTGAAAGGCTTTGTTAAAGCCATATTGTAATATATTCCCAAATGAATTGTATGATATAATTATTATTTTGAGTGTTTTTATGTGCAGATATAAGTTCTCTTGACTTTTCCAATATATTGTGTATGCTCTATTAGCCATTATTTCATGATTAATTTTCCACTTTCGACAATACTTCTTACTACTTTGCCATCCAAATTTGGCTCTTAGACTAAATATTTCATAAAGGTGCATTTTAATTTTCTTACTATCACCTTTGGCTGAATTTTTTAATTGGTTCAACCATGCAAAAATTGTGGTTAGTTTTAATTATTTCCACTTTAATTTTGGTTACAATTTCTAATTTTCTTTCCATTTAGCTAGTCACAATTTCATACTAGCATTAGTACTTGAAAATGACAGTTTACTTCTACTTGAAACTTGTGGTAATTTCATTAGTCTCTTGCTACCTCTAGTGTTGAATTAGACTAGTTACATCATCTAGGATTTGTTCCTCATTTTTTTTTACTATTTACAAAAAAAAAATTATGATGGTTATACTTGTATTACCATGTATGGACATAAATTTGAGGATTTTGGGTGTTTTCATTCAATTGTTCATGTTTCCCCTTAGCTCCTACTTTATATGTGTTTTCTATGGAAGCCTTTGGATATCTTTTGGCTAATATTATTTCATGGAACCTTATTAATGTAGACACATAAAAATGACCTAGACCCACAGGCTCTTCTTCTAACCCTAATTAGGACATTTTAATTATGTCCCTAACTCACTTTCAACTATTAATTAGATAATTCATAATTATTTAATTAATTCATGTCCCCTCTATTCTTCTTGATTATTAAATAAATAATTCTTATTTATTTATCTAATGCGTCACTAATTTTCTAAAGTCTTCCTATAATTAAATAAATTTCTTAATTTATTTAATTATTTTAACCCTTTATGTATTCCTAATTATTAAATAAATAACTTTATTTATTTATTTAATTATGTCACTAAATAAGTCCTCTTCTTCCTAAAATTAAATAAATTCTTATTTATTTAATCCACCTCCCACTATAATTAAATAATTATGTTTAATTATCTAATTATTCATTAGCCTCTTCTCTCTAAATTAAATAAATTTTATTTATTTAATTTGGTCCTCTCCTAAACTTTGAATTAAATTATTATATTTAATTTAAAAGGCCCCCCTTTATCACATTCCTCTAATAATTAAATAATATCTCTATTATTTAATATCCCAACACATGAATTAAATAATTTTATTATTTAAATCCCCCTCTTTTATTGTGCTCATTTTAAATAAATTTATTTATTTAAAATAAGTCTTATTTAAAAATCCCTTCTTTTGTAAATAATTTAATTTAAATTATTTACTGGCACATGACCCCACACTTTTTTAAATAGTTTTTAATTCAAAAAGTCAACATTCCCTCTTGATTTAAATAATTTTAAATAAATTATTTAATTCCCCAACGACTCTGTTTTCTGTGCCCGAAATCTTTTGTCACATGCATTGTCAGCCATTGATTTGATTCTCTAAAGAACCAATCTTGACCCTTTATTTCAAATTTGACCTAATGTTGCCCTAACCCTAATTGTGAGTTGCTTTATTGAATCTCGTCCATTGATTCTAGGGCATTTACTAACTTTCAATCTTGGCCATTCACACAAAATTGCCTCTTCTATAAAAGAGCAATTTTGGTCTCATTTTGAACATCTTACATTGTCATATTTTATCTCTCATCTCTTGCATTATTAACTTCTTGATTTTTCATAGTTTCTCATTTTAGCATTGTTATCATAGCATATCTAGGTTTTCATTTGATATTAGCTTAGAGATTAAAGATGTTTACTATTTGCAGTAGGGCATAGTTTGCATCTAGGTCATTTCAAATCCTTCAATATTTGCTTAAGGGCTTATCATTTCTATTGGCTTGCTCTTCACAAATCTAAGGGCAAACAAATCATATTCAACAAATTAAGGAGGTGTAATGGAGGTTAGTCATGGAGGATGAAGACAATCTATAAGATTGTTCATCTATTCCTTTGCACTCCATTACCAACTGTGGGTTTTTAGGTTTTATGCATATTATAGATGCTAAACCAAAATAAAAATTTCTCATTGTTACATTGGTGAACCTGACGTCCTTTTTAACACGTTTTTTGCAGGTCATAGTATGGATATTTCATCATCTTTTTTTTTTCCAGGTTTGGGTATGGATTTTTCAATTTTTTTTTGCAGGTGTACGAAACGACGCATTTGATAGTTCCTGGGACGCAAGTGACAACCCGAGCCGCATTTGCTCTGTCAAGTCGCATCTGCCTAGACAAATGATGCATCTGCTTCCTGAAAGCCACATCTACTTCCCGAGCCGCATCTGTTAACCAGAAAGCCACATCTGGTATACCGAGCCGCATTTGCCCTGTTGCAATGCATCTGAAAGGTATAATTTTTTATTTTTTTTTATTTTCTAGTTTTCTCTCTTTCTTTCTTGGATAGGTTAGAGATTTTTGGTTACTAATTTTTGTTTGCAGCTTGTGGCAAGGAGTCTAACGATTTTTTTTCACTTGTTCATTTCTTAAATCTTAGACAAACTTGCATTTTCATTCATGGGTTAAAATAAACATGCATGCATACTCATTGGGCTAAAAAGAACACAACTTGCATTACAACTCATTGGCTTAAAATGAATTTGCATTTTCATAGCATTGGGTTAAAATGAATCTTTAGTTAGCTCACACTACAAACGGTTAAAATGAACCCCATGTCTGCTTTTTATTTCAAGTTTGTGAAAAACATTTCGATTTGGGCTTAAAAATGAACACCATGCGAGTGTGAGTTAGGATATTCATGTTTTCACTCTTTGTTTTTAAACAAGGATCAATTGAACTATGAATATGCTAATTTGCTTTTGTTGAACCCTAGAAAATTGGGCCTGCTTTGGTGGGAAAAAGTACTCACCCCAAAGTGACTCAAACTGGCAATGAAGCTCTTTAGCCGAGCTACTTCCAACCGGTATATAAATGTGAATCCTAAGGGAAAACCTAGGATTATGAGTGCAGATATGTTATACGGACCAAGTAGTACTCCCCAAAACCTTGTTGAGCTTAAACTCTTCAGGCTGGAGTGCCTCCATAACGGAGCTTAATCTTGGCCCCATGTATAACCACTCGAACGGATGTCCGAATTAAAACCTTTGTTTTAGCAAGCCAAAAATCCTTCTATTCTTTGGTACAACAACGGTCGTTGTGATGACACCCACACCTACATAGTTCTTAGTAGAGATGATCAATCTTCCATGAGAGTTTCATGGAGGTTGGAAGCTTGGTTGCCCTGAGAAGTGAGTGCACTGTTTGGGGGAGCCCGTGGGGCCAAGCTTCTGAATTCATCCGCTAAGGATATGCGGTTAGTGGGATCCAAAAGAATACTGTCCATAAAGCCATAAGATTTTGTAAAATGACTTCTATGTGGTTGATTTTTTTATTTTTTTTACACCATGTATTTGCCAACTGCTTTGAGACAAACAAACATCAAACTTGAAACAAATATTGTCAACTGAAACAAGTCTACAAAATCAGCCTAACATTTTTCCTGCAACACATTTGAGAAACACAGAGCCGCATTTTCTCTGTTAAAACACATTTGAGCAATACAGAGCCGCATTTGATAGTCTAAGCCACATTTGAGCAAGAAAAAGCCACATCCACTAACTTAAGTCGCATATGCTAAATTTTAGACCAGTCCAACTATTTTCTGCAATGCAACCGTACTTTTGTGATGCATTCAACTTACTACATCGCATTTGTTTAACAATGAATCGCATTTGCCATAACAATCCACATTCGCTGTTTACCCACATTTTACCAGTGCTAAAATACTTCCAGAATTGCTTACTGCAGCACAACTGACCTATCGGACTGCAATTGCTTGTCAAAAAGCCACATTCGCTGTTGTTTGCCAAACTTAATGTTGAGCCACATTTGCCTGTCTGTTGAAACATTGCCAAAATTAATTCTTGCAACACATTTGATGAGCCGCATTTGACTTCCTGAATCGCATTTTCCATCATGAGCCACATGTGCTCTATCAAAAACCGCATTTGAAACCATGAGCCGCATGTACTCTGTCGAACTACATTTGCCAGTCTTCAAAAACAATCTGCTCACTATCAAAATCAAAGTTGAAAATTGTCCTTTTCCAGATTCCAGCAAGTCCATCTTTTTTGTTTCTGTCAAAACCAGATACTGATTTTCTCAACTTCCCTCATTATACACATCATTCTTAGGATCATCATAGGTTTCCAATTGCATTTGACTAGTTGCATTATTAATTTTACCTTAGACACTCACTTTGCAGATTTTAGGAACACACTCCTTACCATCCATTGTCAAGACTTTGTCTCCAAAAGTAGGTTATCATTGGACCCAATTACCCTTAGTCATTTAGTCTTAACTTTTGTGAATTGTTTCCCACTCAACAATCTAGTGTGGAAACTTCACTTTGTCCTCTTTTAGTCCTATTATGGTCCATTGATTTTCCAAACCTGAAACATTGCAAACACTTTGTTTGGTCAAGTAGTCATCTCCTTAGATTTCTCAATATTGAGTGCATCTTAGGCTCCATTTAGTTTGCATATCATTAGTCTCCTCATTTTAGAGTCATACCATTTGCATTCACAAACCTTTCATCTCCCTTTTGCATTTCATAACATTCCTCATTCTCAAAAAACACAAAAACATAGTGTCATACTTAGGTCATTATCACTCATTATCCCTCATCATCCCAAAGTTGAGCAAAAATTTTTATGGTTGAAACTAGATTACAAAAAAAGAAAAGGCTCGTGGATTCTTTTGGTCAAGACCCCAATTTTACCAATTTCACCAATGACATGAATTTATTCCCTAACAACATGAACACTCTTGCTAATGAAATGGGAAATTCTACAATCAATCCTTTTGATGAGACATCTATTCCACACAACCAATTTGAACAATTCATCTATAGAAACCAAAAAGGGGAAGTTTTACAAGCTGCTGCCCAAAACCCATAAGTGGCCTCTTTTGTGGATGAATTAGTCCTACATGACTCATCCAGATATTTAGCCATGCTTCTTGACCAAGGGGCTAGGTTACCACAAGGATTTGACCTCAACACCATTAGAGCAACATCCCCTAATCACCAAACACACAATACTTCCATGGGAGCCTCTCCACAAAACACCATTAACACCATCAATACTACCTCCCTTGGTCATACTACTACCACAACCAACCACAACCAATGTAGCTACCACAACCAACACAACATCCATTGGAGGATCATCTACCCAAAACAACACCACATCACAATTCATCCCCCAACAAACAACTACTACTCTTCACAAACATTTGGATCAACAATGGGTGCAACTACCTCAAACCTCTTTGGAACTTCATTTAATTCCATGGGTACATCAACAAACCTGTTAGGAGGCCCCTCAAATACTATGGAAACTAATTCATCAAATCCTTTTGGGAGAAATAAACGAAGAATTACCATTCAAGGACCCCAACCTAATTATTCACAGGTTAATACCAACATTCCTTTGAGACAAAACACCAACACTAATCAAGGCCATAATTTCTCATTTGGACAAGGCAATCAAGGCACCCAATCTTTTACTCCATTTGGACATCAACATACTCAAAGTCAACAAGGCCCACAAATTCAATCCAACATGGTAGGATCTCAAATCCCCACATATGCTACACAAGTGCATACACAACAACATAATCCCCATCAATACACCCATTTTCAACAACCACACAATCAGAACACTCACTTTGCTCACCAACAACACATTCAAAACCAACACATCTCATCACAACAAGTGGGAAACCAATCCATACCTCTCACTAACATGTGTGATGCTACCAACAACCCCATTGTGGAAGCACTCACACTCCAACTTGCTGCTCTTCAAACACAAGTAGAGACCTTGCAACAGTCCAACAAAAAATCTTACATGTCACATGACTTGTGTCCATATCCATTTGACACAACCTTGTATATGCCACCCTTTCCTCATGGATATGTGGTACCTCATTTTCCTAAATACAAAGGCAAGACGAACCCTATTGAACACATAAGAGAATTCACCACTAGTTGCATTGACATTGCATATGACCAAACCTATCTCATGAGACTCTTTTCAAGAAGCCTTGCAGGTCATGCATTAGAGTGGTTCTCACTATTGCCTAAAGGAATAAAAACATGGGATGAATTGGAAAACAAATTTGTTGAAAATTATGCCTATAACATTGACACAGACATTGACATTGCCTCCTTATGCAGACTTACCCAAGAGGATGCAGGAGAGACTTTCATTCCATTCTTTCAAAGATGGAGAACCTTAGCAAGTAGGTGTTCGGTAGAAATACCTGAAAAGGAGAAAGTAACCATGTTTGTACAAACTCTCCTTGGACCTCTAAGGTATGGATTACAAGTCCATTGTTGCACCACTTTTATTGATCTTGTTGAAAAACGTGTCCAACTTGAAAAAGCCTTAATCGCTAAAGGCGAATTGAAATATGGTGGAAAAACCATCAACACCACCACAAGTAATAACCCAAGTAGCTCAAATGACAAAACCAAATACTGGGTTAAGAACAATAATATCACCAATGATGGTGTGGTTGATGCAAAAACCATCAATACAACAGGTCATGTACTCACCATCAAAGGAATAAAAAATAAAAACACACCTGTAACTACATCGACACCAACTGCAAATGTTATCCAAAGCAATCCTACTCAAACTAATCAAAGATCGCTGCGCCAACCGCAACAATTCTAAAAACGTACATACACACCTTTGGGTGAGCCTATTGAAGTTGTCTTGAAGAAACTCCTTCAAAATGGTGTCATAACATTGGAAGACCCTAAACCATACAACCTTGGTCAATTCAAGCCAACATGGTGGGATGACAATGCATTTTGTGATTTCCATCATGCCAAAGGGCACAAAACATCCTCTTGTCGTCAATTGCGAAATCTGGTGCAAGACCTCATTGAGAACCACACCATCAAGCTAGGTGGTCAATCTTTCACATCCAATGTGGATCATACTATACACAAAAACCCATTGCAGGATCATGGTAAAGCTTCCTCATTTGGCACAACGAATACCAACAATCAAGCCAACCACATCCGCCCAGCCTACAATATTACTCGTCCTGCATACAGTTACCCCGATGGTACCATTATTAACAATCTTTGCACTGCTGATGAAGATGAATGTGTTAATACCATTTCCATTAAAAAACCAGAATGCAATGTGACAATGCGTAAAGGCAAGGTCACTATCCCAGGTCCTTCGACATGTCAACCTAAGATCACCATACCTGGTCCATCCGCCAACTAGTCAACACCCAAACCGGAGTTCAACATCATTGAGCAACTAAATAAAACACCTGCTCAAATATCCATTCTCGAACTACTCCGTATTTCACCCGCACACAAAGCCATCTTGGATAAAGTCCTACAAACGTCGTCCATTCCAACCAACATTGATGTCAACCACTTTGAGACTATGGTCGGATACCTAAATTCACCTCATCACATCACCTTTTCGGATAGCGACTATTCCTCGCCCAAACCATCGCATAATGATGCCCTTCACATCAAGGTTTTTGTCCACAAACACAAGGTTAGACGAGTCCTAGTAGATGGCGGAGCAGGATTGAAAATCTGCTCTCTAAAATTGGTTAAGGCTCTTGGTTTCTCTAAGGCATGTGTAGATGCTAGCAAGAGCATCGTCATCAATTCATATGATGATGAAGAATGTGCTTCTAAAGGCATCATTACCATTCCGCTCTGAGTAGGACCCATCATCATAGATACAACATGCCAGGTCCTAGATCGTGATATACACTACAACATCTTACTTAGCCGCCCATGGATTCATGCCTTAAAATCCATTCCATCCACATACCACCAGTGCCTCAAATTCCCTTTTGATGGAGTTGAGATCACCATCCTAGGAGATCCCGATCCATTCCAATATTGCACCAACCTACGAGCCACTGCTGAGCACTAGGTACCCATCAATTGGGAGGCCTCATCTTCCACTTCATCCAAATACATTGACCCATCCACACTCATGAAATCATCCATTCCATCATCTTCTACCACACCATCTCCATTAGTCTCCATCCCAAGTAATGACTTTCAGATCCAGGACCTTGGCTATGGAGAGTTCAAGTTGAATACAACTTATTGTATCACCACAATACCTAAGCCACCAAAAGTCTATGGAAGACCATGTTTTGCAATTGAGCCCAAAACAACTTTCAACGTCCCACCAAAAAGTGTTTTCACACTATGGGGCAATGTGGGTAATGAAGTCATCGACGACATAGCTAACTGGATCTACAAAGACCCAGTAGAGTTACCCCCACTACCGTTACATCTCTATGGCAAAGGATATGACATATGCAAAGCCCAAGGTTTTGATGGTACAAGTGGCCTTCGAAAGAACAACAACAGAAGACGGGAACCTATTATCATGATGACAAGACCAAGATACATAGGGTTAGGGTTTGACCAAGTCGGAATTGATGATCAACGTACTCTTGAACTTTCAAATAAGGTTGTAACGGCTACAAAAAGTATTGAGACATGCGAAGAACCCCTCACTGAAACTGAATCAAATGAATGGGAATGGGGATCTGACAAAACAGTCAGTGACTATGACATCGATGAACTATTCTTGGAACCTGACCAACTTTCCTTTGAAGAACGATTTTTCCAAGAATATAATATAGACCCCATTGATCGACATTCTAAAAATAAGGAATGGGTACGCATTCCTTGGAACCCAAAAGAACACAAGGTGTCATTGGCAATACCTTAATCATCCCAACCCATTCTCAAGCCCACCCATGAACCTAACCTACCTGAGTCCACTATCCATACTTCTGAAACGCTAACCACTAGTCACGATGTTGACAATTTTATCCCATATTATGACTTTGAATTCGATTCATCTGACTCGGAGTATGGACCATCCATTGCATCAGACACGGAAGTGGAAATTTACAACTTTGCCTTCACACTTGAGGCTTCAGTTGCCACACTCTCTGCATCTTCCCCATCCTTCACCAACACCGACAATGGGATTTCACTTGTCTATCCACAACTGATCGACTGGGACCAACAAGAGCCACCAGTAATGGACATGTTTCAGAATGATGAAGCCATAGCAGAATTCATGGGGCTCAAAGAAGGCATACCATGGGGAGATCACAAAATGGGGTTTTCTATTGACCTAGATTGTACGGCTTACTTCGAGGAGATGGTGCAATCCTCTAGTCGCAAAAATACAGTGAATAAGACAAAAAGAGAAACGTCTTTAGGTGAAAACCGCAAGGCACCTTCTGACAGCAAAACAGTAAAAACAAAGGACGTATCCGAATGTGAAAACCTCTTTGAGGTGCCTAAGGATGGAGGATTGGACTTTCTCCCCGTGACACAAGAAAAATCAGCCATGCTCATTGAAGACACAATGGAAGTTAACATAGCCACGCAAGAGAGTCCAAAAATGATTCTCTTGGCCGCATCATTGTCAGAAGAAGAAAAACCCGAATTTCAACAATTTTTCACGGACAAAAAGGTTAACTTCGCATGATCATATGTTGACATGCCGGGTCTTGATCCCAAATTGGTTCTACATCATCTTCCTCTCATCCCGGGAATCAGACCGGTGAAACAAAAGTTGCGAAAAATGCATCCACAAATTGCACTCCTGGTAAAAGCTGAATTAAAGAAATTACTGGATGTTGGGTTCATACGGTCAATAGACTACGTTGATTGGATTTCCAACATTGTCCCAGTCACAAAGCCGAATGGACAAATCCTTATCTGCACGGATTTTAGAGATTTGAACAAAGCTTGTCCAAAGGATGACTTCCCCCTACCAAACATAGACATGATTGTGGATCTCACAGCTAGGTACAAGATGCTATCCCTCATGGATGGTTTCTCAGGGTATAATCAAATTCGAATTGCCATAGAAGATGAGCATAAAATGGTGTTCACTTGCCCATGGGGAACATACTGTTGGAACGTCATGCCTTTTGGCCCAAAGAATGCAGGCGCCACATACCAGAGGGCTATGACCACAATCTTCCATGACATGATGCATATCCTCATGGAGGATTATGTGGATGACCTTTTGGCCAAATCATTGACAAGGAAAGATCATCTCAGGGTCCTGGACAAAATATTCAGGCGGCTTGAAGAGTACAAGGTCCGTTTAAACCCAAAGAAATGTGTCTTTGGAGTCACTTCAGGTAAGTTGTTGGGATACATAGTTTCGAGACGAGGCATTGAGGTTGATCCAGAAAAAGTAAAAGCAATTGTAAACATGCCTCCACCAAAGGGAATCAGTGAGTTGTGCACGCTTCAGGGAAGATTGCAGTCTATTCATCGCTTCATTGCACAGTTGGCAGAAAAGTGTCAACCATTCCAATATCTGTTGCGCAAAAGCAATCCTTATGTATGGACAGATAAATGCAACATAGCCTTTGACAAAATTAAAGAATATCTATTAACACCACCAGTGTTAATGCCTCCTATTGAGGGTAAACCATTGATCCTATATGTCTCTGCAATGACAAATGCACTGGGGGCATTATTGGCACAAAATGACCATGAAGAAAGAGAAAGAGCCATATACTACATCAGTCGCACACTAATTGGATATGAGCTCAACTACACAACCATTGAACGGGCATGCCTTGCAGTCGTCTTTGCAGCACAAAAACTAAGACACTATATGCTAAGCCACCAAACACATTTGGTAGCTAAGATTGACCCATTAAAGTATCTCCTGAGTCATGCGGCATTGACAGGTCGCTTGGCAAAGTGTGTCATGATTTTAAGCGAGTATGACATACAGTATGTGGAGTGCAAGGCTATAAAAGGTCAAGTAATAGCCGATCAACTTGTAGACGCACCAATCTAGGCTACCCATCCATTGGTAGTTGATTTTCTTGATGAGTCTATTTTTCACATCAAACCTACATTACCATGGAAGCTATACTTTGATGGATCCGACACTAGTCATGGCTTAGGAGATGGCATCCTATTCATCACACCACAAGGGGATTCAATTCCTAAATCATTTCAGATCGCTTTCCCTTGTACAAATAACATGGTAGAATATGAGGCATTGGTCACAAGTCTCAAGATAGCAATTAAATGAAAAATCCAGACATTGCTCGTATTCGAAGATTCTCAGTTGGTCATCAACCAAGTCAATGATGACTATGACACAAAAGATGAGAAGTTGCTTCCCTATAAACAAATGGTAGATAGTTTCTTGATGTATTTCAAATTGATTGCATTTGAACAAATCCCAACACATGATAAAGCGACCGATGCAATGGCTACCATTGGATCTCTCCTAGACATCCCTAAGAATGTGTCACAATTTGAATTCTTAGTGGAACAACTATTGATGCCTGCATATAATATTCCAAAGTCATAAATGGTGTGCGAGATTGTTGGTCCCAGTTCGCCTTGGTATCAAGACATATACGACTATCTTAAATCCCAAACCCTCCCACCCAACCTATCCAACAACCAAAGAAAATCCTTCATCCGAAAGGCTGCCAGACATACCATCATCAGTGACACCCTATACCATCATGGCTTTGACAACACCCTTCTTTGTTGTCTTGACACTAATGAAGCCCAAATGACTTTACAAGAAGTACATGAGGGTATATGCAAATCTCATTCGAGTGGTCCAACGCTAGCTAGGAAGATCACCAGACTGGGGTACTACTGGCCGACATTAGAAAAGGATGCTCTTTAGTTTGTCAGAACATGACAGAAATGCCAGATACATAGTGACCTAATTCATGCACCTACACAGGAATTGAGACCAATCACTTCTCCATGGCCTTTCGCACAATGGGGACTTGACCTCGTGGGCAAGATCCATCCATCCTCCTCCAACGGTCACAAATTCATAATCACCGCCACTGAGTACTTTACTAAGTGGATCGAAGTTGTCCCTCTCACCTACATCACCGGTAAGCAAATATCTAAGTTTATTTTGAATTACATCATTTGCTAGTATGGTGTCCCACAATCCATCATCACAGATAATGGTAGTCCATTCAAAAATCAGGGCGTTCGTGAACTTTGCTCGCAATTCCACATCCAACACCATTTCTCCACCCCACACTACCCACAAGGTAACGGTCAAGTTGAGGCATCAAATAAAACAATTCTTTGCATTCTGAAGAAGACCGTCAATGACGTTGGTTGGGATTGGCACTTACAACTCAATCCTGCTTTATGGGCCTATCGAACCAGCATTCGTAGACCGATTGGAGCCACTCCATTTTCCTTGGTCTACGGATCTGAGGCCATATTGCCCATCGAGATTGAAATTCCTTCTCTCTGAGTCTCATTGAAAGGAATGATTAATGATGAAGAATACATACAGTCTCGCCTGCATGAGCTAGAAATGTTGCAAGAAAGGTGACAAAATGCCTTAAATCATTTACAGGCATATCAAAATCATCTATGCCGAAGTTATAACAAAAGATTCATGGTGAGAAAGTTTGAAATCGGTGACTTGGTTCTCATGCAGAACCCTAGAAATCAGGCGGACCATGAAAATCCTGGCAAATTTGAGGCTAATTGGCTTGGTCCTTACATTATTACTGCCGCATTTGGTTCTAGAGCTTATCAGTTGGCCACATCAGATGGAGAACAATTGACAGAGCCTATCAATAGCTTACATCTGAGAAATTTCTACACATAGCATCAGAGAACTTGGCGAAAAACCTAAAAATACAAAAAAATTAAAAAATACAAAAAATTGTCCCTTGATGAAAATCTGGCAAACAGACGTCTTGGTGACACCAAAAAAATTAAAAAAATGGCAAAAATAGTAAAGAGAAATAAATTCATCCAATAGTGAAAACCTGGTAAACAGGTGCTTTGGATAGGTACCATGGTGAAAACCTGGCAAACACGCACCATGTGTAGTCGATCATTGCTCCATCATCTACTATTACTCTAATCGACCCTTTTCCACTTTCCATAATCACAACAACTTGGCATTCACGACATCCATCCCAAGTCCTATCAACTCCGGCCATGGTTAGTATTTGGTTGACATCATCCCTTGCGTATTCGTGCCTTTGGCCTTGTGGCTGCATATCTCCATATCACGAGACTCGAGTAGTCCCTGATATGTCTAGGGGCATACTTTTACCATGAAACTGCAGTGGGTGTCGTGCATGATCTGAAATTCGTAAAAAGTCCTGAAAAAATCCTAAAAATCGTATAAAGTCCTGAAAAAAGTCTTGAAAAAATCTGAAAAATTCCTGAATAAAATCCTAAAAATCATATAAATTCTTGAAAAAAAGACCTAAAAATTGAAAAATATCTTGAGAAAATACAAAAACATCCAAATCATTGTCAAAATCCCAAAAATAGAGTCAAAGTCAATAGTATCTTGTCAAGTCCGTTGAGTCAGTCAATATTTGTCATTTGTCTGAACTACATTGTCTCTGCGCATTTGCTACGTAGGCGAGATTCATCTTTGAATCCCCGAGACATTAGGTTAGTCCTCCTAGGTTTTTCACAATAAAATCATGATTCAAACTTTTGTCCTTGGACAACATCATTGGTCGTGTCGAACTACGAGGTCTCTGAGTGCACGATGTAGGCAAGGCCATCAATCGATGAGCCCCCGAGGTCGCACTAGGTCAGTCCATTAGGGTTCATAACACAATAATTCCCACCGCATCAAGTTTTCTTCAAATCAAGCAAAATCATCCATCAATTCTAAGCAAGCAATCTATCAACAGTCTATTTCATCAGCAATGACATGTAATCAAATTCTATCAAGACAATTGAACCTGGCAAAACTTTGTGTTCTTCTTTAGATGTGTCCTTCTGAAGAGCAACTCTTGTCATCTATTTATGCTTTTGGATGTGTCCTTCCTAAGCATTGTCCTCATCATCTGGCATTTTGATGGATTCTCCTAACTCCGAGAATTGATCTCCTAGATATCAACATCATTCAGGATGTGTCCTTCCTGAATTTGATATCGCTTGACATTTGGCAACCTTAATCTTAAAGCACTTGGCAAAAACTTGGCACTTGTCTTTGGCCTTTTCATCGTGTTACTAGTTTTTCAGTGAGATCCCGACAACAGGATTTAGAGAAACAATGACGTCTCATGAATTTGTCTTGACTTTTGACACTCATGGTACTAGTTTCTCAGCGATGTCCTGACTACGATATTTAGAAAAACAACGATGTATCATGATGGGGGCGTTATTTTTGTAATTTTTGCAATCATGTTGCTAGTTTCTCGAGGATGTCCTGGAAACAGGATTTAGAGAAGCAACGACGTTTCATGGTTTGTCCTTATCTTTTTTTGCTTGCAGTTGGTTATGAAAAAATGATTGGGGCAATTGCGCTCTTAGTATGAGTCATGATCATCCTTTTTTGTGACTGCTTGTCTTATGTGATGGTACGACCTTGCACACCTTGGTTTATGTCATATCATGGTGTTTATTGGCCATTACAATAATCTTCCCAATGATGATTAAAGAGCAATAAATATTAAAGTCCTATGATAAACATTGAAGGATTTGATCTAGGAACTAACATGCATCTCATATAGGCATTGCATTCATATCATCATCCATTTCTTTTACTAACACTTTCTTGTTATGTCATCTTCTAGTCTTCTCATTCATTTCGAGAGCACACCCATGTTCTTGGAACCCGTCTGTCCTCCCAAGGGGGCATACCGCAACCCTCCTCGTCATTCTTCCTCATCCTATTTTGCACTGGGGCATATGTTTGACTTATTTTCTTTTCCACAATGCAACAGGATGCATTATGACAAAGAGGGGCAAATGTAGACACATAAAAATGACCTAGACCCACAGGCTCTTCTTCTAACCCTAATTAGGACATTTTAATTATGTCCCTAACTCACTTTCAACTATTAATTAGATAATTCATAATTATTTAATTAATTCATGTCCCCTCTATTCTTCTTGATTATTAAATAAATAATTCTTATTTATTTATCTAATGCATCACTAATTGTCTAAAGTCTTCCTATAATTAAATAAATTTCTTGATTTATTTAATTATTTTAACCCTTTATGTCTTCCTAATTATTAAATAAATAACTTTATTTATTTAATTAATTATGTCACTAATTAAGTCCTCTTCTTCGTAAAATTAAATAAATTCTTATTTATTTAATCCACCTCCCACTATAATTAAATAATTATGTTTAATTATCTAATTATTCATTAGCCTCTTCTCTCTAAATTAAATAGATTTTATTTATTTAATTTGGTCCTCTCCTAAACTTTGAATAAAATTATTATATTTAATTTAAAAGGTCCCCCTTTATCACATTCCTCTAATAATTAAATAATATCTCTATTATTTAATATCCCAACACATGAATTAAATAATTTTATTATTTAAATCCCCCTCTTTTATTGTGCTCATTTTAAATAAATTTATTTATTTAAAATAAGTCTTATTTAAAAATCCCTTCTTTTGTAAATAATTTAATTTAAATTATTTACTGGCACATGACCCCACACTTTTTTAAATAGTTTTTAATTCAAAAAGTCAACATTCCCTCTTGATTTAAATAATTTTAAATAAATTATTTAATTCCCCAATGACTCCATTTTCTGTGCCCGAAATCCTTTGTCACATGCATTGTCAGCCATTGATTTGATTCTCTAAAGAATCAATCTTGACCCTTTATTTCAAATTTGACCTAATGTTGCCCTAACCCTAATTGTGGGTTGCTTTATTGAATCTCGTCTATTGATTCTAGGGCATTTACTAACTTTCAATCTTGGCCATTCACACAAAATTGCCTCTTCTATAAAAGAGCAATTTTGGTCTCATTTTGAACATCTTACATTGTCATATTTTATCTCTCTCATCTCTTGCATTATTAACTTCTTGCTTTTTCATAGTTTCTCATTTTAGCATTGTTATCATAGCATATCTAGGTTTTCATTTGATATTAGCTTAGAGATTAAAGATGTTTACTATTTGCAGTAGGGCATAGTTTGCATCTAGGTCATTTCAAATCCTTCAATATTTGCTTAAGGGCTTATCATTTCTATTGGCTTGCTCTTCACAAATCTGAGGGCAAACAAATCATATTCAACAAATTAAGGAGGTGTAATGGAGGTTAGTCATGGAGGATGAAGACAATCTATAAGATTGTTCATCTATTCCTTTGCACTCCATTACCAACTATGGGTTTTAGGTTTTATGCATATTATAGATGCTAAACCAAAATAGAAATTTCTCATTGTTACAATTAAAGGTGCTAATTTTCCTAAATGTATAGCCCAACTATTCAATGGTCATTTTTATAATGACTCCTTTCTCACTCTCTTGGAGGACAAACGTGACATTATTTAGGATATTCAATGCCTAGATATTTTCTGGAAAGCTTTAAGGTCAAATATATAGTGGCATAAAACTCAATGTTATAGGAAATCCTTCTTAGCCAAGCCCAATTGGTTCAATTCCTATGGATAGAAGGGGGTTGATCATAAGGAAGTGTTGAGATTCCTAAGCATCTCTTTTACCTTTTAGGTTTCTCCTTCCTCTTTAAGGAAACATATAATTTCTAGAGTTGAGAAAAATTATCATATTAAATTATGAAGCTCGTTTATTTGGCAAGGAGATTCCATGTGTGTTCAAAAATTCTTGTTGCACACATTTCCATTACTCATCTTGCCAAGAAGCTTGCAAATCCTCATATTTGAAGATTGAAAAAATCCAAAGGTATATTTTATAGCCTCCCTTTAACCAAGGAAAATGGTTTCACAAAGTATCCTAGGAGTTTTATTATTTCCCTCATGACTATAATAGGCTTGGCTTGCTTTATATTCACTACTCTAAATGGTGCCATAATTTTAAATTTAATTAACATACTCTAAAACCTAATGAAACCAGGTTGTAGCTCATCAAATTGGAGAAGTGAAAGGTCAATACCAGCGATGAGGAAGAGTTTCGAGGAGTGAAAACAAGGTCAATACCAGCACCGAGGAAGAGTTTGGAGTTAAAACAAGTTCAATACCAGCCCCGACGAAGAGTTTCAAGGAGTGAAAACAAGGTCAATACCAACGCCGAGGAAGAGTTTGGAGTGAAAATAAGGTCATTACCAGCACCAACGAAGAGTTTGGAGGAGTGAAAACAAGGTCAATACCAACGTCGATGAAGAGTATGGAGGAGTGAAAACAAGGTCAATACCAGCGCCAAGGAAGAGTATGTAGGAGTGAAAACAAGGTCAATATGAGCATTGAGGACGAGGTTGAGGGCACTTAGGGAAAATCGACGACCAAGGGACAAGAGTATTGTAAGTTTGGCACCCCCATTCTCTTTAAATTGCAATTTTCATGCCTAGTTTCCAAAGATATTCTCGTACATTGGCACCCCCATTCTCATAAAATGGTATAAGATAAGACAAAAAATAAAAAATAGCTTAGTCTTTCACATTTTTATCGACTAGCCTTAGGTCTTTGCAAAACTCCCATAGTCTACCCACATCTTGGTTGTTGGAAGGGAAAATTTTATTCTTTGTTGTACAACCTACCTCAAATATTATGTCCACAAATTTTCTAGAAACATAAAACAATAAGAAAAAATTTGAAGGTACAACTAAAAAAGGGTTATTTCCTTTTGGCCTCATCTACCTCTTATATTTCAACATAGCATGGAATTACGCCTACATAACATAAACTCAAACAAATGGATGTTTATAGGGAAAAGGAGCCCAAGTATATGCTAGGCTAAGCTAGATATAATGAATGGAAATAGAGGCATATAGTTCTTCTTTAATACCTCCACCACAAACATATGCAAGGAAAGGTCTCCTCCCTTCTTGGTAGTGATAAACTCCTCCATGCACAACCCTTAAAAATTATGAATAGAGGAATATAAATTTTGAAGAACTCAAAGTTGATTCTCGCCTACCTAATTCAATTAGTCATTTATCCTTACAAACATTTATAGTGATTACTAGAGGCACATAGACCAATTCTTCATAATAGAAGAATTTGATCATACTTTTCCAATGATGGCATTATGAGAAAACCTTAGGTTAAATGAATAATTCCTAGCTAAGTTCTTTAAATCATGTCCAACCATATAAGAGAATACCATTGCTATGTGTACTTGGATACCATGGAGAAAGGCTCTTTGGGCTCTTTCATCAATCAAGGTATTATTAAATTTTAACACCTAAAAGTGAGAATGAAGAATCTTTCCTAGGATGGTGGCCAATTATGTTTCTCAACACCTAGATTAAAAAATCCTTGTCAATATCATTGCCATCAAAATTAAACCTATTGCTTGAGATATAGTCATACAAGTAAACAAATTGTCTTTCTTGATAGTAGATACATTCTAGACAATTCAATCCTTGCATCGGAAATTGTTGAATGGGCCCAACAAACTACTCATGATGCCCTTACTATTAAGTTAAAATTTTGACAAGGCATATGATTTCATCAAATGTCCTTTCATTTATAAAAGGCTCAAATGGATTTATTTTTAACCCTAAATTATTATCACACATTCAAAATTACAAAATACCAGTTGAATGAAGAACCTTCATTTGAAGGTGATGTCGTCATGACCTTTGAATGAAGAACCTTCATTCAAAAATGATGCCATGTCAAGACTTTCAAATGAAAATATTTTTTATTTTAAATATTTCATGTCCAAAATGCTTTATAAAAGGAACCTTTGCATGAAGTACCTTCAAATGAAGACCTTAATTCAAAGGTCCTTCATTAGAAGATCCTTCATATGAAGCTTCCTTTAATTCCATCCCATTATAGCTCTTAGAGTTTTTAGAGATATTTTTGTTTCGAAGTAGAGATTGGACCATCAAATAGTGTCACCTTGACTCTACCAAGAAATACATCAAATTGATAAACCCTTACTTAACAATCACAAATTCACAAGAAAATTACCCCTGTTAGCCCTAGGGCATCAATTCAATGCCAAGTTTCTTTCTTTCTCGGACCCCTAAATTCAATTAACCTATATCATACCATTATGCACACCAATCCACTGATTTATAGTTCCAAGATAGTGGGTGGATTGGTGGATGTCTTTTCTATTTAGCCCTCAAACCATTACATAGGCAAAACAGGGCAGTCCCTGTATTTGATTGTTTTCTCCCACAAAACAGTGATTGAGCACTTCAAAACAAATTAAAATGAAAGGGAACACATATATTTATCTACACCAATGATCTCAAAGCATTTCAAGCTTTTATAGATCCATACAACACAAAAGAACTTCAAAAAAATAGTAGAAACACAAAAAATTGCTTCCAAAATGTGGTATTTGATATGAAATTTTGGTATCAAATTCTCCAAAAATTGCAATGGGATGGGAATACAATATGATAGAAGTGGGATAATAAATACATTGTTTGAAGCATCAAACCAATATGCAAAAATGAAAGAAAGTGTTAACCCCTTAATCTGAAAATTTTTCTTTTAACTTTAAGTTTGTTGGGTAGCCAATTATTTTAAGTTATCAAATCCTACCATCATACATAATCAAAATTTTGTTGCTTCAAATGACTATGAGCACTAACTTTCACTAGTTGAAGATGTTGAAACCTTGTCATAGAGAATTAGAACATTGATGCGACCACTCATCCTACCTTAAAACATACCAAAAGTCTCCTAGCAATTAGACATAGGAAGATTTAAGATGACTTAAACAATTTTTATTGCCAAAGCATAAACTTATGCTGACTTTACCAGGCCTAGTACACATTCCCTCCCCATTAACCACTTAGACATATGGAAATTAAATGTAAATTTTCTGTTATTTTTAGTCATGTAGGTGTCTAATAAACCACTAGGTGGTGTTTCCCTTCAAGTTTACTTACTTGAATTAAGAGAATAAGTCCTTTGATTACAATTAGAGAATACATTTGAGGCCTTGGTTGTGTAACTGGTAGACCATAGTCACATTTAACACTTGTTACAAAGTTTGGGAGTCAAAACATTAAGTAGATTTGATTTGTGATGGACACATTTGTACGGCAGTACCAATAACTTGCAATCTATCGAGACTTGATTACCTTATAACCTGGCAAATTCTAGCGATGAAATGATAGATTAATCATAATGTCACCTTGGGATCACATCACCATGAAAGAACTTCATCCAACATCCTTATGAGTGCAGGTACCACCAAATAGGTATTTTTCAGATCTGTCTTCCTTGAGTGAGGGAAATTCAGGAAGAGAAGAGGAAAGCGAGACATGTGGTAGGTCTAAAAGAGGGAGATCAACTAGAGGTCAAAAGATTAGAAGAAAATTTCGTAAATACATGGAATTTTTTCTTGCTGAAGGGGGGTCATGTTCTTATGATGATGATATCATAGGCGACATTGAGGTTCCCTTGAGGTACAAACATCTATGGAAACAATGGGTATCCAAGGAACTTCCTCCAATAAACACTGATCTTTGTGTCAACGAGAGGATATATCACATAGCACCATCATCATTACAAGGTTTGGGCCTATTTTTCATGGATGGCATAAAGGTTTGTTACGAAAAAATTACTAAATTGATGGAGTATGTTGGACCCTGTTATAGTTACAAAGATTGGATGCAACTGGTTTGATATACATGAAGTATGCATAGGTATGCACTATCAACAAATTATATACAGCTAAAAGATAAGGATCAAAATAAAGGAGTGTCTAGGTACATTGATGAAAATCCAAAAGAATTAGGGAATATTGCAGGGTTTATAAATAGTACACAACCTAGATCAACAAATAAGAAACCCAATTGCATATTCGAGGTGCGAGAGGGAAACCGCATATTCGTATGTGCGATAAAATCAATAACTGCATGGGAAGAGTTGTTAATCGATTATAATTTGAATCGCTTAGATACACAATTACTATGGGGGTGCTATGTACTATATACCATTTTACCCAACCTCCAATTAATGACTCCAATATACCATTTTATTATTAAGTTTTTTTTGTAAGTCTATTGGTTTCATTGCGGTAATGTTTTTTATATTTAATTTTTGTCACAACAGGACATTGATCATACAAGAAAGGCTTTGGCCCAAAGCATAGATCGCGATCCATCTTTAGGCGCTTCTACCCGACAGGTTTACCTCATTGTAATTGTACAAATTAGATACGAGCAAAATATTTTATTATTATGTTTTTTTCATGAGTTTATTGGGTTAATTTCGATAATGTTTTTAATATTCTTGTTGCAATCGACTGATCGGGGAAAGGCACCAGTAGTACAGGAGATCATCCATATGGAGGTGCAGTCACTATTATGTGATGATGACATTGCATTTTCCGCAAACCTTGTGGATATGATGAGGAAGGCCCAAAAAAAATGCAATGAAGAAATCCTTAAGATGATATTCATAGTGCCTCAAATAGATGAGATAAGAGAAAGGGTTAAAATATTATCTAAGAGAGCACAAAACTTGCAAGTAAGTTGTCATGAGTTATTTAATTATAACATAAGTTCATTCATGGTTTTATATTTTGTACTCTTTTATGCCATGAACTAAAATATGTGTTGTTTTTACAAGATTATTTGCATCTTCATCATGTTGATGGCCATGATCAGGGTACTGCAAGTGTTGCCCAAGAAGTAGGGGTCGGTACAAGTGTCAATCTTGATCTTCCTACACATACATCACATCATTCAACCCCATCATCCGTGCCTATATTATCGACTGAAATGTCGGTAACACATACCATGCAGCCATTCGGTAGTCCACCCTCTGGTAGCGAACACATGCCACTACATGTGTCAGTACATGTACCTAGGGATGTAGAGGCCACTTGTACTAGTGATGTTTTAGCAGAATTTCCTGGATCTTCTGGTATTACTAGTACAGTAACATTGTCGGTCACATTTGTGGTGACCGAGGATTTTGTTCTCATAAAGATAGAGAAGGTCCCAGGTACTTTAAAAAAAATTAATTATTATTATATATAATCCAATTGAAATTTACTTATTGATCACTCTTTGTAAACTAATGATCCCATGATCATTTTGCAAGAAACGATGTTTTTTATAAACATCTAAGTGATATTACATTGGATCTCTTTAGGCCCACCATACGTACATGGTGGAATGCCCAAAATCAAGATTTAAAAGATGAGCTAATTAATTGTTTAGTTGTGTTGTTCGGTGATAAAAGATTCAACCAAACCAAGCTCCTTAAAAAAGATGGTACCTATCTAAAGTATGTGAGGGACCAATATAGGTCACATTTAGAGAAGAATAGAAAGTACGAGCGTCCCCCCATGATTGTGGAGAGGGAGTGGAAGGACTTGGTGTCGGATGAAAAGGAGAAGGCTGAAAATAAAAAAAGGAAAGACACCACCGGGCCAAGGAAGGTATGTGATACTATCAACAATGTAATTATATATTGATTACTCTTTCTTTTTACATAATCTAACGTATTTCAAAATTTTCATAGGTTGCCCGACACATCGAAGGCAATAAAGGAAAGACTAGAAAAATACGAGCAGCACAAACTTGGCTCTAGTGGTTATATGAAATTAGCCGCACGAATTGTAAGTATCAATAAATGAAATATTGCATCCAAATAATAAATTGCAAACAATTTTGGTTTTATCACACCATAGAAGCAAAATTCATGATCTTATGCAAAAATGCAGGGCTTTGATTTCAACAAAGTGCCCACAGAAGAGGACCTAAAGATTTCCTTCCAGCAAGGCTATGGAGCCTTGGCTGAACACCTAAGAGTCTCGACTAGGAAAACACAATCTTCCACTGCATCCAACACGTAGGTAAATAAACTCAATAAAGTTGATTTAAAATTGAATACTTGTGCCTATTTGTTTTAAATAGATAAGCAATGATAATACTGCACATGACATTAGAATGTAGCCTAGTGAGGGTGGAGCACAACCTCCAGATGAAGGCCATGGTGTGTATCCTAATACTGGATGTATTCATGTTCTATACAAAACACAATATGGATTAATACAATTAAACATCTTTAGTTTCATTTGGTGTATTAATTATTGTAACCTTTCGTGTTTCAACTTTAGAGCATGTAGAGCATGATCGACATGTTGAGCATGATCAGTCTAGACAAGATCAAGAACATGATGTGGTCCCATCAGGTAAAGAGGACCACTCTAATGTTATTTTAAACATATTTAATTGCAATTGGTCTATTAATTAATGCAACCTTTCATGTTTCAAATCCAAATCAGGATTTAGAGGGTGTTCAGCATGTTGAGCATGAGGCTATAAGACAAGATCGGGAACATGATGTGGCCCCATCAGGTAAAGAGCGCCACTCTAATGTTCTTTTAATTAATGAAATATTTGTAACAATAATAATAAAACATCTCAATTTAACATTTATTTTCTATTGCAGCAGCATCCACGTTGTGAGTACACGACTAGGAATACATTAAGATCATGAGAAGAGCTCAGAACAACTATAGGGGGACATATGATTTTGAAAACAATACTGCACTTCATATTTTTTATCTACAAAAAAGAAATAAAAAAAAAAGTGATTGTAATCATATTATGACAACTATATTTTTGATAATATGTAAAAACTAAAAAAATGAATGTTATATGTTAATGAATGAATGTGAATATGTTAATGAATAAATGTTATATGTTAATGAATGAATGTTACATGTTATTAATGGATGAATTAATGAATGTGAATATGTTAATGAATGAATGGTATATGTTATTAATGCAGGATGAATGAATGAATGCTATATGTTATCAATGGATGAATGAATGTTTAATGTTATATGATAAGGTATGGGGAATTGAGAGTGATTTGAGGGGGGGGAGGGGCCAAATGAGATTCCACCTTCATGTGGTTGGCCCTGTTACGTAGACAATATTAAACTATTCTCAAAACAAAGAGAAGATCAATAAGGTAATGCACTTTTCAGTATAAGAAATGCATCATTTGAAGCATCAAAACAATATGCAAAGATGAAAAAAAGTGCTAACTTTTCACTATGAACATTGTGTTGTGTGTGGATTTGGTTTGAAAGCTCTATTTCATTTGTTTTTAGTGGTCTCTAAAATTTGACTTTTGTGCATAACAGGTTAGTGGAAAATTTGATAGCTCTGAAGGGTTTAGAGGCTCGATTGAGATAGATACATGGATATTTGCATCTTGTTGTTGATGGGAGGCTTCCACTTAACCATGAAATTTTTTACCATCTGCAGGTATGCAAAAATTTCTCTACTTACATTCATTCAACTTACTATAATATAATATCTGACAAAAATCTCATTTTCATTATACTTAGATGGATTTTCATGCCCTATTCCAAAGAACATGTTTTAGAACAGGCAAGAAGGATGCTAGAAAGGGTTAAGGAATTTGGCTTTACACCTACCAATTGCATAGTTTACTTCATTCATCCAACATATTTCCAATGTGTTTCACAATTGTTGGAATCATATCCTATAATTACAAAACTAGTAAAATTAAAATATGTAAGTTTCAAATATGGCATTACATATCTTTCTATGAATTTTTGAAAGAAAATATCAAAATGGATAAGTATTAACAAAATAATCTGCATAATTTCTAAGAGATCAGGGAATTTTTTTGCAGAGTTATCTTGAATATATTTAAGAAAAAATTAACTTATAGAGATTGAAGCGAAATATCGGTAGTCTAAAATCACCAGTCAACACATCTTAGTAGTATCTCAATTCAAGAGAACTAGGTCCACTATCGATTAGCCAGTAAAACAAATGAAATCAGTTCATAAGATTATTTTGTTCTAATAGGTTTGACTGGTTTCTTGTTTCTTTTTTATTGTTAGGAACTCATCAATATACACTTAGTTTTCCCGCCTTCTCTTGCCTCGTGGCCAGAGAGTTTCTGCAGAAGGCATCAAAGTAAACTTTAAGATTGACAATGGAAATGAGTACAAGGTCAGTATAACTTAATGCTAATTGGGTATGATTTTATTTGTTCAAGACCAATTTAGATTAATTTTCTGCTCACACTATTTTTATTTACATTTATGTTTTGCTAATATCCATTTTCCTTTACATTCATATTCTTCTATACATATTGTGTTTACAATAATGTTTTCCTTAATTTAATCTAGGGGAGAGGACCCAATACCTGAGCATGTTTCAATAGTTGTGATAGTAGTGGTTTATATAGTTCCCAACCCTAATTATTTGATTCTTCTTATTGATCCAATTAATACTTTCTAGTTACTGTGATTGATTATAAGGATTTAATCTTTACTTGATTGTGATAAACTTAGATTTTTGGGCTTGTCTTATAGGTGCTTGTTTAGATGGGTGAGGATTGTTTCTTGTGCTAAAAATATTTTTATTTGTTAATTCTAAACTTACATAGTTGAATCAAGGGGTAGAGGTTGTCCTCTTCAAGTGGAATAAGAAGGAGATTCAGAAGTGGAAGATCAGTCCCATCTATAAGTTTCATGTGTAGTTGCATTGTATGGAATTATTTTTCTTGGGTATTACTTAAATTTAATATTTTGATTATTTGGTAAAATTCATGCTTCCATAAAGGGTTTGGAGGCTTTATCTCACAATTCAGATTGCTTGTGTCACTGTGTTGTTCTATTCAATATGATATGTATCTCAAGGAGGATATGGATTTGGTTCTTCATACCATCAACTTAATGAAGAGGAGCCTCAATATCATGCTATTAGGATTTACCGTGAAGCTAATCCAAAGTTTTTCATTGCTACTCGAGGCCATATTGCAATGCTTTCTCTAGGAAGCCCACATGATCCCCATCAAGTATCTTCTTTTTGTAGTCTCTAAATTTCTTAGAAGAAATCAACAACCAGTTTGTCTAAATGTGGCTCCTTGTTTACACATTAATATCTCTTTTGGTAGCAATGGATCAAAGTGGATTCATGGGGTCTTAAAGAGAAGGCTCTCAAACATGGAGATCAAGAGTGGGATCAACTAAAATC
Organism: Sequoiadendron giganteum; assembly: GCA_007115665.2. Taxonomy (NCBI): domain Eukaryota; kingdom Viridiplantae; phylum Streptophyta; class Pinopsida; order Cupressales; family Cupressaceae; genus Sequoiadendron; species Sequoiadendron giganteum. Next base: position 483,261,615 of record CM021102.1, read on the forward strand.
GTTCATAATCATGCTCATATTGTTTTATTGACTGTCTAAGAGCTAAGTATTTAGGATAACATTCTGTATTTTTCTATTGAATTTCCAAAGTGAGAATAATTTTGGGTTTGCAATCCTATTTTTTAGTACACTAGCTAAGTATCCAAGATGCACTGTAGGTAATTTTTGTCACCAAATTGCTCATTTTCCACAAAATTATATTCTAGTGTGTAGTTTAATATTCACTAGTTTGATTTTTTCTTTTTTAGAAAAATTAGAATCCAACTCATAGGTTGTGCTTGTTGTCCATGACAGTCCCCTTGATCTCATGACTCATCATAGGTTTTATATTTTTCTCCAATTTTTTATCATCAACATCAAATGCGACCATCATAATATCATCCATAGCCTCCATATTCTACAATTATTCATTGCTCATTTCTCATACATAGTAACCAAATAATGCTTACCTAGAGCTTGGACTACAGATGTATGCAAAAAATGATAAATCCCTACCTTTGTAAGCCTAATTAAACACAACAACTGACATGTTGTTTGATATTTTAAACAGTCATATGATTGTTCTTTTTCTACCTTGTAAACACTTACTCAATGCATACAATTATTTATTGAAATGCAAATTTGAATGGCCTCTTAACTCTTGACACTAATGTCATTGCATTTGTCAAAACAGGGTTAATCATATTGTGATCTAAATTTTCATAATGAAGTCTTCCAATCTATCCTTTATATCTAAGCATTGATGACAATCCATCTTATCTTTTACTACCCCTTTAAAATGCTCATGGTCTTGGCACATCAATTTTATCTCTTTTATTGACATGTCCTTATGTCCTGTCATTATCCCTATGGATGCACTTTGGAGCCTCCTACTACTTTAAAATATCGCCCAGAGTCACCCCAATAAGTATTTTGATCCATTTGTATCTTCATCGACAAGAGATCATGTATCTCTAGGATATTCTGCAGTTTCCCCGATGAGGTGAGTCTCCCCAATGATTATTCTTTCGATCTCAAGTATGTCGCCAAGACTCCTGCCAATGTAATCTTATCCGCATGACATAGCAGATTGGGTAGACATTCAAAACTTACTCTGATGGTATATGTCTTGCCGATATGCTTCCTTCGTGCTTCATCGATAAGACAAGATGAGTATATCACCGATGAAACTTCATCACGGAGACCACAGGCCAGTCCTCCTTATATATCTTCTCAGGAAATTTTGATCGCTATAATAGTCTTGATCCTTCACCGATATGCCTACATTTGAACGAATAGTTTTTTTCAAAATATTGCATTGTTTTGTCAAATTTTTGACGAACCTCCAAAAGTGTCCGACGAATTTGCAATACATCCGACGAAACTTTCATCGTAATGACTTGCCTATTTCATCACGAGTTCGACAAACTATTTTCATTGTTATTTCAATCTCAATTATGTCACCAAGACTCCTGCCGATGTAATCTTATTGGCGTGACATAGTGGGTCGGGTAGACATTTAGAAAACTTACTCTGATGGTATATGTCTTCCCGATATGCTTCCCTCATGCTTCATCAATGAGACAAGATGAGTATGTCACCAATGAAACTTCATCATTGAGACCACAAGCCACTCCTCTCGATATATCTTCTCAGGAAATTTTGATTGTGGTAACAATCTTGATCTCTCACCGATATGCCTACATTTGAACGAATAGTTTTTTTTTTTAAATTGCATTGTTTCGTTGAATTTTCAACGAACCTCCAAAAGCGTCTGATGAATTTGCAATACATCCGATGAACCTTTCATCGTAATGACTTTCCTATTTCATCGTGATTTTGATGAACTATTGTCATTGTTCTTTCAATATCAAGTATGTTGCCAAGACTCCTACCAATGTAATCTTATCGGCGTGACATAGCGGGTTGGGTAGACATTCAGAACTTACTATGATGGTATATGTCTTGCCAATATGCTTCCCTCGTGCTTCATCAATGAGACAAGATGATTATCTTGCCGATGAAACTTCATCACTGAGACCATAGGTCAATCCTCCCGATATATCTTCTCAAGAAATTTTGATCGCGGTAACAGTCTTGATCTCTCACCGATATTTGCAATACATCGCAACTTTCTTCGTAATTGTGATGAACTTATGTTGTTGATCTAATGCTTTGGCAAAGGCATGTCGCTTGTGTTCTGGCTACTGTTCATCGCTAGATCGAAAAAATTGTCACCACTGTTCTGACGAACTTGCATCGTGATTTAGACGTTTTAAAGTGCATCGAAATATCGAAGAAAATTGAGTGACGGAAATTATTTTTGTGATTCGTCGGTATTTTGACAATAGATTGTCGAAATTCCAACAAATTGGAGTCAAATATAGTACTGAGATGATAGGGTTAAAAAAGATAAGTTGCATAATCTGAAGGCCCAATTCGAGACCATGCAAATGTCTAAAGATGAAACAATTTCAACCTACATGCAGAGAGTTGATGGGCTAGTAAGTATTATGAGAGGTCATGGTGCACAAGTCAAAGAACCTATGGTGGTAAATAATTTTTTCATTACTCTTCTTGATTCATACAGTGAAAAGGTATTTGCTATTGAGTAAGTTGAAAATTTTAATACTTATTCTAGAGATCAGTTGATTGGTACACTAACTTCATTTGAAATGAGAAAACTTGGTTTGAAAAATGGTACAAAAGTGGAAACTACTTTTAAGGTTGGAAAATAAAAAAAGATTGAAGATTAAGATGGAGAAGATCTTGATGATGTGGAAGAAAACTTTGTAAGAAGGATGAAAAAGGGCACTGATAAGTACAAAGGTAAACTACCTTTCAAATGTTTTAGTTGTGGAAAAGTAGTTCATTATGCTTTAAGATGGCCAAAAAAATCTATGAACAACACAGGTACGAAGAATAAAGGAAAGATGATTAAAATAAGTTACTATTTCAAAGAAGATGCTAGTATTTTTTATGATGAATCTAATTATGGAGATGTTGATGAAAATGAATGCATGTTCTTGTCTATAAAAGATGAATGTAGATCTACTAACTCTGAAAGTTGTGTGAAGGAAAGTGTTTCGAAGAAGGATAAGGTTGAAGGAGCTTTGGTTTATGCTTTTCATGTTAAGTAGTATAAGAATTACTGGATTGTTGATAGGAGCTACTCTAATCACATGACCAAAGATAAAATAATTTTTTTAAACTTGAAAAGTATGATGGAGGATTAGTTAAATTTGGAGATGATTCAAGAACTAATATTTGTGGAATAGGTTCAATTAGTTTTGATGGCAAGCATAATACTAAAGATGTTTACTATGTTAAGGGTTTAAGGCATAATTTTTTGAGTGTTGGACAAATGTGTAGTAAAGGATATAATCTTATGTTTAAGGATGAAACATGTGAGATCAAAAAAGGGTTCAAAATTGTGATTGCTTCTAGTAAGAGCATAGATGGAAATATCTATCATCTTAAGGGTGCTGATGGTCATTTCTCTATGTATCAAATTAATGACAGTTGGTTATGGCACTGGAGGATGTTTCAGTTTGGAAAGAAAGTAAGGATTAGTTTCAAAGGAAAGGAATAATCTTCTACAAAACTACTGGAATTAATACATATAGATTTGTGTGGTCCTACAAGAGTGAGAATTCTTCAAGGTGACTATGTTTTTGATTTATGATTACTCAATAATGACATGAGTTACTTTTCTTAGAGAAAAATATGATGCATTGGATAGATTCAAAGCATTTAAAGTTATCGTTGAGAATAAAATTATTGTGAAAATCAAATGTTTGAGGTCTGACAAAGGTGGATAATTCACCTCCAATGAGTTTAACATGTTTTGTGATGTTCATGGAATAAAGAGGCACTTGTCTTCCCCTAGAACTCTTCAGCAAAATGGAGTGGTTAAGAGGAAAAACCGAATTGTTCAAGAAGCTTCTAGAACTATGATGAAAGAAGAAAATCTACTGGAATTCTAGTAGAGAGAAGTAATTCATGTTGATGTTTAAATACTAAATAGAGTTCAAGAAAAAGATAATAGCATAAAGACTCCATATGAGTTATGGTATGGAAGGATCTTTACTGTCAAGTACTTTAGAGTATTTGGAAGCAAATGTTATATCAAGAGAGATGAAGAAAACCTAGGAAATTTTGATACAAGGTTTGATGAAGGTTCTTCCTTGGATATTCTACTAAAATAAAATCTTACAGATGTTACAAAAAAAGTCTAAGAAAGATTGTTTAAATTGCACATGTTAAGGTTAATGAACATTTGTAGAATTCAATTGCAGTAGATGGATATATGTCTCAAATGAACCCGATTATAGAGAGGAAGAAGAAAAAGATGAAGAAAAAGAAGTACAAAATGAAGAGGAAGAAGCTCCAGAGAAGAACCCTAAGTATGTGCAAAAGAATCATTCTAAAGAACAAATAATTTGTGACAAGAGGAAAGGAGTATTGACAAAAAGCAGAGCTACTAAAGCTAAGGTAAATCTATGTTTACTTTCTAAATTTGAACCTTAAATACTGAGTGAGGCATGCAAAGATGAACATTGGATGAAGGCAATGGAAGAAGAACTTATACAATTTGAGAAAAATCAGACTTGGGAATTGGTTCCTAGACTGGAAAATAGAAACATAATTGGAACTGAGTGGGTATTTAGAAACAAGCTGAATGAGAATGGAGAAGTGGCAAGAAATATGGCAAGACTTGTGTGTAAGGGTTACTCACAAGTGGAAGGAATATAATTTGAGGAAAAATTGCTCTGGTAGCTAGGATGGAAGCTATCAGAATGTTTTTGGCATTTGTAGTTGTTGTACCCAAAATAATTTTTTTGCTTCATTAAGGCATTTTGATAAAAAATGGATAAAATCTTGTAGAGTTGTCATCAAAAGCCAACAAAAGTCAAAGTCTCTGAAAATAGAAAAAATTTATTCTTAGAAATTTATGGACAACAAACAAAGTATATGGTTTTTGTGGGTATATTTCACTTTTTCAAGAGAAAATTTAGGACCTCTGAGGTCATCAATGGAGCATGGCTAGTACCAGGAGTCAAAATCTAAGCTTCAGGAACTGCACAAAAGATACTATGGTGAAAGATGCACAAAAAATGGTGAACGACGGAGGGGAATTCAAAAGTAAAAAATCTCCAAAATTATTCTAAGTCTAGAAAAGCATGCACACCTTGTTTCAAGGGAGATGCTTGCCAGCCAATGACAACCAAATTTTCAAATGTCAATTTAAGAAAAATGGTGAAAGCAATCACAATGGTGAACACGGTTGTGTCGTCAACAACACAGTCAACAGAGTCAGCAAGATGGTGAACGTGAAGAGGTGAAAATATTTGAAGAATTGCTAACTGTAGAAAAGAGGGATTTTCTACTCATGCATCTCTTTATTCTCAAGAGATTCCCAAGGGGTGAACTACCCTAAACTACCTCAAGGAATAGAGAAATATTTTCAAAATTAGAAAGAGCGGGTTGCAAGGTTTTTTGGACAAACTGACGAGATCTTAGCCAAAGGATGCCAACACAAAATAAGGATGACAGTGTAGTGTGTTGACATCCTATGGGTGTGTTGGTGTCTTGTACAGACCAGAGAACGAGAATATCATAGAAAAAAACAAAGTGAGTTCTAACAATCTAATTTCTAAGAACTTTCAAAATGTGGGAAAACAATAGAATATGATAAAACTAAAATAAAATAGAAATGATAAAGCAAGAGAAGTAAAAATAGAAACTGCTCACAACAACCCAAGTAATGAAGCCTTCAACATGTGAACATCTTTAATACCTACATGCACAAGATCTAGAGACAATGTGGCATTTTATAGGGGTTTGCCTCAGTCAAACTCCCGCTTTGGTGTTCCCACCTCCACGGATAACCAAATAGATAGATAGAGATGATAGGAATGAAATGAATGCAAGAGTGATAAAAGAAATCCTCGCTTAAGGAGGAGAACCCATATCATAGGGATGTGATAAATACCAAGATGCTCACAAGCACAAGATAAGGGAGGTATTGCATACAAGGCTTAAGGAAGCTAAGGAAATGGATAAAGCTACATGTAAGAGACAAGAGTGTTACAAAGAGTATTGTAAGAGATTGAGAGTTTGAGGCTACTATAGCAAGTTGTACAAAGATTTTCCAAGAGATCTTCAAAGTGTTGTAGAAGGCTGTAGAAAGCTATGCAAATAAGATAGCAAGAGGAATACGAGAGAATTTCCAAGATAGAAGCCAAGGAGGCGAAGAAGACCAAATGAGTTGAAAATATAGCTTTTAAAGAGGGAAAAAAAGCTTCCCAAGCCATTACAAGGCATCCGTGCCATTACAAGGTGTCCTGAGTCGTTACAAGGCATCTTGATCCATTAAAAGCTTCCCCAAGCCTTTACCACTAACAAAACTTGTTGAAAAGTGAAAAACATGCTCGGAAATGGTCGTTTGAATGTTGAAACATCACAAGATGCTAGCATGACACACAGGCATTCACATGGCACACTAGTGTCCAGACACATCACACTACAAAATGACACGAATAGGAAAATCACAAGGTTTGATGTGAAGCTGACGCATGAAGGTGGCTACGGAAAAGGGGTCTTGAGCATCTTGAGAGGAAAAAGGTTGATGCAAGGGCTAAACTGAGCCTACAGAAGATGTTAAGGGAGTGGACACTAAATCGGATGCAAAGATGTAAGTGAAATTACAAGGGGTGCAATTTTACAATATTACATTTTTCCCACACTTTAGCGAGCATATGAACCTACACTAATATGTATGCTAAAGGAAATCTACTAAACATAAATAACATCATGATTCCAAAAGGATACTATAGAGGAATAAAAAAACTCTTCACACCAAGGAAGTATGCTCCTAAGCTAAAGACCTACAAAACAAACACATTAGACAAGAAATACATGCACAAGACAACAAGGTTAGAACATAAAAATCCATTACACCATGAGGTTAGAACATAAAATCACACACATAGACACACAACAAACTAAATGATTTGAGTTAGCAAAGTGAAAGAGACCTCTATGTAAAAGGTTGCCTCACTACTATGCGTCGTCCCTAAATTAAAAACAATAACACATAGGAGAATTCTTAAACAAAGAGAAGAATTTAAGGATCAATTGCTTCAAGAGTAAAATGCACCCAAAATTCCGGGAAGCAACCAATGTTGAAGAGAGAAAGAGCATATACTCGGGATGAGGAAGATTTGAGTCTTCAATCCAGTATACACAATTTTGGAAGAGAAGAGAGAAGACGATTTATGAGGGGAATGAAAAATCCAAAAGAGATGGATCCATAGGTCCTTAGACCCAAGGATAGTTGAACAAATGCATGGCAGATTCACAATCCTACTGAAGATGAACAAAAGGATTTGTAGGTACTCTCTCCTATAGAGTTGAACAAACTACACCGAAGGCCCATAAACCAATGGTGAAGAAATCCCACAGGACGAAAGCACTTTATAGGTCCTCAAACTTGCAAATAAGGTGCCCCAGGTACTCTCTCATGAGGGAAGCTTGATGTAGGGGACCCTATAGAATCGGATTAGAAAGCGGCTTCATAGGTGCACTAAAAAAGCAACATGTTAATTCACAGATAAAACATGTTAGAAGATAAAAATCCACACAGGCAAGCAAGAAAACAGTACTTAATTTGAAATCTTTCAAAAAGGTCCCTTGAGAACCCTTGAAAAGAAAAGGGGTCCACTCAAGGGATGCACTATTTGAAAAGCGATATCTAGTCATGCTACCCCCAAGCTAGACACAAAGATATAAGACAAGCCTAGTCGGACTACCCCCAAGCTAGACTATGGAGAATTCAGTTGAGAGAAAATATTTCAAAGGGGGTCCCTCAAGAACCCTTCAAAATAAAAAGGGGTCCACTCGAGGGACACTTCATTTAAAATACATAGAGAAGAGAGGGAGTCCTTTAAGGGGGACACACATCTCTAGAACAATTTATCACTGCTCCCTAGCACACACAGGAGCAAAACTATGTAAGATACTATAGAGGGGAAAGGATAGAGGTAAACCTCAATATCACTTATTATTTGAAGAAGAGGTAGGTGCATCAATAGATGGGAGAGTGATGACCCCAGAATCATGAAGTTGTATTTTTTCCTTCAAGGCCTTACATTCGATAGTGGAATGGCCAAGCACTTGATGGTGTGCACAAAAAGAATTATTTTCTTTATCATGCTTATGAGATTTCTTAGGAGGAGGAAGAGTAATTAAGTGGGCTTTGAGAACCCTCAACAAAATATGCTCTTGCTCAGATAAAGGATGAGGAGCAGAAAGCAACCCTTTTTCTTGTAGAGAAAATTTTGACTGCTCAGAAGAAGAAGACATGAAGATAGTAGAAAATAGTGGATGAAGTTGAGTGAAAACCATGTCAACATTCAACCGTGATTTATGTTTAGATTGTTCATTTAAGCAACCAATCCCCAAATTACGCTTATGAGGTACAAATTCTATAAGGACCTGAATTCCTTGTTCATTACACCCACAACCTTTACACCCATAGCTATATTTAGAGACAAGCTTAAAGCTAGGACCATAACGTGTTTGCAAATCTTGAGAAGGAGGAGGATCTTCATAGAGAGAAATATTCCAGCAATTTGGATTATACTCTTCTACGGGATCACCATCAACCTTCTTGATAGGACTTCCAACATTATCCTCTTTAACAAAAGTGTGACCATCTTCCTCAAAAGGAGGAGGATCGAAATTAAGAACATTATAATTTGTGTTCACATTATCTCGTGATGCAAAAGAATAATCATCTTTGATAGCGGGTTCAGATGATGTTATCAAAAGGTTCAAGTGGATTGGGTCAACTTAATATTCTCCAATGAGGTATTTTGTAAAGTCTAGAAAACCCCGATCATCACCAAGAAATGCATTCTTTTGAGAAGTAGAAGGAGAAGACTTAGGATTTCTCACTTCAGAAGGATCTTCTTCAGGGAAATCTATCTCAAGAGTATCTTGTGTAATAGGTACTGCAAGAGTAGACATCAACACATTGGAAGACATAGAAGGGATAAGAGTAGGCACAACCAAAATTTGACCAACAATTTCCATTTCACATAAGAGTATAGCATCAGGGTTAGCCTTGACTATGACTACTTAATTAATGTAAATGAACTTAGATTTATAAAATCTAGATGGGAATGCACCCATAGTATGAATCCACGGTCTACTAAGAAGAAGTTTATATATTGGTAATTTTTTTGACATAACATATACAAGGGTAGGTACGGTAATGGGTCCCAACCTCAAAGGCAAGACTATTGTGCCTAGGGCTTGTCAACCAACATTATCGAACCCATAAATGTCAACAAAAGAAGTATCAAGAGAAGATGAATCAATATTAATATTAGGAAATAGATCAATGCTACATACATTGAGTTTTGAACCAACATCAATGATAGTACGTCTAATGTCGATATTATTAATGTTAACTATGATCATTAGAGGGTCTGCCTACTTTTGCACTTCCAAAGGTGGCAATTCCTATGAATAGAATGTAATATTCGGTGAATTTGTACGAATATGAGCCATCAACGCATTAACATCTGTTGGCCTAGCAAAGGCAGGCAAGAGGATATTTTGCAAGGCTTCTTGAAGCATACCTTGGTAAACTAGAGCAGACTGAAGCAAGTCCCACAGCGAGATCTTAGTCGGAGTAACTCAAAGTTGCTCGACAATATCATAATCATTGGGTGCTTTAGTTGTAGGTTTAGGTGCTTCAGGAAGGCTTGGTTGTTTATTCATTCTATTCTTATAAGTATGGGCTACTGCTCTATAAGAGGGAGCCATAGAAAGATCAAGAGAATCACTATCAAATGGGATACCGTCAATAGAACAAATCCTTTTAGGAGAAGAACTAGCTGGAGTCAGATAAATGATCGATCTCTTAGGCCTTTAAGGGGAAACATAGACATAGATTACATTTACAAAATCATCACAACTAGTGGAATAATTATTCGAAGAAATATTCTCAACATTGATCTAGGGAGGATCAAATGTGAAAGGAGATTCATCATTCGCTAATGCATCATCTCTAGAGGAGAGTGCATTGGAATGAAGAAAAGATCCGTCATTCACTAATGCATCATCTCTAGAAGAGAGTGCATTGGAATGAAGAGAAGGTAGATTAATGTTAAGAAAGGTATCAATAATTGCATCTTCTTGCAACAAGATATCTTTCAAAGAAAGAGGAATCTCATGAGAAGGATCAAAGATACAAAGTGGCATGAGCAAAGCTAAGTCACTATCACATGCATGAAATGGAACATCATTAACATTTTGAATAGAATTAGGTATTAAACTGATAAAAAAATATATTAAATTCATTTTGAAAATAGTAAGTTAAACATAATAAACACAATATATAAAAAAAAAACTGATCTAGAGCAGTCTAGGGGTGATAGAACTGAGAAAAAACAAAAATTCAAATTTTTGGATTTTTTCGATATTTTCTAGGTTCTAGTAATTCGCATTTTCGGAGGTCTTCAAATCAGAATTTGGGGCTGAAACTTGCATCAGTCCTTAAAATTTGGTTGTTGAAGGCACAATATTTTAGGGTTGAATTAGTTCTCTTAGAGACCTTTCCAACGGTGTAAACGGTTTTGAATTCCGAGCACCGAGTGAAAATTTATGACCCCACCAAGTTGGGGTAAATAAATTCCTAATTTTTTGAAAGATTTTGTGTTTCACCTCGAATTCACCAAAATGTAGAAAAGGGGGATGCGCTACTCATGATTCTCTTTATTCTCAAGAGATTTCCGAGGGGTGAACTTCCCTAAACTACCTCAAGGAACAAAGCGAGAGTTTCAGAATCAAAAAGAGTAGGTCACAAAGGTTTTCTGGACAAACTGACGAGCTCTCAGCCAAAGGATACTAGTGCGGAACAAGGATGATAGCCCAACACACTAGTTTCTTGGGGATGTGTTGGCATCTCATATAGACCAAAGAACAAGAATATCATTGAAAATAGGAAAGCGAATTCTAACAATCTAATTTCTAAGAACTTTCAAAATGTGGGAAATAACAGAATATGATGAAACTAAAATAAAATAGAAATGATAAAGCGAGAGAAGGAAAAATAGAAACTAATCATAGCAACCCAAGTAATGAAGCCTCTAGCACATGAATATCTTCAATACCTACATGTGTAAGATCTAGAGAAAAATTTGGGGCTGTATAGGGGTTTGCCTCAGTCAAACCCTCGCTTTGGTGTTCCCACCTCCACAGACATCCAAATAGATAGATAGATATGTTAGGAATGAAATGAATGCAATAGTGATAAAAAAAATCCTTTCTCAAGGAGGAGAACCCATATCATAGGGATGTGATAAATCCCAAGATGCTCGCAAGAACAAGATAAGGGGGGTATCACATGCAAGGCTTAAGGAAGCCAAGGAAAGGGATAAAGCTAGTTGTAAGAGCCAAAAGTGTTACAAAGAGCGTTGTTGTAGCAAGTTGTAAAGAGAATTTCCAAGAGATCTTGAAAGTGATGTAGAAGGTTGTCAAAATTTATGCAAACAAGAGGAATATGGGAGAATTTCCAAGATTAAAGCCAAGGAGGAGAAGAAGACCAAATGAGTTGAAAATGCAGCTTTTAAAGAGGGAAAAGAAGCTTCCCGAGTTGTTACAAGGTGTACCAAGCCATTACCACCGATAAAACTTGTTGACAAGTGGAAAAAATGCTCGGAAATAGTTGTTTGAATGTTGAAACATCGCAAGATGCTAGTGCAGCATGCAGACATTCATTTAGCATGCTAGTGTCTAGACACATCATGCTACAAATTGACATGAACAGGAAAAGCACAAAGTTCGATGCAAAGCTTATGCACAAAGGTGGCAATGGAATATGGGTCTTGATCATCTTAAGAGGGAAAGGGCTGATGCAAGGGCTAAAATGAGCCTACACAAGATGCTAAGTGAGTGGAAACTGAAGAAAATGCAAAGATGTAATTGAAATTGCAAGGGGTGCAATTTTACGACATTACACTAACACTGGAGGCAAAAGCACTCCTACAAGCCAAGGGCACCCATTAATTCAAAGGCTCAAATGTAGTTGTTTGGACTTGAAATTTTGGAGGTCCTCTTCAGAATTATTCTAGCTTCATGATAAATTCAACATCTAGTTCACTGGATTAGTCAAACACCCGGAGACGAAGATTAAGCAGAAAATGTTGAAAGCCAATAAACTCAAAACTGGTGAAGTTTACAATAGAAAAGTGCCCCTGTAGGCCAAGGGTGCCCATGTTTTTGAAGCACTAATTTTAGTTTTTAGATTTCAAAATCTCTAGTAGGCCCTCCTTAGATTCATTCTAGCTATGCATTGAATCCATCTACTAGCTCAGAAGACCTATCAAAAATTCAACAATGAAGATCAAACAGGAGGATTTCATCAAGGGTTACAAACTGAAAATTATGTCTTAGAAACACAAAAGCACCCCTACAGGCCAGGGGTGCTTAGGAATTTAAGCCTCCAAAAATAGTTTTTAGAGCTCGCAAAGCCGGTCATCCTTTCCACAATTCTTCCAGCTTTGTGATGGATTCAACATCCAATCCGCATGAATCATCAATCATCGACAACTATAGATCAAAGAACGAGAGGTCAAATTGAAGAAATTGAAAATCATCTAAAACTTGGTTAAACACTAGCAAACAAAATCACCTTATCTCAAGAAGGCACCCAAGAATTCAAGCTACCAAAATTAGTTTCCAAGGTTTGCAGCTTCTAAGAACATCTCAAATTTGATCATGCTCTACAATGAATATGTCAGCCATACCTTAGGATCAATCAAACATCTAGAATCAAGGATCAAACAGAGGTAGTTTATCAAAGGAATTTTTAAAATCTTCATAAAAATTCTAACACTGGCAAGGTGGCACCCAAGTCAAACTCCAGTTACAAATTTTGAAGACTTTCTCATGTCTTAGTCACCCAAATTTTGGGGGAATTCTTTCAGTTAATAGCTAATCATGCCATATGACTCCTTCAATCAGGGTTTTTCACGAGTTGACTAATGCTTCCACCTCGAAGTCTACTTATCAAGCATTTGGGTGTCCTTTTTCAATATTTCTACAAGTTGGCTCCAAAAACCAAACATAGAATTTTATTCTCTATGATAGTTGAAGGATCAAATGATAGGGTTTTTCAACGTTCTTCATATTTTCAAGAACAGGTTGCACAAAAGGATTTTTTTCCAAAGTGCATATCTCCATGCATCATTTTTCAAATCAGTAGTTCATAATCTTCAGCTTCTAGCATTTTGGATAATCTTCTTTTTCAATCTTCTCCAAGATTGAAAATTTTTCCCACAATTTCTTCTACTTTTGTCTTAGGGTTTCTTGCATGTTCAAGAAAACTCATTTTTTCTAGTAATCTGACCAACTGGGTTCATTCAGCATAGAATTGGCCACAAAACCCATGTCCCATATTTTTTCCAAAAAATATTACCCCACTAACATTCTAGGTCTACTCAACACATAGGCACCTACAAAACCCATATCTCACTTTTTTCAAGAAAAAAATGTTTCATTGCCTTTGCCTCTAAGGGGTTCTTGCATGTCCATGAAAAAGTCATTTTTTTGAAAAAGGGATGATTTGGGTTTGCTCAGAAAGACATTTTCAAAAAAACCCACATCTCAGAATTTTTTGAAAAACTGCCTCTCGAGGAAGCTATTTTTAGCCTCTGTGAAAAAGTTGTTTAGGTATAGCCATGTGCACAATCATTCTTCTAGTTTTTTAGAATGCAGTTCTCTCAAGTTGAATTCAAGACCAAATCAGTCTTGCTTCACTATTTTGTGAAGACAACTGACACTGATTTACATCAAGCACCTAGTAGTTGACTTGAACGTTTTAGAAGGCGTGCATTGCATCACAATGCAAAATCTTGAACAATCTGGATTACTTGAGGCAGCCTCTTTTTCCATCACGGTACAATACACCAAATTTGTAATTGCTTGTGTAAAGCATTACAACCCCACTTCACGAGAAATGTAGTTATTTGATGGGTGAGAAATTTGCAGCCTCAAGCCAAGAGACATTGAAAGGTGGTTTTCTATTCCACCATGTGCAAACAACTTGATTGTGTCAATGGAGGAGTGTGAGAATGTGTTTAACATGCAAAATAAAAAGTGTTAGAAAAGGATGGCACAAAGGTGGCTCAAAGAGAAATGAAAAAATTTGTCAAGGAATGTTGAATGTGGTGAATTCAGGGATGAGTATGCAATCATGATCACTCTACTCAACCGTATCACATGTCAAGAGAAGCACACAAGTTTCAGCCATCAATGTTTTAGATCATGTCTCAACTTGTCAACAACACAAAACACTATGACTAGCCTGATTTAATCAACAATACTCTTCACAGCCAGTTGACAGGTTTCTTCAAAATCCATGAATTCCATATAGTTTCATACCTCATATATTTGATAGTCTTTCAAGGCCAGTTTAGAGGGTTGAATACTATTGGAGCTCTGGGTGAGCAACATGTTCATGAGCATTTCCTACAATTAGAATTTTCATCGTTAGAACAACACTTCAAATGAGTAAATGACCTATTTCTAATACACATAGTGAGAAACTTTGATAATGAGTCACATATATTCTTTTCACTTGAAGCCAGGTTGAAAATGGTAAATTGGGCCAATTGGTTCATCCAATTCCCCACATTTTCCTACATTTTCATATATGGTTTCTCAAGTATTCCAACCATGTTACTTCATTATCCATCAAATAAGGTGGTATTCATGGACTTCCTAAGGTAGTTGCATGAGGTACACACTTTTTTGTGTAATAAATGTAAGTCCACTTCCAACTTTCCTTTTGAGATGGGTATATACAGGTGTAGATCGGTAGTTGATGCCAAGTCAATGAGAAATGAAATGACGAAGCTTAATCTTAATTTTCTCATAGAAAGATGCTCATATGACCCTTGGGGTCTCTTGGTAGCTTGCCTTGGTGGCAGTTCTTCACATAAACCTACCATGGAGGATTTTTGGTTCAGTTGTGAAGATGAGTTTGAAGTGCGTAGATGTAACTACAGTAGATTCACTCTTCCACAGATAGTTGATTTCTTATCAGAGGATGTGGAAGGTTTATCAGATGATGATGGTGAATTCATAATTCCCACATATACCAAAGATCACATTGAATCATAGCCACTTCGATCCATCGACTAGTACACCAAGGAGAGCATATCCATTCAGGAAAGGACAAGTTAGGTCATGAAGAACAGTAGGATTTTCTTGGATAGCAAGAGGATGCGGAAGGTAGTCACTCCAATTATAGAGCCACCACCAGTTACCACCACACTCCATTCCACTTCTAGATGCAAACCCAAAGTGAAAGTGATGCTTCATCCTCTAGAGGGTTTGAAGAACTGGAGAATGTCAAAGAAAAATATGTAGGTTGGTGATATAAATGAGCAAGAACAGCAATTTTTTGTAGCCATCGATATAGCTGAGATAGTGCCACACATGGAAGTAGAACATCCTATTCTTCTATCATCATCACAATCATCTCCAATTCACATTAACTTGGACTCCAATTCACCGATTCATGACATCTCTACACCAACTCATTCATCAAGATTTGATGAGACGAGAACTAATCCTCCCAATGAAGTTAGTCGAGACCCTTCGTCTTGGCTTGAGAACCCCCTCAGTAGGAAAAGGAGACAATCATCTTACCAGTTGAACTTTGCATAGTTTGGTGATGTCTACCAAGAAACATCAAACAAGAAGCTCAAAAAATAAGTTCACATGGAAAATAATTTTGACGACAAGATTTTCATTAAGATTGCAACACCACCAATTGATAGGAACACCAATGAGGTTGAGGCCGATGAATTCACATTGGTCAAATCCAACCTTTGTAGAACTACACGACAAGCCAATGTAAACCTCTTTGAGGTTGCAACAGTTATCTTGAAGAAAAGAGTGATTAGAGATGGAGAAGACAAGGCAGCCCTCAAGGCTAAAAATCAACAGTTGCGACAATACATCTCCAATATTTGTAGTACTTCAAATGTCACTGCCTTGCTTCCACAAATGTTGGAATTACTTGCAGAATAAAATCAACCAAGTCAATTGATTTTTTATAGGAAACACCTAAGAGACTGGGTAGAAGAGTTCGTCACCAAGGGTAGGTTCATACTTGCCAATTTGTACCAAATGAGGTACAATGCCCATGACCTTCACTCAAGAATTCGGGAATCAAAGTAGAGCATAGCTAAGAGGAGGCCTAGAGAAAAGATCACCATTTAAAACTTGAGAATGGCATATGATTAGGTCATTATAGAGGAGAAAAAGTAGAATATTTTCACTTGGAAAGAACAACCTATCTACAAGGTAAAAGCTTACGATGCAAGCTCTGCAAAATTGACTAAGTATAGAGAAAATGTGGCAAGTTCTCTCAGGTTTGTAATAACATCGGTGTTATCTATTCCTTTCTTATACCAGTGTGAAGATGGTGAGTACATTAATCTCAGTGAAGTGCAAATCGAATTTTATGACATCATCCATGGTTTTTTCAATGGTGACCCTATTGATTGCAAGTTGAGTCAAGTTGCAGCAATGCTAGTGAGATTCGATGAGGCAGCTGATAGGAGAAGATATTTTTCATAACCAGATAATGGATGGCAAAGTGATGTTGCAGAGGCATGACATCATTCAAAAGAGTATCATTTGTCCAAATGCAGAGGCAATTAACAACTTCCTAGAGGACTTGATTGCTCAAGTTGCTGACAAGGAGTGAACTACCAACTAAGGTATGTGGCATTCACCAAGGGGTAGAATTTAGATCAACAATTAACTTGATGCCTTTTCCAAATTATCTTACTATTCTCTTTTCATGCATGTCTATCCTTGGAGATATTTATTATACAGTTGGAGTTCTTCTTTAGTTTTAGATCAGTTAACTGATTTAGTCTTTCTAGTTAACTGTCAGTTTACTTTTCTTAGACATAAGAATAAATCTTTATGATTGGCAAGACTGGTTGTTAACACAAGGAGATTTTAGGGTTCCCTACTCCTATGTTTTTCTATAAATAAGAGAATAATTTTCTCATTATTTCTTAACTGTTATTACTATAACAAAAATTTTGACCCTTAGTGCCTTCAAGCTTTGCTAGTCAATATTTGTTCACTTTTTCCGGTGTTATTTGGTTGATCGTATGTTGTATTTTTGTCTTCTTCATACATTTTTTTTTTCCAAACATTTAATTATTATTGGAGTTTGAGGAAATAAAATCTTATGTTGATAATGCTTTGATCCAAAGTTTCAATATCTTTCAGTATTTTTGTTTTTATAATCTTTATTTTGATCTACACCTCAAAATTACAATGAGTCTTTGGGGGAATTTTGAGATCAAGTTTATCATTTCATGTTTCTTTTTTTGTAATCTTTATTTCAGCCTACACCTCAAAAGTACAATGAGTCTTTGAGGGAACTTTGAAAGTGATATTAACATTTCATGTTTTTCTTTTATAAATCTTTATTTTAGCTTTCATTTGAAAGTACAATGAGTCTTCGAGTGCGTTCTGGAAGTAGGTTTGATTAAGCTTTGTGTTAAACCAAATCATTCCCCATTTACTTCTATATCCCCTTACTCTTAATTTTCTTGAGGAGATAGAAGCATTATAAGTTTAGGCCTAGTTGTAGTTGAAGTTACGAAACCAGATAAAACCTCAGCTGCAATGCAAATATTTTTATAACCTTGTGCTCTCGGCTGAGATAAAAATATAGGAAATTAGTTTAGTATTCTTTTTATGCATAATCAACAAAAGAGGGAGCTTCCCCTCCTAATTTGAAGAGAAGTGCATAGTTTTCCATTTCCAATACGCACACCAGAGGCACGAATTGAAATGCTAACAATTTTCAAGCACCCACCATGGGGCATGAGGCATAAAAATTCAATAAAAGCTAATTCTTTATGACACAAGAATGACCATTTTGGTGTCCTACTGCTCCAGTCCAACAACTAGGTCTTACTTCGACTATCATTCAACCAAATTTTATAATAATTGAAGGAGAGCAAAAAAACATCATCAGTAGCCTGAGGAGTTTCATATTTGAGAAAAGAGAAGATCATGCTCAGTGGAGAAACACAACTACTACTCACGATCAAGAAGAAGAAAAAGTTGATCTTGCAGTTGGAAGGCCAGTCTTACCACCTCTTGTGTGGCAATAAATAACCCCGACTTATCAAGTTTATACAAGGAGGACCAAAAATCCTCTCTTTTAAGAAGAATATGTTGGAGAAGCATCCAACGTAGATCCATTCTTTCAAGAGGTTCCCAAACATTTCCAAGAATAACCTAAAGAATAACTCTCAACCCAACCAAAAGCAATGGGAAAAAACAACAAAAATCACAATGGCAATGGCCACAATGGTATAAATCCAAGACATCCACCCCCATTACCTTGGGGTAATAACATTGGCTCATTAGCCTTACAAGGGCATCATGAATTTACTAAAGTTCAAGAAAGAATTTCCCTTGATTTCATGGTGACAGGGCTCAATAACCTGATGAGCATATCACTACTTTCACATCAGCTTGCTCCATTTTGCATGTACTGCATGAAGATATTGTTGTACGTCTCTTTGTAAAGACTCTTGAGGTGAATTTTATAGACTAGTTTCATCATCTAGAACTAGACATCATTACAAGCTAGGTGGTCATGACCAAGAAGTTCTTGGCCAAACTAGAGCCTGCGAAAGATAGTCATCGGTTATTTTCTCAACTCTCCAATTCATAGATAGAGCCAAATTAACCTATGAGATAATTTGTGCCAAGTTTTAATTGCATCATCATACATCATTCTCATACGCATAATCCATCATTGGATATCTTGTTGAGAAACTTCATCAATGCTCTCTCATCGAAAATTACATTTTTCTTAAAATAAGCTCACGAAACAAAATTACCAATTGCACAAGAAAGTGTTATTGAGATCGAGGAAAACATGATCACATCTGAGAAGATGAATACTAACACTATCATACCTCTTGTTCAATATTTTTTAGATCCATTGCTACAAAAGGTAGCTAATGAGGTGAGTATCCTCAAAAGGAAGTCATCCACTCAAGGGCAGCAAGGATTTCCCGCACCACCACCATATCAACCTCAACAACCATACTAGCCAAAGAGGAACAACTTACAACCTTTCAAAAACTACAAGCCAATATTTCCAAGAGCTCCACCAAGAAAATCAGTGGATGCTGAGAAATATATGGTGTTTTACTCCTTCCATGAGACTGATGCACACAATGGTTCCACATGTCTGAAAATTTTGAGAATGAACCAAATCATGGGACACATTGAAGTTGTGCCAAGTTTTAGTTTTGTACCTTCACCAGGTTCGAACGTTGTCTTACCACAAATGAATAAATTTGATGGTGACTGCACAATGGGATACTTTGATAGTGAACTTGTAAATCAACATGAAGAAGAAGCATACCATAAGTATTCTCTCGCAGTAAATCACAAAAAATATTTCATGCATGTGTTCACATGTGCTTAGAACTTCAAAGAACAGAAATAAGAAGAGGATAGATGAAAGTCAAAAGAAAAGGATAAAGAAGTGCCTTCCACTTCTAATCCAATGCCTTCACATGAAAATCCTAAAGCAGTTGCTCAAGATATGTCTTCAACAAACTTTGACATTGTGGATTCCATGATGAAGACAAAGGTACACATATCTCAATTGGAATATCTTTAGGACCATCCAGAACAGATGGATCATATTCTCAAGGTTATAAAGAAGCGGGTTGGCATTCAACCAACATTTCTTGAGTCATTCGTACTAGAAAAATAAAATCCAAATCCCTTTTATATATTTTTGTATATAGGAGGATTCAAACTCAACAATTGAATAATAGACTCAGGAGCCTTGAAAAATGTCATTCCTTTACAGGTCATGAATGCATTGGGACTTTTATTCACTAAGACTCGTGAAAAGTGTTATTCACTTGATTCTAATTCAGTGTCATTGGTCGACTGATTAAAATATTCTCAAGTAAGGTCGGTGTCCTATCCAAAGAATAAAATTATGATGACCATTCTAGCATCTATGATATTCCAACCAGCTACAGGATGTTGTTGAGTAGAAGATTCTGCAAGGATCTCGAAGGAGAAATCCAACTGGATTGGTCATTCATGACAATTTCATTGAAGAAAGGAAGTTTCAAGTTGAAGCCAAAGGTGCAATCTAGATTCATGGTGGTGAAATCCCAAGATCCCCAAGCACAAGTGTTGTATCAAGAAACAAGTCCTGGAACTTATGCAATGTTGTTTGAAGTAACTGAAAAAAGGCAAAAAGTTGCATGTTCTACAAACACATCCAAAGAAGATCTAAAGATTTAGACCATGCAATTTGACGAAATTTGCTCAATAGCAGGTTCAAGAGTAAGAGTTATCATAATCTCTCCTAAGGTTTGTTTATATCCATTTTCATACCACCTGCAGTTTGAATGCATAAACAATACAATGGAATATGAGGTGCTCATACTAGGTCTCAAAAATGCAAGGGATATGGGTATTATATTACTCAAACTCGAAGGTGATGCAAAGTTGATTGTGAAACATATCAGAGATCATTTTCAAGTAAGAAAAGATCACCTTCGGCATTATAGACAATGGGTGTAGAATGCAATCGACTGGTTCAAAGAATTTGGCATCAAGTTCATTCCACATGAGTAAAATAGCAGAGCAGATTCCCTTGCAGTATCAGTCGTTCTCTTCATGCCACATTTTGACTTCTGTGAGAATGCTTTCCCTATTCAGCTCATATATAGGGCAGTTGTCCTCGACAATTGTGACAATCAATAAGTCTTTGATGATGATGATCACATCAAAGAATTCCTTGACATGGAGGACAATTACAAAGAACTATTATTTGAAGGCAGTGCTTCTCCCTTCAGAGAATCCATGACAGAACATTTCGAAGCAATGGAATCAAGCATCATTCAATTGAGAGGCAATAACATTCGCAAGGGTCTAGTATCCTTGGAAGATATATTTGATAGGCACAACAGACACATCCAAGATTAGAGGTACTCACCTAATAAAACCTTTGCTAAATATTTTCAAGTGATTATTGGTACTAAAGACAAGCCTCAACTTGGTAATTTGGGAAAGAGTTGTACTACAAAAGAAAGTGAGATTTTCATCTCCTTATTTAATCAATATTGAGGTGTGTTTGCTTGGTCATACAAAGATTTGAAAGTCTTCACACCTAGAGAATTTTCTCACAAAATTCCACTAAAGCTTGATGCCAATCCCTTCAGACATAAGCAAATACACTACAATTTTTGCATCCAAGCTACACTCTACACAGAGGTTCAGAAGATGGTGGACACCAAGATAATCTTTCCAATCCATTATTCCACCTGGGTGTCAAATATAGTTCTTGTGTGCAAGAAGAATGGGGAAATCAAAATCTACGTTGATTTCAGGAACCTCAATCAATCATCCCTCAATGATAATTATCCTTTGTTGATCATGGAGCATACATTATAGATAGTCACCGATTCAGAAATGTTGTCGTTACTTGACAATTTTTCTGGATACAATCAAATTGCAGTAGCTAAGGAGAATCAAATCAAGATGGCATTCACTACCCCATGGGGTACTTTTGCCTATGAAAGGATTCCCTTCGACCTCATCAACGCTGGTGCCACTTTTCAAAGAGACATGGATTTGGTGTTTGGGGATCTAAAGAACAAGCTAATTATCATCTACCTTGGAAACCTTACCACTTTCTCAAAGAAGTGGGAAGATCATTTTCAACACTTAGTGAAAGTATTTGAGAGATTCAGGTACCACCACATTTCATTAAATCACAATAAGTCCATCTTTGTGGTGATAGAAGGAAAATTTCTTGGCCACATCGTCTCTAAGGAAGGAACTTGAATTGACCCTAGTCGGGTTGATTCTATCAAGAACCTATCTCTCCCATCAAGAAAAACCATGGTACACTCCTTCTTCGACAAAGTCAATTTCATACAAAGATTTGTACCTGACTTCTCAGAGCTAACCAAGGATATATCAGCTACGATGAAGAAAATGTTCGCCTTCAAATGGATTGAAGAAGGAAAGAAGGCATTCGTCCAAATAAAAGAAGCCATTATTCAAGCAGCGGTGATTGCCCGACCTGATTTTGATAAGGAATTAATTCTTTATTTTTTATGCATTGAAACACACTCTTTCTGCCATATTGACACAAAAATTGAATGAGGAAACTAAGTCTCCAATTGCTTTCATGAGAAGTAGTTTCAAAGATAGTGAGTCTCAGTACTCCCAAATTGAAAAGAATGCATATATAGTTGTGAGGGCTATTAAGAATGTTAGGTTTTACATCTTGAACTCTCATACAACAATCTATGTCACTGATCCAGCAGTCAAAAGTGTCCTAACTCAACAAGAGATGGGCACAAAAAGAGGTAATTGGATCACAAAGGTTTGGGAATATGACTTGGAGATCATTCTAACCAAACTCATTCGTGGGAGAGGTATGTGTCATCTAATAGCAAGAGATGGTGATCTAAAGCACCAATTTGTTGATGGTGATCTTGAAACAAAAATTAAAGAGGACCTTCCCATGGTCTTATTGGTTGATTCTATTGATGAATGGTAAACTGAAATATGGTACTATTTGACTTATGAAGAATGTCCAACCACATGGACAAACAACAAAAAAGAACTTTGAAATTAGAAGTGTAAAACTATGTGCTCATGAACAGCATTGTATACAAGTGTGGGCTTGATGGAACATTATTGTTATGTGTCAAGGACCAATAACATCATTTGTTGGAATCATTTACAATGAGGCATGTAGTGGCCACTTCTCATCAAGGGTTACAACATTCAAGATCCTGTGATTACAGTTCTATTAGTTGACTATGTTTCGCAACACATACGATTGGGTGCACAAATTTCAAATATACCAACAGTTTGTTGGTAAACTCAAACTGGAAACCATTCCATTTAGGTCAATGATCATTGATGCTCCATTTCAGCAATGGGGTCTAGATTTTGTAGGTCCGATCAATCCACATTCCAATAAAGGGCATGTTTATGTCCTTACATCTATTGAATATTTCATAAAATGGGTTGAGGCAATTCCTACCAAGCAGGCTACCTCTAAAGTCGTGTGCAACTTTCTCAAGGAAAACATCATTTCACACTTCGGGGTACCACACAAGATTATGACTGACAACACAAAAAAGTCTCATCTGAGGAGCTAGTAGAAATTTTTTTTGATCATAGCATCACCTTGTCTCAAAAAAAATTGTTAAATGAATGAGACAAGGTGATGCCATGATCAAAAAAAATTCTCAGACACTAGTATGCGCTAAATATATAGAGATTCTCAGTTCTCCTATGCCATAAGTATCTGACATGGTCCTCAGACGGAGCCTAATATTGTACCCAAAATATAAAAAATTGCTTCATTAAGGCATTTTGATAAAAATGGATAAAATCTTGTAGATTTTTCATCAAAAGTAAAAGTCTCTAAAAATAGCAATGCCAATTCTTAGAAATTTCTAAACAACAAATGAAGCATAGGGTTTTTGTGGGTTTATTGTAAAGACGATACTTGCATTTAAAAAAAAAATTGAAATTAGGGTTTCAAGCCCCTATTTTTAGAAAAGAACCTACAAATAGGATCTTTCCAAAAATGGCTCAAAATGATTTTAATTGGTTTATTCCTTGTAACGATCACACTGGTCCAGTCGGAATCACCAAAAAGTCAATCTTTCTCTAGTGGGTCTATTTTAATTTTTCATGAGAAAAGTTAGGACCTTCGAAGTCATCAATGGAGGATGGCCAGTACTAGGTGTCAACATCTAAGCTTCAAATGCTACACAGAAGAACCTATGGTGAAATATGCTAAAAAAATGGTGAACAGTGGAGGGGAATTTCAAAAGTCAAAATTTGCCAAAATTATTCTAAGTCTAGAAAAGCATGCACACCATGTTTCAAGAGAGATGCTTGGAAATTAATGCCTTGGACAAATTTTTAAATTTCTATGTATGTAGAATGGTGAAATAAATCACAACGGTGAACGCAGTCGCATCGTCAACAACATAGTCAACACAGTCAACAAGACAGTGAATGTGAAGAGGTGAAAATCTTCGAAGAATTGCTAATTTTTCCATCTTCATGATAAATTCAATATCCAGTTCATTGGATCTGTCAAATTCTCAAAGATGAAGATCAAGTGAGAAATACTAGAAGCCAAGAAACTCAAAACTGATGAAGTCTACAATAGAAAAGTGCTCTTGCAGGCCAAGGGCGCCCATGATTTTGAAGCACTAGTTTCAGTTTTTAGCTTTCACAATCTCCAACAGGCCCTCCTTAGATTTAGTCTAGCTATGTAGTGAATCCATCTGCTAGCTCATAAGACCTGTCAAAACATCCAACAATGAAGGTAAAACTTGAGCATTTCTTCAAGGGTTACAAAGTGAAAATTGTGTCTCAAAAACACAAAAGTGCCCTTGTAGGCTAGGGGTGCCTAGGAATTTGAGCCTCCAAAAAAAAATTTCAGAGCTCATGAAGCAAGTCATCCTTTTCATAATTCTTCCAACTTCACTATGGATTCAACATCTAGCCTGCGAGAATCATCAATCACCGACAACTGCAAATCGAAGCACGGGAGGTCAGATTGAAGACATTGAAAATCATCTAAAAATTGGTTAAACATTGGCAAACAAAAGCACCTTATCTCAAGAAGGTACCTAAGAATTCAAGCCACCAGAATTAATTTTCAGGGTTTCCAGCTTCTAAGAACATCTCCTCAGATTCGATCATGCTCTAAAATGAATCTGTCAGCCAAACCTCAGGATCAATCAAATGTCTAGAATCAAGGGTCAAACGAAGGCAGTTTATCAAAAAAATATTGACAATCTTCAAAAATATTCTAACACTTGCAAGGTGGCATCCAAGTCAAAATCCAGTTATAGATTTTGAAGACTTTCTCATGTCTTAGTTGCCCAAATTTTGGGGGAATTCTTTTAGTTAACAGCTAATCACGCCAAATGACTCCTTCAATCAGGGTTTTTCATGAGTTGACTGATGCTTCTGAGTCTATTTATCAAGCATTTGGGTGTCCTTTTTTATTATTTATGTAGGTTGGCTCCAAACACCAAACATAGAATTTTATTCTCTACGAAATTGAAGGATCAAACGACAGGGGTTTTCAAATTTCTTTGTATTTTCAAGAATAGGTTGCACAAAAGGATGTTTTTCCAGAGTTCATATCTCCAAGAATTATTTTTTAGAGGCAACAATTCATAATCTTCAGCTTCTAAGTATTTTGGGTTCTCTTCTTTTTCAATCTTCTCCAAGAGTTAAAAAATTTCCCATAATTTCTTCTAGTTTTGTCTTAGGGTTTCTTGCATGTTCAAGAAAACTCAATTTTTTTAGTAATCTAACCAAATGGGTTCATTCTGCACAGAATTGGCCACAAAACTCATGTCCCAAATTTTTTCAAAAAAATTATCCTGTTGCCTCCAATTTTAAGGGTTTCTGAAAAAAAACATCTTTTTCAAAATTGACATTCTAGGTCTACTTAGCACATAGGCACCTGCAAAACCCATATCTCACTTTTTTGGGAAAAATTCACCACCTCTACCTCTGAGGGGTTCTTGCATGTCCATGAAAAAGTCATTTTTTTGAAAAACAAATGATTTGGGTTTGCTCAAAAAGACATTTTCAACAAAACCTACGTCTTAGAAATTTTCAAACAACTACCTCTCGGGGAAGCTATTTTTAGCCTCTATGAAAAAAAAATTCAAGTATAGTCATGTGCACAGTCATTCTTCTAGTTTCTCATAATGCAGTTCTCTCAAGTTGAATTCAAGACCAAATCGGTCTTGCTTCAAGGTTTTGTGAAGACAACTGACACTGATTTACATCGAGCACACCCAGTAGTTGACTTCAACGCTTTGGAAGGCATGGATTGTTTCACAACTCAAAAACTTGAACAATCTATGTTACTTGAGGAAACCTCTTTTCCCATCATGACATAAGACATCTAATTTGTAATTGCTTGTGTAAAGCATTATAACCCCACTTCATGGGAAATCCAATCAATTGATGGGAAAGAAATTTGCAGCCTCAAGCCAAGAGATGTTGAAAGTTGTTTTTCTATTCCACCATGTGCAAACAACTTGATTGTGTCAATGGAGGAGTGCGAGAATGCATTAAACAAGCAGAAGGAATAGTGTCAGAAAAGGATGGCACAAAGGTGGCCCAAAGAGAAATGAAATAGTTTGACAAGGAATGTTGGACATGGTGAATTCAGGGATGAGTATGCAATCATGATTACTCTACTCAAACATGTCACAAGTCAAGCAGAAGAACACAAGTTTCAACCATGGATGTTCTACATCATGTCTCAACTTGTCAACAACATAGAACACTATGACTAGCC
The DNA here is from genome assembly GCA_007115665.2 of Sequoiadendron giganteum. Classification (NCBI taxonomy): domain Eukaryota; kingdom Viridiplantae; phylum Streptophyta; class Pinopsida; order Cupressales; family Cupressaceae; genus Sequoiadendron; species Sequoiadendron giganteum. The sequence continues at coordinate 483,288,073 of CM021102.1, forward strand.
TGCTTTGATCAATGAAACTCTTCATAGCCAGTTGATAGGCTTCTTCAAAATCCATGAATTCCATATGGTTCCATACCTCATATATCTAATAGCCTTTCAAGGCCAATTTAGAGGGTTGAATATTGTTGGAACTCTGAGTGTGCAACAAGTTCATGAGCATTTTCGGTAGTTAGAATTTTCACTATTAAAATGACACTTCAAGCGAGTAAATGACCTTTTTCTGATGCACACAATGAGAAACCTTGATGATGAATCACATATATTATTTTCACCTGAAGCCAGGTTGGCAATGGAAGATTGGTCTGATTGGTTCATCCATTTCCCCACATTTTCCTACATTCATGTATATGGTTTCTCATGCAGTCTAGCCATGTTACCCCATTATCCATCAAATAAGGTGGTATTCATAAGGTTCCTAAGGTAGTTGCATGAGGTACACACTTTTTTGTGTAATAAATGCAAGTTCATTGCCAACTTTCCTTTTGAGATGGGTGTATATAGGTGCAGATCACCAGCTGACGGTAAGTCAATGAGCAATGAAATGACAAAGCTTAATCTGAATTTTCTCATAGAAAGATGCTCATATGACCCTTGGCATCTCTTGGTAGCTCACCTTAGTGGAAATTCTTCACATAAACCTACCATGGAGGATTTCTATTTTAGTTGTTAAGATGAGTTTGAAGTGCATCGGCATAACTACAGTAGATTCACTCTTCCACGGATAGCTAATTTCTTATTAGAGGATGTGGAAGGTTTATCAGATGATGATGGTGAAGTCATACTTCCCACATATTTTAGAGATCACATTGACTCACAGCCACTTTGATCCATTGACTATTATGCCAAGGAGAGCATATCCATTGATGAAATGACAAGTCAGGTCGTGAAGAACAACAGGATTTTCTTGGATAGAAAGAGGACGCAAAAGTTAGTCACTCTAATCATAGATTTTCCACCAATTACCACCACACTACATTCCACTTCTAGATGCAAACCTAGAGTGAAAGAAATGATTCATCCTCTAGAGGGTTTGAAGAACTATAGAATGTCAAAGGAAAAGATGTAGGTTGCTAATATAAATCAGCAAGAACAATAATTTGTTGCAGCCACTGATACATTTGAGACAGTGCCAAAAGTGGAAGAAGAACATCCTATTCTTCCGTCACCACCTCAGTCATCTCCAATTCACATTCACTTGGAGTTAAATTCACCGATTCATGACATCTCTACACCAACTCATTCATCAAGAGTTGATGAGACGAGAACTAATCCTCCCAATGAAGTTAGTCTAGACCCTTCATCTTGTCTTAAGAACCTCTTGGGTAGGAAAAGGAGAAAGTTGTCTTACTAGTTGAACTTTGCACAGTTTGATGATGTCTACCAAGACACATCAGACAAGAAGCTCAAAAATCAAGTTCACATGGAAAAGACTGTTGGCGATGAGATTGGCATTGATATTGCAACACCACCATTTGATAGGAACGCTAATGAGGTTGAAGCTAATGAATTCACATTGGTCAAAGCCCTCGGTAGAAGTACACGCCAAGCTGATGTAAACCTCTTTGAGCTTGCAACAATTATCTTGAAGGAAAAATTGATCAGAAATGCAAAAGACAAGGCATCCCTCAAGGTTGAAAATCAAAAGTTGGGGCAATACATCTCCAATATCCTTCATGGTGCTTCAAATTTCACTGCATTGCTTCCACAAATGATGGAATTACCTACAAAACAAAATCAAGTAATTCAGTTGATTGTTTATGGGAAACCCCTGAGATACTAGGTAGAAGAGTTCATCACCAGGGGCATGCTCATACTTGTAGAGTTGTACTAAATGAGGTAAAATTCTCATGACCTTTACTCATGAATTCAAGAATCATAGTTGAGCATAGCTGAGATGAGGCCTAGAGATGAAATCATTTTTTCAGACTTGAGAATGACATGTGATTCAGTCACTATAGAGGAAAACAAGTGGAATCTTTTCACTTGGAAATAAATGATTGTCTACAAGGTAAAAGCTTATGATGTAATGTCTGTAGAATTCACTGATTATAGAGAAAAGGTGTCAAGTGCTCTCAAGTGCTCTCAAGTTCATAAGAAAATCAGTGTCATCTATTCCTTGCCTATACCAGTGTGAAGATGGTGAGTACATTGAACGCAGTGAAGTGCAAATGGAATTTTAGGAAATCATCTATGGTAGTTTCAATGGTGACCCTATTGAGTGCAAGTTGAGTCAAGTTGCAACGATGTCAGCGAGATTCAATGAGGCAGCTAAAAGGAGAAGAGATTTTCAAAACCAGATTATAGATGGTGAAGTGATGTTGCAAAGGCATGACATCATTCAAAATAGTATTAGTTGTCCAGACTCGGAGGCAGTTAATAGATTCCTAGAGGACTTGATTGCTCAAGTTGTTGACAAGGAGTGAACTTCCAGTTGAGACATGTGGCATTCTCCAAGGGGTAGAATTTAGATCAGCATTTAACTTGATGCATTTTCCAAGTTAACTGATTGTTCTCTTTTCATGCATATCTATCCTTTGAGATATTTATTGTACAATTGGAGTTCTTCTTTAGTTTTAGATCAATTAACTAATGTAGTCTTTCCACTTAATTGTTAGTTTACTTTGTTTAGACATAGGAATAAATTTGGTTGATTGGCAAGACAAATTATTAACATAAGGAGATTTTAGGGTTCCCTACTCCTATTTTTTTCTATAAATAAGAGCAGCCTTTGCTTATTATTTCTTAACAGTTATTGTTATAACAAAAAATTTGAGCCTTAGTGCCTTCAAGCTTTGCTAATCAATATTTGTTCACTTTTTCTAGTGTTATTTGGTTGATTGTATGTTGTATGTTTGTCTTCCTCATACAATTTTCTATCCCAAACGTGTAATTATTGTTGGAGTTTGATGAAAAAAAATCTTATGCCAATAGTTTTTTGATCCAAAGTCTTGAGATCTTTTAGTATTGTTGTTTCTATAATATTTATTTCGATCTACACCTCAAGAGTATAATGAGTCTTTGAGGTAATTTTGAGATCAAGTTTATCATTTCATGTTATATTTTTATAATCTTTATTTCATCCTACACCTCGAAAGTACAATGAGTCTTTGAGGGAACTTTGAAAGTGAGATTATCATTTCATGTTTAACTTTTATAAATATTTATTTCAAAATTCATCTGAAAGTACAATGAGTGTTCAGGTGCGTCCTGGAAGTAGGTTTGTTTAAGCTTTGTGTTAAAACCAAATCATTCCCCGTTTACTTCTAAATCCTCTTACTCTGAGTTTAATTGAGGATATAGAAGCATTATAAGTTTAGGCCTAGTTATAGTTGAAGTTACGAAACTAGAGTAAACCTCAACTACAACACAAAGAGTTTTATAACCTTGTGCTCTCAGCTAAGATAAAAAGATAGGAAATTAGTTTAGTATTCTTTTTTAAGAATAATCAAAAAAAGAGGGAGATTCCCCTCCTATTTTGAAAAGAAGACTAGCTGTGCATAGTTATTTGTTTCCAATATGCACACTAGAGGCACAAATTGAAATGCCAACAAGAACATACAAAGAATTTAAGGTTTATCAAATGGATGTGAAGTTTGATTTTCTAAATGGTGAATTGGAAGAAGAGGTTTACATGGAACAACCAAAAGGATTTCAATTGTCAAATCAATTGGATATGGTGTGCATACTGAAGAAGGAATTATATGGATTAAAGAAAGCTCCTTGAGCTTGGTATGCAAGATTGGACAAATATTTGATACAAGGATTTAGTAAAGGCATTGTAGATAGTAATCTTTACTTAAATTTTGAGAAAGACAAAAACTTGATAGTGGTTGTGTATGTAGATGATATTATCTTTGGAGGAAATAAAGCTATGTGTAAGAAATTTGTTGAAGAGATGCAAAAAGAGTTGGAGATGTCAATGTTTGGGGAGATGAATTTCTTCCTTGGGTTACAAATCAATCAAATTGATACAGGGATTTTCATTTCACAATGAAAGTATGTCAAAGAGATGTTGAAGAAGTTTGGAATTGAAAAATCCAAACCGGTATGAACTCTTATGGTGACTGGTTTTAAATTGAGCAAAGATGATGATTCACCTAAGGCTGATCAGAGAAAATATAGATCTATGATTGGTGGACTGCTATATCTAACTGTTACTAGACCGAATATCATGCATGCAATTTGTCTTGTGTCTATATTTCAAGAAGATCCTAAGGAAACACATGTTTCAATAGTGAAGAGGATATTTAGATATTTAAGAGGTACTCCAGATTATGGATTATGGTATCCTAAGGATACTGATTTCATATTAAGTGATTATATAGATGCAAATTGGGTTGGTTGTGTTGATGATAGGAAAATTACATATGTTGGTTCATTCTTTCTTAGATGTAGATTGGTGCCACGGTTAAGTAAGAAGCGAGATTCAATTTCTCTATCCACTACAAAGGTTGAGTATATTGCAGCAACATCATGATGTACATAGTTTTTGTGGATGAGACAAACATTGAAGGATATTAGAGTAGTGTATGATGATTCTATATCTATATTTTGTGATAATACAAGCAAAATTAACATTTCAAAGAATCCAGTGATGCATTCAAGGACAAAGCATATATCAATTAGGTATCACTTTCTAAGAGAGAAGGTTATGGAGAATGAGGTAAATCTTGAATATGTACCTACAAAGGATCATATTTCTGACATATTTACTAAGGCTCTTCCTAAGGATACTTTTGAGTATCTTCGGGAGAAGTTGGGTTTTATTGCCCTTCCTTATCTAAACTAGATGCATATGGAGATGCATCAATCTAGTGGATCTATGGATTCATCTCTTTTCTAGACTGATTTTGGTGGCTACCTCTCAAGGGGAGTAGGTAGTATCATGTAGTTTCATTGTTGTAGAGTTGTTGTTTTGATTGGGTAGACCCCTAAGGGGGACTATTCAAAGAAAGTATCTTAGCTTTGTGTCAAAGTGAGAGAACAATGTAAAACATTTTATCCTTTTCCATTGATGTCAAAGGGGGAGAAAGTATCATGTGAAAAATTGTATCTACTTAGTGGGAGAAAAGAAATTAAATCATAAGGAAGTTGGTTTAGAGCTATTGTGTTGTCTTTGATGGTTTCCACATCATGTGTTTCCATCAATGAAAAATGAGGAGATTGTTGTAAATATGAAGGTGTTTTCATTGATGTCAATAGGATGTCAAAAAGCTAGTGTTGCCATTGATGTCAACTATGTGTCAAGGAAGTTGCATGATGAAGATTTTGAAGATATTGAGAAAATTGTGGAAAAAGAAGAAAATAGATTGTGCATGTGTAGTTGAGATATTGAGGAAGTGTTGTCAGAATGTGGAGCTATTTTTATGTTGCAGTGTTCGGAGATGTGTTGGAATGAAGTAATGAGCTGAGATGGTGTCTTTGGTACATGGTTTCCAAGTGCTTTTGAGAAAATTTGATAAATAGAGAAAATAGTGTGCTGCAAGTGTTCAAAACGTGCTTTGGAATGTGCTTTGTGTTTCTTCTATGTTAATTCTATGCCTATGTAGATCTGATATGTTGTTCAAGGTTGTCAGTGGTTGTTATTTTCAAAATTTTGGATTTTGGATTATTGTATAGAGTGAGATATTTTACCAGTGTGTGAACCATTTTTTTAGTGATGTTTTTTGTGGCCTAGGAGAAATGTATTTGTTTCACATTTCTCCACAGTTTGGCTTCAAGTTGTGTGGATTTGGGAAGTTTCTTATAATTTTTGTATCTTTCATAATTCAAAGTTTCACTTGATTTGGTATAGTACAGTGTGTTTTCTATGTGTCAATGTGCGAATAAGGTTTACCAGATGTTCTAGGATGAAGTCTTTGTTGGATATCAAGTGGTTCAAGGATTATTCTAGATCATGTTTAATTGAATTTTGTTGTCTAAATTTTTTGGATTGATTTAAGGAAGCGTGTACTTAATATTTTATGGTGTTTAACACGTGTATTGGACGACCTTGTGTTAGCACTATATGTGAAGATTATGAAAGCATGTTGAGGTGTGTTTGGATTGATTTTGGTCCTCATTAAGGATTGATATGGTTCATCTTCATTCCTATCCACCATGGGAATGTTCTGGTGCTGACCTAATTTTAAATTTTAAATGTAATAGATAGTTGCTAACATTGGAGAAGGTTTTCAAGGTTGAGGTTGATATAAATAAGAGTGATGTTGTTGTAAGATGTAAGAGAGAGACAATATAGATGAAATATCAATGCGAGTGATGTATATGATGTGAATTACAAAGGTATAGATGTGAATTTGAGCAAAGCAGTGCAAATTTCAAAGTGTTGGATTCTAGAAAGCAGTGAGTTGAAGGTGTATGAAATCTTTCATGCAAGGTTATGAAGGTGTTGAAGCATTTGTGGTGGGTTCCCTGTTACATTGAGAATTTTTTATCTATGTAACATTTCTCTTCTATCTTCTTTGTTTCTTTTTGTGGCAATGAGCTCTGGTTGTGAGCCTTTTTGGACAGTGTGTCCTATTCTAGTAGTGAGCCCTTGTACTAGTTTTGCAATTACTTATATTGTGAGATAATCCTCACCAAATGTAGATTAGGTTGGTTGTGTTGATGACAAGAAAATTACAAGTGGTGGAGCATTCTTTCTTGGATGTAGATTGGTGTCATGATTAAGAAGCAAGATTCAATTTCTCTGTCCACTACAAAGGTTGAGTATATTACAGTCGCATCATGATGTACATAGGTTTTGTGGCTGAGATACACATTGAAGGATATCAGAGTAGTGTATGATGAGTCTATATCTATCTTTTATGATAATACAAGTGCAATTAACATTTCAAAGAATCCAGTGATACATTTGAGGAAAAAGCATATATCAATTAGGTATCACTTTCTGAGAGAGAAGGTTATGGATAATGAGGTAAAGCTTGAATATGTACCTACAAAGGATCAGATTGTTAACATATTTACTAAGGCTCTTCCTAAGGATACTTTTGAGTATCTTCAAAAGAATTTTGGGGTTAATTCCCCTCCTTCTCTCAACTAGATGCATATGGAGATGCATCAATCAGTGGATCTATGGATTCATCTCTTTTTTGGACTAATGTTGGTGGCTACCTCTCAAGGGGAGTAGTTAGTATCATGTAGTGTCAATATTGCATGTCATTATTGCAAAGTTTCTGATTTGATTGGGTGTATCCTTAAGGCAGGGTATTTGGAGCAAGTATCTTGGTTTTGTGTTAAAGGGGGAGAATAATGCAAAACATTGTATCCTTTGCCATTGATGTCAAAGGGGGAGAAAGTATCATGTGAAAAATTTTATCTACTCAGTGGGAGCAAAAAATTAAATCATAAGGAAGTGTGTTTAAAGCTATTGTGTTGTCTTTGATGGTTTTCACATCATGTGTTGCCATCAATGACAAAGGTGGAGATTTTTGCAAATATGAATTTTTTTTCATTGATATCAATAGGATCTCAACAAGTTGGTGTTTTCATTGATATCAACTATGTCTTAAGGAAGTTTGTTGCATGATAAAGATGTCAAGGATAATGAGAAAATTGTGGAAAAAATAAGAAAATAGGTTGTTGCAGGTTGTGCATGTGTAGTTGAGATATTGAGGAAGTGTTGTGAGTACATGGAGCTATCTTTATGTTGCAGTTTATGGAGATGTGTTGGAATGAAGTAATGAGCTAAGATGATGTCTCTGGTACTTGGTTTCTAAGTTCTTTTGAGAAAATATGATAAATAGAGAAAAAAAATGGTGGTGCAAGTGTTCAGAACATGCTCTAGAATGTGCTTCGTGTCTCTTCTATGCTGATTTTATGCCTGTGCAAATCTGAAATGTTGTTCAAGGTTGTCAGTAGTTGCTATGTTCAGAATTTTTGTTTCTAGATCATTGTACAAAGTGAGATATTTTCACTAGTGTGTGAACCAATTTTTCAATGACGTTTTTTGTGGCCTAAGAGAAATGTATTTGCTTCATGTTTCTCCATAGTTTGGCTTCAGTTTGTGCGGATTTGGGAAGTTTCTTATAATGTTTGTATTTTTTAGAATTCAAGGTTTCACTTGATTTGGTATAGTACAGTGTGTGATTAATGTTTCAATGTGTGAATAAGGTTGATCGGATGTTCTAGGATGAAGTATTTTTTGGATCTCAAGTGGTTTGATTAATATTCTAGATCGTGTTCAAGTGAATTTTGTTGTTTGGAAATTTTGAATTGATTTAAGGAAGCATGTACTTAATGTTTTATGGTGTTTAGCATGGTATTGGCCGACCTTGTGTTAGCATTACATGTGAAGCTTATGAAATCATGTTGAGGTGTGTTAGGATTAATTTGGGTCATAATTAAGGATTGATATGGGTTTACTTCATTCCCATCCATCATGGGAATGTTTAGCTGTTGACCTAATTTTAAATTTTAAATTTTAAATGTAACAGATAGTTTTTGACCTTGTAGAAGGTTTTTAAGGTTGAGGTTGATATAAATAAGAGTGAATTTTTTTTTAAGGTTTAAGAGAGAGACAAGATAGATATGAGATTGATGTGAGTGATGTATGTGATGTGAATTAAAAAAGTATAGATGCAAATTTCAGTAGAGTAGTGTGAATTTCAAAGTGTTGGATTCTTAAAAGGAGTGAGATGAAGGTGTCTAAAATATTTCATACAAGGTTGTGAAGGTGTTGGAGCATTTGTCGTGGATTCCCTACTACATTGATAAGTTGATCTTTGTGTAACATTTATATTCTATCTTATTTTTTTCTTTCTATAGCGGTGAGCCCTAGTTATGAGCCTTTTTGGACAGTGTGTCCTATTCTGGCAGTGATCCCTTGTATCGGTTTTTAAATTAATTATATAGTGAGCTAATCATCACCATGGTTTTTCCCTCATTGGGTTTTGCACTTAAATATAGTGTTTTCTTGTGTATGGTGTTGTTATTTTAGGTTTTGTTATCTACATTTCATGATTAATCACTTTAATATAATAAGGGTAATGAATTAATGTACATATGATTATTGTTGAGGGATTTGATGTTTTAAGTTGCTACAATTGATTCACCCCCCTCTCAGTTGTCTTGTTCATTCAACAACCCTTTGGACAACAAGAAGGAGAAGGTTTCACTGGTGTGCATAAAATGCAAGAATTCTCTAGTATGGAGAGAAAGGGAAAAAGAGAAAGAAAGGGGAATGGGAATGAGAATGATGAGAAAAATAAAGAGGACAATCCTAAGAAAGTTCATGATGCATTAGAGAATACAATTGAGAAGAAAGATGCTTCTATGGATATAGGTTAGGATTCTTCATATTTAGATTCCTTTAAGGACCTATTGAACTTGCAAATGTAGTTTCAACCTATGGTGACACCCCAACTATTAAAAATTCCTACTCATGAGGGACAAGTTGAATTATCAAATATTTCTCCCCTTCATAAGTTATAGCTTGTTGATATTTTGCATGCTTCTACAAGGTAGGAGATTCTACAGGAACATGTGAAGAAGACTGGATTAATTGATGATGTAGTGAAGATCATTCAAGAGGGTTTACTCAAGGTAAACATTGATTCGTCCTTGCCTCCAGAAAAAAGTTGAAAATTTTAATGGATTCTTTCAAATACCATTCCTCACATAGAGAAAAAGGAATAACAAGAGGCCTTGAGGAAGATAAATGAAAAAATAATGGTTGATGCATCTGATCGGTGTGCCAATGCACATAACAAACTCCAAGAAAATATGAAGATGTTTAAGGAATATGTAGATTAAGTCACTTCTTTATATAAACAAAAAATTGAAATGGCCAAATTCTACAAAGAGCATCAAAGATCAGGTTGACTCCATTGAGTAACAAATCACACAATTGGTCAGGATATATCATCAATCAAAGGATAAGGATAGACCAACCAGAGCTTAAATAGAAAATATTCATTTGTAGTTGTCATTGCTTCAAGGTCAAAGAGAAAAAATAAAGAAATAGTTTGGTCAGCTAAGGGAAGCAGTCAACTTGATACTTGCTTCGTCATCTAGGTTGCTAGCTGAAGTAGAAAAGATTGATCGAAAAATGAAGGCTCTGGCCGGTGTGGATGAGGCTAAGGACTTATGCATGCACTTTGAATGTCAAAATAATATTTTGCCTCAACAAAATAAAATTGTTTTGCAACTTTGACACACCTTAAGGTAATTTACAAGAATATGCTACCCTCTAAGGGAGTTGCAAAAGTGCAGATAAGACAATTTTGTCTCTTTCTAGTTTCATGGAAGATTGTAGTATCATTTTTTCTTTTGTTGAAGACATACAACATCAATTTTTTGTTGGTGTAATTAATTATTTAATTACACTTTATTAAGTTTACTTAGGTTTTGCTTAGGTAATAATTAGTTTACTTAATTAATAAGTAAGCTTTATTTAGTTGAGCTATTTTTAGGTCAACATTAGGGTTGCATACATTGCTTTTATAAAGCAAATCATCTCTTGTAATATCTCAATTTGCACATCTTCATGCAAAGCTCTTGCTTTTTATTTTTTTTCTCTTATGTGGAAGGCCTTTTGGTTTGCATGTCTGATCTTGGTTTCAAACATGGTATCAGAGCCTTGACATGCAACCCCTTCTCAGATTCTAGAGAAAATCATTGCAGAGTTCGTTCGGGATTCCTCGAGGGTATCATGCCTTGAGTTCATTTATGCAGCGTCTTGGATCAAATCGGGCACCACCATTGGATTCGGAGCGTTGGAAAAAGTTAGAATTGATTTTTATTTTGCAGATTTTGGTCATCGTTTGCCAGATTTGTGAGGGTTTCAAGTTCGGTGTTTTTTGGAAGCTCTGGAGGTAGCCTATTTTTCAGAGAATCTTGGAGAAAAACGGACACTACCATCATGTTCGCAGTGCCCCAAAACCCTAAGATCACCCTTCATTTTGTCGATTTTGGTGAAGTTGGTTTGAAAGGCAAAAAAAAATTGCTAGGGAGGTCGTACGGCCTCCTGAGCACACTCCCTAAGGCACGATTTTCAAAAAAAAAATATCAAAATATCAAAAAAGTGCATTGGTTTTTGCGCTGCCGGTGCATTTGGTCGCCACCACCAGGAAGCCACTGGTCCGCCGATGGCTCCCCCCATCTCCTTCATTGGTCATTTCACCCTCGCGGGCCCCTTTGCACTCCGCCCCAATCATATGGAGGACCGGGGACTCTCTGCCAGCCCCTGAGGACTTCCTATCTGGGATCATCGGTCATATGGGGGACCAGGGGCTCCGCCCCAGCCCACCAGCCCCTAGTCGTGCACCAGACCAAGGGCTTTTTTTTTTTAAGCCCCCTGGGCTGCCTGCAAGCCATATTGGCCATTTTGGAGCACCTTTCACTAAAACGGGCGTAACTTTTGCGTACGGAGTTGGTTTTTTGCAAACAAGATATCGTTGGAAATTTGGTTCCGAGTCCATTCTATTGGTGTAGGTATTTTTTCCTGATGATGCTCCAATTTTATTTTGTAGGTCCTGGAACTCATATGTTGTTGGTTTCACTCCAAAGGGCATATCATTTGACTCGGTGATCCTTTTTTTGCCATTCTCGCGGCATTGGAAAGATGGTTCAGTCCTCTACATAGATATGTGGTCTATTTTTATTTTATGTTTATGCATGTTTAGGCATTCTCTCCTTTTACAATCATTGGGTATTGTAATAAATGAACTGATATAAAGTTCCATCAGGGGGGTTTCTTGCATAATAATATAATTAGAGTGTGCATGCACTTTGATCTTCTTGTTTTTTTATGACAACTCGCATGGGTTGTAATCTAGTTTCTTAGTTTCTTTTTGCCACATTTTTTTCTTAGCTTTACACATATCAGATTCATATCAGTTCACACTTTCAATTGAGAGCCTATAGTTAATGATCCGCATCGGAACCATCTCAGTTTGAGGGCCACTAAATTTGTGGTTAATGTTCCTGAGTCTTTATGGTACTTATTCCCATGGAAGATTTTTAGTCTCAGTTTGGCATCGACATCGAGATACACGGCTTCTATATTTTTTCATCATATCATCTACTATTGCTTTATGGATTCCAAGGTTGTTCCAGTTTGGAGTTTTTTAGTTTTTCGTGGCATCGGGTCTGTTGTTGCATTATTATGATTCTGATATGGTTTCTTGTAAACAGAAGTATCTTTCCTTGCTTGTCAGATTCAGGTTCCAGTGTTACTCCACAATGTTATTCCAGTGCTTCTTTGCAGCAGGTCATCTCATTGAGGGGGGGTTTGTCCCATTGGGTTTTCTCCTCTTTCTCTTACTCTTTCATTGCATTTGTACATGGGTACCTGATCAAGCCTTGTTGTCAGGACCCATTCATGCTTTCTTGCATTCATCTTAGTTTTAGGTGCATGCTGTTTTAGTCTCCCTAAGTTTCACTTAAGGGAGGGTGTTGGTGTAATTAATTATTTACTTACACTTTATTAAGTTTACTTAGGTTTTGCTTAGGTAATAATTAGTTTACTTAATTAATAAGTAAGCTTTATTTAGTTGAGTTGTTTTTAGGTCAACATTAGGGTTGCATACATTTCTTTTATAAAGAAAATCATCTCTTGTAATATCTCAATTCTAAATATATCAATTTTCACATCTTCATGCAAAGCTCTTTCTTTTTATTGTTTTTCTCTTTTGTGGAAGGCCTTTTGGTTTGCATGTATGATCTTGGTTTCTAACATTTTTGGGCCATCTCCATCTCAAGAGAGTGTATTTTTGTAGAAAGCATATAGTAAGGGGTATTTTATATAGTTTTTTTGGGGTTGTTATAAGTAGAAGATATTTTTTCCATTTATCCTTGATACCAAAGGGGGAGAATGTGTTGATAAATTTGTTATCAGTAGGGAGAGAAGAAAGCATAAAATAAGACTTGTAGATAAATATGTGTTTCCATCAATGATAAAGGGGGGCATTTTTGGCAATATGTGTTGTCATTGATTCCAACTCGATATGTTTTTTCATTGATGCCAACTTGAGGTCATGTTTGTATAGAAGTTGAAGAGGCTGAGAAATTTTTAGAGATAGATTAATGTAGTTGATGAAACGGTGGAAGATCTGAGAAATATGGTTTGGCATATTTAGAGACTTGGGGTCAGCATGTTTAAAGAAAGTTAGACTGAAAGACCTAGCAAATGCTGAAATATTTGGAAGCATGATAATTGATAGTTTGAGGCTTTGTTCATACCTGTGTTGTTGAAAGAAGTTGTCTAAGGTAAAAGCTACATATTTTCCTAAGTCAATAACCTTTCTTTTTGGGTCCGCATTCCTCTGCATTGCATGATCTAGTCGTTTGGTTTTGGATTTATGTTTGGTGGTTAGCAAAGAGGTTAATCCCAAAATTTCATTTCATAAACATTTCTACAGCAAGAGTTAGATGTAACAATTCTCTAGATTGCAGTTTAAATGTGTTAAGTGTCTCAGATGTTCTCCATATTGCTCCACATTCCTCCAAAGTGATAGATATGGTTGTGAGGACTTGGAGATATGATCAAAATATTCTAAGGTTTCATTCATGCAAGTTTTAGATGATTTGGTGTACAACAATACAATATCCTAAGTATTGGAGTATTTCAATCTATTTGCAATGATTTTTTTTCATCAATTCAATATGTTTCTCTTCTTGCGCTAGCACATGATGATAATTTTCTTCAAGAGAAGGTTTTAAGGATGTTGTTAATTATCTACATTATTCACATCTTTGTTTGCATGATTTTTTTTTGGTTTCTCCCCAATGGTGTAAAGATGAACAGTTGGCAATTTTTGGTGGTGTTGATGTTTGGGCTGACAATTTGGTTTCTTTCATTCACAGTTGATCCTTATTAGTTAGTTTTTCTTTGAAGGATTTGTTGTGATGTATTTTTTCCAGCTATATCATGTGTTATGATCCACAACTTTTTTCACTTCATAAAGTATATGTTTGCATTCGACCTATGTAGTATCACATGTTTCATTTTATAGGTCATCTTGGAGATGACCTAATTGGTGTTTTGAGTTGTTGAAAAAAGAATTTATAAAATTAAAAAATCATTTCTAAATAGACAGAGGACATATTGGTCAGTATGTTGAATATGAAGTGTGTGAATGAGTATGATGAAATAATAGTGCAAAAAAGGGACTGCAACATCAACATATGTTAAATACTTCTTTTATAGCACTTCATGTTCATGTTTTCATTGTAATTTTTAAGTATCCTACTATTAGGCAGTGAGCCTCTTCAACAAGTTTTTGTATCTTTCCCCAGCTTGCAATTCCTTAAGTAGTGAGCCCTAAAACAATATTGTAATTTTTTTAAGTCATGAGCTTCATATATTGTGAGTTAACTCTCGCCATAGTTTTTCCCTCATTGGATTTTCCACATAAAAATCTCGGTGTCCTTGTGTAGTGCATACTTTCATTTCTCTTCTTCTTTCAATTAATGCGATTTGATGTTTAATCTGCAAATGGAGTTGTTTAATTTTTAGTATATGTTGATTCATCCCCCTCTCAGTATTTGGGTGTGTTCAACAATTGGTATCAAAGCCAAGTGCCTTTGAGAATCCTAACAACTAAGGTAGATCCTGCACTTGAACACATGGGATCTAAAGCAATGATCAGTGATATATTTTCTCTAGAACTAGATCTAGAATGAATGGAACCTAAAGTTTGGGACATCAATCGAGAAGATTGTGAAGCATATTTTGAAAGAGAGCCCAGGTCTTCTCTTGAATATCTATATGAAGCAAGAACACTAAATCTTAAATATGATTGCATGCTTGAAAACTCAAAGGATACAATTATCAAATTGAAGGCACAAGCTGGAGAATCAAAATAAGAAAATGGAAAACTGAAAGCTCAAATGAAAGAAGGTAAAGGATGTGAGACTAAACTCAAGGAGGTAGAAGATGTGATCTCTAATTTAAAAGTTAAGGTTGAAGAAGGAAAGATAATTGAGGATTTCTTGAATACCAAGCTTAATGATAAAGTAGCTAAATTTTCAAATCTCGAGGAAGAGATTGTCACTCTGAGAAAAGAGTTGGAAAAAGCAAAAGAGAAAATTGACAAGGGCTTAAAATTGAAAGGATTTTCTATAATTCATGATGAGTTGATCAACTCTCAAAAACCATAAAAAAAAAAAATCTAGTCTTGGTTTTGAAAAAGGGAAAATTCCTATAACCAATGCATCTACAAACTTGTATGATAACTTCAAAGCAGAAGGAAATTTTGAAACAAGGAAGGAGAAATCCTCCACTGAAGAACCTAAGGAGACATCCTCCAAAGATGCAAAGAAAAATCAAGGCAACAAGAAATAAGGTGGATTAATTCTTCTCCGGAGGCAAAAAAGACTCAGAGGTCCTCCACCAGCTAGCCAACATGCCCCTACCATGTTCAATCAATCTTTTCAAGGTTATTGTCATTATTACAATAATTTTGGGAACAAGGTTGATTCAAAAGTCATTTAGGCCTCCAAGGTACAATGTTGTGAGTTCTTAATTCTCTAATGGTCAGTTTTATTCTTGCAACAAGTTTGGTCATAAGGCTAATGAATATAGAAGTAAAGTGATGAAAAATAGTTTTGTGAATAAGAATAATGTTATGACTTCTCAATCCTTCTATGGTTACTACTACACATGCAACAAATTTGGTCATAGGGATGTTGATTTTAGATCTAATGTGAAAAGAATTGACTATGCTCCACAATCTAGTATCACCTACTAAAACTACAATAAACTAGGACATATTGCAAGGTTTTGCAAGGGAAAGAATATAAGACTGTCTGCTCCTCAAAAGAAGATTGACACTAATCAAAAAAAGAAGGAAATGAACAAGATACAACAAAATAAGGGAGAAAGTGAAGTAAATAATGAATATGTGCCTCTGCCTGGTGTAGATGGACCCTTCGGTAACTAAAAGAAAGTATTGGCTTAGGGGGAGTTGCAATTGCAAATCTTTTCAAATCCTTGTAAAGCATAAGATGTTGATGTTTATAGAATAATAGTTATTGGTGACTTGGATATGTTTGATATTATGACAGTTTCTCAAGGTAACAGAGCAAATAAAATCTCTACAGAAGATTTTTCAATGATCATGGATCTTTGTGATATCACAAAACAATAAAAAATTTGCTTGTAGCAAAAACAAAAATGCATTTAATATGGGGCATCTAGGGTAGGTGTGAAGTGTATTTAATCCCTACTTGATAAAATTTGATCTCATTCAAATGATATCAAGTGTGTGAAAGATATAAGGAAGTGAAGAAGGTTCTCAATGAATTTGTGTGCAAACCCTAATGGTAGTATTCATAGGTATTTTTCAGATTTACTTGAAAATACCTAGTTTAAAAAATTATTATCATGGCTACACCAATATTTATTGATGTTGTTGGGAAGCCAAGGCCAAAATTCAAGAAACATCCATACATATCTACTGTGACCGACAAGGATGAAGCATTTTCTTACGTTCTGATCAATGTGCTTCATAGTGAAGATGTTTGCATCTATATTCACTCACAACTAAATGAGTACAATCATCTAAAGTTGGAAGATTTCAGAAGCAATCATCTCTTAGTTGATGATTTTTGGCTCAAACCGAAGTATGCAAATGTAGAGGCAAAATGATTAGAAGTGTGGAAAGGTTTCCCCAACTCTTTTTATGAAGATGAATGGGTCAAAGTCACCTTGAGCCAGATCCATGAAGATATATTTTGGCTTGATCAACCCTACCTGATCACAAAGTAAGTTATCGGGGTTGTGACAGGGTTGTGCTCCATTGAACCTGTGTCGACACTGAAGGTTTTGAAGAATGAAGAGGTTATGAATATTATAGGAGAAAAACTCAACAAGAGAACGCTAATCATGGATGAAATATTTGATCTAGGGGTATGGTATGCCATGATGGGAATTGCATACAAGGTTTGTTACACAAACAAGGAAGGGTCTACTACCACCACCGAAATCTACACTACTCATCAAATGACAAAGGAAGGAAAGGATTATGATCTTTGTGAGTTGTTGTGGTAGTATTTGTTGGAGAATTTGCAGAGAACCAAGGATTCACACTACAATTTCTGGTATGACACTCTAATTATTTGTCTTATGTTATATTTCATGAAGAAATTTCTTGGTTTGAAGAATGCGGTCTGGAGAAGGGATATTCTTGTTGCAAATCAAATTAGGGACCACACGCATAGATTTTTGGATACCAAACAATGTGATACAATGTTATGGGGATTCTTCAAAGCATTCCAAAATGAAATGAAAAAGAGGGATAGGATACCGTCACAAGTTTTAGAGAGATACAATAATGATATCACCTTTATGGTAGATAAAGACAATTGTTATATGGAGGCAGTTGAACCAAGAACTTCATGGATAACAAAGTTTCCCTATGAGGTCTTTGAACTTGACTGGATTGCATATGCTAACATTTTTCTCAGTGAACCTCAGGATCCCACTATTGAGATAAATGACATGTATGATGAGATAACCAAAAAATTAATCAACAAGAAGGTAGAGGAAAAGGTGGAGAAGATGATGTCAAAATTGGAAAAGGTGTTTGGCACTCTTGAGGGCCCTGCAGAAAAATCATAAACCACTTTTGTAACTCCACAAGTTTTGAGAATAACAAGTAGGTTTGTCTTTGTCATTGCTAATCCTCCTAAACCTTTCAGACCTTCTCAAACACCTTCTAGCAAAAGGAGGGCTGCTACTGAGGTACCAATGCAAACTAAGACTATAGAGAGGAAGAAGACAAGACCTAAACAACTTACAAAAAGGGAAAAGATTAATCTTGTGAATGTGGATGATGATGAGGAGGATGAAGAAGAAGAAGAGAAATATTTCGTGTTGAAGAGAAGAAGAAGAGAAATCTTTCATGTTGAAGAGAAGAGAGAAGAGAACAAAATACAAGGAGAAGAAGAAGAAATCTCCTTGCAAAAAAGGAAAGGAAAGAAGATTGTTGTGGAGAAGATTGTGAAGACTCCTTTGGTCATACATGACCCTCTAGATTTTGTTGCAACCTTTAATGGAATTGGTAAATACGGTTTATTGAATGATACAATGGATTTGCATCTAGATGTTCCTTCGAAAGACAAGAATACAATTGAAAAAAATTTCATTGAATATATGTTGAAGCAAAACATTCCCTTTAGTGGCATTCTTGACAAAGCTTTGGATAGCCTAGCTAAGGCTTTAAGACAAAGAAGAGAAGATTCTATTAAGGCTAATGAAGAGCTGAAATTGCAAGCAATTGACAAGGTTGGGATTCCTATTTCCCAAGAAGAAAAAGAGAAGATTGTCTAGAGACAAGCTAAGGAGCTCCACACCAAGAGAAAAATATATCTTCTGATGAGCATGGATGAAGGTGTCAAAAATAAGATTCAGAGTGAAACTGAAGATACCACAAAGGAAATCATTGATGAATTGCAAGGTGAAGTTTATGTTGATTCATAGAAGCCTCTGAAAATGCATGGCATTGATGTTGAAATGAATGTACCAGTGCCTTCGACAGAACAAGAAATATATGAGGTACCTCCTTCGAAAAATACAAGTAAGCAAAAAATATCTGGTCAGCAAGAGGTACAAGGACCCTCTAGACAACATGAAGGAGGTGGTGTCTCCAATGTACATAAAATTGAAGGTCTTAGATATGGAGATAGAAAATGAAAAAGAGAAAGAAAAGGGGAAGGAGAAGGAGAATGATGAGCAAAAGAAAGAGGATAATCCTAAGAAATTTAAGGATGCATCAGAGAAGACAATTGAGAATCAAGATGCTTCTATGGATATAGGTCATGATTCATCTTCAAATTCCTTTAAGGACCTATTGACCTTGCAAATATAGTTTCAACCTGTGGTGACACTCCAACTATTACAAATTCCTACTCATGAGGGACAAGTTGACTTATCAAATATTTCTCCCCTTCATAAGTTACAGCTTGGTGATATTCTGCATGCTTTTGCAAGGAAAGATATTCTATAGGAACATGTGAAGAAGAGGGGTTTAATTGATGATGCAGTGAAGATCATTTAGGAGGGTTTACTCGAGGTAGATATTGATTCTTGCTTACCTCCGGAACAAAATTTGAAACTTTTAATGGACTCTTTCAAAGACAATTCCTCTCACATGGAGCAAAAGGTAGAACAAGAGGCCTTGAGGAAGATAAATGACAAAAGAATAGTTGATGCATTTGATCGGTGTGTCAATGCACACAACAAATTGCAAGAAAATATGAAGATGTTTAAAGAATGTGTAGATGTCACTACTTTATATCAGCTTTGTTTGAAATGGCCAAATTCTACCAAGAAAATCAAAGATCAGATTGACTCCATTGAGTCATAGATCACACAAATGACCAGGATATATGATCAATCAAAGGATAAGGATGGATCAACCAGAGCTCAAATAGAAAACCTTCATTTGCAATTGTCATTGCTTCAAGATCAAAGAGAACAAATAAAGAAACAATTTGGTTAGCTAAGGGAAGCAATCAACTTAAGACTTACTTCGTTATATGGGTTGCTAGTTGAAGCAAAAAAGATTGATCAAAAAATGAAGGCTCCAAGCAGTGTGGATGAGGCTGAGGACCTATGCATGTAGTTTGAATGTCAAAATCATATTCTTACCTCAACAAAAGCAAACCGGTTTGTAACTCTGACACGCCTTAAGGTAATTTACAAGAACATCCTACCCTTTAAGGGAGTTGCAAAAGTGTATCTATAAGACAATTTTGTCTCTATATAGTTTTGCAGAAGATTGTAGTATCTTTTTGTCTTTTGTTGAAGACATAGCATCAGGTTTTGGGGCATCTCCATCTCAGGAGAGTGTATTTTTGTAGAAAGAATATAGCAAGGGGAATTTTATATAGGTTTTTTTTTTGCTATTATAAGTAGAAGATATTTCTCCCTTTGTCCTTGATGTCAAAGGGGGAGAGTGTGTTGATAATTGCCTTATCAGTCGGGAGAGAATAAAGGAGGAAAAAAGACTTGTAGATAAATGTTTGTTGCCATCAATGACAAAGGGGGAGATTGTTGGCAATATGTGTTGTCATTGATTTCAACTAAGTATGTGTTGTCATTGATGTCAACTTGAGGTCATGTTTGTATAGAAGTTGAAGATGCCAAAAAAAAAATCAACAATAGATTAATGTAGTTGATGAAATAGTGGAAGATCTGAGAAATATGGTTTGGCACAGTTAGAGACTTGGGCTTAGCATGTCTAAAGCAAGTTAGTTCAGAATATCTCAGATGTTGAGATGTTTGGAAGCATGATACTTGATAGTTTGAGGCTTTGTTCATACTTGTGTTATTGAGAGAAGTTGTCTAAGGTAAAAACTACATATTTTCCTAAGTCAATAACATTTATTTTTGGGTCCACATTCCTCCACATTGCATGATCTGATCATGCAATTCTGGAGTTATATTTGGTAGTTAGCAAAGAGGTTATTCCTAGAATTTCAGGTCATAAACATTTCTATAGCAAGAGATGTAACAGTTCTCTGGATTGCAGTTTAATAGTGTTAAGTGTCTCAGATGTTCTTCAGATTGCTTTGCATTCCTCCATAGTGATAGATATGGTTGTGCGGACTTGGGGATATGATCAAAAAGTTCTAAGGGTTCATCCATGCAAGTTTCAGATGATTTGGTGTACCGTAATACAATATACCAAGTATTGGAGTGTTCTAGTTTGTCTAGAATGCTTTGTTTCATTAGTTCAATATGTTTCTCTTCTTACTCTAGCACATGATCAGTTTCTTCAGGAGAAGGTTGCAAGGATGTTGAATATCTACATTGTTCACATCTTGGTTTGCATGATTTTTTTTTGTTTCTCCCCGATTGTGTAAAGATCAACAGTTGGCAATTTTCGGTGGTGTTGATGTTTGGATCAACGGTCTGGTTTCCTTCATTTATGGTTGATCTTGATTAGTTAATTTTTCTTTGAAGGATGTCTTATGATGTATTTGGGCCCTGTTATGTTATGTGTTGTGATCCACAACTCATTTCACTTTATAAAGTATATTTTTGGAGTCAACCTATGTAGTATCACATGTTTCATTTTATTGGTCATCTTGGAGCCAACCTAATTGGTGTTTTGAGTTGTTGCAGAGGGTATTTATAAAAGAACAAAATCATTTGTAAATAGACAAAGGACATATTGAGCAATATGTTGAATATGAAGTGTGTGAAGTCAATATGATGGAATAATAGTGTGAAAAAGGACTACAACATCAAAATATGTTAGATGTTTCTTTTATAGCAGTTCATGTTCACATTTTCATTGTAATTTTCACATATCCTGCTATCAGGCAATGAGCCTCTTCAACAAGTCCTTGTATCTTTCCTTAATGTTGTGCACCTTAGCCTGCAAGTCCTTAGGCAATGAGCCTCTTCAACAAGTCCTTGTATCTTTCCTTAATGTTGTGCACCTTAGCCTGCAAGTCCTTAGGCAGTGAGCCTTAAAACAATATTGTAATTTTTATAAGAAATGAGCTTTATATATTGTGAGTTAACTCTCACCATGGTTTTTCCCTCATTGGGTTTTCCACATAAAAATCTTGATGTCCTTGTGTGGTGCATGCTTTCATTTATGTTCTTTCAGTTAATGTGATTTGATGTTTAATCTACAAATGGAGTTGTTTAAGTTTTAATATATGTTGATTCACCCCGCCCCTTCACCCACCGCCTTAGCATTTTGATGTGTTCAACATAGTTAACCTTTTCATAGTTCATTCTATCACATTTCTCTCTCTTGCCAAAAGAAAATTCCATTATAACATAAAAAACATGTAGGGGAAGATAGGATCCTAAAAACCATATAATTTAATCTATAGATTTTTTACCACTATAAGGGCCAATTGAATTCCATCCATGTTGGATGTGTATAGGCATGAGATTTGTAGGAGCGCTTATAAATGTGGAACAAGCAACAACAATATTATTGCTAAAAGAGGATTTTGACTATTAAATGTGTTTTGGGGCTCATTCCATAAAGTAAAGTTGTAGCATTGATCATATAGATAATTGCTAACTAAAAAAAAATCTACCATTGATCATATTACTAAATCTAAAATTTTGTAGCATTGATTGTAAAGATTATTGCTAAATCTATTAAGTTTTTTATCACAATCACAAAGATCATTGCAAATGGTAAAATATTGAGTAGCATTGAACATAGATTGTTAATAAAATCTAAAAGGTTGTAGTGTTCATCATAAAGATTATTGCTAAATCTATAAAGAAATTTTATTGCAAAGATCATTAAAAATGGTAAATAATATATTGAGTATTATCTCTATAAAGTTGAGTGGTGATGACAACTTTGAAGAATGACACTTTTTTTTGGGTCAAACTTTATCTCCTTAATTGATAGAACTACAAAAGACATCTTGTTATGGATAAAGATGAGTAGAGAAAAGAAGGTTTATTACTATTGCAATTGTTCTTACCATTTTGAGAGACAATGCATTTAAAAGAAAGGTAATCAAGGGTGTTCAAAACAAGGTTTAAATCTAATGGCTAATTGACAAGTACAAAGTAAGATTGGAAGTTACGAGCTACAAATCTAATCAAAGTGTTCAACAATTTAGTGTTTCATAATTCCATTAAGCATACTAAAGTCCATAATCTAGTGAAGTTGTGATAAAATCAAGTTTATGGAAAGTGTTAAAAATATAAACTATATTTAATCACACACCCATGTCATGTAGAGTCATGTCTCATGTAAAAGACTTATTTATTCATATATGTTATCTATTTAAAGATCTATGCATAAATCAAATATTGTAAAAACACATTAAAAGCTCTCCAATTTCAATAATATGTTCCCTAAATCTAGTTGTATATTTGTTTTGGAAGAATTTTTTTAATAAACTTATGTTTTTAAGGAAACTGATTCTTAGGGATTTCAATAGTGATGGTTTTGGTTCTGAGAAAAGAATTTTCAATAAATGCTCTCCCCATGACCTCCAAGTATGAGGTTGGTTGCGAGCCCTTCTGACACATTTTCTGGTAGCCAAGCATCTTTCCATTTCATTCAAGTACTACTCTCCTTCTGCCTTGTACCATTTGCCACCTCTTCCTCCAGCTTTTCGATCCAGAAATATGAAGCCTTCCCCTCAAAAACAGTTCAATGGCATGCCCACTCCATGCTGCTATAAAACATGACTTTAACAAATACAAAATCAATATATAAAGGCAGTGATGCACACTGCAAACTATATATCTAGTTCTATGAAGTCAACAGTGTGGTTCAGATTCGCAAAAACTTTTATAAGAACACCTTTTTGAAACTAATAATAAAATTGGATCCCTTTTTATCACTGCAGGTCCTTGCTATAATTAAAGCCTATGTTTACAGATTTCTTCACATAGCATCAGTAGTAATCTTCACAGAGCATTGACCTTGTTTGAAATGATGAAACCGGCTCATGTCTCTCACAACAATTCGTCCCGCAATGATCTCGGAGATAAATTTGGTTGCAGTATGGAAGTCAATACGTACTCGAAGTGCTCTATGAATCTAACAGTTGTTCCCAGGGGAGTGTTTAACAATCCTAAAGTAATTTCCGAATTCTTGCTATGGTGGCAGACTAATAATTATCTTTCCTCCTCCACATCATTCGCTACATATCTTGAATCTAGAGTCTACCAAGACAATTTGTACAAATTTGCATAGATATCCTGTGGGTGTGGACGTGATCTGTTTCCTACACAAAAGGATGTACCATTTTATGGACTTCAATCCAACTACATCCAGGTATCTTTTTAATTCCTCTATCGTTCATCAATCTCCTTACCTTTTGAACTTCGCCCCACCTGCCCACTTCTGCATAGATGTTTGAGAGAAGAACATAAGTCGCAGTTCTTTTAGGATCCAGCTCAAAAAGGACAGTTGCTGTAAATATTCCTAACTCCATATTCTTGTGTAATCTACAAGCCCCAAGCAAACACATCCACACAACTGACACAGGTCTAATTGGCATTTTGATGATAAAATTTAGGGTTTCCTCAAGATGGCCAGCACGGCCAAGAAGGTCAACCATGCACACATAATGATCAATTGTAGGCATAATGCAATTGAAGTTAGTCATGCCATTGAAGTACTTACAGCCCTCATCCACTAAACCTGCATGGTTGCATGCAGATAAAACACAGGCAAAGCTTGCAAGGTTAGGGTATATTCCAGAGTTCTTCATTAATTCAAAGAGTTTGAGAGAATCCTTACAAAGGCCATTTTGTGCATATCCGGCGGTCATTGTATTCCATGAGACCACATCACGTTGGGGTATTTTGTTAAACAGTTCGCGCGCCTTGTGTATGCTTCCACATTTTGCATACATATCTATCAAGGCATTAACAACTACAACATCTGAGAGTAATCTGCTTTCAATTATGCATTGATGGATGTCCATCCCCTGTTCCAAAGCTCCCATTTTGGCACAGGCTGGGAGGATGCTGGCAAAGGTTGTGGAGTTTGGCTTCACACCTGCCAATTTCATTTGCTTAAAAGTTTGCAAGGCCTCTTCAACGAACCCATTTTGTGCATATCCTGCAATCATTGCACTCCATGAGACCACATCTCGTTGAGTCATTTTGCCAAACAGTTCGTGCGCCTTGCTTATGCTTCCACATTTTGCATACATGTCTACCAAGGCACTTGCAACTACCACATCCGACATAAATCCACTTTCAACTATACTTTGATGGATTTCCATACCCTCTTCCAAAGCTCCCATTTTGGCACAGGCTGCGAGGATGCTAGCAAAGGTTGTAGGGTTTGCCTTTAAACCTACGAATTGCATTTGTTTAAATGCCTCCAAGGCCTTTTCGGCATACCCATTTTGTGCATAACCTGCAACCATGGCATTCCAAGAAACCACATTCCTGTGTGGACTTGTTTTGAAAAGCATTATTGCCTCGTAAAGAACACCATTTTGCACATAACCTGCTATCATCGCATTCCATGAGACCACATTTTTTTCAGGCATTTCTTTGAAGAGCTTTAAAGCCTCATCAAGAATACTATTTTGTGCATATCCTGCAATCATAGCATTCCATGTGACTACATTTCTGTGAGGCATTTTGTCAAACAGTTGACGTGCCTTGTGTATACTTCCACATTTTGCGTACATGTCAACCAGGGCACTTGCAACTACAACATCTGATAAAAATCCTCTTTCTATTATGCTTTGGTGAATGTCCATACCCTGCTGCAAAGCTCTCATTTTGGCACAGGCTTGGACTATGCTAGAAAAGGTGTATTGATCGGGTTGCGCACCTGTTCGTTGCATTTGGTGAAACAGCTTCAATGCCTCGTGAGGACACCCATGTCTTCGGTATGCTGCAATCATCGCATTCCATGACATTCCGTCTCCTTTTTTCATCTTGCCAAAAACTTTGCGAGCATCAACTAAACTCCCACATTTAATATACATGTTGATGAGCTTGTTTTGGGAAAAATTGCCCGTGGCAAAATGCAAATACCCAGTCAGTACGAGAGAGAAGATTTGTTTAATATGAGATAGCGCATTCGGGCAGTGAACGTCTGTAATTGTTGAAGGTATGAACAAGCTTCTACAGGAAGACTTTGTGTAGTAAGCAGAGCGTGTAACGCATCTTTCAACGCACGGAATGCTCTCGGATTGAGATGGGTTTTCCATGGCTTTGGCATTGTATGATCATAATCAAATTTCTAGTGTTATTCAATCTGACAGATTAAAATTATCACTATCTTCGTGCTCAAAGTGGTGTTACGGTGGTTGATATATTGCAATGAATAACAGTGATGGTGTTAGTCTGTGAGAGCTGATTTCAACCGTATTTTCTCATTTTGTATGTTGAATAATATCCTTCAAAAGAAACGCTGGGAGCAATAAAATCTTATGTTCTAAGAAAATAGCTAGCACATTCATTGTTAGGACAAGATGATTATTATAAATTAATATATTATTATAATTTTATATAAATTTGACGAGATGTTTAATTTTTTTATGTAGCATAATTTTTTTATTTGATTGTATTTTACAGAAAATTGTTTAAATACGACTTCTTTTAAGGGATTAATGATTTTATATTTGTGTTACTATTTTTTCTATTAATTTTGTTTAAGAAATGTGTGGTAGGAAAGAAAAATGGTTTTTTTTAAATTTAGATTTTTGTTTGATTTGAAAAAAATAAAATTAATTAGTAGTAAAATAGAAAGAGGAATTTTGAAAAGTTTGTGTTTTGATATTTTCAACACATCTATTTAGTCATTATTATAATTTCAGTTTATGTCATGAGTGCATTCTGATGGCTGGATAGATGGTGTGGGCATCACATTAGTTTTTATTTTCAGTTATCTATAAGTTAGTGCAAGAATCTTATGAATTTCACTGTAAGTTTTTTCTTTCTTTATGTTTAGGATCAAACTATAATTCTATTTTATTGTCTTGCTCTCCTAATGATGGATCATATAATTTGATTAGAAACGTTGAGAAAAGAAAAACTTACACAGTAAAATTTAAAAGAATCTTGAACTAACATTATGAACTGTGAAAATCATATATCTACTATCTACAAATTAATGATAAAAATAAAATTTGCATTCTTAATTAACCCTCTTGAAATTTTGGAGATCTTTAATATTATTAGAAATGTGCTCATTAAATCAACCATCATTAGTTGCTTTTCCTTGGAACATCTTTCTATGGGATTATGGAAATTAATGAAGTATTCTTGGCAAGGAGATTAGCTAGGTAGAAGCCATGAAGTAGGATATGATAGGATTGTTTGTGCTATAGCAGTTTAGGAATCTTTGAACATAAAAAAATGTGCTTTCTAATTGGAACCACGTTATATTTATTTCCAACTTATTAGAGGTATGTTAATATTGCTTTTTTTCTACTTGCAGAAAGCATGTCAATGTTCCCCTATGTGAAATTGTGATATTTCTAACTTATTTCTTATTTTTCACTTGCAGAAAGCATGTCAATGTTTGCCCTTATTGAATTTGTAATATGGTTGTGAACAATGTGCAGGGCAGCAGCAAGCTATAGCCCAAAGGATGAAAATGGCTTTTATCTTGATGCAAAAAACTGACCAACTATTGGAGTGTTGTATTTTTAATGTTGGTCAGGTTATCATTTTATTTTCAGGATAATTGCCCCTACCATCAATAGAGGTGAATGTAATGCTAAAATTGATTAATTATCAATGTATTGATGCATAGCAACACACGCTGATTAAACTGTTCTCATTTCTAACCTTTATTTCTGCAACTAATTGAATGTGTCTGCAATTTCTTAGACTTGATAATGTGACAGTCAAGTGGCCTTATTGTATTTTATTGCCCATTTAGACATATTTCCAACTCATTACACTCCTTCATATACTCATCTGTATATACAAGTTTTCAGCTTAACTAATTTGTAATGGGAAACTCTGGCGGCATGTTATTTGCAAATGGAAGATTCAATTTCGGGTAGAAATTTCCATAGTCCTAGCAAACTCAATAAATTTATTCAAAATTACCATTTCCAGCTACACTTATATGAAACAAACAACTTCCATAAATAAGCAGTTGTGTAGATCTTGGAAATGCACTATGTGCTGACAAGTACATGAAATGTGCACTTATTGAATCTTATGAGCAGGTTTGGAATTTGACGGTCACTTCTATCATATGAAAATTTTATGAGGTCTAGTCATTTAAATGACTTTCATTTCACGTTTTAAAAAAATCTAAATTGTCAAAATGTTTAATTTATGAAATATTTTATTATATTAAATTTTTTTATTTATTTTATTAATCATATTTATAAATAAATTCTCTTTATACAGATTTAAATGTTCATCTCGGTATAGCCTACATTTATCTGTTAGAAAAATATAATATAATGTTAAGTAGTGAAAACTATGTAGTACCTTTAGCTGAATAGTTTATAATGCATTTTTTTGTGGTTGGGAATAGGTGGGGTGGTGGTTCAGAGTCTGTACTCTTGGGGTGAAGCTATATTGAAGGTAATAGTTGACTTACATCATTCCTGTGTTTTACAGAAAAAATATTCTGCTATCTGTTTTAAATTTTATATATTTTTACTCATTAATTAATGAAAATATACTTAAAACTACAGGCAGGCTTCCAAAAGTTGAAGGATTTTCCTTGACCTTTTTGTTTTGGCATGTTTATTGAACGGACGAGATTTACCAGGGCAAGGCTACTTGCAGCTCAAGAAAATAGATTTTTTGAAAGGGCTTTATAAACTTTTGAACAAATACAATTCATAGGTGTAAAGACAAATTACATAACTTTTGGGTATGGACATCTAAGGAAAAGGGGTTTTTGTTAGATGTAGTAGTTGCAACTGCATAGATAAGGCACGTGAACTATTTGAAAGTTGCTTTCAACATATATATGCTTTTGAGCAGCATTCACTGCAGGATATCAACAACAAAATAGATTAGTTGAAAAAGGTATTAGAAACTTTCAACCAAATACAGAGAGGTGTTGAGAATGCCATGGAATCTGGATAATATCTTTAAACATGAGATTTTTAAGTGATTAGGAAAGTTAGTTTTGATTGAGATAGGATGTATACAATTCTTCATGTTTAGGTTTGTCATTGTGTACAATTTTGTACTATTTTATTTAACTTTTTTTTAAGTTTTTCTAGATGCAATACGGTTGTAAGCTCACTAAAATCTTTTATGTTAGAAAGTTTTGTTTCAGCATGTTGTGAACATAAAGCAAGTTTTGATTGAGATGGGATGTATGCAATTAGCTGTAAATGTTTTGGACTATTCCCATGTCTAGATCATTGTGCATAATCTTGTATTATTTCTTTAGAACCATTCTAAATATTTTTTTAGAGGTTTTACTAGGGAGCCAGCTAACTCCTAGACAAAATTCACCTATGTACATACAAAAACGCATGAAAAACATACATAACAACATACATGGGAACATACATAAACATGACGAGACGTCGTAGTGCAGGGCTCGCAAGACCAGCGATCAACGCGAAATCGGCAGACGGGATGAAACATCTAGGCGATGGTTAGGTAGGAGTTAACGACGTCATCAGGTGGGTTTTCCCGCCTATTGTCGGACGAAAATGCGGGCGGGTTAGCTTTGTCAACAAGTATCTTTTGTCTAGCACGAGAAAAGTGGAAGGGAATGACGTAGGCCTTTTTTGTTTTGAGAAAGAAAGGTGAAAATACTATTTGTTTTGTTTACAATCTGCACATTGAAAGGGAAAGTTGAAGGTCTGAGTGCACATGGATGACTTGGAGGAGAATATCGACCAAATCAAAGTTGTAAGCTGAAGTGTGGAGTGCACATGGAGGAGTTGGAGAAGAATACCAACCAAATCGAGGTGAGGGTAATTTTGTTGCAAGCAGAGGGTTTTAAAAGATCCTTTAAATTTGAAATTTGGGAAACACAATGTGGAGTATTTCAATTTCTTGAATGTCATCAAAATCACACATTCCATTCTTGTGTTTAAATTTATGTTGATTGAAAAAAAAAGTGCACAAAATAATTGTGAATGGGAAACACAGTGTTGGGTTTCAGTTATTTGAATCTCTTTGTTTAAATGTAAAATTTTGTCTCATTGTGGGTTGTTTGCTTCTTAACACCCATGGTTTTGCAACATGGAATGTTACAAAATAGTATGAATGTCTTCCAAATCACATATTCTATTGTTGTGTTTAAATTTCAGTCGATTGAAAAAAAAATTGCACACAATAATTGTGAATGGAAAACACAATGTTGGGTTTCAGCTATTTGAATCTCTTTGTTTAAATGTAAAGGGTTGTGTGATGGTGGGTTTTTTGTTTTTTAACACCCACAGTTTTGTAACATGGAATGTTACAAAATAGTATGAATGTCTTACAAATCACACATTCCATTGTTGTGTTTAAATTTCAGTTGATTGAAAAAACAATTGCACAAAATAATTGTGAATGGAAAACACAGTGTTGGGTTTCAGTTATTTGAATCTCCTTATTTAAATGTAAAAGGTTGCCTCATGGTGGGTTGTTTGCTTCTTAACACCCACGGTTTTGCAACATTGAATGTTACACAACAGTATGAATGTCTTCCAAATCACACATTCCATTGTTGTGTTTAAATTTCAGTTGAATGAAAAAAAAAAACTGCACAAAATAATTGTAAATGAGAAACATAGTGTTGGGTTTCAATTATTTCAATCTCCTTGTTTAAATGTAAATGGTTTTTTTATGGTGGGTTGTTTGCTTCTTAACACCCACGGTTTTGCAACATGGAATGTTACACAACAGTATGAATGTCTTACAAAGCACACATTCCATTGTTGTGTTTAAATTTCAGTTGAATGAAAAAAAAACTACATAAAATAATTGTGAATGGGAAACACAATGTTGGGTTTCAGTTATTTGAATCTCCTTGTTTAAATGTAAATGGTTGTCTCATGGTGGGTTCCTTGCTTCTTAACACCCACAGTTTTGCAACATGGAATGTTACAAAATAGTATGAATGTCTTCCAAATCACACATTCCATTTTTGTGTTTAAATTTCAGTTGATTGAATAAAAAACTGCACAAAATAATTGTGAATGAGAAACACAGTGCTAGATTTTAGTTATTTGAATATCCTTGTTTAAATGTAAATGGTTGTCTCGTGGTGGTTTGCGTACTTCTTAACACCCACAGTATTGCAAAATGGAATGTTACAAAATAGTATGAATGTCTTCCAAATCACACATTCCATTATTGTGTTTAAATTTCAGTTGATTGAAAAAAAAAGTGCACAAAATAATTGTGAATGGGAAACACAGTGCTAGATTTCAGTTATTTGAATCTCCTTGTTTAAATGTAAATGTTTGTCTCATGGTTGGGATGCTTGTTTCTTAACACCCACGGTTTTTCAATATGGAATATTACAAACCAATATGAATGTCTTCCAAATCACACATTTCATTGTTGTGTTTAAATTTCAGTTGATTAAAAAAAAAAGTGCACAAAATAATTGTGAATGGGAAACACAGTTCTGAGTTTCAGTTATTTGAATCTTTTTGTTTAAATGTAAATGGTTTTCTCATGGTGGGTTGCTTACTTCTTAACCCCATGGTTTTGCAACATGGAATGTTATAAAATAGTATGAATGTCTTCCAAATCACACATTCCATTGTTGTGTTTAAATTTCAGTGCATTGAAAAAACAACTACACAAAATAATTGTGAATGGGAAACACAGTGTTGGGTTTCAGTTATTTGAATCTCCTTGTTTAAATGTAAATGGTTATTTCATGGTGGGTCGCTTGTTTCTTAACACCCACGGTATTGCAACATGGAATGTTACAAAACAGTATGAATGTCTTCTAAATCACACATTTCATTGTTGTGTTTAAATTTCAGTCGATTGAAAAAAAATTGAACAAAATAATTGTGAATGATAAACACAGTGTTGGGTTTTAGTTATTTGAATCTCCTTGTTTAAATGTAAAGGGTTGCCTCATGGCAGGTTGTTTGCTTCTTAACAACCACGGTTTTGCAACATGGAATGTTACAAAACAGTATGAACATCTTCCAAATCACACATTTCATTGTTGAGTTTTAATTTCATTTGATTGAAAAAAAAAAGTGCACAAAATAATTGTGAATGGGAAACACAGTGTTGGATTTCAGTTATTTGAATCTCCTTGTTTAAATGTAAATGATTGTCTAATGGTGAGTTGTTTGCTTCTTAACACCCACGATTTTGCAACATGGAATGTTACAAAATAGTATGAATCTCTTACAAATCACACATTCTCTTGTTGTGTTTAAATTTCAGTGCATTGAAAAAACAACTGCACAAAATAATTATGGATGGGAAACACAGTGTTGGGATTCAGTTATTTGAATCTCCTTGTTTAAATGTAAAGGGTTATCTCATGGTGGGTCGCTTGTTTCTTAACACCCATGGTATTGCAACATGGAATGTTACAAAACAACATGAATGTCTTCCAAATCACACATTCCATTGTTGTGTTTAAATTTCAATCAATTGAAAAAAAATTGCACAAAATAATTGTGAATGAGAAAACATAGTGTTGGGTTTTAGTTATTTGAATCTCCTTGTCTAAATGTAAAAGGTTGTCTCATGGTGGGTTTTTTGCTTCTTAACACCCATGGTTTTGCAACATGGAATGTTACAAAACAATATGAATGTCTTCCAAATCACACCTTTCATTGTTGTGTTCAAATTTCAGTCGATTGAAAAAAAAAGTGCACAAAATAATTATGAATGGGAAACACAGTGTTGGGTTTCAGTTATTTGAATCTCCTTGTTTAAATGTAAATGGTTGTCTAATGGTGGGTTTCTTGCTTCTTAACACCCATGGTTTTGCAACATGAAATGTTACAAAATAGTACGAATGTCTTCAAAATCACACATTCCATTGTTGTGTTTAAATTTCAGTTGATTGAAAAAACAACTGCACAAAATAATTATGAATGGGAAACATAGTGTTGGGTTTCAGTTATTTGAATCTCTTTGTTTAAATGTAAAAGGTTGTCTCATTGTGGGTCACTTGCTTCTTAACACCCACGGTATTGCAACATGGAATGTTACAAAACAGTATGAATGTCTTCCAAATCACACATTCTATTGGTGTGTTTAAATTTCATTTGATTGAAAAAAAACTACACAAAATAATTGTGAATGGGAAACACAGTGTTGGGTTTCAGTTATTTGAATCTCTTTGTTTAAATGTAAAGGGTTGCTTCATGGTGGGTTGTTTTCTTCTTAACACCCACGGTTTTGCAACATAGAATGTTACAAAATAGTATGAATGTCTTCCAAATCACACCTTCCATTGTTGTGATTAAATTTCATTTGATTGAAAAAAAAAGTGCGCAAAATAATTATGAATGGGAAGCATAGTGTTGGGTTTCAGTTATTTGAATCTCCTTGTTAAAATGTGAATGGTTGTCTCATGGTGGGTTGTTTTCTTT
This sequence comes from Sequoiadendron giganteum, assembly GCA_007115665.2. Taxonomy (NCBI): domain Eukaryota; kingdom Viridiplantae; phylum Streptophyta; class Pinopsida; order Cupressales; family Cupressaceae; genus Sequoiadendron; species Sequoiadendron giganteum. Next base: position 483,320,995 of record CM021102.1, read on the forward strand.
TTAACACCCACATTTTTTCAACATGGAATGTTACAAAATAGTATGAATGTCTTCAATATCACACATTACATTATTGTGTTTAAATTTCAGTCGATAGAAAAAAGAACTGCATAAAATATTTGTGAATGGGAAACACGGTGTTGGGTTTCAGTTATTTGAATCTCCTTGTTTAAATGTAAAGGGTTTTCTTATGGTCAGTTGCCTGCTTTTTAATACCCACGGTATTGCAACATGAAATGTTACAAAACAGTATGAATGTCTTCCAAATCACACATTTCATTGTTGTGTTTAAATTTTAGTTGATTGAAAAAAAACTACAAAAAAAATTGTGAATGGGAAACACAGTGATGGGTTTCAATTATTTGAATCTCCTTGTTTAAATGTAAAGGGTTGTCTCATGGTCAGTTGCTTGCTTCTTAACACCCATGGTTTTGCAAAGGTGGCAGCATTTTGATCCCAGGTTTTCTTCGACGTGGTGTTTTTTGGTGAAGTTGCAAAATGGGAAAATGAGGTAGTACCATTCATTTAGCCTAATTTAATGTGGCCCGAGGAGAAACAGCTCGACATTGTTTTTGAGGTGTGTTCGCTTGTATGGAAGGAAAAGATCAACTACGTTGAATATCGCAGGATGATCTATGTCTTAGATAGAGAGGAAGAGTGATCTGAATTTAATAATTTGGTTAATGAAATGTTTGCGGAGCTTTTCCGGGCCCCGGCTACTCCGATAGTTTAGCGAACTTGGTTCCTTTATGCAGTTGTCAACGAAAATGGTTTCTTTCGACAAAAACTGAATCTTTACTTTACATGCATGAAAATTTTGTAATTATGAATAGTGATCGAAATCCTAGGGTGTAACGGAAATGGTGTTCATTTCTTCATGAATTATTGCAACCTTAGCCATTTTTAAGGAGGATTGCAAACAGTTATTGGAGAAAAAAAAGGGAAGAAAGAAAGAGACGAAAAGGGGGAGAAGGGCATTTTCTATTTTCACACAATTTTGTTATGCAACCATGGAGTCTTTGAACCCATATTTTGTATTGAGAAAAAAGGAAATAAGACTGAATCTTTGAATTTGTTAATATTTTTTTTGATCACAAATGTCTTTGTGCTTCTGTTATTGTTCTTCAATATGATATTTGTTGTGTCAAATTGTGTTGATGTTTTATTTGTTGAATCTATGAATTCTAAAACAAATCATCCTGTGAAATTAGTCTTTTGTTTATCTTTCCTTGTTCAATATCTGGGAATGTGTAGTAGATGAATTATGTGTCATTTATTCATATTTACCTCTTTTTGAGATGAATATATCACATGTGTGTCATGTTTATGCACATGTTTGTTTTTTTCCTTTCCTGCTTTTCGGTTAAAAGAAAATTTGGTTTTCAATCATTGAACATCTTTTAAGGTAGTTGTGCCTTGTAAAATAAGAAGAGAACGCTCGTGATTGCCATCGCAAGCAATTCAACTGTTGACTAGGTTGTCACTTCGTACAGGCATGGGAGTATTTATTGATGTGACAAATCTGTCAACCAGCAAATGTAAAGGGTTGTCTCATGGTGGGTTGCATGCTTCTTAACACCCACGGTTTTGCAACATGGAATCTTACAAAATAGTATGAAGGTCTCAAAAATCACGCATTCCATTCTTTTGTTTAAATTTTAGTTGATTGAAAAAAAAACTGCACAAAATAATTGTGAATGGGAAACACAGTGTTGGTTTTCAGTTATTTGAATCTCCTTATTTAAATGTAAAGGTTTGTCTCATTATAGGTTGATTGATTCTTAGCACCCATGGTTTTGCAACATGGAATGTTACAAAATAGTATGAATGTCTTCCAAAACACACATTCCATTGTTCTGTTTAAATTTCAGTGAATTGAAAAAAAAATTGCACAAAATAATTGTAAATGTGAAACACAATTTTGGGTTTCAGTTATTTGAATCTTCTTGTTTACATGTAAAGGGTTGTCTCATAGTGGGTTGATTACTTCTTAACACCCACATTTTTACAACATGGAATGTTACGAAATAGTATGAATGTCTTCCAAATCACACCTTCCATTGTTGTGTTTAAATTTTAGTCGATTGAAAAAAAAAACTACACAAAATAATTGTGAATGGGAAAAAAGTGTTGAGTTTTAGTTATTTGAATCTCCCTGTTTAAATGTAAATGGGTGTCTCATAGTGGGTTGTTTGTTTCTTAACACCCATGATTTTACAACATGGAATGTTATAAAACAATATGAATGTCTTACAAATCACACCTTCCATTGTTGTATTTAAATTTCAGTTGATTGAAAAAAAAATTGCACAAAATAATTGTGAATGGGAAACACGGTGTTGGGTTTCAGTTATTTGAATCTTTTTGTTTAAATTTAAATGGTTTTCCCATGGTGGGTTGTTTTTTCTTCTTACCACCCACAATTTTCCAACATGGAATGTTAAAAAATAGTATGAATGTCTTCCAAATCACACATTTCATTGTTGTATTTAAAGTTTAGTTGATTGAAAAAAAAACTACATAAAATAATTGTAAATGGGAAACATAGTGTTGGATTTTAGTTATTTGAATCTCCTTCTTCAAATGTAAAGGGTTGTGTCATGGTGGGTTTCTTGTTTTTTAACACCCACAATTTTGCAACATGGAATGTTATAAAACAGTATGAATTTCTTCCAAATTACACATTCCATTGTTGTGTTTAAATTTTAGTTGATTGAAAAAAAAATTACACAAAATAATTGTGAATGAGAAACACAGTGTTGGGTTTCAGTTATTTGAATCTCTTTGTTTAAATGTAAAGGGTTGTGTGATGGTGGGTTTTTTGTTTTTTAACACCCACAGTTTTGCAACATGGAATGTTACAAAATAGTATGAATGTCTTACAAATCACACATTCCATTGTTGTGTTTAAATTTTAGTTGATTGAAAAAACAATTGCGCAAAATAATTGTGAATGGGAAACACAGTGTTGGGTTTCAGTTATTTGAATCTCCTTGTTTAAATGTAAAGGGTTGTCTCATGGTGGGTTGCTTGCTTCTTAACACCCACAGTATTGCAACATGGAATGTTACAAAATAGTATGAATGTCTTCCAAATCACACATTCCATTGTTGTGTTTAAATTTCAGTTGATTGAAAAAAAAACTGCACAAAATAATTATGAATGGGAAACATAGTGTTGGGTTTCAGTTATTTGAATCTCCTTGTTTAAATGTAAAAGGTTGCCTCATGGTGGGTTGTTTGCTTCTTAACACCCATGTTTTTGCAACATGGAATGTTACAAAATAGTATGAATGTTCCAAATCACACTTTCCATTGTTGTGTTTAAATTTCAGTTGATTGAAAAAAACTCCATAAAATATTTGTGAATGGGAAACACAGTGTTGGGTTTCAGTTATTTGAATCTCCTTGTTTAAATGTAAATGGTTGTATCATGGTGGGTTTATTGCTTCTTAATACCCACAGTTTTGCAACATGGATTATTACAAAATAATATGAATATCTTCAAAATCACACATTCCATTGTTGTGTTTAAATTTCAGTCGATTGAAAAAAAAAACTACACAAAATAATTGTGAATGGGAAACACAGTGTTGGATTTCAGTTAGTTGAATCTTCTTGTTTAAATGTAAAGGGTTGTTTCATGCTAGGTTTCTTGCTTCTTAACGCCCACGGTTTTTCAACAATGGAATGTTACAAAACAGTATGAATGTCTTTCAAATCACACCTTCCATTGTTGTGTTTAAATTTTGGACCATTGAAAAAACAAGTGCACAAAATAATTGCAATTGAGAAAACACTATGTTGGGTTTCAGTTATTTGAATCTCCCTGTTCAAATGTAAAGGGTTGTGTCATGGTAGGTTGTTTGATTTTTAAAACTTACGGTTTTGAAACATGGAATGTTACAAGATAGTATGAATGTCTTCGAAATCACACATTTCGTTGTTATGTTCAACTTTCGCATGATTGAAAAAATTAAGTGCAAAAAAAATTGTGATTTGGAAAACATAGTGTTGGGTTTCAGTTATTTGAATCTCCTTGTTTAAATGTAAATGGTTGTCTCATGGTGGGTTGCTTGCTTCTTAACACCCACGGTTTCACAACATGGAATTTTACAAAACATTATGAATGTTTTCCAAATCACACATTCCATTGTTATGTTTGAATTTCGCACGATTGAAAAAATCAATTGGAAAAAAGAAATGTGATTTGAAAAACACAGTGTTGGGTTTCAGTTATTTCAGTGTTCTTAATTAAATGTGAAGGGTTGTCTCATGGTGGGTTGCTTTCTTCTTAAAACCTATGGTTTTGAAACATGGAATGTTACAAAACCTTATGAATGTATTCAAAATCACACATTCCATTGTTGTGTTTGAATTTTGCATGATTGAAATACAAGTGTAGAAAATTATTGTGATTCGAAAAACACAGTGTTGGGTTTCAATTATTTGAATCTCCTTGTTCAAATTTCAAGGGTTGTCTCATGGTATGTTGATTGATTCTTAACACCTATGATTTTGCAACATGGAATGTTACAAGACAGTATGAATATCTTCGAAACCATACATTCCATTGTTGTGTTTAAATTTTGCATGGTTGAAAGAAAAGTGTTGAAAATAATTCTGATTCGGAAACAAAATGTTGGGTTGTTGGATTGTCTGATTTCCAACCTGTGTTTGTGTTATATTTTATGTGTAGCTTGATTAAATTTATCACCTTTAATTTTCCTCGGTTGAAGCCGGAACATCCTATTGGTTTAACTTGGGTGAGAGAAATGCAAGCACATTTTATCTATGTTTAATGAATGATTTTTTACTTTTTCTTGACACAATCCACACTAATTTTAAATATTCATCCAATTTTGTGATTTCCTAGAATGGGGAGAGGTTTGAAATGGAAGAAGCAAGACGAATTGTAGGTGCAAGATGTACAAAATGGAGGCTCTCCTTTTTCGTCTTCCAATTTGGAATGGGCTACTATTTCCGTCAACAAGGATAAGGTCCCTGACCTTGTTGCAACAATTTCTCTTACGAGACTTGATCATTTCATTCGCAGTGAAATGTTCGTTGAAGGTGTAGACACCAAATTTGTGGAGAAGAAAACAAGAGAACCTACCACCTCGTGTCTCGTCTATGACAAAACTTATAGCAAAACAATTTTGTACTAGAATTTTTTATATTTCAACATTCATTTCTATGGTCGAATGATATTTTACTCTCTCTTGGTTGAACATGATGAGATGATGCCTTTCTCGCAGCTACTGGTGTCAATTTGGTTCTGAAGACAAGAGAGACCAACCTCCACCAGAGAAGAAACCACATAAGACATTTATAAAAATGTGAGGTTGGCAATACCACTTCATGGTAAAGGTTATGGAAGGAAAACCCGATGTTGCCTATATTATCTACAAATAAATGTTTCACGTTGATAAAAACGATGAATTTTGCCATGGTGTTCATGACACAAGTGGAGAGAAGTGTTCTATGTTTGCCGCTAATCTATCTGTGGAGTGCAAAAGCTATATTGAAATCCTTTTTCTCATGGACGTCACTGTCAATGCAATAATGGATAGACACATTAGTGATCCTGTGTTATGTGGCATGATATCCAAGAGAGATCAAATCCTTACAAGAAAGGATGTAATGAATGCCTGGCGAAAGGTGTGTTCTACTCACACACAGAAACACAAAGTCGATTCAAAAAGTATCCTACTATGGAGTGGATAGGATTTTGACAAATTCTTCTACTTTCAACGGCCGATGGGAACAATACGCCTTTTGTTATCAGGGTTCAGACTCCATGGATGCTAGATAGGATGGTTAGTTCCTCACACAATTCAGTCATCTTGATGGATTCCACGTTTGCAACTAACAAATATGAGGTGAGGCCTTACAAACATTGATAAATAGTTCTTCATGTTTTCAATGATCTTCTTGGTTGTAAACTTCACAATGCTCACGCTGAGTTGTTCTGTCTAGGGTATCCATTGTATACTCTCCTCGTTTTTGATGAGCAACAGAGTGGTGTGTCAGTTGCGTGGGTAGTCTCCTCATGAAACAAGATTGAGGACATCTCTACATGGCCACACATATTGCTTGATTGTGGAAGAAGAGTCAGACCTGACTGGAGAATCAATGCATTTTTTATCGATGATGCAACTGTAGAAATCCAAGCCATACAGTATGTGCATCCCTTTCTTCATTTGTGTATGTTTCTCATTTGCTATTTATTTTCAATGCCACTTTCTCATGCATTCGAATGGTAAACAATACTGTTTGTATTGCCAATTAGGGTTGTCTTTCAATGTCGTGTGCTTCTATGCCTTTGGCACGTCAAAAGGGCTTGGTTAAAGAATGTATATAAGTATGCAACCAAGGAAAGGTAAATGGACCTCTTCCATAATCTTGGTGCGATCATGATGGCAATCGCTGACACCAACGATTGTGTCACTCAGCTATTGAACTCTTTCTTTTAGGAGTTCAATGATCAACACCAATTCTTAGAGTACTTCAACAAGACTTGGTGTGAAGGAGAAGGTCAAATTGGTGAGTTGACAATTTTCATCACCTCATAGGATTCACACCATTCAAATTCTTTGATGTCACCTCTAATACGTTGTGGCTTAAATGACTATTAGAATTTTTTTTTCATAGCCATATAGGAAAAAAATTGCAAACTATTCCCACATGCCAACCAGGATACGAATGCAACCATTAATTTGTACCATTGCACACTAAAAACTTCATACTTGTGTGATTGTTCAAAAAAATGCAATAGGAAAATGGACTATTTGTATTACACACTTGTGTATAAAATGGAACCATTCTATAGGAAAAAGGAAAAGTTATAGCATTATGATTTTTTGACGAACAAAAAGTGTTTAAATATGTGATCTAGTGTGGAGTGGGCCAAGGAAATCATGAACGATGACTGTATTCCCGATAAAATAGATCTTGGACGGTACTAGATGAAAATTCAAAGTAGGTCAATACACTACCTTTAGTGAAAATTTGGGGAGCACCTTTTTGTTTGTGACTACCCTTGGATTTTGCAGGGGAACACTTGCAAACATGTCGTCAAGGTTGTTGACTTGATTAAAAGATCATTTTCCATTGAAAGGGCGGTCCATGGTAACTGATTTTCAATTTGAATTGTGTTACTTTATTGGATTCAATTGTGTTTTTCATTTTCTACAGCCTAATACAAATTTATTTTGTGTGCTCATTTAGATGGGGGAGGTTAATGAATTGATACAGGCATAGATTTAAATGAGACATTGTCAGAGGGGGCCATAGAAGAATACAATCCGAATGTTATGACCCCCATGCAAGCTCCTTCTATGAATCATGTATATGATGAACATGTGGTGATAATGTCTCTTTGGAATGACACTGATGAACTCTTGAAGAAATTGATGCATACACTACCACAATCTCTACAACAGGTGCAATCATACACAAAATGTGTGGATGGGTTTCTAGAGGACCTACAACAATCAAATGCATTTCCATTTGAATTCATTTTGGATCTTGATCAAGCTACAACTACTACTGTCTACATGCGTCCATGGTTTAGTGCAAGCAGGGATCACCGTCAACATCCAACCGGACGTACGAAGCATTATGTACAATAGTCAGATCACCGAACCCCTTTGGATGACTCCTTTCCCTTGTCTGCGAACAATAGTTTGAATCTGAATGTCAATATACAATATGAGACTTCAAGCGCAACTGCTATGGATGTGGAAAAGGATACAACATCTAATATGGGTGAGTATGAGAAAACCCATTTCAATTTATATATTGTAATAGGAAATGGTATTGCAGATTTCTTTTTTCCAATATGTGCCTGTACGACATCATAAACTTTATGATTTCTTTTATGGCTTTTTTTGTTCACTTCAGCATTCCAATATTAGGAAAGTAGTCCTCATCAGTGACTATCTTTCATGAGTGTAAACCCAATGGAAGGTATGGTTCAAATTTAATAACTTTTCTTAAATAAGTCCAATTTTTGGTATGATGTTATGCAATACCATGCTTATAAAATTTTGGCTATGGTGACAAGCTGATGTCGGCCAACGTGCCTTCACTCTGCTGCTTCTTCAAGTCTTACCAAGGATTGCACAAGCATAGTTCAATGAACCTTCATCTTTAGGTAAGAATTTTTTTTTTTTACTTAGTTCAGTGGGTGGGCAATCCATTTGAGGTATTTAGAAGAGGTTGAATGAAATTTATAAGTGTAAAGAGCAAGAAATTCAAAATCTATCAACGAACCCTTAACAAGGGGTTTTGAGAGTCTTGTGAGGTTTTAGAACTCCATCCCATTGATGTAGGTTTAGAGGAATGGTGGGATGGACTGTAATCGGTGTAATTCAAGAAGTGTATCTATTGAATCATGCAAGGGAAGCAAACCATTCAATGTTTGGTTGTTGATCTTTAGAAAATATAGTTTTCCAATGAAAAAGGATGCATACAATTTGGTAAATGAAGAAAGTGTATTCAATGGAGCTGAAATTTTGTTCCTAAAGCATGGAAAAAAATTTCTAAACATGTTTCATATGGTGGAAGAGCATGGGAAGGTTTGGAATACAGTATTCTATTAAACCCTCATTTGTTAGAGCTTTTTTTGTGCATAAAGTAAGGGTTTAGTAGATTAGTGTTTGCTTGAGCCTTTGCATTCATAAAATTAGATGATTCCTAATTTATGAGAGTTGTCAAAGGACTTTTTGAAGTCGTTAGGTGTTTTGATGATGATTTAAGACATCCTCCTTTATAAATTTGGGCTAATTGAGTGCATTTCTAGTGGTACAGTCATGTTTTCAAGCATTCTTTTCAAAACAATATCATCTAAATTTGTGATATGTAAAAATTGGCACAAATGGGTTTTAGGAACAACAAATACCTTATGGGGTTTCAATATAGTTTCGATGGAATGCCCGCTTTTTCCAAGTTGCAATGGTACTAGGGTTGGAGTCTTTGATGCATGAAATTATGAATATGGTAAAATAAACTTGGGAGGCAGAATATTTGGATTGATACTGTCACTGTAAGCTTGGTTAAACCTATTGAAAGGCTTGGTAAGGGTTTCCAAGTAAGAATTAGTTATTGGTAAGTTAGTTGGTTTATCTTCTTAGTTGTTGTTTGGGTCTGCAAACCTATTTCCTCAACTTTACACGCCAATAACTTACTCAATCACCCAACGCTTCACACTTTGAAACACCCTTTATGCCCAACTCAAACATACTACAAAACTTCAACTAGTTCTTTTGGAACAAACACTTCAAACAATCTCTTATTCTCTGTCATGGACCCCAAAATAGGCCTATTTTACAAAGAGACTAATTAAGCCTACAAAAACTTAATCTTACCTTAAACTTTGTTGCCCCAAAGTTTGATAGAAATTCACTTACTAAACCCACTATATTTCACCTAAAATTTGCCTTATGAAAGATGTGTGATGCAATGGATGTAATCAGCAATGTGATCACTGTCACTCGAGGAATGATTCTGATAAGTTAGGATTTGTTGTTGGGATGATGGTTTTCTGAAGGGAGAAAGGAATTAGGCGGTTTGAGTTGTTGTCCCTGTAGATTGTGAGTGGAAAAGAGCATGACAAGTGAGGTTTAAGGTTAGGGTTTCATCAAAAAGGTGAGGGCAATGATATCCCTTGTTCTTTTAAGCATGTGCAGGCCTGAATAAAGGTGTTCGAGTTGGTTTGAAGGTTTTAGAAAGAGTGGAATATAGTTTTCCAAGTCACCCTCATGTTAATGGCTTAAAAAAAGGGTTTCATGAATAAACATTTGGGGAAGACAGTCTTTGCAAACCAAAGGGTGGATTTGGTGGTTTTGAGGGCTGGTGAGACCTACCCCATTGGTTTCTTGGGCTGGTTGTATGATTAGAGTGGTGTGTCTGCTGAAATTTGGCATAATTGGACTTGTGGACAGTGTTATTTCTTGTTTTTGTGCAAGTTGTTCCAAAAGAGTCGTATGTGGGTTTCAAGTATGTTGAGGGGGACTGAAATGGGTCTCTACAATGATGATCATTTGCAGGGTTTGTTAAGAGTTTGAGATAGTTAAGTTGACAAATTTGATTCTGTTGACCTTCAATGAAAAACATTCCTTTCTTACAGCCTGCATAAAATAAGAAGTGAGTCACAACCCACTCTATTTTTCATCTTGCAACTGTGATGTGCATTTTGTGTTCGTAACATATGAAAAATATTGAAATGGAGTGTTTTGCTGAAGGTAAGGGTTGTCATAAAACAAGAACATGAACTTCAAAACATTGTTTTGTTACAGTCTGCTTAAAATAAGAAGTGAATCACAACCCAATGTGTTTTCCATCGTGCAACTGTTATGTGCATTTTATGTTTGGAACATATAAAGACATATTGAAATGGAATTTTTTGTGAAAGAAATGGTTGCCATAAAATAAGAAGGTGAACTTTGAGACCTTGTTTTGTTACAATCTGCAGAAAATAAAAATGCTAGGCACAACCCACTGTGTTTTCCATCCTGTAACTATGATGTGCATTTTGTGTCTGTAACATATGAAAAGATATTGAAATGGAGAGTTTTCCTTAAAGTAAGGGTTGTCATGAAACAAGAAGGTGAACTTAAAAACATTGTTTTGTTATACTTTGCATAAAATAAGAAGTGACTCACAACCCAGTGCGTTTTCCACCATGAAACTATTATGTGCATTTTCTGTTCGAAACATATGAACAACTTTTCAAATGGAATGTGTGGTGAAAGTAAGGGTTTATATAAAAGAAGAAGATGAACTTGAAAACATTGTTTTGTTACGGTCTACATAAAATAGGAAGTGAGTCATAACCCACTGTATTTTCCATCATACAACTGTTATGTGCATTTTATGTTGGAAACATATGAATGGATAGGGAAATGGAATGTTTGGTGAAAGTAAGGGTTGTCATGTATCAACATCTTCTTTGTAGTTATGTAATAGGAAGCAATGCTTTGAGTTAGAGCAGGTTGTTAAGTGCAATGAATATAATTAGCGATATGAATATAAACTACAAAAATATACTTTCTACAATTCATTAGCTCAAATCATCTGATTGCAACAAATAGAATGTTCACATTATTTTCCATGTTGGAAAAGACACTGTCTGTACATAGTTAGTTAGTTATGAAAAAATTTCTTTCGCTTTCAATTCTTTTAGCAATTGTTTTGTATGTTTCTAATTAGAGAATGTTGTTTTATGTGCTGAAATTTTCGTTCTCTTTCCTTTCAGGCATTGTTCTTCTTGTTGTTCAACTAGTGTGTTGCCATATGCCCATTGGAGATACTGCACATGCTACCTCATTCAGTTCCAAACAATAGGTACAATCTCTTTAGTGCTAACATCATCTATATCTTCCACTTTGCTCGCTTATTTTTACACTATTTTCATTGCATTGACAATGTCTTTCCAATTAGAGAATGCAGGTGTACCTTCTGAAAAAGTTGTTTTGTCTTTCATTTCAAGAATTTTAGTACCTGATGTTGCAGTTCTATAGAAGATGTCCCACAGTTCTCGAGCATGGGTGGCTATTTGGTTGACCAACTACCACATGTATCTACCATGCAATATTTTTGCTCGAATTGAGGAATTGAGCCTCTCGTACAGGTTGCAGGATAAGATGTTAAGGAGAATTAATAGAAAAGGGCCAAACCGCACAGATTTGCACTATGATAATTATTCTCACTTCTTCAATGTCTTTGGTGTATGGGCACATATGGGCATGGACATTCAATATTACTATCTACAAATAGAGATTGTCAATTTATGTGATTGGCCAATGTCTCTTTACCGAGAAATTCAAGACCTTTTCCTAGTTGGATGCATCTGGAAGGTGTGCATTAGACCAACAGTTATCATACACAAGCACAATATTACAGACCAGCCGAGCATGAGGTTTATGAGATTCATCAAGGGGGAATCTCTAATTAGTAATCATATAGGTCCCGTGGAGGAATGGTTGTTGGTCATGTTCAAATTCGCCCACATTGTCAGGCCCTCATTTAGGTCGCTACATGAGAATTACAGGGTGCCAACATTGTATGTTGTCAATTCCACCTTGACAATCAGAGTGCGGAAAATACTTCGAGATGCTGAGAACATGGATATTATACCTATGTGTAAATGGTTGGCATAGTCCTCAGTGTTACCAGTATTAAATGTGGATTGTAATTTTCTTTAGATTGTATAATATTGAATCGAAATGTTTTTACATTTCATTGTGTGATGCGCATTGTTCTTATAAAATTTGGCGATAAACTTGAATACACTATTTTGTTACAGTCTGCATAATAGACACTATTGTCTTTCAAGAACAATTGAGAAGCGAGGGAGAACCCTTTGTGTTTTCCATTCTGCAACTTTTCTTGTGCATCTTCTCTTGGAAATGTATAAGGATATTGAAATGGAATGTTTGCTACAAGTAGTGGGCTGTTAGAAAATATAAAGGTGAACTTTAATACACTATTTTGTTACAGTCTGCATAATAGAAACCATTCTCTTAGAACAAGATTTCAGAGGTGAGGGACAACCCTGCATGTTTTCCATTTTGCAACATTTTTTTCAGCATAGTGTGTTGCAAACGTATAAGAAAATTGAAATGGAAATTCAAAATCTGTAAATGTCTCTATACATTGGTGACTTGCTAAGTTTTATTTGTGGAATATGAGTCCTTGTGTAATTTTATTTTGCAGAGGTTTTTGGGCATAGGTGACTCCATTCCAAGATAGGGATTGGTGAATTTATGAGTATTTGCAGACCATTTATTGGTTGTCCTGTCAGGACAAAATTGTCAAAAGGCATAGATTGAACAGTATTTGGAATTTTTGGGATTTCCTCCTTGAAAGGCTAAAAATAAATTGAAGAGTCATTCAAATAGATTATTTTACATGCCATGGAACTAATTTAAGATTTTAAGAGAGTCTTTTGTTGTTGTTTATCAAATTGAATGATTAAAGGAAGCCTAATTAAGTCGGTTATGAACAGTCTATTTTGAAAGTTCACATATCGAGATGTTTAAGTTGGGGATTGCTTTATGTTACTCATTTTTTGTTGGTTAAAGTGTTTTGAGGAATCTACTAAAGGTTTTTGGGCCTGGTTTTTAGTTTGGGTATTTTCAAATAAGGGTTTTTTGAAGGAAAGTTGCCTAAAAGGTGGAGTTTTTTAGTTTAGTCATCTGAGTTGTTTGCAATAGCATAGCGAGTTGAGTTGTTTGACCCCTGCATTGTCATCAAACATTTCCTGAAAGAAAGGGAAGTTATAAAATATGAATGTGAACTTCAATACATTTTCTTCTTATGGTGTGCATAACACTAATTGTTGTCTTTGAACAAGATATGAAAATTGTGGGACAACCCTATGTGTTTTCCATCCTACAACTTTTTGTTGTACATCTTCTCTTCCAAATGTATAATGATATTGAAAGGGAATGTTTCCTGCAAGTAAGGGTTGTTACAAAATATGAAGGTGAACTTTAATACACTATGTTGTTATAGTCTGCATAATAGAAAGTGTTGCCTTTCAAGAAGAATTGGGAAGCCCTTTGTGTTTTCCATCCTACAACTTCTTATAATGATTAAAAAAAAATTAGAGAAGTAAATTTACATCAAGAAAATCCCATGCAATGAAGTTGTAGTTTTGATCCATCAAACACCTAGCATTTTTTAAATTTTGCATGACTGAAAAAAAAGTGCACAAAATAATTGTTGTGAACCTTGGTTTCATACCCGCACAAATACAACAAATAAACACATTATTAGATAAAAATGCAAGATGAAAGAAAGATTCCCCATGAAATCCATTTACAAAACTTAGATAGAAAGGAAAAATGAAGAACAATACAATAAACCAAGTTTAATCTATCTAAGCTAAGAAAACACTTGATCCCATGGGGGAATTGGTGCCAATTGATGTGTCAAAATTGGCCCTTTCCCAACTCCTTAGTTACAAATGTGGATGATGTGTGGATAGTTTAATCTCGTTGATGATATTTTAGCATAACCTAGCTATGGAATTATGAAAACTATGAATACTTGAAGAGGAATGGGAAAAATTGGCTCTCAATGTGAAGAGAGTAACTTTGCATGAGATTGTGGATGTTGAATGAGAAGAAGACCCTTTCATTTATAGATTTCCAAAATGGAAGAGAGAGTGAAATTGAGCAATGTGGGATCATTCAGCATCCAATGGCTAAGTGCCACTTATCAAGACGTGAATGGTTGAAGGTTGTGCACATTTTGGCCAAAGTGCCAATAAATGCAATTAGGTGGAATTTGAATTTGAGGAAATGACATGTGAAATGGAAAAATGAATGAAATAAATGCCACTTGGCTCAATGCACAAGCACATGTAAGAGGAGTGAATTCCTTGTTGGAAGTACCCATCCACTTGGATTTTTGAATTCAAACTTGAGGGAATATTCCTTGTTGAGAGAAAATGGGCAATTAAATAAATCGAAGTAATTGATGTATTGTGTAAGTTGCATTCTCTAGAGGATTTTAGTGATTGAGCTTAACTTAATCAAGATTTGATTAATTTAATGAGAGGTTGGGTGATTTGATAATTTTGACACAAATTTATGAGTTGATTTAAATCAAGAATTGAGAAGAAAGATTTAATTAAATAAATGATTTGATTTATTTAACTAAAGGGTATAATGTTAGATTAAACCAAATAAGGTTTAATTTATTTAATTTAATGAGAAGACTTTAGAGACTTGATTTAAATAAACTGAATTATTTAAATAAAAAGAGATATAAGGTTAATTAAATTAAATTGATTAATTTAATCAATAGACGAGAAAGACCTAATCAAATAAATAATGATTTATTTAATTAAGAGATAGAAGGTGATGATAAGTTGAGAGTGTGATTCAGGAAGAAATATCATTAGTAGTCACGAGCAAGTGTGTCGAATCGAATTGTATATTTTCCATGTTTGCATTTTACCCCTCTTTGAAGCAATGTACTTGTTGCATTCATTCAAAGAATAAACTATTGTGATCAAATTTCAATTTTTATTTTTATTTTTCAAATCCCCCACTACTGCCCCAGCAGAAGGATTGTGCTGGTATATTGCCCCCTCGAGAGATCGCACGATTTTTTTTTTGATTTTTTGGATGATCTCGTGAAAAAAAGATGACAAGGTGCCTGATAGGTCCAAAAATGTCCCGAGATGCCAGAAAACATGTTAGAACATCAAAAAAGATGTGGAATGGTCCTCTATTGGACAAAAATAGGATCTAGGGGCCAAAACCCTTGCGAGATGGCCAAATTAGGTCAAAAAACCCTAATTCATGAGCTTAAATAGACCCTGAAGGGTCACTTTCAATACATTTGCACCTTTTGCCTTTATAATTTTTTTATTCTAAGCTTTGATCCTTGATCGAGATGGTGCAATGACAGCTTCCTAGGCACATGTCAGAGAGAGTATGAGTACAATAGCGACCAATCATTGCAAGACCCGTGGTATGTACCCCCATCTCAACTTTTAATTTCTCATTTTTCATGCATTAATTAGGGTTCCAATCAAATTTAAGTTGAGTGACGCTATATAAGGCCATTGAAAGTGTTAGGTCAGCGTCGTGCGGTCCAATATCGGACCGCATATGCAAAGAGCGTCGCATGACGTAGTTAGGAACTTTGGGTTTTCGGGGTCAAAGTTGATCGCATGCACAAATAGCACCTTGTGACACAGTTAGGAATTTAGGGTTGTAAAAGTCCACCACGTGGTGTAGTTTAGAACTTTCCAAACTACGTCGTATTTGCAAACAACACCGCATTTGTTGTTTCAAATGCGGAAATCCGACACGAGAGGCATAATTTTTTTACAAGACTTGACGCGGTTGTTTCCCTTGCATAGGAGGAGCTTAATATACTTCATTTGATGGAGCAAATATTACAGGGTATGCATGTATATCTTTAGAAGCAGCTTGGTATTCTTGGTCTCTAGTTTGTTGCCTACGTTCGTCCTGTTCGAACACATTTGGGTATGATGATAGCTTTGGCCGAGTGGTGGCATAGTGAGACTTCTTCCTTCCATCTTCCTACCGATGAGGCTACCATTACTCTTCAGGATGTCTAGTGCATTCTTTGATTGCCTATCCATGGAGCTAAAGTGATTTACGATCTAGACAAGGGTAGGGATGCCTACTTTGACATTATGAGAGTTGATGAGCTTATCCTTTCTGATGGAAAGATTGACCTAGAGCAATATCGGGGTAGAACGCCCACCTATAGATTGACTGTTGTTGCTTTTATTTTTGGTCTTGTGGCACCCGATCGGTGGGGCCGGTACTTTTGTCCAGGCTATGGACTGGCATGGCATCGGATGTGTGTTCATCAAGAGTGCTTTGCCTGGGGACCAGTATTTTTGGCCTCCCTATACAAATATTTGCATGAGTTTGCATACTTGGATAGTCAGGCCCTTGGGGCCGAAGTTACTTTATTACACATCTGGGCATGGGATCGGATCCTAGTGCTTCGTCTAGATGTCACACTAGTTTTCCTCGATATCGATGATCTTGTTGTCTAGCAGTATGGTGGGGCACAGATTGATTTTACCCACACTAGCATAGGTGGCCTTGCTTACTGGTGATGGGATCTTGATGAGATGAGAGAATTCGTCTAGAGACCCTGGATGGGCATAGGTCCATGGTATGATGATGCAGATCAACTATTTTTTTCTTGCCAGAACAGGTGGATGCAGGGTCGGGAGCATACCATGATAGAGCGGTATCTCCCAAACAGGGTGGCCTACCAGTTTGGAGATATGCGGCATAGGCTCAATGATTAGTACATAACAATTTTTTCCTGTACTATGAGAGAGACGGCACGAGACCAGCCCATCCCGACAACTGAGGCAGTGTCCTTCTTTAGATAGTTGGTGGCCCGACCATGGTCATATGATCAAGGGCTAGCAAATGCAGGGGTGACTCGGGCATATAGAGCCTTATTTAGACCTCCTTTGAGATTGACAGATGCAGCACTCCCACGACAGAGACCTAGAGGCAAATCAATCGGCAGGGGGAGAGGACAGGGGGGCACAGGTGGCAGAGATGGGGGCAGGGATGAATGAGGAGGTGGACCACCTCCTCATCGAACACCTCCTTGAGATGTCACAACAGCCACCTCCACGGGTAGAGGCACAGGTCGACCAACTAAGAGGTGGGGATAAAGCAGTCCCATCGTAGCAGCCAGCAGCATAGCCAGACCATAGAGATGTGTTGATCCAGTAGTTGCAGGGTCAGATTCAGGTATTGATTGCAAAGAGGGATGAGGCTCGACAATAGGTTGTGACACTTACTACCGAGAGAGACCAGGCTCGATCCGAGAGGGATCAAGAGATTGGTCGGTGGAGGCAGCTAGAGAGTATAACTTTATCATCCCAGGTCCGATCAGTTTCCCTATGGGCATACAAAGAGGTAGTCATAGAGGCTGAGTACTATCGACAGCATTACAAGCAAGTCGTGCCAGCAGCAGGCCGGGTGCCAGAATTTTATCTGCAAACAGGGATGAGGCCACCAAAGGACCACAGTGAGAGGCAGGTGGGAGAGGGCAGTAGCTAGCAAGTCTAGCCCTTGATCACAGACAATTTCCATTTTTGATTTATGGGCCCGATTACTACCCCTATTGTATTATAAATTTTGTATGCGCACTTGAACCAACTTTTGTACCATGACAGTAAATTTTTGATGATATATATGAGATGGTTCAGGTTTATGATATGTCTTGCAATGTATGATATGGTACATACATTTTAATTTCATGTGTTGTGAGATGTTTCTCTTTTGTATCTTTCTATGCATTTTTATGGTTATGTGGTAAATGATATGCTAATAATGATGTTTTGATGTGCAAATGATAAACGAAATGCAACTAATAAATTTTATGCAAATGATTAATGATGATGATGCATACTAATGATTTTTATTGTCCCCAATGATTTATGTATGATGTGTAATGATTTATTAAGATTCCTAGAATAAAAAATTTATATTATTCCTCATAACTTAAGATGATGATAATATGGTATGATCTATGATATGATATGCATTTATTCTAATGATTATATGGATGTAGGGTGTATGCATTAGCGATGTTTTGATTAACTATCATGATACCATGTTAATATGGAAAGAAGATAAAATAACTTAGATTCAATGAGTTAGTTAGGATGATGGTGATTTTCTTACCAGGAGTTGGGATTTTCAAAGGGTCAATTTCGTTATGTTTGATAAAACACCTAGGTACAATGGATCAAGGTATAAACAACCAGGATGGTGTTGTACCCAGTGTGATGTACTTTGACTTAACAATTAGATAGGAGTATTCTTGTTCACACTTAGCACACAAACTTTATTCAGGATACAGTTTAGACATTCTAAACATCTCGGGCCAAAACATAGGAAAGCAAGCTTTCCTATGTGGTCAACAAGATATCTAAAACATCCTCTCCACAAACCAAACAAAGTTCATATGACTATGTTATTTTACAAGTGTTTCCCACAAGCGCAATAGATAAAAGAGACAATGATCCTTGCCCCATTCCTTTCTCTCTAAACTTGTTTTTTGTAGGCATCATCGAGAGGTCCTTGGAATGAGAAAAAAAAGATAATCCAAAAAGACCAAATAAAGCAATCCCACAAGCTAATGTGCGTCATACCGCTAACCAAGACTAAAATACTGTGAGATACCTGATGCTTATGTCCATCGTGGGAAGGATTCATCCTAGGACATGTTGTGATCAAGGTTTTGGTGAGACTGATTGGGTGATAAGCTATTGATACTCTGAGTTGATCAACTTGCTTGCTTAGTGACCTAGACTTGAGACTTCTGACAATTAGGGTGTTTACTTTTGAACCTGCTAGACTTTCTTCCAACTGACTCACCAAAGGATGATGGTGATGACTGATTTTATTATGAGTAGTGACAATCATGGGTGAAAGCGAGATGAGATGAAAGCACCATTTTGGATTTTCAGATATTTTGAGGCTGTTTTTGGTATTTTTGAGATGTTTTATAAATTTTTTTGGTATTTTCGACATTTATGATGAAGAGACTAACCTAAAGACCTATCCTAGGGGTCTCGGGAGCTGATCCATAGATTAGCCTTGCCTATGTTATACATGCAGAGACCACGTAGTTCGACTGACGATAGACTTGACTCAATGATGAGATACATGGGCAAACGAGTTACCATTTTATTGCGACAAACGCCTAAAGATTGACTTAAAATATCTTAGGGGATAATCAAAGATCAAACATGCCTACGTTCAAGCTTAGAGAGGATGTAGTTCGGACAAGGTGGAAGACTGACAAGACTCAATGATGATTTTTTGAAGACTTGTAATATTTTTCCAATGTTTTTGGATTTTCAAATGATTTGGATGTTTTAGACTTTTTTATGAGTTTTCTGAATGTTTTTGGACTTTCTAATGCTTTGGGAAGAGCACACACAAAAAATATACATAAATCTGATCCAATGCTAGTTTCAAGAACATGCCCCCAACGTTAAGCGATAGACTACTTCAATAAAGGCAAGACAAAGTGAACTTAGGAATATGCCAAGTAGTAGTATGGTGGAATATGATACGAGCACAAGCTCAGGCTATGGTATGGATGTCAACGAGTGGATGGATAGAGGATTAATGAAATGTGATGGAATGAATGAGTGAGTCATGTAGATCCTGGTGGATGGGGAGTGATTTATTTATATTTGGTGCCTATTTGCCAGGTTTTCACCATAGTACTTCTCAAAGTGCCACTGAAGTGGTTTTCACTAGAGGATGATTTTTTTTCTTTACTGTTTTCAATCTTTTTTCTAATTTGTTTGGATTTTTGTATATTTTGAATGTTTTTGTTGTCACCAAGATGCCTATTTTCTAGGTTTTCACCAAGGTAACCATTTTTCAATACATTTTCTGATTTTTTTTGTATTTTTGGTTCTATACCTTGAAAGCTTTTATGCCTAAATTTTTTTGAGATGGGATTTGTTCAGAGCCTCTTGCAGAGGCTCACCTTTTGGTGCTGATAGTTGATAGGCTCCTTATTTATAGCCGGTTGTGATGATGAAAGGTCCCAGCTAGTTGGGTTCAAATTTACCTTTGCTCTTTGGATTTTGCACATTCCTTTGGTTCTCTTTCAACACAAGTTCATCGACTTGGAAGGTGTGTTTCCTGATCTTCTTGTTGTAGTTGTGTTTCAGGCGATTCTGATAGACTTGTAGAAGGTTGAGGGAATCCATGCGTCGTTCATCTACTAACTCCAGTTCATTCAATCTTGAAACTTGGTATTTCTCATCTGTTATGAGGTTTTGCAAAGATATTCTCAGTGATAGGAGCTCGATCTCAATTAGGAGGATGGCTTCTAATTCGTAGACCAAAGAGAAGGGGGTGGTTCTTGTTGGCATGCGAATGTTGGTGCGGTAGGCCCATAAGGCAGAATTTAGCGGCAGATGCTAGTCACGACCAGAGTTATTGGTTGTTTTCTTAAGGATTTTTAGAATGGTTTTGTTAGTATCCTCTGATTGGACATTTCCTTATGGGTAATATCGAGTAGAAAAGCAATGTTGGATTTTGAATTTGTTACATAAGTCATAAAAATCCTGATTCTTGAAAGGTGTCCAATTATTAGAGATAATGGATTGAGGGACACCATATCAGCAAATGAGATAGTTTAGGATGAACTTGGAGATCTACTTTCATGTTATGTAGGTCATGGGGATTGCTTCGACCCACTTCGTGAAATACTTCATGGCGGTGATGATGAACTTGTGGTCGTTGGATGAGGTGGGTGTGATTTTACCTATGAGATCAAGCCCCCGTTGTGAAAAGGGCCATGGTGTAACAATAGGATGGAGTTCTTGAGTTGGTGCATGGATAAGGTCTCCATGCTACTGGCATTCTACACACTTTCTAACAAACTCATGTGCCTCTCTTTCCATTGTTGGCCAGTAGTACCCGGTTCTTAGTAACTTCTTGGCCAAGCTCATACTGCTTGAGTGTGAACTGCAAGTGCCATTATGTACCTCAGTCAGAGCAGTCAAGGCTTCCTCAGGTTTTAAGCAACATAATAGTGTTTTGTCAATGCTCCTACGAAAGAGGGTTTCTCCTAGGATGACAAAATGTAAGGACCTTTTGACAAAGGTTCATTTAAGGTTCGGGGTAATGTCAACTGGGAGGACTCCTATCCTCAAGTAGGTGTAGATGTCATGATACCCAAGATCACTAAGACCAATGAGTTCACATGCATATTCATATTTTGGTACCTTGAAAGTGGGTATGAGAAGCTTCTCTACCAAGAATTCATGTTTTGAGACATTGTGAGGGATATCCAATAAGTATCCAATTGTTGCCATGGTGTCAACTGCTTTGTTCTTAGCCCTTGGTATCTTCTCAAAAGTGATATCAATGAATGATTGTTTGAGGCTTTCTACTAACTTCTTGAATGGTGTGAGCTTGTCATCCTTAGTTTGGTACTCACCATTGACTTGGTTGATAATAAGTTGTGAATCCCCATAAACCTTTAGTGCCATGATCTACCACTATTCTGCAATCTTGAGACCTATGGTTAAAGCCTCGTAGTCTACAATGTTGTTGGTACAAGGGAATGCCAATTTTTAGGATCTAGGTATACAATCCCCCTGTGGGGTGATGAAGAAAACACCGAATCCTGATCCATGTTGTGTGTGTGAACCATCGAAGTAGAGTTTCCAATGATCGACTATGCTGAGATTAAAGATGGACTCATCTAGAAATTCTTATATGAGTGGATTCTCTGAATAGATGGGAGCTTCTGCTATTTGGTCTCAATGACTTGTCCTTTGATTTCTTTTCACTCCACATATTCAATGTCATATTTTGATAGTATCATGACCCACTTATCCATCCTTCCTGTGAGCATAGCCTTTGACAGTAGATACATAATGGGATCTATCTTGGTGATGAGTTTGATTTTGTGTGCCACCATGTAATGTCAATTTTTTTTGAAGAAAACACTACTACTAGACAAGATTTTTCAATGAATAAGTAGTTTAACTCATGGTCGACCATTTTTCTGCCTATATAATAGATGGCCCTCTCTGTCCCATTTTCATCGTGTTGAGCTAAAAGAGCACCAAGGGCTAATTTTGTTGCTGAGATGTATAAGATCAATGGTTTTCCTACAATGGTTGCCATTAATATTGGTGGCATGAATAGGTATTCTATGATTTTATCAAATTATTGATTTCATTTGTCATCCCACTTGTATGCTACTCCCTTGTGGAGTAGATTTGAATATGAAATTTGTTTGTCTACCAGTTGTGCTATGAACCTTTGGTTGGATTGGAGTCTGCCTTCTAGGCCTCTAATTTTTTTTAGTGTCCTTGGTGCCTCCATGTTGAGGATTGCTTTGACCTTGGCGGGATCCACCTCTATTCCCCTCATTAATACTATGTATCCCAAAATTTTACCTGATTGCACCCCAAAAACATATTTTGTTGGGTTGAGCCTAACCATGTACTTCTCCAGTCTGTCAAAAATGGCACTTAGGGTTGCTATGTCATTTTGTCTCTTCTTTGATTTGGCCATTATATCATCCATGTAATCTTTGACTATTTTATGTATCATGTCGTGAAATATTAGTGTCATGGCCCTCTTATATGTAGCCCCTGCATTTTTAGCACAAATGGCATCATGTTCCAACAGTAGGTGCCCCATGGACATGTAAATGTCATCTTATGTTGGTCCTCTTTTTCACTCATTATATGGTTATACCCCAAGAAGCCATCCATCAGTGATAGCATCTCATGTGCAGCTGTCATGTCCACTATCATATCAATGTTAGGTAGTGGAAAATCATCCTTGGGACATGATTTTTTGAGGTCTCTGAAGTCTGTGCAGATACAGATGCCCCCATTTGGTTTTGAAACTAGTACAAGATTGGATACCCATTTTAGATAGTCAATTGTGCGTATGAAGCTAACATCCAAGAGTTTCTCTAATTCTACCTTGACTAGCAAGGCTATCTAAGGGATCATTTTCCTTCATTTTTGTCTTATTGGCTTCATTCCAGGGTAAACAGCCAAATGATGAACCACAACTTCTGGATCCAAACCTGGCATGTTAGTATAGGTCCATGCAAAATTTACCTTCCTTTCCTTTATAAATTTTGCTAGTAGTTCTTGTTCTTCTATCAGAAGCGACTTAGCATAGAAATTGATTTGCGGTGTTATCTTCATTCCCAAGTTGACAGGATTACACTATTCCGCCAAAACTGTTGATTTCTCTTGATGCAGTGTCGTAGGGGGGAGATTGAATCCTTCATATTTCGGTGCCTTAGAGAGTTTTTCACCATTAGATGCATCCTTTATTTTTACTATTCTTTGGTTAGAGAGTGCCACAGTGTGGTTTTCACTCAATAACTCTGAGCTTATTCTCGTTCTTTTTCTTTTGTGATTGAAGGACTCAATCATCTCCCCATAATATGCTTGAGTGTCTAATGTGATGTCAAAACCAGCCTTGTGATCTTTGAATGGAACTGCATCCATTACTCCCATGAATTCTGAGAGTGCCTCATCGTTTTTTAATGTGTCTAGAACCGGTGGTCCTTGTTGGTCATAGTCGATCAGTTGTGGGTAAACTAGGTTTACTTCATATGTTTGGCAATCCAACTCAATGGGTGAGGCCCTAATCATCAGTAAGGAGGAATCCTCAAAAAGAAAGAGAAGGCAAACTATGGTATCCTCATTATCACTACTGGTGTAGACATCAATTATGTCAAAAGTAAAATTATCTAGGGGTAGGCCTATGGGTACGGGTAATCAAAGGGCGGATGTCGATGTTTGAGGAGAGGATCTAACTATTCTACTGGCAGTACCTCTGCCACATATGGTTATACTTGGAGGGTTACATCTAAGGCCAAGGTTTCTCATTCTTCTTTCTACAATGATGGTTTCTAGTCGTCCATCACTATTTCTTCCCAGGCTTTCGTTCCTATTGTTTCACATACTAAACATTATTTGCAATGCTCTACTGGCTTCATCCATGGGTAGAGTGGGTGTAGGTCCTTCATCATGGTATAACATGCTTGAAATGTCTTCTTCAACGATATTTTCCCAACTTAGGTCTCCTCAAAAATAGTATCCATAATGGTTTTCCCTAAAAGTGTGGATAGGTGTTTCAGTTGATTGAGGTTGCCCATGCGACCTAAGATATTATGGTAACTCTCCTATAACAAACACACTCTTCTTCATTCTATAGTCTCCACACCCATTGCCTTGGATCATGAGCTTGATTTTAGATATATCAAGGATGGAGGGTGTCTTTGTCACAGAAGTGGAGGCAAGGTTAGATGGGTCTATATAAGAAGTGGATGGACCTTCATCATTTTTTGGTACTTGGGGGATTATGTAAAACTTGGCTTCCAAGTTTTTGCAATAGGCAAATGGTTCGGGATCACCATGTATTGTTACCTCCTCATTCTGGTATAAGAATTTGACACATTGATGGAATGTTGAGGTGATCACCTTCATTCCATGGATCCATGGGTGTCCTAGGAGGATATTGTATGGTAGGTTGAGATCAAGCACTTGACAAGTGGTTTCCATGGTTGCTAGCCCAACTTGGATTGGGATTCATATAGTGCCTTGAGACACTCTTTCTTGATCATCATATGCTCTTATGGTGATGCCTTTGTTCTTGTCGATGGAGTCCTCTGAGAGTCCCAAGTTCTTTATGAGTTTGAGGGAACAAATGTTAAGGCCTGCACCTCCATCCACCAAGACCCTTTTGACTTTCTTTTTGTGAATCAACACTTTAAGGTAAAGTACACGATTGTGAGATGGCTAGGCAAGGAAATCTTGATCGGAGAATGTGAGGAGATTTGGGGTAATGATGTTACCAACCATAGCCTGGACTTGTTGTGTATCAAGGGTGGCAGAGATGGTGGATGCAACTAATGCTTCATCAAGGATTTAACTATGGACAGCAGAAATTTTTAATAATTCCATGATGGAGATTTGGGCGGGAGTTCTCTTTAGCTAGTCGATGACACTATAGTCATAGGGAACGGATTTTGTACTTGAAATGGGGATCTTAGATGGTTGTGATTCCCCTACAATAGTGACCTTTCCACCAAGTGTGGTGACTCTACAATCGGCGTTGGCTCCTTTGATGCTAATGACAGTGACTATTTCGTTTACACATGCGACAATCTCTTCATATACAAGGTTAGCACTAGCATACTTTTGCTTCCCTTTGTTGTTCCCTTGGTTATTTCCTTGATTATGATTCGACATCAGATTTTTGTATATTTTAAAGTTCTAATTTCCAGCTGGTTGTTCAATGTTTATGATCTTGTCCTCAATGAGGTCTTGGATGATGTTTTCAGCCTCATGCAATTTGTGTTTGTGTGTCCCTTGATTTTGTGAAAATCACGGAGGAGGTTTTCGTTGTACCATGGTGGTTTTGTCATGGGTTTTGCATATTGCTCAAAGTTGGAGATGTTGATAAGGTTTTCCTTGACCAGCTTCTTCATTATGGATTCAATTGATTCTCCAAGGGTCGTGAACTTCCGCTTGGGAGGATACTTGTTTCGGGGAGGTGGTCCTCCTTGATTTCCCAAGTTATTGATTTGGTTGTTAGGAAGTGGTTGTTGTTGTGCCACTGTATTAGTTTGCACGTTATTGTGATTGTGATTCTATGGCTGGAGATGAGTTTGGATGTTCTGTTTAGGAGCATTTATGACCACCTTAGCATCGACCACTCCGTTGTTTGTGATATTTTTGTTCCTCGACCATGTTCGAGGTTTATTGTTATAATTATTGGACAGGTGGTTATCGTATGGTGGAGGAAATTTTGATGTGCCTCCTCATGTACTAAGGGCTCTTTCGATATTGAGCGCATTTGTGATCAACTGATCATATGTTGTGATGCATTGCATTTTTAAGTAGAACGCCAAGTTTTCATCTAGATTGGATATGATTGTGCAAACTTGTTGTTCTTCTAGCATAGTCCACTTGCTCTGATTGGCCTCGGATTGCCATCTTTGCAAGAAGCATGTGAATAGCTCTCCGTTTCTTTGTTTGAGTGTTGATAGTTCTTCCAAACTAACGTCTACACCCATGTTGAAAGCATAATTTTTAAGGAATGCTTTCACGATTTACTGGAATTTTTTAATGCCTATGGGTAGGTGAGAAAACCATTCTATGGAAGGACCAGTCAGACATTGTGGAAAAATTCACATCAGATATGTGTCATCATATGCAACCACATTGCAATGCACTTGAAATTCCCTGACGTGACTTTTAGGGTTTCTCGTTCTATTATATTTATCGAATTTGGGGATTTCAAATCCCTTTGGGAACAATATCATTGTGAGATCTCTCTCAAATGGATAGGGACACAAGTTGCCCAGAATTCTGGTCATTTTTCCTACTTGGAGGTCCAGCACCTATTGCGAGAGCAGTTTGATTTGTGTTGCAACATTGTTGTGCGGATCGGGAAGTGGGATGAATGTGTTTTGATGTGTTTGGGGTGTTTGTTTGATGAGAGGGGTATTGGTGGGAGTTTGCTGCAAGCTCTGTTGTGCGTTAAAGGCCTGCTGATATACCTAAATTTGTGTCAACAATGCTTGTTGTTGATCTTGTTGTTGTTGTTGTTCCAACGAAGCTTGTTGTTGGTCCAATTTTTTTGTTCCCATAAATCTTGTTTTTGGTCTATTTTTTGTTGTGCCAACAAAGCTTTTTGTTGGTCTAGCTGATGTTTCACCAACAAAGCTTGTTGTTGGTCTAGCTATTGTTGCACCAACAAAGCTTGTTGTTTAGCTTGTTGATGTGCCTAAAAATCTTATAGGGCTTGTTGGTATGCTTGTTGATGAATTCCTTGCAATTGTTCTCGGTATTGTTCTTCCGCCCGTTGATCCTAGTTTTGGGCTTGAGCTTGAGCTTATGCTTATTGGGTTGATTTCAAGGCTTGTGTGGCTTGTTGGGCTTGTGCAACTTGTGCAGCTTGTTGGGAAGTTAGTTGTGCTTGCACTTGCTGAGTAGCCTGTTGTGCATCTTGTTGGTTTTGTTGAAGTACGCTTTGATGGTTGGCCTTTTGGACAGCCTGAATCATGGTGATGAATGAATTCTTTACTTTGTCTTTTGTTGGGATTGGTGGTGGATTAGGAATGGTTCTAACCATTGTGACGGGTGGAGGGGTTGTGTTGGTAGACAAGACTTGGGTTGTTGGTGGTGTGGTTGAGATGCTTGGTCCTTGAAAAGGTATATTTTGAGGGATTTGAGGATCAACTAATGTATTGACTATGGTGGCTTGAGTAGTTATCAATTGTTGTGATGTTGTTGGCAAAAGGAGAGGATTCAATGTGATGCTCGGATTGCCTTGATTTGAGAAAATAGCGGTGGGTAGGGGGGGAAGACCCAACCCAAGAGGTGATATGGATGTGAGTGGTAATGGAGGGAATGATGGTATATTCCCTTGGAAGAGTGATGATGAGAATGGGTCAGTGACTCCTATTGTTCCAAAGAAACCATCCTCTCCTTGTGATAGAGAAGTTTTTATATTTAATAGATAGGTTGGTGTTGCATGGAATGAGGATGAATCTACATGATTATGAAAAGTGACTGGGATGTATGGGTCTAATGGATTTACAAGGATGGAACTATCCAGTGTGGTGTTGATATTTACCTCTCTATTGTTTACAAGGCGATACTTTTGTAATTCACGAAACATGGCACTTCCTTTGTTAACAATTGGTGAGGTTGATGTGATTGTCGATATGGTTTAGGGAATTTCTTGAGCGATGTTTGGAATTGACATTGGGGGTATGCTTGCAAGAGGCCTTTCCATACTAGTGCCTATGTCAAGGTCAGAAGGGAACTGGACCCCTCCTTTCGTTAACGTGTGTATGTATAGAGAAGGATTAAGTTTAAGAATAGCATTGACAATTGTATGATTCTCTGGATTTTGAATCACTTCAGTTATCTCCTTTTGTGTCATTCCCAAGTCCTCGTTGATGATTTCCTCTGCATAGCCTTCCTCTTGAGAATTTTTTGATGGTAGAGAAGATTTTTTTGGGGGATTGCTTGATCCCTTAAGGTTTACTTCCGTAGTTTCTTGACTTAAGTCACTCAAATTTTATATTTCTTTTATGTTTTCCATGTTCCTCTTGTGTTGTGATCTTGTTTGAACCATAAAATAGGGATCGTTTGATCTTAATCTTTAGGCCCAATTGAGGAGAAGAACTAGGAGAGTCCAAGGATCAAAAGGGGGATGATGGGGATGAGATAAAAGGATGAGGTGAATGAGTGAAACTTTTGGAGAAAATTTAGGGGTGATGCTAAAAAATTTAGGGTTTGGATTGATTTGATTTTGATAGTTTGACTAGGTGTGTTAAGCCAAACAAGATGATGGTGGACTTGTAAAACCTAGGAAGTTGTGTTATCCTAGAGAGAACTCGCACAAGAGAATAAATTGGCTAAGTGTGTTAAGCCAATCAAGGTGATCATGAACTAGTAGAACTTAGGAAGTTGCATTATCCTAGAGGTAAATTTGTTCAAGAGGATTGAAAGTTTGACAAGGTGTATTAAGTCAAACAAAGTGTTGCTGATTTTTCCTTTAATTTTAGCATAAATGAATTTTCAAAGTTCTCAAAATTTTGTTGGTGGGATGAAATTTTATTGATGAAGAGACGGATGAGAGTGAAGATTTTGATCCTATATTTTGACCTAGACAAGACTCTTTGTTACAAGACCTCGATATTGAAGACCATGCCTTACTTCCTATGTGAGAAAAGAAATTTTTTGGAAAAGAGTTGGATTTTGTTGACAATAGAATTCATACAAACTTGGGTTGTTCTTTGAAGCCTTCTTGTAGAAATTATACACCAACCTTTCTCTAACTTTGAAAATCATTTCAAGATGCTCCTCACGAGATTTCAGACTAAGCTTCTTGAACTTTGGATTTTGGATTTTGACCTTGCGGGAAATCATTTGAGAACACACATTCGTGAGGTCCAATTGTTCTTATCTTTGCTTAGTGAGTTTATTTTTACCACAAGTAGTTCTTCAATTAAAGTTTCAAACTAAATGTCTATGTCTTCATTCCTTTTCATTTCACAAGGTCCATTATGTGAAAATTGGGGTTTCAAGAGCATAGTTCACTAAGTTGACTTTAGTGAAAAAAAATGACGACTAAGCCCAAGTACTTAGAAACCTCTAAGGATAGTATCCCTAGGGTAAGCAAGAGCATTTATATTTTTCAAGGGTATTTGTTTCCTCTAAAGGGTTTGAAATTTTTAAGTTCTTATTGAATGTTTGTTTTCCAAAGTTTTAGATCCAAGCAAGTGTTTTGATTCCAATAACATGCACAACCCTGGTCTGAAAAGACAATATTTGTTGGGTTTTCACTTGGACGAATCCAGCTACGCATATTCAGTGTGGATGATTATATGTTTGACCACACAGGCTCCCCCTTACAGTGTACTCACTTCTCAGGTCAATCAAGCATCAATACCCATGAATCTCCCATGGCATACTTTTCATCTCTACAATAAAAATGCATGTATAACATGGGGCGGCTTTAAAGGACATGACCTTTTTCACCAGCAAATAGATAGCATATTTGGTCTTTGCTAAAACAAGGGTTTTAATGTGGGAATTTTGTTCATGGGGGACTATACAATACAGTGAGAGACCATTGTTGCCCTTCTCGTCGGAATAATCCTCATGATTCTTGAACTTTCCTCGAGAATGCACACTTATATACCGATTGGAAGTCGCTTGGCTTTAGCGTGTTCCTGGTTGGGTCATTCCCTTGGGTGATTAATTTTTTCCACAAGGCAGGCCCACTAGGATAAACAAAATCAAGCTAGCATGTGTCTTAGTTCAATCGACCTTCATTGAAAAAAAAAGGGAGAACACTCAAAATATACCATGCTCACACTCGCATGATTGGTTCAATTTTAATTCCAAAATGAAATGTGGAGGCAATTATTTTACTCAACTTAAGATCATCAAAAGAAATTTTGATTCTCAAGATCATCATGAGGTGCGAGAGAAGTGAATACGCCATTTTGATGATATTATCTTGAATAAATAATTACAAAATAAAATAGGACTTATTCATTTTAATCCCACAAAGAAAAATGAATTCTTTTTAAAGCACCAATTCAAGTGTGGAAGTTGCCTTGTTCAATTTTTAAACCTCAACCAAATCTAGTAAGATTTTTTCTAAGGTTCTTTTTAAGTCCCTTTGTTTGCAACTTTTGAAAAGAAAATTTGTGTTGTTACTTTTAGAGCCCAAAAGAAAATTTAGTGTTTTCTAAAGCATGGAAGGTAAGAAATCCTTGAAAGAGATTTGAGAATTCTCTAAAGTTTTAAACAACACTATAGTGTTCAAAAACACTTAGTCTAAGATGGGAATGATGTCATTATGTAACCTTCCATTTCTCTTTCTTCCTTGTCCTAACCTACAAGATGATAAAAACCAGAGAATACGGGAACAACAAACAGATCAATAACTCAAAAATCTAAAAACAAAAAAGGTACATGTTGAAAAAATAATTTTTGAATTTTTGATCATTTTTCAATGGCACGGTTAGTGAATGCGGCATAGTTTAGAACAAATGCAACGTTATATAGAATTGCACCTTTCACTAAGTGTGATGCTCTGTAGAAACAGAGAGCATGGGTGCGGCGGAGTTTTACCAAGCAGCGTAGTTTGTAACTCAAAAATCTACAGCCAAGTTTAAAAATTTGAATATTTTGAGCGGGAACGCGGGTGCGGTGCATTTTGGAATAAATGTGGTGCAATATAGCACCGCACCTCTGAAAGTGGTGTAATATAGCACCATGGGACTGTGTGTGGTGCAATTTCCTATGTACAAAAAAAATTTAAAAAGCAAGAAAATATTGAAAAACGTGATGAAATCTTTGAGATTTTCCTTCCTTCTAGTGCCAAAATATGAACCTTGGTTTCATACCTGCACAAATACAACAAATAAACACATTATTAGATTAAAATTCAAGATGAAAGAAGGACTCCCCACAAAATCCATTTACAAAACTTAGATAGAAAGGAAAAATGAAGAACAATACAATAAACCAAGTTTAATCTATCTAAACCAAGAAAACACTTGATCCCATGGGGGAATTGGTGCCAATTGATGTGTCGAAATTGGCCCTTTCCCAACTTCTTAGTTGAAAATTTGGATGATGTATGGACAGTTCAATCTCCTTGATGATATTTTAGCATAACCTAGCTATGGAATTATGAAAACTATGAATACTTGAAGAGGAATGGGAAAAATTGGCTTTGAATGTGAAGAGAGTAACTTTGCATGAGATTGTGGATGTTGAATGAGAAGAAGACCCTTTCATTTATAGATTTCCAAAATGGAAGAGAGAGTGAAATTGAGCAATGTGGGATCATTCAACATCCAATGGCTAAGTGCCACTTGTCAAGATGTGAATGGTTGAAGTTTGTGCACATTTTGGCCAAAGTGGAAATAAATGCAATTAGATGGAATTTGAATTTGAGGAAATGACATGTGAAATGGAAAAAGGAATGAAATAAATGCCACTTGGCTCAATGCACAAGGACATGTAAGAGGAGTGAATGCCTTGTTAGTACCCATCCACTTGAATTTTTGAATTCAAACTTGAGGGAATATTTCTCTTTATTCCTTGTTGAAAGAAAATAGGCAATTAAATAAATCGAAGTAGTTGATTTATTGTGCAAGTTGCATTCTTTAGAGGATTTTAGTGATTGACTTTAACTTAATCAAGATTTGATTAATTTAATGAGAGGTTAGGTGATTTGACAATTTTGACTCAAATTTATGAGTTGATTTAAATCAAGAATTGAGAAGAAATATTTAATTAAATAAATGATTTGATTTATTTAAATAAAGGGGATAATGTTAGATTAAGCCAAATAAGGTTTAATTTATTTAATTTAATGAGAAGACTTTAGATACTTTATTTAAATAAAATGAATTATTTAAATAAAAAGAGATATAAGGTTAATTAAATTAAATTGATTAATTTAATCAACAGAGGAGAAAGACCTAATCAAATAAATAATGATTTATTTAATTAAGAGATAGAAGGTGATGATAATATGGGAGTGTGATTTAGGAAGAAATGTCATTAGTAGTTAGGATCGAGTGTGTCGAATCAAATTGTAGATTTTCCATGTCTACAATTGCAATTTGGAAAACCCAATGTTGGGTTTCAGTTATTTGAATGTCCTTGTTTAAATGTAAAGGGTTGTCTCATGGTGGGCCGCTTGCTTCTTAACACCCACGGTATTGCAACATGGAATGTTACAAAATAGTATGAATGTCTTCGAAATCACACATTCGATTGTTGTGTTTAAATTTCAGTCGATTGAAAAAAAACTGCACAAAATTATTGTGAATGGGAAATACAGTGTTGGGTTTCAGTTATTTCAATCTCCCTATTTAAATTGAAAGGGTCGTCTCATGCTGGGTTGCTTGCTTCTTAACACCCACGGTTTTGCAACATGGAATGTTACAAAATAGTATAAAAGTCTTCCAAATCACACCTTCCATTGTTGTGTTTAAGTTTCAAGTATATAAAAAATGGCATGCTTCATAGCACACTGCATTTTTCAACCTCCACATCACAACATACCCAAGCCCTTTTTGGTTTTAAAACCAGTATATCTAGGTGTGCACATTGTGTAGTGCATGTTGGAAAACACAATGTGTTTTGAAGCTTGCCTTTACTTATACCCAACCTTTATCTTGTAATGAAAATATACAAATGTATAGATGGTTTTGTATTTTATCAAATAGCACATCTCTCATTTAAGGGGGACTCTATTAACTCTCAACACATAGTGTGATTCATAGTATGCACTTCATTTTGTTTTGCAACAATTCATGTTGGAAAACCCTAGGTGTTAAGAAACAAGCAACCTAAATAGTGTTGTAAAAGCCTCTACAACACTGTTGGATAGTACCCGTCACCTCAATTTGGTTAGTATTCTCCTCCAAGTCATCTGCGTGCACTCAGACCTTCAGCTTTCCCTTTCAACGTGCAAACTGTAAACAAAATAAATAGTATTTTCACCTTTCTTTCTCAAAATAGAAAAGGGCCACATCATTCCCTTCCACTTTTCACATGCCATACAAAAGAAACTTGTCGAAAAAGCTAACCCGCCCACTTTTTTTCCCAACAATAGGAGGAAAACCCCACATGACAACACCGTTAACTCCTACCTAACCATCTCTCGGATGTTTGGTCCCATCTACCAGTTTCATCACTTTTTCTTTCCATGTATGTTGTTATTCTAATAGCTCTTTTACAATTTGTCTATTTATCTATAATATTTAGAGCCAAGTAATGTAGGCCAAATTTTCAATTAAGTTATTGCAACCCATTGGCTTTACAATTTCTATTTAATACAGTGCATATAACTATTTCAAGTAATGACTTGTTATATCTGCACATATTTTTGTGGTATGGTGGTCAGATCAAAACATACTCAAAAAGAGCAGAAATAGGATATAGAATTATCATTCTACAAAATTTCCATTAGATGTTAAAAATGAACCATTTATAACCTACTAAATATTCTAGACAAATAGAAAATTTGTAAAAAGAACTATTATGAAAACACTTACGAACCACAAAAAATGACAGATGATGGAAAACTAATATTAAATAGAACTTTTATATATGGAGAAATATTCAACTCGAGAGAAAGAAAGGATATTTAAATTCGGAAAGGATCATAGGATGGACTCTCAAGATGATGTATTTTGACCATTTCGTTAAATAGGAAATACTCACAAAAGCCTTTGTTGCTACTCACATTTCAAAGTGAAGAACGCGGTTCAAGTGAAGAACCCAGTTCAAGTGAAGAAAATTTTGTTACACCTTGTCTAGATACTGATACAATTTTAGCTAACCACGAATATGGTCCAAACTCAAAATTTTTACATGCATTTCCCTTGAACTGGGTTCTTCCTTCAACTGGGTTCTTCACTTTGTATGTTGTTTGTAAGTAATTTCACATACTTACATGTCCACATATAAACTCTTTTGGTAAAATATTTCAAATTAGTGCAAAACACTTAAGAATCACATAAAAATGTTGATTGAAAACCCCAACATTTCACAATTTCAAACAAATCAGCACTTCTAAATGCATAATAAATTTTGGAAATTTAACTGTCCACTACTCTTGCGATTCAAACTATGGAAGCCATAATCACCTATATTTACTGCAGAAGGTTCACAGCTCCTGAAGCATCCTTCTCAATCCACCTACCCTTAATATTTGTTCAATTTTCTTTCCTCGCCTATACAAACCACCTAGAAGAAAGACAAGTGTTAGTGATAGATTAAATTGGCAAATTAAAGACATTTGGTGCTAGATATAAAAAAAATTATTCCAAATTTCACCAATATACAATTTATATGTCCTGTTGAGTGCAAAATGCCAGCTTGTACAGACAATAAACAAACATATTAAACTATACATTGGGAATTTAATTTTCAATTTAACCTATCGCTAACACTAGTATATATATCAACAATCATATCTTCCATTTTTCTATTCTTCTGGAACTGTGAAGCAATGAACGTTCATTATGTTGGATCAATTCATTTGTTCCAATTAGGAATTAGGAGAAAGCTAACTCATAAACAAAAAGCACCTATATATGTAACATTAGATAAAAATGGCATTTCATTTCCCTCATTTCATTCGACCAAATTAATGCTCGCACTATTTGCAGTGTTGGAAAATACAATGTCTCCATATAAGGTGTTAAGAAACAAGCAACCCATATAGTGTTGTAAAACCCTCTGCAACAGAGAGGAGATAGTTTGTTTTCCAACTATGCAAATAATGAGATCAATTCATTTGTTCCAATCAAGAGAAATCTAACTCATAAACAAAAATCACCTATTTATGTAACATGAAAACAAAATGGCATCTCATTTTCCTCATCTGATTCGACCAAATAAATGCTCACATTATCTACACAGTTGGAAAACTCGCTATCTCGATATAAGGTGTTAAGAAACAAGCAACCCATATAGTGTTGTAAAACCCTCTGCAACAAAGAGGAGACAGTGCGTTTTCCAAGTGTGCAAATAATGCGAGCAATTCATTTGTTCCAATCAAGAGAAAGCTAACCCATAAACAAAAATCACCTAAGTATGTAACATGAGATAAAAATGGTATTTCATTTTCCTCATCTGATTTGACCAAATAAATGCTCACATTATTTGTAGTGATGAAAAACACATTGTCTCGATATAAGGTGTTAAGAAAAAAGCAACCCATATAGTGTTGTAAAACCCTCTACAACAGAGAGGAGACAGTGTGTTTTCCAACTGTGCAAATAATGCAAGCAATTCATTTGTTCTAATTAGGAGAAAGCTAACTCATAAACAAAAAGCACCTAATTATGTAACATGAGATCAAAATTGCATTTCAATTTCCTCATCTGATTCGACCAAATAAATGCTCACATTATCTGCACAATTGGAAAACACACTGTCTCCATTTAAGGTGTTAAGAAACAAGCAACCCATATAGTGTTGTAAAACCCTCTACAACAGAGAGGAGACAGTGTGTTTTCCAACTATGCAAATAATGCAAGCAAATCATTTGTTCCAATCAAGATAAAACGGCTTCGTAAACAAAAAGAACCTAAGTATGTAACATGAGATAAAAATGGCATTTCATTTTCATCATCTGATTCAACCAAATAAATGCTCGCATTATTTGTAGTGTTGAAAGACACACCATCTCTATATAAGGTGTTAAGAAACAAGAAACCCATAGGGTGTTGTAAAACCCTTTGCAACTCAGATGAGATAGTGTGTTTTCCAACTTTGCAATCATCTTATTCGACCAAATAAATGCTCACATTATTTATAGTGTTGAAAAACACACTATCTCCATCCTTGACCGCAAGCCCCTCCCCAGCTAGCAAACTAAAAAATCAAAATGTGGAAAATGCCTATGCACTGCAGCAAGCAATGCATTTGAGGGGTTTCTAGTGGTTCAGCCACCTGCAACTCTATTTTCCTCGCTGGAGCATCCTTCCCACCCACCAAACTCGAGAAATGAAAAATGTGGAAAATGGCAATGTTAGGTGCATTTATCTAGCTTTTTGACTTTAGGAAAAAAAGCACCTATGTATGTAACATGACATCAAAATGGCATTTCACTTTCTTCATATAATTTGACCAAATAAATGGTCACATTATTTGCAGAGTTGGAAAACACACTGTCTCCATATATAGTGTTGTAAAACCCTCTACAACTGAGAGGAGACAGTGTGTTTTCCAACTGTGCAAATAATGTAAGAAATTTATTTGTTCCAATCAGGACAAAGCTAACTCGTAAACAAAAAGCACCTATGTATGTAACATGGCATTAAAATAGAATTTTCATTTTCCTCATCTGATTCGACCAAACAAGTGCTCACATTATTTGCAGTATTGGAAAACACATTATATCGATATAAGGTGTTAAGAAACAAGCAACCCATATAGTGTTCTAAAACCCTCTGCAATTGAGAGGAGATAGTGTGTTTTCCAACTCCGAAAATAATGCAAGCAATTTATTTGTTCTAATCAGATAAAGAAAGCAAAATGACATTTGGACTATAGCAAAGAGTTGTTCAAAATTTTGAAACTGAACTTCATTACATTCTTGGAGCATAGGAGCCAGCTAACTACTAGACAAAAAGCACCTATGTACATACAAAAACATATGAAAAACATACATAGCAACATACATGGAAACATACATAACATGACAAGACGTCATAGTGCGGGGCCGGCCAAATGGGCGATCATTGAGTAAATCAATAGACGAGAGAAAATGTCTGGTGATGCTTAGGTAGGAGTTAACAACGTTTTCAAGTGGGTTTTGCTGCCTGTTGTCGAGCGAAAAAGGCAGGCGGCTTAGCTTTGTCAACAAGTTTCTTTTGTCTACCACAAGAAAAGTGGAAGGGAATGACATGCACCTTTTCTGTTTTGAGAAAGAAAGGTGAAAATACTATTTGTTTCCTTCTATTGGGCCTTTTTTGTTTCAAGAAAGAAAGTGAAAATATTGTTTTCTAGCAATAAATAGTCATTCATTTCTTCAATGTTCATAGTAGAATGGAAAAATGGAACATACATAGAGTGGATATACATACCTAGGGAGCTCTGAACACCTGCAACTCCTCCCATTGCTATCCACCAAAATGTCGTTGTCCAAAAATAAATGGTAGCTTGTCTGGGCTTTTTGATATTTGCGAATAATGGTTTCAAATGCCACGTTTTTGGATTTTTGTCCATGCCGAAAATTATTTTGAAAACCCACCGGCATTGACACATTTTCTCGGTGATGGTTGCAAGCATTGGGCCTTTTCTATTTCAAGAAAGAAAGGTGAAAATACTATTTTTTTTGTTTACAGTCTGCACATTGAAAGGGAAAGTTGAAGGTTTCAGTGCACGCAGACAAGTTGGAGGACAAAACCGACCAAATTGAGGTGACAGGTACTATCCAATAGTGTTGCAGAGGGTTTTACAATACTATTTGGGTTGCTTATTTCTTAACACCTAGGTTTTTCCAACATGAAGTGTGTACTATGAATCACACTATGTGTTGACAGTTAATAAAGTCCCCCTTAAATGAGAGATGTGTTATTTGATAAAATACAACACCATCTATACATTTGTATATACATATTACAAGACAAAGGTTTAGATATAAGTAAAGGAAAGCTTCAAAATGCATTGTGTTTTCCAACATGCACTACACAATGTGCACACCTAGATATACTGGTTTAAAAACCAGAAAGGGCTTGCGTATGTTGTGATGTGGAGGTTGAAAATTGTAGTGTGTTATGAAGCATGCAATTTTTTATATACTTGTAACTTAAACACAACAATGGAAGGTGTGATTTGGAATACATTCATACTATTTTGTAACATTCCATGTTGCAAAACCGTGGGTGTTAAGAAACAAACAACCCAACATGAGGCAACCCTTTGCATTTAAACAAGGAGATTCAAATAACTGAAACCCAACACTGTGTTTTCCATTCACAACTATTTTCTGTGTTCTTTTTTCAATCGACTGAAATTTAAACACAACAATGGAATGTGTGCTTTGGAAGAAATTCATACTATTTTGTAACATTCCATGTTGCAATATTGTGGGCGTTAAGAAGAAAATGACCCACTATGAGACAACCATTTACATTTAAACAAGGAGATTCAAATAACTGAAACCCAACATTGTGTTTCCCGTTCACAATTATTTTAAGCAGTTGTTTTTTCAGTCCACTGAAATTTAAACACAACAATGGAAGGTGTGAATTGGAAGACATTCATACTATTTTGTAACATTCCATGTGATGAGCCCATAATATGGCTATAATTTGGATGTCATGATTTCAAATTTAGAAACTCTTGTTCTCTTTTTATGAATGTTTAAACTCTATGGTTACAAATTCTAATGTTTATGGGTAGTATTTGATGATAAGAAATCCTATACTTTTGATGCATAAATACCTTAGCCTATCTATAATCATAGCCCTGTTTTGACTTCCCAATTGACTGGTGTGATGAATGTAGTGTTTGAATAAATAAGATGAATTGAATGCATGTGATTAATGAAGAATGTCATGCTATTATGAGTGCATGCATTCTTGTGCCTATATTGCCATGTGTTCTACAGGTTGTTGGAGCTGATATGAACAAGTCAATACACAACAGAACTCGCGGGAAAAGGTCGTCTTCAGTGCACCAGCGAAGGAGTCGTTCAAAGCACGGATTCTTTTGTCCGAGTCTTTGGGAAAGAACCAAATGAATCATCGATCTAGGAAGGAGTGGAGCTCTAGATTTCCTCTGAGACAGTTGAGCGGATAGACTCGCATTTATGAAGTCTGTTCCTCCATCTCAGGTGGCATTTATACCCGCGGCTTCCTCTATTAGTTAGTTAGTTAGTTAGTCGTTTTTCTTTAAATAAAGGTTCCTCCTGCGCGAGTGAACAAGGGGTTGATCAAAAGAGAGTTTAGACTAGAGCATAGAGATACAATAGATTGTAATTGTTTACTGTTATAATGAAGAACAAAGCTTTGCATTAAGTTTCTTACAAGCAACAACATGTATGAGATTCAGAAGTATGAATAAAAACTGATGAAGTTTTGAGTTCTATTCCTGCGTAATTGGTTGATGCTTGCTAAGGGGGCCCACTTAGTGAGTATCTATAGTTAACTATTTGCTTTCTGTTATTTATCTATTAGAATTCCATTTTCGTAAGCTTTGATGCAAACTCAATCTTAAACTATTCCTGCAGCATAAGGAATCCATCCCTATGTCTGTTTCTGTAGCATAAGGCTAGTTCATGGTTTTTGTTTCCAGTAATCATTATTATGATTCCTACTTTAGTTAAGTGATGTTTAAGTTAGTAAGACTTTACTTCATGTCCCTGCATCAGAATTAGAATTCCTTTCGAGCATTTACTTCTAGAAAGTTTTGGCTAAAATCGATTCTTAGTGCACATACAGTGCCACTCCATTTCAAGTATACGTTCCCTGGTTTGAAAAATAAATGAATGACCATAAGAAGATGTTAGTCACCTGCTGGAATGTCCAATTCCTAGGTTAGGATTTACCATGACTTCTATATCCTTTTATGGGTGCGACCATTTTTGGCGCCGTTGTCGGGGATGGTGTCAAGCTGAGAACCTATCCTAACCATTTTTTAGCAATAGTTTTAGTGTTCAAAGTTTTAAAAATTCTTCATTTAGTTAAGTCCATTACATGCATAGAAGAAGAGACCAATTTGGAAGATTCCTTCCTAGAAATTTATATATCTACTAAAATCGCCCAGAGATTGACCCAGAAATTGTCCCAAAAGAACCATATTTGGATGCCGGACAGGACCTTGTCACTTCATCTTCTTCTTCCTCGGAGGCCAGTTTGAACCTGTTTGATATACCTGATAATATTGACTTACTCGCATCACAACTGAATAACCTGCATACCCATAATAATCCACTAGCCGTTGTTGTC
The DNA here is from genome assembly GCA_007115665.2 of Sequoiadendron giganteum. Classification (NCBI taxonomy): domain Eukaryota; kingdom Viridiplantae; phylum Streptophyta; class Pinopsida; order Cupressales; family Cupressaceae; genus Sequoiadendron; species Sequoiadendron giganteum. The sequence continues at coordinate 483,361,065 of CM021102.1, forward strand.
TACCAGCCAGGAGCTAACCCAAGACCACCACCACCAAGGATGGCAGTGCCTACTTTTCTCTTTCCACTCCCTGAGTTCCGTGACAATAATAATCTCAAAAATATCCCTGCTTCATTGCTCCCAAAGTTCTATGGCCTGATTACAGAAGACCCTCATACCTTCTTGTTCGAATTTGACATCCTATGTAGGAGTTATGATTATACTAGTGATGCCCATAAGATGAAATTGTTTCCTTCTACCTTAAAGGAGTCGGCCTTAAGATAGTTCATGGGATTAGGAGGCAATGCAGGAGCTACTTGGGATGAATTGAAGGAATTGTTCTTAGGAAAGTATAAGGAATATTGTAGGGGAAATGATATGAGAGGAGATGACCTCTTCAAGATGGCACAAAAGGAGGATGAAACCTTGGAGGACTATGTCTAGGTTTTTGTTCAGTGTGCAGAAAAATACTCAGCATGAGCTAAATGAAGAGTCTAAAAAACTTATCTTTCTAAGGGGAGTCAATGATACCTGCATGGAAGTACTAGACCTCGTGGCTGGAGGAGATATTACCCAAAATAATTGGGATGACATCAAGACAATATGTCTCAATTATTCTAGGGCAAGTGTCAAGAAAGGCAGGGGATTCAGACCCTCTGTAGCAAAAGGAAGTGGCTAAGGTGTATCAAAAGGAGAACTCTCTAATCTGTTGTCTAACCTCAAGCAAGACATCATCAATGATGTAGCTACTCATCTAGACACAATGCAAGCTAGAAGGAAGAAGGAAGAAGCTGATGCGATGTTGATTGAATATTGCCCTCACTGCAGACATAGGAAGAAGGACTGTAGATGCAAATCGGTGGCCTATTTGGAGGTGCACCATCTTCCTACCGAGTTCAAAACTATTGAAGGAGAGGAAGAGGTGTTCTTTGTTTCTCAACGCAGGCCATGGGCCCCAAGACAAGGTATGCCTTAGGACCCCTTGCAAAATTTTGGCTCATATAATAATCAATGGCAGAACTAATACCCCCCAAGTTATGGTCCATATTCTCAACAACAATGGAATAATCCTTTTCCAAATGCCCAACAAAACCGTTGGCAATCTCCACAAGGGAATTGGCAACCACCACAGCAAAATTAGTGGCAGCCTCCGCAAGGAAATTGGCAGCAGTCTAACCAATGGAGAGGAGGCTAGCAATGGTCAAATCCATCCACTGGTTTCCTACAGCAACCCCAATAGCAACCCATTATGCCACCTTCTGCACCTAATCAAGGTCCCAATCCAAAGCCAACCCAATTACCAGCTCAAGCCGCACTTAATCCAAATAACCAGCAGCCACAACAACAGCAGTAGCAAGTCTATTTTGTTAATCCTAATCATCAGCCTACCTATGCTCTCAACCTGAATAATATCAATTTACGTTCAGGAACTGTTTTACCCGCACCATCTCCTCCTATAATCTCAGAATTTCCATCTGAGGAAGCTGACCAAGAAGAGGATCCAAATGACCTTTCCCAACCAAATGAGCCAGTTCAGATTCCATCATTACCTGAGGCATCTAATGAAGTGTCCCCTCCTTTCCCACAAAAGTTGGAAGGTGAAAATGTTAAAAAATAAGAAGAACCTGTCTTTGAAATCCTTGACCAACTAAAACATATATGTGTGAAAATTCCTTTGTTCCAAGCAATCAAAGAGATACCTATCTATAGCAAAGCCATTAAGGAGACATGTCTGAAGAAACCGGGAAGGAAAAAGAAAGACCCTCAAACTATCCATGTCATAGGCCAACTCTCTGACTTAATGCTAGGGAAGCTTACCATCCCAAAATATTCTGATCCGGGAAGCCCTGTTGTGGAGAACAATATTAATGGGGTGCAAATTAAGAATGCTTTAGTAGATCTTGGGGCAGCTATCAATGTCATGACAAAGGATTTGGTTGTACAATTTAGTATTTCAGACCTAAGGGCTACACCTACAATATTGCATCTTACTGATAGCTCAACTTTAAAACCTGATGGGGTAGTTGAAGACCTTGTAGTCACCTTGAATTCCTGGGAGTACCCTACTGACTTTATGGTCTTATCTCCTAAGGCATCATTAGGGGGATATCCTATCATACTAGGAAGGTCTTGGTTGGCTACTGTTGACGCTTACATTGGTTGTAGATTGGGTAACATGATAATATCTGATGGGTATAACAAAAAGAAGCTTACCCTCTATTCTCCATCCCAACCCCAGCCTGAGTCCGGAGAAGCTGTTTGGCCAGATTTGGGAGAAGAAGAGGAGGTGAACTCCATGGCCAAATTAATGATGATTACTAAAGAGTATTTCATTGCACAACAAGAAGAAGAGGGTATACAGTCCAATATCCTGTTGAATAACTATGGTACCAAATACTTTGATTGTGAAAAGAACCCATGTTCCTTACAGACCATTCTTCCTTCGCCTACATCAGCTCATTATCCTACAGCAACTAACTGCTTACACACCTTGTTACCCCATGAGGTAGAAATATCATTTCTGCCTGCAGTATCTATGGTTGATTTAACCTCCCAAATTGAGGTAGTGGCAGGAAAAACTGTGAGCATCAATAAAAACCTCACCAGTGAGCAACAAGAATCCATGGTTAAAATGCTTACCAGTCATATGTCCGCCTTTACTTGGGAATATGGTGATATGAAGGGTTTAGACCCCAAACTCTGTACACATCATATATACATTAACAGTGAATTCAGACCTGTCAGGCAGCCTCAAAAAAGAATAAATCCAGCCTTGAGAGAGATTGTTAAAGAGGAGTTGCAGAAAATGTTGAATGCTAGTTTTATCTACCCAATCTCAGATAGCCAGTGGGTTTCCCCATTGGTTATTGTTCTGAAAAAATGAGGAAAGTGGAGGGTATGTGTAGACTACAGAGAACTCAACTTGGCAACAAAGAAATATTATTTTCCTCTTCCATTCATTGATCAAGTTCTAGATAATTTAGCTGAGAAAAAGTATTTCTCATTCTTAGATGGCTTCAGTGGCTACAATCAAATCAAAATTGCTCCTGAGGATCAAGAAAAGACTACTTTTACATGCCCTTGGGGGACTTTTTCCTACTCAGTCTTGCCTTTTGGTCTCTGCAATGCTCCTGCAACTTTCTAGAGGGTAGTCATAAGCATCTTCTCAGACATATTACATGATTGCATGGAAATATATATGGATGACTTTAGTGCTTATGGTACAATGTTTGAGGAAGCTCAAGCAAACTTGAAGAAAGTACTCCAGAGATGTGAAGATCATAGCCTATCACTGAACAGTCAAAAGTGTTTCATGATGATGCAAGAGGGAATAGTACTTGGTCACTATATTTCTGTTGTAGGAATACAGGTTGATCCTGCTAAGATTGAGGTCATCTCTAATCTACCCTGCCCTACCAAATAGAAAGAGGTAAGGAGCTTTCTAGGCCATGCTGGATATTATAGGAGATTTATAAAGGATTTTAGCAAAATAGCCAGTCCATTGTATGCCTTATTAACTAAGGACTCTGAATTTCACTGGACTGAGACCTGTGACAAGTCTTTCCTGCACCTGAAGGACCTACTTACTAAAGAACCTATTCTTCAAGGATCAAAGTGGAGTTTTCCCTTTCACATACATATAGATGCATCTAATCATGCCATAGGGGCTATGCTAGGACAGAAGGAGAATTCCATTGAGCATGCTATCTATTTGATCAGCAAGAATCTACAAGGGCCAAAATTGAATTACACTGTCACAGAGAAGGACTTGCTAGCAGTAGTGTATGCCCTGAATAAGTTTAGGCATTATGTAACTGGCTACCAAGTATTTGTTCACACTGATCATGCAACAATACAGTACCTTATGAATAAACCTGCCATTTCTGGAAGGTTAGCAAGGTGGCTACTGTTGTTGCAAGAATTTGATATCATAGTCATTGACAAGCCAGGCAAAGCAAATGTGGTCGCTGATTTCCTGTCAAGACTTCAAACAGCTACACCTACCACATCCGAGGTAATTGATGATACTTTTCCTAATGAACATCTATTCTATATTGTTGCTCGCACCCCATGGTATGCAGATATTGCAAACTACTTGGTAGCCAACAGAATTCCAGCTCACTTCTCCCTAAAAGAGAGAAAGTTGTTGATTGAGAAGAGTTTCAACTTTTCCTGGATAGCCGACTATTTGTTCTATACTGGACCAGATCAAGTTATGCGTAGGTGTGTGAGGGAAGATGAGACATATGACATACTACATGCTTGTCATGACGAGCCATGTGGTGGCCATTTTGCCTCTAAAAGAACAGCAATGAAGGTACTGAATACAGGGTATTATTGGCCCACTTTACACAAAGATGTTGTAGCATATACAAGGAAATGTGACAAATGTCAGAGAATGGGGCAACCAACAAAGACTGATGAAATGCCTCTGCAGCCTCAAGTGGTAGTAACCCCCTTTGACAAGTGGGGTATGGATTTTGTTGGTCCTATAGACCCACCATCCAATGGAAAGTCCTATATTTTGGTGTGCACTGACTATGTAACCAAATGGGTGGAGGTAAAGGCAATGGCACATGCCAGGGACAACAAAGTTGCTGAATTTATGTATGAACAAATCTTTACATAGTTTGGAGTTCCCAGGGAACTCATCACTGATCAGGGAGCTCAATTCACATCAACACTGATCACAACGTTGATGAATGATTATAAAATCAGACACGAAAAATCAAACTCATATCATCCTTAAGCAAATGGCCAGGTGGAGGTTACTAACAGGGAATTGGAAGCAATCCTCACCAAAACAGTGAAGCTACATAAGAAGGATTGGAGCAGCCGTCTACCAGAAGCAGTCTGGGCCTACAGGACAACCTGGAAAACTATTACAGGATTTACACCTTTTGAGCTACTTTATGGTAAGATTGTTATGTTACCAATTGAATTTAAACATAAAACTTTAAGGACTACTCTTCAACTACAGATTGATCTCTATGAATTGCAAAAAGAACACCTCCTCTAGTTGAATGCATTGGATGAGATGCGGAAAGCTGCCCTATAGCACATTAAAGCAGTGCAACAACAAAGGGCGAAGTGGCATGATCACCCTATCAAGACAAAGCAATTTTCAGCTGGTGATTGGGCCTTACTCTACAACTCCAGATATAAGGAAAATCAGGGTAAGCTTACAACAAGGTGGCTCGGTCCATATGAAATTGAGAATGTATTTGATAATGGTTCGGTGCAGCTGGTGACAATCGATCTTGTTCGCTTCAAACTGTTGGTTAATGGGCACCGTCTTCGGTTGTACCATAAATCGGCTTCAAAAGAGGATTTCATGCAGCAGTTTTTTTCTCCTATGGCCAATGATCTTCATGCAGCAAAGGGCTTCGGTCCTCTTCCTGCAATGTCTTTTTGACTTATGATAAAACGTCCATAATAAAGGTTTTCTGTACGAAAGCCAACTTCTTCATCATTATCCATTGCCATCAATCACTCATTCCATCCTTCTTTTCTATGTCACCCATCCACGTCATCCATCTTCCGTACCACAATCATTTATATTTTCTTTCCAAAACGTCATTTCTGATTATGCTGTGAGATCTACCAACATCCACGGGAATTTATTAAAAGGTACGCGATATTCTTACTATTTGTCATATCATTCATTAATTTTATTTGTTCCTTTATTGCATTACATCTATCAGTCAATTCTGTCATTAATCCCCATGCCTTGCCTATACTTCCCACATGTGTGGACACATGTCACATTTTAAGTAGGGGCGGGGATAATTTGAAACAATTCTTTCTTTTTTGCTATGGCCACATTCAATGAAAACAATTTTTATCGTACATACCGCCAAATGAATGCATGTCTTATCTAGATCAATAAGTTAACTGCTAGTTAAGTAGTTCCTCGAAATCATTGCATGCAATTGTTTTTATATTATTTCTGGTAAAGCAAGAAGAGAAAGAAGCAGAACAAGGAGAAGCAGAGTAAAGAAAAGAGTTTTTGAATATTCAGAAGACTTGAGATTCAGGGTTTATAGCTGAAGCAGTTGAGAAAATGGGTGGTCAGCTTGTACATTGTGAACCTATGGCTCATGAATCCTTGACACAAGACCCTCAGGTTGTGCAAGCATTTAGCATATGCGGATGGTTAAATTACTTCTTGAGCATCGATTCCTTCAATGACAAGGTTGCTTGCGAGTTCTTAAGAACTCTTTCCGAGGGGGAAGCCACATTTTGGGGCTTGGCAGTTGTAGTTATTAAAGAAAGGATTGCAGAAATAACAGGTCTTCCTGCAGCTGGTGAAAAATTTCCTACAGGAAGGGATGCCATCTCTGCCAAGGAAAAATTCACAATGCCAGGTGACGGACCTTTAGAAATTTCAAAGCAAGGGTGCAGAAGAGTGTCTCTACCTTACCCCTATTCTGAGTATGCCTCCTATATAATCAAGTACTTAACTTGCAAAAGATGCTTTTCCTTTTTGCACTCCTATCATTTTAAGCTATTAAGCCACATAAGGCATGGATTAGCTATAAATATCCTGAATTATTTGTTAAAACTTTTAGAATGCAGTGCTAGTGAAACCCAGAAAAGGAAAGACAATTTAGTCTCTCACCATGCCCTCATTAAAAAAATGACTGAGCGTTCCTTGAGGGATGTTTCCCCCCTTTCCTGGCAAGAATTTGTTTCTCAGAAAGGGATGCAGCCTCCTAAGCCTCCAAGAACATTTCCTGCAAGACCCAAGAAAAAGAGAAAACAAGTGGAGTCTTCAAGTAGAGAAACTGAACAAGATTCCCCTACTTCTCCTGCAGCACCTAGTCCTCCAGCTATTAGAATTGAGCCCTCTACCCGTGTTAAAACCAGGTCTGCAACAAGAAGTGAAAAAGGGAAAACCAAGGTAGCCAAACCATCTAGCGTTGGGCATACCCCAGGAGAAAACCCTCAAACCAAGAAGCAAAAACAAGCTACCCGACTTTCTCCTGCAGCAACGCCCGATGCCACCACGGTTTCATCATCCTCCCCTTCCAATTCTCAAACCCCCAAGCAAGCTGGAAAACAAAAAATGGCCCATGAATCTCCTGCCTCAACTGCATTACCAAGAAGAACTTCTGCAAGAAAACAAAGTCAGGCTACCCCACCCTCTTCTACCCAGCCAGAAATAATTGTCATTTCTGAGGAGTTCGAGGAATTCATTCCTAAAAATTCTTAGAGTGCATCCGAGAATTTCCCACCCGACACCTCAGAAATTCCTGTTGAAATACAACAAGATACAGGGGAAGTTGAGAAAGAATGGCTAGGCCATACTGATGGGGGGAAAATTCCAAGCCTTGATGACTTGGTTGAGGCAGTTGATAGAATTTCTAGGGAATCAGAATCCCCTGTTAACCAGCAATAAGAGTCTGTCATGCAGCAAGAGCAGGAGCAACTAGAGCAACCTGGGACATCCAATGCAACCCTATTGTCTTTTGAAACATGCCAGATATTAGTTAGATATAAGAAACCATTGCTAACCCAATGCTTAGAGTACCTTCAGGAAACCTAGAATCCTGTGACACTTCAGACTTTGAGTTTTCGCCTTTTGGCTAAAACTCAAATGCAGCAGAGTCTATGGAAGGAAGAGAAGAAGAAGCTAAAGAAAAAAATTGAAAGACAGAACAGGAAATCTAGGAGGTAAAGGAAAAGATGAATAAAATGATGAAGGTAGCAGGTCAGATTATGGAATGTAGGCCACCGCCTAGAGTTTATGCAATGTACCTCAAAGAGCAGTTTTTGTGGTTTCAGTGGATGAGGATTTCTAAAGACCTTGACCCTGTCCCTACCATTGCTAGAGAATTTTATGATGCATATCAAATGGCACCTGATTGGCTGAGGAATTCCATGTGTGAGTTCTATTTGCATGGTTTATTAATTCCTGATGAAACTGAGTGGAATCCACTCTTGTTTATTGGTGACATCCATTTAAGATCACTAATGTCCTAGGCAGCGAATGAATCTAATTATGGAAGGCAATCTGAAGACTATGAGGAGACTAAATAAAAATAACCTCTTCCCTTGAGATCAGAAAGCACATATCCCAAAGAATTTCTGAGGGTCTGGTTTTTTGTGGCGTATGGTTTTTATGATCCTACAACCAGGATGAGGATATTTGATTTGAGGAAACAAGTCTATGACGAGTTCAAGTGCCAACCATATTCGTTCTGGAAGCTTGCAGCTTCCAGGAGCAAAATCGGATGGAAAAAGTTCGAGCCTCATAGTCCCCTGCAATTGACAGCAGCTCTCAGAGGGTCCGAAAGATACATGCAGATTGGCCTCCATAAAAGATTTGAATTATGGATGCCACTAACATTTAGACCTCCTACTTTACTTTGGCCATTATATCCTTATCATGCCACAGAGCTCAATGAAGACACAGAGGCCAGAAGATATGAAAGATGGCAGAACTGCAAGGGTTTTTACTTCAGATTTGGGACTGCATTACACGGCCATGTAACTCCTATGGATTTCCGAGATACAACTAGGAAGACTAATGCTGGGGGACCAGCATTGGATAAAGTAGGGGGCAGATGATGAGCCCAAAATATGGCTATAATTTGGATGTCATGATTTCAAATTTAGAAACTCTTGTTCTCTTTTTATGAATGTTTAAACTCTATGGTTACAAACTTCTAATGTTTATGGATAGTATTTGATGATAAGAAATCCTATACTTTTGATGCATAAATACCTTAGCCTATCTATAATCATAGCCCTGTTTTGACTTCCCAATTGACTGGTGTGATGAATGTAGTGTTTGAATAAATAAGATGAATTGAATGCATGTGATTAGTGAAGAATGTCGTGCTATTATGAGTGCATGCATTCTTGTGCCTATGTTTCCATGTGTTCTACAGGTTGTTGGAGCTGATATGAATAAGTCAATACACAGCAGAACTCGCGAGAAAAGGCCGTCTTCAGTGCACCAGTGAAGGAGTCGTTCAAAGCATGGATTTTTTTGTCCAAGTCTTTGGGAAATAACCAAATGAATCATCGATCTAGGAAGGAGTGGAGCTCTAGATTTCCTCTGAGACAGTTGAGCGGATAGACTCGCATTTATGAAGTTTGTTCCTTTGTCTCAGGTGGCATTTATACCTGCGGCTTCCTCTATTAGTTAGTTAGTTAGTTAGTCATTTTTCTTTAAATAAAGGTTCCTCCTGCGCGAGTAAACAAGGCGTTGATCAAAAGAGACTTTAGACTAGAGCATAGAGATACAATAGATTGTAATTGTTTACTGTTATAATCAAGAACAAAGCTTTGCATTAAGTTTCTTACAAGCAACAACCATGTATGAGATTCAGAAGTATGAATAAAAACTGATGAAGTTTTGAGTTCTATTCCTACGTAATTGGTTGATGCTTGCTAAGGGGGTCCACTTAGTGAGTATCTGTAGTTAACTATTTGCTTTTTGTTATTTATCTGTTAGAATTCCATTTTCGTAAGCTTTGATGCAAACTCAGTCTTAAACTATTCCTGCAGCATAAGGAATCCATCCCTGTGTCTGTTCCTGCAGCATAAGGCCAGTTCATGGTTTTTGTTTCCAGTAATTGTTATTATGATTCCTACTTCAGTTAAGTGATATTTAAGTTAGTAAGACTTTACTTCATGTCCCTGCATCAAAATTAGAATTCCTTTCGAGCATTTACTTCTAGAAAGTTTTGGCTAAAACCTGTTCTTAGTGCACATACAGTGCCGCTCCATTTCAAGTATACGTTCCCTGGTTTGACAAATAAATGAACGACCATAAGAAGATGTTAGTCACCTGCTGGAATGTCCAATTCCTAGGTTAGGATTTACCATGACTTCTATATCCTTTTATTGGCGTGACCACCATGTTACAAAACCGTGGGTGTTAAGAAGCAAGCAACCCACCATGAGACAACCATTTACATTTAAACAAGGAGATTCAAATAACTGAAACCCAACACCGTGTTTCCCATTCACAATTATCTTGTGCACTTTTTTTTTCAATCAACTGAAATTTAAACACAACAATGGAATGTGTGATTTGGAAGACATTCATATTGTTTTGTAACATTCAATGTTGCAAAACTGTGGGTGTTAAGAATAAATCAACCTAGCATGAGACAACCCTTTACATTTAAATAGGGAGATTGAAATTCCTGAAACCCAACACTATGTTTCCCATTTAGAATTATTTTGCGCACTTTTTTTTTCAATGGTGCAAAATTTAAACACAACAATCGAATGTGTGATTTTGAAGACATTCGTAATGTCTTGTAACATTCCATGTTTCATAACCATGGGTGTTAAGAATCAAGAAACCCACCATGAGACAACCCTTTACATTTAAACAAGGAGATTCAAATAACTGAAACCCAGCACTATTTTTCCCATTCACAATTATTTTGTACAGTTTTTTTTTCAATCGACTGAAATTTAAACACAACAATGGAATGTGTGATTTGGAAGACATTCATACTATTTTGTAGCATTCCATGTTGCAAAACCGTGGGTGTTAAGAAGCAAACAACCATCATGAGGCAACCCTTTACATTTAAACAAGGAGATTCAAATAACTAAAACCCAACATTGTGCTTCCCATTCACAATTATTTTGTGTAGTTTTTTTTCAATCGACTGAAATTTAAACACAACAATGGAATGTGTGATTTGGAAGACATTCATACTATTTTGTAACATTTCATGTTGCAATATTGTGGGTGTTAAGAAGAAAGTGACTTACTATGAGACAACCCTTTACATTTAAACAAGGAGATTCAAATAATTGAAACCCAACACTGTGTTTCCCATTCACAATTATTTTGTGCAATTATTTTTTCAGTCCACAGAAATTTAAACACAACAATGGAAGGTGTGATTTGGAAGACATTCATACTATTTTGTAACATTCCATGTTGCAAAACCGTGGGTGTTAAGAAGCAATCAACCCACCATGAGACAACCATTTACATTTAAACAAGGAGATTTAAATAACTAAAACCTAGCACTGTGCTTCTCATTCACAATTATCTTGTGCACTTTTTGTTTTAATCAACTGAAATTTAAACTCAATAATGGAATGTGTGATTTGGAAGACATTCATACTGTTTTGTAACATTCCATGTTGCAAAACTGTGGGTGTTAAGAAGCAAGCAACCTAGCATGAGACAACCCTTTACATTTAAATAGGGAGATTGAAATAACTAAAACTCAACACTATGTTTCCCATTTAGAATTATTTTGCGCACTTTCTTTTTCAATGGTGCAAAATTTAAACACAACAATCGAATGTGTGATTTCGAAGACATTCGTACTGTCTTGTAACATTCCATGTTGCATAACCGTGGGTGTTAAGAATCAATCAACCCACCATGAGACAACCCTTTACATTTAAACAAGGACATTCAAATAACTAAAACCCAACATTGGGTTTTCCAAATTGCAATTTTTTTTTGTACTTTTTTTTTCAGTCATGCGAAATTTAAATTCAATTTTTTCCCAAATTAAAATTCCTTATAAATTTTGAAAGGGCTTTTGAATACATTAAGACTGTCTATATTACAAAATCTCTTGAAGACATCGTTTCTGTTTAGTAAGAATGCATGTTGGAAAACCCTAGGTGTTAAGAAACAAGCAATGCATATATTGTTCTAAAACCCTCTGCAAGTGAGAAGAGACTGTGTGTTTTCCAACACTACAAATAATGCAAGCATTTTATTTGTTCCAATCAGATAGAGAAACCAAAATGACATTTGACTGTATCAAAGAGTTGTTCCACAATTTGAAAGTGGATTGCATTACATTCTTGGAGTAATGAAATAAAACTCTTCATAATGAGCTAACTGAAATGGGACAGTGTCTTTTCCAACACTGCAAACCATCTATAACAACATTGTGCCTTGCAAGTATCATAATACCTATTGTTTTCCAATTTAATTACATTCTTGGCACCTCATTTTGATATTTGAAAATAATGGTTTTCAATGACATGTATTGGGATTTTTTCCATCCACGCTAAATAATTATTTTGAGAACTCATCGATGCTGACACGTTTTCCCGGTGATGGGGAAGGAAATGGCAGACGAGATGAGACGTTTGATCGTCAAGTCTTTCCTTCTGTCCAACCACCTTTTCCATTCTAGGTTCCTTCCATCTGGCTACCTTTTCCATCGTGGGTTTTTTGTTCATTTGGTATGGGGGGCGATATAACATATATAATATGTTATATACATTGGTGAATTTTGTTCAGGAGTTTTCTTTCTTCGCAGGCTCAAATGAAATGAAAAGAGTATAATTACACTCCTACTATCAAAATCCCAAAATTTTCTCCACACAATCACAAAACATACCAAATTGAGTTCAGAGGTGAGTAACCAATTGGGTTGTTACTTCTAAAGGCCCTTACAATACTCACAGTTTTATGAAACACTATGTTTTCCAAAATGAAAGTGTATAAAATGGTGACAAAGATGGGATGTCATCTGGGCTTTTTTCTATTTGCAAATTATTATTTCGAACACCACATTTTGTGATTTTTTCTCCATTCCAAATAACAATGTGAACCATGGTGAACATAGGACAGTGTGTTTTCCAACACAACAAACAATCTATAACACTGTGCCTTGCAGGTTTCATAATACCTTTTGTTTTCCAATTTGATTACATTCCTACTATCAAAATCACAAACGGTTCTCCACAAAATCAAAAAACATACCAAATTGAGGTCAGGGGTGAATAACCAATTGTGTAGTTACTTCTAAAGGGTTTTACAATAGTCTGTGTTTTAGGAGATAGTGTTTTTTCCAAAATGACGGTGTATAAAATGGCGGCAAAATGGGATTTCATGTGGGCGTTTTTCTATTTGTGAATTATTATTTTGAATGCCACGTTTCTCACTTTTTTATCCATTCTGAATAACAATGTGAACAATGGTGACATTTTGGGTTTTATGTGGTTTTCAAAATATAGCATTTCATTGCAAAGCCTACGGATTCAACTTTCTATAAATTTTATTCATTAATTTCACTCATATTTCCACAATGGGTTGCCGCTTATTTCATTTAGAAATGGAAAAATTTGAAAACAAGCATACGCGGAGGAAATGAAACAAAATTTAAAAACCCTTGACACAAAAAAAAAACATTATCAGACCTACATTTCAACTAAATATCCCTTTTCCCAATGAAAAACCTACAACATTCAAAATAAGAATGTGAACAATGGTGGCGTTCTCGGCTTTATGTGATTTTCACAATAGTTTGTGGTTTATGCAAACCTTATTCACTTATTTTAATTTTCACAATGATTTGTGGTCTCTGTAAACCTTATTCAATTATTTCACTCATATTTCCATGATGGTTTGTCATCTATTTCATTTAGCAACCACAAATTTTCAAAATGAGCAGATGGGAGGAAACGAAATTAAAAAACCCTCAACAGAAAATCACAAAATGAAAACCCTGCAACGAATAGTTGTTTGTTTCTTCAATGTTCATGGAAAAATGGAAAAATGGCACATACACAAAGCGTATATACATACCTTAAGGAGCTCTGAACACCTGCAACTCTTCCCCTTGGTATCCACCAAAACATCGTTGTCCAAAAATGGAGAAAATGGGACCTCGTCTAGGCTTTTTGATATTTGCTAATAATGGTTTCAAATGCCATGTTTTTGGATTTTTATCCATCCATGCCGAACAATTATTTTGAAAACCCATTGGCGCTAACATGTTTTCCCATTGACAAGACAAGAAATGACAGACAAGATGAGACGTCTAGTTGTCAAGTCTTTCCTTCCGTCTGGCAACCTTTTCTATTGTGGGTCCCACCTTTTTCGTGGCAACTCTTTTCTCCATGCAGTATGGGGGGCATATCCTATGTTATATACATAGTTGATTTTTTTCCAGGAGTTAGCTTGCTCCTTTTACTAGAGGGGATATAGTTGTAAGTTTATGAAAATTTCCAATGTGAGGAAGTTTTGTTTCAACATGGTGTGAACATAAAGTGATTGCTAATATTTTGGTAGCATTTGGTAGGGACTATAGTTATAACATAGTTTTGGATATCTTAAATAATTAACAAGAAAAAATATGTGTTGTTTAAGTTCTTTGTATTAAAGGTGGTTATTAAAGAGAAATATGTTATTGTCTTTAATTTCTCCTCCCTAAACAAATTATATGTCCCTCTCTTTTGCAGTGGTTGGAGTGGAATGACCCTCTCTTTTGTGGTGGTTGGATGAGAATGAGAGAGTATTATTTCAATTTTTTGGTGGTTGTGTTAGGATTGAGGTTTCATCTACTTTGTAAATCCCAGCATATGGAAAATTCACCGCAAGCAATCCATCGACAAAAAATTCACCGCGGGAAAATTCACCGCCATAAAAAATTCACAAGTAAAATTCACCACCACGAAAAATTAATCGCATTAATATTTTCTAATATATGGAAAATTAATTTTCCATAGTGGTGAATTGTTGGTGGTGAATTTTACTTGAGGTGAATTTGTCATGGCGGTGAATTTTCCCACGATGAATTTTTGGTGGTGAATTTTTCGTCAGTGAATTGTTGGTGGTGAATTTTCCTAGAGCCGTAAATCCCATATCATATTGCATGGTTCCAATATCCTTGGAAATCTTCCCTAGGAACTTAGAGTGTATAAGGAAAATATTTTGTAATATTTATTCTCACCATTGTTTGTATTACATTCATAAGGAGTGATGGATTCCACTAGCAGCACCAATTATGACTTGTGGACATAAATCTTTAACATCATTTTCCCCACATGTGGACACCTAAAATGAGATAATAAAAGATAAGGAAAAGGGAAAATGAGTGACTATTGATATTCTCTAAGTGAGTGCTTGGAAAGAGACAACATGTGTCTCTTGGTATTCCATCATTTATTGCATTTAATGTAATGTTTATCTTTCAAGTTTTGGAGCCCAAGTTGGAGGGAAAGTATTGGACCCAAAACATGTGTCTTTTAATATTTCATGGAGAATTTCCAAGGGTTGGGTCATTTGAATTGAAGAGTCATCTTTGGAAACCTTATTTTGGGCTTAAGACCTCTTCACGTATTTATGAAATCAACTCTTTGGATGTAGAAACTATGAGGAACAATTGGATGTAGAGTTTCATTGTAGGAATAAGGATAGGTTGAAGCATAAATAGGTTATTTATAGGTGCATAGGTACTATCATGTTGGAGGCAAAGAGGAGAATGTAAGTACTTGTATTGTAATCTCATTTATTTGAAAATAATGCATACTTGGTCTCTCTTCTTGGTGGATTTTTTTTCTGCAAGTGTTTATCCACGTAAATCTTGTGCTATGTGATGCTTTTGTGTTATTGAATGTTATCTCATTGTTTCTATCTTATGGTGATGTTTTTATTAGATTAAAATTGGAAGGGCTAGTACCCATTTATAGAATATCCATGGAGGTAGAAAACGGTTTGCTCACAAAAATGAGACAACCGAAAAAGAAGAGAGAGCCTCACTAGAAGTGAGTCTGGATTAAAATTAAACAAGCAATGATTTTGACTGGTGCATCCAACTAGAAAAAAGGGACCAGCTACGAGAAAAAGGGGAAACCAAACATAGGAAAACAACACAGAGAACACCCCCTACAGAAGCAGGGGAAAACAATGAAATCCATCAACTTAATCACTAAACAAAGGGCAACAACTCCACTATGATAATTCCAAAACTTCCACACAAGAAACAAGCCTTCCAAGACAAGTAAGAACTTGTAGAAACCAGCAAGCTCCATATTGGCATAAACCAACAGCTTCAATAAACCAGTAGTCACTACCAAAGGGGAAAGGACTAGGAACCAAACACCAACTAATCTCCAATGTAATAGGAGAAAAGAAGAACTTCTAGGAAGGAGGCACCAAACCCCAAACATGTAATCCAACATACGAAAGAGACTACCACAACAAAGCAGAGCCAAAATAGAAGCCACACTACAATGCCACCGAACCCTTCCATCCAAACTACTCTCCACCTCAACAAGAGAAGCTAGAAAGGGGACAAGCAAGAAAAGAACACTACTTTCAAACAAATCCACCCACACCACCTCAAAAGGAAATTACTTTGCCACAAAATTCAAAAGAAGGTGGACCAGGAAGAAATTAAGAGCAATAGAATGGGCCACAATAGTTCCCATTAAACTCAAAGCCTCTGAGGCATTCTGAGAAAAGATATTCTCCACCCAAAACTTCTATAGTAGGGAACCAGTAAGCAACAACCAAAAAATGGTCAGCATCACCCAAGCGAAAAAACCCCACCTCCCCAAAGAAAAGAACTCACCAAAGAGACCCTTCTCATAACACCACAAGGTAACAACAAGAAACCTCAAACATAGGGCTTTCAAGATGAGTTCCATCCAAGCATTGAAAATCCTCACAAAAAAACTATGCTCAAGGGCAACAGAAACAAGGGAAATCCCCTTCCACCACTAGAGGAAACCCTTTATCACCACAAGGAAAGCAATAGAGAACACTTCGATGGCACCAAAAATTTTCCAACACCTCCAAACAAGCCCAAATATTGAAAGGGGAAGGAAGAACCAGAGAGAAGATAAGACAACCACACCACAACAAAAACTATAGCAGAGAAGATTCCATAAATGAATGTAGACTCCAACAGCAACTAAAGGCAACCCAACAAGCTCCAGTCACCCATCCACGAAAAAGGACAAAACAAAGGCAGTGGAGGATTTGAAGCCCAAACAGAGACCCAACAATAGACCCATAGCCACAACACTAATAGCACACCAATAGAAAACAAACACCAGGGATCCAGCTAAGTATAGGAAGGAGGAAACCGACCACCCAACCATAATCATGATGTCCAAATCCAGCAGAAGCAGGAAATCAGGCCAAACACTATGGTAAGAAGAGAACCCGCATCAACCAAGGGATGAGTTCCTTGGCACCAGAAGAATAAGTAGCCCAACAACAACATCAAACACAACAATAGTAGCACCCAAACCCACATCATAAAATGGGTCATGCAAAACAGGGGTGCCCACTGAAGAAACAACAAAGGAATGCAAAATATTCACATTCCTCAGCCCACCCAAAGCCTGCATGCATCTGCTCCACTCCACACACCGAACCAACCCCTCAAGAATTGCAGCTTAGGGAGAGAAAAAGGCGTCCAAGAACACCCAAATCCATCGGGATCAGGTTTGTCATCTCTAGCTCCATCATAAATTTTCAAAAAAAAAACCTTTGTTTCTTCTCACTCTGCACTCCGCTCCTCTCCATTTCTTTATCTTATGGTGATTTTATTCTTTATATATTGTTGTTATACGTTTATATAAGGTACTATTTATAAGAATGTTATGTTGGTTGTTTTTTGGCATCATAAAAAAGATGGATCTAATCATGGTAATTCCATATTAAGACAATTTAATTTTCAAATTTGCATATAAGTTTCATATTTTCATGGTGTTGTAGCCCAAGCTTTGTATCTCATCCATTGAATTCATATTTGGATAAAGATTTAATTTCCTAACAATTGGTATTAAAACCTGTTTATTTATCATCATGTTGGAGGGGAATGAGATAGCAATGTTTTGCCTTTGTGGTCATTAGATGGGAATGAGAGAGCAATGTTTCATTTTGAAAGGATAAAGAAAAAACTGAGTGTATTATATTTGAATGTCAAAAGGTGAGGCATGTATGTGTAAGTTTTTTGTTTTTATCCATAATTTGTGAAAATTGTATATTTATATTTTTTAGGGTTTTAGGTTTGTTTTGATTAAAGTGCAGTGTTTAAGTATAACTGTTAGTTTATAAGTAATATATTTTTACATAAGTTTGGTTTATAATTTATTATATTTTCATTCCAATATAATTTATCTTAAAGATTTGTTTAAAGGATTTGTTTTCAATTTTTAAACCTTAAAAAAAAGGGGGTGATACTCATAATAGAGGCACATACCTCATGACAAAAATAATGGAAAATATTTAATAATACTATACTTTCCTTACTTGCAAGTGGATGTCTCTAAATTTATAAGGGGTTCTTAGTTGAATGTTGTGTTTAAAATCTCAACAGTAAGAAATGTGGTTTCATACCAACCATTGTTAGTGTCTCAAAGTTCATTGGAGAGCATATCTATAGAATTTGTAGGTGGGTTGCCAAAGACAAAACATTGTAATGACTGCATTTTCACTATTCCACATTGTTTTTTTAAATGTGCAAGCAAAATAGAAGAACAATAAGAAATTTGGGTTATACACACTAAAACACTCAACAACAAGAAATTTGGGGTATACACATTATAAAAAATTTAGCAAGAAGAAACTTGGGCTCCACCAACCATTTTCAATGCCTCAAAGGTAATGGGAGAGCATATCTATGGAATTAGTAGGTGGGTTTTCAAAGACAAAACATGGCAATGATTATATTTCCATTATTGTGCATACTTTTTGCTTGCAAAAAGACACTAACCAAAAGAGAAATGTAGCTTAAAATTTTTTGGATGCACTTTGAACTCCTAAAGAGTATCATTTCAAATGATGATACAATATTCCTAATAAATTTTGGTGCACCTAAAGGAGTAGTGTAGACACGTAAAAATGACCTAACGCATATTACGCATCGTGAAAGATATTTTTCCATTATCAACATCATTATCATTAATATCATTGTATTTCACATCATTTACATCATTAAACCTCATTTTCCTCTATTAATTGGACAATCTTTAATTATTTAATTCATTCATTATATTCGTCTTTAATCTAAGTTTATTCCTCTTGATTAATTAAATAAATGTCGATTATTTGATTATGTCACTAATGTACCCCATTCATCTAAATCAATTAAATTGTTACTTAATAATTTAATTTAATCACTTTCCCCTTTCTAAACCTGGATAATTAAATTAATTATTCAACATCATTCAACATAGTCAACAAACAAATACAACTTTATTTGTTAAATTCAAACATGACTTGCATGTTCAAACTCAAATATTAATTAATTATTCAATTAATTAATTATCCTCACCCTCCTTTTGATTGGTAAAATCATGATCATTGATTTCTCACTCTGATGGGTTAACTAACTCATCTATTCTCCAATCCCATCAACCAATCCCACTAATTTCTTCAATCCCACTAACCACTCAACCAAATTTCTTAATTCCTCCAATCATTCCAATCTAAATCCACTAATCTTTCTAGTCTATTTCCTCTCAACGGTTCTCAATTGTTGATTAGGATCTTTTACTATGAAATCTTGATTGTTCATCTCAAAACGTGAAATTTATAAAACAATCCTCTACCTTCTCACAAATCATCTAGAATTTACATAGTGAAGCATTGAACTACTAATTTTTGAGCACATTGAGAGTTATTATCTTCTTATTTTAGGTCACCATTAATGCACATTCTTGAAGCTTTTGCAACAACAACAATGGACTCTTTGTATTGAATCGACCAATCCAATATCCACATGTCAATACAAATACAACTCTGACATGGGATGGTATAGCTTTTAAGGCTTTTGAATTCAATTTATGTCATCTTTAAGATACATTGTTTGATTTTGTTATCTTAGAACTTCATTTCATGAGTATGGGTTTTGGATTTTATCTTGTTTGAATTAAGTTTTTTAATTCATTTATTGTTTTCTTGTTGCTTTTATTCCCCCCTTACATCATTTGGCATGCCCGGTGGGACCTAGGTCCTTAACATTAACGTTTTCATTGAGTTTTATAAGCAGTTGTGGGTTTCTTGGTCGTGTACGCCTTTCTCAATAATTTCTTTTACTAAACTGGAACTTTTTTGTTCCAAACCTAAACATATTTGCCTCTTCTGTTTTTTTTCTATTGACCTAAATTGGGTCACTATTGAGCTAAATGGGGTTTCTATTGAATGAAAACTTGTTTTCTATTGATGTTTTTATGTTGCAGGATTCTGAACATAGGCATTTAAACTCATTTACAAGGGTACTATTGAACTAAACTTGTTCGCTATTGTAGGTAATAGGTTCGTTTTTGCTGTATTTTCTAAAATCTGTCAAGTTTTCAAAACTTCCTTTTGATTTCACAAGTTTACCTAATGCTAACATTTGACTATTTGGTATTTTGGGAAGTTTCTAACATTGATTGTGCAGCCCTAGAAGGAGTATGAAACATTTTTTCATGAGAACAACTAATGGTCTCATTGTAAGGTTGGCGGATAGTCCAAGGCCACTTTAGTTTTAAAAAAAATTCTTAGTTTAAGACACATTTCAATTGGTCTTTTAAAATTGCACCCACAAATTTCATATTTCACTTGGGTGCTTAAAAATTGAACCCACAACTCTCATATTTCACTTTGGTACTTAAAAATTGAACCCACAACTCTCGTATTTCACATTGGTGCTTAAGAATTAAGCAAGGAAAACTTTCAAATTTTATTTTGTGTTGTTAAACTTGAACAAGGCAACTCACACATTTCATTTGGTGTTGTTAAAAGTAAACAAGGCAAATCTCACATTTCAAGTTTGGTGCTTCTAAAATTTGAATGTTTTCATTTTGATCAAACGCCTTTTATTTTGTTGATGCACGAATGCCTTTATTTTTTGACAATCGAACAAATTTCATTTTTGTTGACCATATTAAGATGGACAAGGCAATTAGAAACACTCACCTTTGGTGCTTAAAATTGAACAAATCCATTTGATTTGCACATTGCTATATTTTTCCTGAATTCTCAAAACACTTTGAACTTGGTGTACGTAAAAAAAGAATTGATATTTTTACCCATTTCAAATTTGGGGCTAAAAATTGAATTTCTACGGATTATATATTGTGTTCACCCTGATTGGCGATCCAAGTGTGTATCCTCTCCCCCTACGTCTTTTGATGATCCTGGGTGACAAGAAACACTTTGGGATTTTTCATATTTTTTGTGGTCACCCAATATTTTAGGATAAGATCCTGCTAATGAGACACATCCCACAATGGAGAACTTATATTTAAGTGACCCTTAAAACAAGCACATTTATTGACGGGCTATATAAAGATTTCGAAATCATAAATGAAAGTAGCTTCAATCTACAATAGGAATATCATATAGTGCCTCATCTTCATCCAAACATATGGGGTGGGCAGGAACAGCTAAATTCTTAAGTGGCTTATGTTTGATCTATACATCTTAGTGTTCACGGTTATCACTAAATACCTTGTTTTAGAAGCCTATCTATTTTTCCAAATTGTTCTTTTAAGTAGTACATGGGAATAGAATTGTTCCCAAAATTTACTTACCACATCAGATCTATAATTTGAGACAATAAATTAATTAATGGAATGGACTCTTTTTCTTCAGAGTGTCAAGACAGTACATTTCCCTGACATATCCTAATTGTTCCCTCTATAGATTCAATTAGAACCCTTTCAGGGGGGAGATAAGCCTACAAAGAAGATCATACATTTTACTCCTTAAGATGTTTTGATTGGTTATTTTACAAGTTATTGGATCTCAAATTATCTGTTGTATGCATCACTTTCCATCAAAACATCAGATTAAACAAACATTTCAAACTTGTGAAAATTATCCAACAAAACTGCTATCACAGAAAACTGGGAACAAAGTTGAACAGAGTCGCTATTGCAAATTTTTCTACTGCTATTGACCTAAAATTTGTCTACTATTTCTCAAAACAGTTGCTATTGCACTAAAAATAGCAGTTATTACACTAAAAACAATTGCTATTGCACTAAAAATAGTTTCGCTATTGCTCATATTTGTCGCTCTTGTTGTCTCTAGTTTTTTATATTTACTACCAAAACAAAGTCACTTTTGTTGAACTTAGATGCATTTTCCTTTACACAAAACTGTTATTGACATAAAACAATGTCATTATTACTTTAAACAGGGAATGCTATCGACCTACTTATAGACTAGCCTCAAAATTGTCAAGACCAATTGATTTTCAACATTTTCCTAAAACTCCATTCAGTTATCAGAGAATATTATCAAACATGTTAGTAAAAAAAATATCGCCATCCTTTATTTTAGACTTGGATTACATAAGATTCATAAAAATATTTTGGACATCCACATTCATTTCATAGATTATCAAACTTTCATTATGCATCCCCAAAATTGGTAATTAGAAACATTAACCTAGTTTTAGGACAAATCAAACACAACAAACTTGGATTATCCTCTTACTCCCATTTTCAAATATATTAACATTTTCTTGTAACCTCAAGGATAGTTCAAGTAGATTCATCAACATATCCTCTATAAAAACATAGCAAAATATCAATCCAAGTCCTGTACACCTTATGTCCTAAATATTAATGGCATATTAAAACATCCAACTATCCCCAAAACATGTCAACATCAATCCATCACCCAAGTCCAATTCCACTCTATACACACATGGGGTCATCATATACTACAAATTTCAATGATATATCAATTATGGATTCCCCTAATCAAGGTTTTGGAGCATCTTTCCACATGGTTGATTTTCATCAAAATCCTCACCCATATCAAAGTCACTCTTATCAAGGTTTTCAAAATCCCCATCAAGGAAAAAATATAGAACATCAAATTTCCCTAAATGCACTTGAGAAAATAGTTGATACACTTGAACAAAATCAAAACATGACATATCATCAACAACATGTTCAACATCACAACATTGAATATTAACAACAAACAAACGTCAATCCACAAACACCTCAATATCCACATCAACAACACTTCCAACATCATCCAAACATATATTCATGTCAGAAACAAAGTCTATTTCCACAATATCAAGTGAATCAACAAAATCAATGGTCACAAAACCAAAATCAGATCACCCAACAGCAAAATCAAATCCATCAACAATATCAACCCCCAAATCAGCAATATCCACATCAAAACCATCAACTACAACATCATAAAAATCATCAATCTCAAGGCCAACAAGAAATTCCATCTCAAATACAACAATCATCTCCACCACAACAAGCCTTACAATCTAGCCACACCACTAAATGTAAATTCACTCCATTACAGAGCCAATCGAGGGGGTGTTAAACGTGTTAGTCAATGCTAAACTTATCACACTTCCAAAACCATCACAAAGTGATGAACCCATCATCAAATTCACATGGTACGATGATAAGGCCTATTGTAAATACCATGAAGTAAAAGGTAATGATGCATCAAAATGTGTTGTGTACTAATAAATCTCATCCAAGACCTTATTGATCAAAGAAAAATAACTATTAAAGACAACATTCAAGGTCCAAACACTAATGATAACATTAACAATATCTCTACCTCAAATTTTGAAGACAATGATCAAGGGCCATCTACCAATGACAACATTGAAAATATCTCAACCTCAAAAGTTGAAAATAATGATCACGATCTATCTACCACTTATCACAATGTCTCTACATCATCCAATGAGCAAGAGGAAATACATCAAGAATTTAATCCCAAGCATGATGAAATTCAATCACCAAATTCTAGCAATGATCTAGCCCAAGATATATTTACATCATCCAAAATCATGGCAATACATATTGATGATCAAGAGACTCTTAATCTAGCACTTATACCCAATGCAAAAATCTAAGCCAAGAGTTATCACCCATATGTCTATATTTCAAGGAAATCCAAGGATCCTTTACAAGAAATCCCTTCTTTGAAATTGATTCATGTCAAGAGCACGAACCAAAGCATATTGAAAATAATACCACACTAAGTCAAGATCAATAATCCCTATCATCAAAATACTATGATGACTTGGAAAATATCTTCCAAGACATCCAATGTTTTCCAAAAGAAGAACAGATCCATATACCAAGTGCACATACATCTACCCATGAGATTCTTACTCCCAAAGGACATGAAGATGATCTTCATCTAAAAAAAGAGTTTCATACTCTTGGAATCATTACCAATGAACAAGAGTATCCTACTCTTAACAATTCTACACATGATCAAGACATAGCAGAATCCAGAGACATCAAAAATCAATCATGAAGAAGACTTCTACATAAACTATGAATCAGAAACATCCTATGAAGGCATATCAAAAATGAATCATGAGGAAGAGTTTTATGTGAACTATGAATCATCAACACCTCTTGAAGAAGCATTAAAATCTGATATTTCACAAGATCAAGCTAAAGATATCAATCAGGAAGTTATCTCACATATGAAGGATCATGTCACTTATAAACTTGGATTACTTACCTTTTTCAGAGAAATTTATCTTACTAATGAAGAAGATATCACCTTTTAAGACCCGCAACAAAGTAGAGAAGGATTAGCACCTTGTTTCCAAGACAAAAAGTATCCTATTACAAACAAAAAAATTCAACGGATGCATTATCAAGGTAGAGGATTAGGCCTACATGGACAGGGTATCCTAGAACTAGTGCAGATTATTGACAATCCTAAGCAACAAGGTCTTGTTTATTTAGTAATAAGGGAATCTGAACATATCAATGATACCTCTATAATATTGGGGGCAACTATATCTAATGCAAACATCAACATAGAGAGCACAAAGAGTCCTTGTGATAAAATTGCTACCAACGCTACAACTAGCCATATCATGAATCATCATCCATACATATTTCAACCCTCTAAATGATACCAACAACAAGGGAAAAAGCTATATCAAAGAAAAGAGGATATATTTGAATCAAAAGAATTGGTAAAAATAGACAAAGCAAATACAAATGGATACCAAATCAAAAGAAATAAAATCATCCCTATCAAAATTCATTAATCAAAGAAACTATGGGGAAAAATAAAAAAGGGAATTTTATCCATCCAAAATATCGAACAATGCAAAATAAAGCTTCAACAGTGACCTACAAGTTATATCAATACATTGGTCCCAATTGAATCTCCATATCCACCCATCATTGCTCATCATCCCAATTTTGGAGAGTCAAAGACTCCAAGCTTTCAACCAATCCATCTGAATCTCATATCCCTCAACACATTTCATCATCCATGATATCCAAATATCATATTGACCATGTTTTGGTAGCGACTCTTTCTCATAAGGACTCTAAAGGAACCCTATCGTGATGTGTACATCAAGGTAAGGTTGACTCCGGTATCAACAAAGAAGACAAAAATCATCAGGTTTTACATTCAATCACCTATATCTTAGCAAAACAACTCCTTCAAGTGGGATATCATTGGCACATTATGATAATAACAACACCTATATTAGCACTAGCAACATCTACATTAGCACCACTAGTTGGTTCAACGTGAGCATAAAACATTTCAAAAAATAAGAAAAATAAAAAAATCAATCAAAAAAAAGAAATAGACAAGAAAAAAATCATCCTCTAATGAACATTACTACAGTGGCACTTTGGACAAGTACCATGATGAAAACCTGGCAAACAGGCATCATGTGTATAATTGAACATCTACGTGTGCCATTTTAGGTGGAAGCATCTCAGCCTATCCATAATAAATTCATGAACCATTCATCCAACCTATTTTTATCCTAATCAAACCTATCTTGATCTTGACAAAGGTTTGGTGTACACTTTACACTTGCTTATGGAAAAAAATCTTGACATGGGTCACTATCATTGATCCTATCCCATCCAACATTATCTGAGCCATGAGGTATTGTCCAAAGAGGCATACTCTATCCAAACATGTTATCTTATCACAAGATAATTCATTTCCTACATTTCCAGACACTAGGTGAAAATACTTACATCTTGCTTCTGAATAAATATTGGTCTATGTCTTCTAGCTCACATTGTGATCTAGTAATTGTCCAAAGCTTTCAAACAATCCATATCAATGGTATCCTATTGACGCTTCAACGTGGTATCAAAACATTCGACAATATTGTTTGTGGCTTGGCTACAAATCTCGATCAATTGTTATGTGATCAATCAACCATCATCTTGGGATGTATCTTTCCAAATCATCTTTTTGTTCCTATCATGACAACATTATCTTTGCATTATTGTGTATCCTCAATAATGTTATCATTATCAAAAATTACTTAATCAAATCAATCAGTTTTAGCTGACCTATCAACAAGATCTCAAAATACTATTGTTATCCTTACATGCTGATATCTGTTTATCATACATCCATATGATCAACATCAAAATCCAAAAATAGTTGAAAATCCATCAAAATCCAAAATAAAATTATAAAACCTCACAAAACCCAAAAAAAATGTAGGTCGTTTTCGGACAAGCCACATTGACTCAAAATAGTCAAACTACATTGTCTTTGAGCTTGCACGTAGGCAAGGCTAGTATTTGATCAACCCCCAAGGCACTAGGTCATTCCCTTTTGGTGTCCCTCTTGGTCTTTAAAACTTGGTCAAAAATCCAAACCAAAACATTCAAATATCTTATCAAAAAACAACATTAAATAATTTAGAAACCCTCAAAATTCCTATCTCCATTGTCACCTATCCGCAATAAACTCTCCATCCATAATAAACAATCATCACCTTCAACCTTTGACAATGCAAACAACAAACAAAGCAACATCAAAAAGTTAGAACTTTCAAGTAAAAAATCACTAAGATTTTATCACAAACAAACTAAAACAATTCCAAAGTGTTAACTACCTATCTATTGAAAATTTACCAACAACATCCTAAGATATATCATAACAAATAGATCATTCCTACGATAGACATCATCAATAATGGATAATAGACTAAAACCTCAAAATAGATATGACAAGTAATACAACAATATTGTTTATCTTTTTGTTACATTATCTTTCTAATTTATCTTATTATCTCATTCCCAAGATCTCTCGAGGATGTCCATTAAGGATTTAGAGAAGAAGGAATGGAGCATTGATCATTGATTTTTGTTTGCTCTATTTGTTGGTTATTTTTGCAATACTACCATGGCGAATAATTTTCTTGTGTGTGGAAGTCATTTCAAGCAACTCAAGCATCCTTGCATGTTTGGTTCCTCATACCTCTCTATGCACTAGTACAAAATGCTTTGAACTTCTAACCCACACACTCTAACAAGGTTTACATATGTCTGGTATGAGTAAGAATACTCCTTGTTTGTAGAGTCAAAGTCCATGCAATAGATACAAAGATGCCTTGGTCATTAATACCCTAGTACATTGTATCTATTTTCTACATTAATAAGGATTACTAAAGATACAAAGCCTCTATGAAGAAAAAGAAAATTCATCAATGACTAACAAACATCAATTTTCTTATAAAGAAAATCCAACTAACATTTCTTCTAACTAACAACTAGACATCATGCATTGCTCATTAGTACCACATGCATCTTGCATCCACAAATTCATTAGTACATATCATGACCATAATAACATCATCTATCAAGTACATCATATATGAAAGTAAACTTGCAGCCATCTAATGATAATTTCCACATAACCCAAAAGAGAAATCTATACAAATAAGTACTTAGAATCCAAATGCAAGAGAATAGACAACATACCCATCAAATATGACACAATATATACCTTGGGAAAACCCTCAAGAGTCCAAAATAATCCATCACTCATGTATTATGCAACAATAAATATTACAATACATCTTCAGAGTCTCCATGAACACCATTGAAGCAACAAGTCTCTCCAAGCAATCCATGTGAACAAGCATGTAACCACACATCCCATGCCATGCTTCAAACCCTCACAAATGCTAATCAAAGCTAACCTGAAAACTGACCAACCTAAACAACTACCCTTGTGGTTTATTTTATATAAACAAGCTCCCACAAAACCACTAAGTGGTATTACATAAAACCATGTGAATAAAACCATGAGATTAAAAAACTATGTCCCCACATTTAATATCGAGTACTTTATTTAAATTATTTTCCCCAACATTAAATAAATACATTTTTACAACTTTATCTTATGTCCCAATATTACATACAACATAAAGTGGCCCCAAGAATGTTAACTCCTAGTGATGCACATACTTCTAGACTCCCTAGGTGCACCACACACATAATAAGTAAATAATTAAATTGTAAGGTGTACAACAGACCTTTTCCTAACATTCTCCCACTTGTATACATTACATAAGGGGAACAATTAACCTTAAAACATGAATCAAATGAACAATCCATATAGCCACATATATCATCAAGGAATCAAAGTGCTCCATGTGCTCCATCAAGATACCTGCAACAAGAATCAAAGTGACCACCATCAAAAGAATTAATTATCTCACCCTCCATCATGCCAATGGACAAATATAAGAATCCATCCAAAGAGAAACCACACAATCTATCACAACGAAGCGTAAGTCTTGCCTCAACTAATATCCCAAACATAAACACTCAATCCAAAGGTATAAATATGCACCATTAATTGTCAAGATACTCAAACCCATAGCTTAAATAACACCCATAGCATGTTCCAACACCTCCAACTATCCATACCTCCAAGGTATACAAAACATAGTAAACTCATGCCATAAACATAAACACCCATAAAATGCAATCATAAACTCCATGTGCAAACCTGTCAAATAATAACATACACATCTAAGAGCTCCCACTGCATGGGTAATGCAAATATGAAAATGATAAAGGCATACCAAATACACCAATAACATTGTATAGAAAGTGTAAACAACATCACGTAGTACCAAGGAATCATCCACAGTGATATGCAAAACCTATAAATCAATAACCTGTAAGAACAACTCCCACCATGAGTATCCATAGCTCTCCCAAGTTATTCACACCCAACAAACTAAAAATTTAAAGGAACCTCCATGTAATCACCCAAGAACATAAGTGAAAACACATTACCACAAACTAGTGATCATAATAGCTCCAACCAAACCATAAACCAATGTAATGTGAAACCAAACATCCATGAAGATAACCAAGGCCAAGGAGAGAAACTCTGTACATCATATACCTATAGAGAATCCTCCTACATACACCTCTAAACGCCAAATTTTTCAAGTATGATCTCCTCCATAACAACACCCAACCGTTCAATCATCAAGATCAAACATAACATATATATCATGTAAGCAACATGGATGTAAGCCTCTCAAGCCAAAGAAGATCAAACTAACTCCATTCCCAATGAAGGAAATAAGCTCAATACATAGCCTAAACTCAACATAAATGAATGTAATCAAAATTCATAAGGAGATAAACATGCCAACACTCCTCAAATTAATCCTCCAAAACCATATATTCATAGCTCAAGATCCATATGCATGTGAATATAAAGCATAAACATAATATACCTAAAAGAAACAATGGGAAATACCTATTAATTAAACTATCGAGTAGACCAAGAGTGGGGAATGAGAATGCTCCTCCAAGATATCCAAGTCATCAAGACTCACTCCAAGAACAATATCCTCTATCGGTCCACTTTTAACTCACGTCCAACCAAGGTGTAGGCTCCTCAGACTCCCTGTTGAAATCTCATCAAGAGTAACCATCTCAACACATGTCTCTAATTGCATCTCCTAGCCTCACCTATATCTCCAAGTATCGATGAGTACCTGTAACCAATCAATCCATGCCAAACTCCAAACGCAACATAGCACCATCATGAAGTAATCAAGCAAATTATCAATGTACCCAATACCAAGAGAACCACCCAAGATCAAATTCATAGTCCCAACAGTTGAATCTAGAACATATACATGACATCATTATCTAACACCTCAAAATATATCATATGATCCAAAGAACATATCAAGCACATGTATCATTCCAAAACTCGAATGAGCAATCAAGAGTACATCATGACATAATAACATAACCATCCTATCATAACAAGGATCACATATCATAATATAAATCATGACACCTCAACCAAAGAATAAATAATTCTTGCATGGATAACAAAGATGTCAACATATCCAAACCACATAAAGATAACCATCTTTTGTCAATGAAACCAAAAATTCCAATGAACCCTCACTGCATAGAAGTAGAATCCAAGAGTCCATCCATGACTGCACCAATAAACACTATAGAAGATCATCCACCATCAAATGGTGAATCCACATCACTTCCAACAACTCCCACAAAACTGTGATACTGAGCTACACATGGAGTCATGACTACTATCCTCTCCATGAAGATCATCCAAGTCTACACACACAACTGAAATTTTAGTAACATAGCAAATAGAACCAAAATCTCCAAGCCAAGAATATACATACAATTTCCAAACCATCATAAATATATCCAACACCAATAATCCATCATTGTCCAAATCTCCCACTAAAAAGTGTAACCAAGCTATCCATGACATCATGATACACCACATGCTACAGGTCCCAAAAGCAACTATCCAGGCACTATAAGAAACATATATGCTCTCATCTCTAAGCACACATACCAACATACAAATGACCAAGAACAAGGCCAACTGATAAAGTTGACAACACTGAATCAAACTTGGTGAATAAAGATAATCCACAACTAAGTCATCCCACTTTAAGTAAACAGATAGCTAATCCACAACCTGCATGACTTGTAGATCCAATCACTAAAACATGCAAATCATCATCACATTAGTAAACTACAAACAAAGATATCCAAGAGAATAACCATGTAGGCCAAATGACTCAAACACCAAATCAACCTCCAATCTGATTTTCCAAACATGTCCACATTGAAGTACCATAGTCAAAGAACTGAACAAGCATCTAAGAGATGAAAAAAACCTCCTAACACCAAATCAAAACACCACCAATAATGCATTTACATAAACAATCATGATATTCCAAAGTCTCTAAAGCACAAGAAACATCCATGATACCATGATCACCACCAAATGTACCAGCACTTAAAAATCCAACAGTGTCTACATATCCACATAGCATAATCAAATATATAGGTCTCACATCATGATTGTACCTGGTAATATCATCTCAACTCCTCAACATGACAAAAAAACCAGCAAACCAAGTAACTAAACCAAGCCACCAAACTGAAAATTCATCAACACTGAAAAATCTATGGGCATAGACAACCCATGTCCAAGTCATAAATGTAACATGTAAGTATAGACCGCCTACAACATTGCACAACTTGTAGATACAACAATGCAACATACAAATCCAACCATGTATTGATAACCATGTTAAATGAGATTAATCGGAGATATACAATTGAGTATACAATGAATCCAACATCAAATCTCCAAGATTCAATCATCCATAAACTCATAGTATCACCATATTCAAAGTAACCTATAAATAGCTCAGATAAGTAAAAAAACAAATAAACCATGCCAAAACAACTTCAAACCTGATCCACTATGTAGTTCTCTAAACAAGCTTTACGTCAACTATTCGAAGTCCAAAATCCGATTCTATATGGACAATATATCCCTCTCGAAGCTCAAAATGAACACCTAACTTCCAATAAGAAAAACACTATCAAAACATAAAAATATATGGAACCACAATGTGTAGAATTGATTCATCTTTCCAACGAGTCCAAGAAGACCAAAAACGAACACCCTGGGCGAAAGTTATGTCCCTCAGAAGTAGAAGCACAATTTTGGTATTTTGAGGCAAAAAATCACCCCTAGTGGTGCATTGGTGGCCCACCGGTGGTGGCGGAGCCACCCGAGCGACACCGCTCCTTCCTCCATCGGACCCAAAAAAATTATTGATTTCGATTTAATTTTTTAATTCCCAAAAATTTGGGTCAGCTTTTAAATTTATCATGGGTGGAATTGTCATTTAATAAAAATTATTTTTAAAAAACATATTGAATATTTTAAAGTGGTGGAAAAAACTTTTAAACCCCATATGTGGTGACAAGGCCCACCCGCCGCCATCCAATAGTACTATTGGTGGCAGAATTTCGATCGACAGTACAGGGCATGGCAGGGGGTGGGTATTGGGGGTGGCCACGCCCCCCATACAAATTTCATTTATATATATATATATATATATTTTTAAACTTTCTCAAATCAAAACTTTATCGGTATTTTATCAATACAGGGTAAGTGCATGGATCTGTGACACAAAAAATGCTCTTAAGATGCCACTTTTCTTTTTTGGAATCAGCAAAATTTGATTTTCACGAGAAAATGAAGATAGTTAAGCTCAAAATTTCAAGATGCAGCAAGAACAAGAGTTGAAGTGCTCTGAGTCTAGTTTCTAAGCTACTAATTCTTTTTTAAATTAATGAATATTAAGGGTCTCAAAAATGGGGGCCCAAAATAGGTCTTGTTTTTATCAAAAAAAATAGCATAGTGTCTGAGGGCTCCCCCTTTTTGATTAACTTTTTATTAGAATTTCAAAAATCTAAACTGTGAGAAATTAGCTAGCACCGTGTAGTTTATCCTCATTCTTTTGGATAATTTTTTTAATGAATATATAATATTTTATGAATTTTCAAAGTCGACACGTCCTGAAAAGCTAAAATTTGAGCGTGCTCCCCCCTAAATTTTTTGAAAACTAATCGAAAATTGATTTTTTTCATCACATCTAGAATGGAGTCTAGTTTTAAAAAATGTAAATTGTTTCATGTTTCGATGAACGAGTAAAAATCTATCCTAAAACTAGCACATGTTGGTTTTTGACCAAAAATGGAGGCATTTATAAGAGAAGTTATGGATCAAAACGAAAAAAAATATTATATATTTAGATAGCTAAGAGAGAGGTTAATGCCATCACAGATTTTTTATAAACCTGCATTGAAAGACATGCAAATGTGACGGTGAGCATAGACAAAAATATGAGGAAATTCGGAAAATATTGTGCATTCACTCACCCAAAGCAACTCATTTGGCGAGCGCCAAATGGCACATCACATTTGGCGAGTGTCAAATTTGGCGTGCACCAAATATTTGGTGCTCACCAAATGAGTTGCTTTGAACAAAAACTAACTTTCCCCTCTCTTTGCTTGACCACTTTGATAACACTGAGAGTGTGCAGTTTATGATTGTAGATGGATTGTTGAGATTTTACCTTTCATACTCTCTCTGCCTCCTTCCCTCTTAACCAATATATACCCATTCTCTCTCAACCCTCTCTAGGTCTCTCCTACACTCTCTATAGGTTTAAGGGTCTAATGTATAGGATAACTCCCTCTCTCAGGTCTCTTTTTCCCTCTATCCCTCCCACTCGCTCTCTCTCAAGCCTCTCCCTTCCTCTATTCCTCGCACCCACTCTCTCTCAAGTCTCTCCCTCGCTCTATCCCTTCCACCCTTTGTCTCTTGAATCTCTCACACCCCTCTCCCTATCTCAATTTTCACACTCCCACCATTAATACTCTCCCTCTCTCTCAGGTCTCTCCCTCAAAATATCCATCCCACCCCCTCTCCCTCCCTTAGGTCTCTCCCTCAACCTAACTAGGTAACTCTCTCTCCCTATCAAGTCTCTCTCTCTCAGGTCTCACTCCCTCCCACCCTACCTAGACTACTATATCTCACTCCAACCCCCTCTCTCACACTCCCTCTCTCTTAGGTCTCTTCCTTAAAATATCCCTCCCACCCCTTCTCCCTCTCTTAGATCTCTCCCTCCCATCCTAACTAGATAACTATATGTCTTCAATGTAGTAGTCTCTCTCTCTCTCAAGTATCACTCCCTCCCACCCTACCTAAAAGAATCTATCTCACTCCAACCCCCTCTATCACACTCCCTCTCTCTCTCCCCCTCTAGTATTTTTCTCTTTCACTCCATCTCCCTCTATTAGGTCTTTATCTTTCTATCTCCCTCTCATCCCTCCCAACCCCTCTCTCTCTCAAGTCTTCCGCCCCATCCTATCTAGATAACTCTCTCTCCCTCTCAATTCTCTCTCTCGGGTCTCACTCCCTCCTATGCTACCTAGACTAATCTCACTCACTTTAATCCCCTTTCTCTCAGGTTGCATTCCCTTCCACCCTACCTAAAAAAATCTATCTCATTCCAACCCCCTTTCTCACACTCCCTCTCTCTCTCCCCCTCTAGTATTTTTGTCTCTCATGTCTCTCTTGGGTCGTTATGTTTCTCTCCTCTCTCCATCCTATCTCACTCTCTCTCATCTCTCCCTCTCAAGTCTCCCTCCATCCCTCCCTTCCTCCCTCCATCCTTCCCTCTCTCTCTCTCTCTTTCTCTCTCTCTCTCTCTCTCTCTCTCTCTCTCTCTCTCTCTACTCTCACTCTCCTCTCCCTCTCTCTCAGGTCTCTCTCTTCCACCCCCTCTCCCTCCCTCTCTCTCTCAAGTCTCTCACTCCAACCCCCTCTCTTTCTCAAGTCTCTCTCTCTCAATTCTCTCCCTCCCACCCTCTCTCCCTCTATCTCTCTCCCATCCCTCTATCTCCCACTCCCTCTCTCTCCCACCCCCTCTCTCTCCTCAACCCTAAACCCTTAAACCCTCTACCTCAATCCTAATACCCCAACCCTATACCTCTCCCTCTCTCTCTCTCTCAAGTATCTCCCTCCTATCCCCTCTCACGGGTCTCTCTCACTCACTCCCTCTATCTCTTTCCCACTTTGCTCTCTCTCTCAATCTCTCTCCCACTCTCTCTCCCTCTCCCTCTCCCTCCCTCTCTCTCTCAAGTATCTCCATCCTACCCCCTCTCCCTCTCTTAGGTATCTATATCTCCCTCCCACCCCCTCTCCCTCTCTCAAGTATATCTCTCTCAATCCCTCTATCTCCTACTCCCTCACTCTCCCACTCCTTTCTCTCGTCAACCCTAAACCCTTAAACCCTCTACCCTCAAACCTATACCTCTCCCTCTCTCTCTCAATTATCTCCCTCCTACCCCCTCTCCCTTTCTTAGGTCTCTCTCTCTCCCTCACTCCCTCTATCTATTTCCCACTCCCTCTCTCTCTAACTCTATCTATCTTTCTCCCTCTCTCTCGGGTTTCTCTACCCTAATCCTTTCTCTCCATCTCTCTCCCTCTCTCACAAGTCTCTCTCTTTGTCTCTCTACCCTAATCCCTTCTCTCCATCTCTCTATCTCACTTCTCCCTCCATCTTTCCCTCCCTCTCTACCCTAATCCCTCAACCCTCTACCCTCAGCCCTTAAACCCTCTACCCTCTACCCTCTACCCTTAACCCAATACCCTCTACACTCAACCCTAAACCCTCTACCCTTAAACCCTTAAACTCTCTACCCTCAACCCTAAACCCTAAACCCTAAACCCTTAACCCTTAAACCCTCTACCATATAGGTCCTCAACCCAATACCATCTACCCTATACCCTAATCCCTCAACCATATACCCTCAACCCTAATCTCTCTCACACTCCATCTCTCTCCCCCTTTGGTCTCTTTATCTCTCTTACTCCATCTCCCTCGCAAGTCTTTCCCCCCACCCTAACTGAATAAGTCTCTCTCCCTCTCAGGTCTCTCTCTCTCTCTCTCTCTTATGTCTCACTCCCTCCCATGCTACCTAGACTAATCTCTCTCACTCCAATCCCCTCTCTATCATGTCTCACGTACCTCCCACACTACTTAGAAAAATATATCACTCCAACCCCCTCTTCCACACTCCCTCTATCTCTCCCCCTTTGGTATTTTTGTCTCTCTTGGGTATCATCCCTCCCAACCCCTCTCCCATTGTTAGGTAATTCCCCCCACCCTAACTGAACAACTCTATCTCCCTCTCAAGTCTCTCTCTCTCAGGTCTCACTCCCTCCCTCTCTACTGGATAACATTTCAATGCAATACATTTGGCAAGCGCCAACGGTGTTTATTCCTTGGAACGATAAAATAGGGGTTGACCTTGTGATTTAGGCCCAAATTTTTATGCATTTTTCTGGTTCAACACTTTATTCAACTCATAAATTCCTTTTTTATGTAGTTGACTCCCTATTGTACCAATCTATGCTCGATCCATCACCTTTTTACCATCAATTTGCATGCTACATAATGTAGAATGCAAGACAATTTGAAGTTTCTACATCATTTTACATTATCTCAGGTAATATATTCATTTTGGCAATATTGAAATGTTTTTATTTACTTTATTTGTTTGTTTTTGATAATATAAACCAAATTCCTTTCATGATTTTATTAATCATAACAATTTGACATAGAATTCAACATTGAATTAGATGGAAGTTGCATAAAAGTTAAATTTTATGAGTTTGAAGAAAAAAAAAACATGACATAATTTAGATGAATTCATGTTTAAATTTATGTAAATGACACCAACTTAACATAAATTTGCTTATGAATTCTATTTGTATTGCTTATAGTAGTCCATTTCCATCATGGCTAGTGGAATTCACTCTATTTAATTTTAGGTAGATGTTTATATTGAGTTTTTTTGTTTTTTTGGACAATTTATAGACCATTCATTTGATGATTTTATTAATTTTCATTGTTACATATAGAATTCAAAATTTAATTAGATGGATCCTGCATGTAAAAGTTTAATTTTTAGGAGTTTGAAGATAAAAAATTGAAAACATGACATAATAGATTAAAATTCATGTAAACTTATATAGAGGATTTTAAAAATTACCTCAAGGAAATGCCTCAAAGCAATGTGGTCTCATGGAATGTAAACAACTTATATATCTAGAGGATTTCAAAAATTCATTTATGCTCCTTGATGGACTATACCTTTAACCTCTTCTAATATAATTCTATGCATTTGATGTCTTCATAATTTAGGGTGTCAGAATCTTAGCTAAAGCATGCACAAATAAGCAATTGTTATGAGGTGTTTTCCCTAGTATGGTGTGAGTCAAAATTTCTATTCATTGTTGACTTGTGAGTTTTAGTGATGGTTGCAAGAAAATTTTTATTTTTAACTAATTTGGAAAACCTAAGGGCTTTCATCAATGTTAATGCAAGTTTCCATTCATTATTTTGTGCCATAAAAAATCACCTTCATCATGTGCTTAGATAAATTCAAGCGACTTGACATAGTTGTTAATGCAAGTTTCCATTCATTCATACCATTTACCTTTCTAACAAATAAAAAATGGGAAAATTTTGTGCAATTGAAAATGCTTATTGTCTTTCTAAGTTACCTCATTTCTAAAGGAATAGTGAATAATTTCAATTTATAGCATCACAAACCCTTTTTTGAATTCATTCTCTATGATAAATCAAGGAGCTTTGAAGGACAATCAAAATATGGTTTTGACAATAATAAGCACAAGATTCTCTAGTTTTCAAAGATGGAAACAAATTATACCTTGGGTTTGATACTTCTTTGCTCTTAAGAACTTTTACTCACTCCAAATACTCCCCTCAAACCCTTGTTAACATTGATCAACACTTATATGAAGTAATTTTGTACAAATCGCTTAAAGTGCTAGGTTTTACACAGTATAGTTGCAAAGAGAAACAAATTATCCTCAATAACTCATGCAAAATGATGATTTAGCAACCCTCCTTTTATCAACACATGCAAACAAGCCTACAAACAATTAGTACCAAGTTTCATATATTTTCACTAAATGCATTAAAAGATGGGTTTTTTGAAGCTCATTATAAACCCTAGGTTGGGGACAGCAATATTTGATAAGACATGCAATATTTGATAAGTTACATTAGTTACATTGCGTATAGGAATCAAAAGACATGTTTGATAAGATATTGAATGTTTGATAAGTTACATTAGTTATGCAATGTAAAGTAATGATTTGGGTTTTAAAGATATGCAATGCAATGTAATCAGTGATATGAATATGTTTCATAAAATGCTTGGTGTATTTCATAAAATGCAATGTAATCAATGGTATGGATATGTTTCAAAAAATACATTACTTACTTTTCGTGCATTACTTAGACATGTTTGAAAAGATGCTTTGGTAGACATGTATGGAAAATGTGGTAGCATAGAAAAAGGCAATGAGTTGTCTAAAAGAATGCCTCAAAGAAATGTGGTCTCATGGCGATGTCCATCACCAGGAGACCAAATTTATTGGATGTATTTTCCCAAACAACTCACTGCGTTCTTTCATAAAATTCTTTGGTGACATGTATGAAAAAGGTTGAGGTATACATGTATGAAAAATGTTGTAGCATAGGCATTTTTGATAAGATTCTTTAGTAGACATGTACGGAAAATGTGGTTGCATAGAAAAAGGCAGTGAGTTGTTTGAAAGAATGCCTCAAAGAAATGTGGTCTCACATGGTGATGTCCATCACCATGAGGCCACATTTCTTAGAGGCATTTTTCCAAACACCTCACTTCCTTCTTTCATAAAATTCTTTGGTGTGTTTCATAAAATGCAATGTAATCAACAATATCAATATGTTTCGTAAAATGCATTACTTATAATTGTTCTATGTGTGTTTTTGAACATGTAGCATTCAATGTCATATCAAGGAAATTACCAAAGCCTCTAACACTGGAAGAACGTGAAGTTAAAAATTCAAGGAGAAGAGAATGAAAAATTCAAGCTCATGAAGAAAAGGAATTGCAGCTAATACAACAAGAAATTCTTGTGCAATCTAAGAGAGATGTCCAATTGGTAGCACAAAGGGCACGAATGAATAAAATTCATTGAAGGACACAAATGGATCCAAAAGTTGGGGTCACATCATCAACCATAGGTGAAGTTCAATTCACACCATCCACAATATATCAAGCTCAAATTACAACAACAATCACATCTCTAGTCGAAGATACACCATCAACAACATGTGGTTTTCCAAGTACATCAAAAAACACATCTCCAGTTGAAGGCACACCATCAACAACATGTGGTTTTGAAAGTACATCAGCAAACACATCTCTATTTGAAGGAACTCCATATATGACATCTCAAGTTGGAGGTACAACATTTTTTACATGTCAATCTCAAGGTATGTCATCAATTTTACCTTCAGTTGAAGGTACAAAATCTATCCCTAATGTTGTTGACACAACTTTACCTTTTAGAACTCCTCCTAGAGTTTTACATAGAAAACCTAAATATTTTATTGGCATTGATTCCAATGTTTTGAAATGGATGCCTAATAAGATTTCAAAACGTACATGTCAAATATATGCAAAGAGGATATGGAGTTTATTTTTTGAGAAGTTAAGTGAGGGTGCAAGATGTCAACAATTTGTTGAAATAATGAGGCAACTCAATTTTAGGCCCACCATGAAGGATCTTGGGCTAAGAACATTGAATGAATCAAGTGAAAATTTCAGTGTAAATAATTTGATGAGTGCATACAAGAACACGGGTTCTACCTCGTGCACAAAAGATAGTTGTGCCACACAACATGTGATGACAACAACATTGTTAAGCAATCAAAAAAAGAACAAGATGAACCTTAAAAAAATAACTCTTTAAAAATAAGTAGATCATCTCTAATGAGATCCAAAGGAATGTGTCAAAGAGTGGGGGATCTAAATAGCAATGAGTTATGGGAATTCTTGGGTAGAGTACCACGGAAAGATAAAGAAATTGCTCAAGCCTTGAGATCTATAATACAAGATTTTTGGAAGGATAACTCGAGGAACTCTCCCAATAAAAGATATGTTGTAAGAAGGAGAATTGGTAGTCAAATCCTTGAGCTACATCCAAATAAGTTTTTGGATACCACTCAAACCCATTTTTTTGTTGATTTTGTACAGAGGTTTCCTCAAATTAAAATATGTCAAAGGTATTTTGAAATGATAAAGCATTTTTATGTCAAAATAAATCACATGTACCACTTGTTGTTGTAGAGTGCATATTGATTTTTCTAACCATTATGATGTTTATCAACGTATATGTGTAGATATGCATACTAACAATGTTTTGCAGGAATGTAGCATAAGGCCTCCACCTAAATCCTCAAGGGAATTCTTATCTTCCATTTTTTGTGAAAGAGTGGATGGTCAATTTTTTACAAGTTATGTTTGGATGGAACATGTGATCATTGTGGTGGAATGCAACATTTTCATTTTTTCCAACAAATGGCTAGTACACACAAAATTGGAAATGAAATTATAGAATTTGGTAAATACAAGACAGTGGCCTACAGTCTAAAAGATGGGAAAGAAGCAAAGAAGCATGAATTGGTCAGTGATAAAATTCTAGTATATCAATTTATGGGAATTTTCCGTGATCAGGTGGTCTATGAGTATGCATACACATAGAGCTTGATGGTTGGAATCCTAGTTCAAGTTATGTAAGAACACATTTTCACTTCATAGCATCATTTTAGTTGTTGACTTCATGGAGAACTACACAATACATCCATAAAATGAGGTACAATCACAATACTACAACTCCATGTAGGTTGCTATATTTATGCATATAGCATTCATTCATGCAAATTTTAGTACAAAGGATAACATGAAGGTATTGAGGGAGTATCACTTTTACATCATTGATGATCGTACATATTCTATAGAGTTTGTGCAATGTTGCTTTTAGATGTTTTTTGCTAATTTGGCTAGCAGGGGCATATCATTTGGTTAGCATATCATATGGTCGGATAACTATACATCACAATTCAAGAACTCCATAATGTTTTACTGGTTGAGCGGGATGCATAGGATCAATTATGTTCAACATATGCGGAACTTCTCATAGGTCAGGAATGGAAAGGGGCAGCGTGATGGAGTAGGTGCATGTATCAAAAGAGCCTTAGCATGAGAAGAGTTAAAGTAAAAAGACAGTGTATAGTTGACAGATTCAAAATCAATTTTTGAGTGGTGCAAACATGCAATGGGTCCAAGTAATGAAGGTAATTCTTTAGTTCGTAGATTTTTTAATTTAGTAGATGATACTAACATTGCAAAATATGAGGATTGTTGTACACTAACATGATTGAGTGAGCTACACTCTTTTAGAAGCTCCAATGAAGGTACATGAAATATCCATATGCAGAAGATGGCATGCTTTTGTTTTACATGTACACTTCAAGCATGGAATGATTATGACTCAAAAGAGTGAGTTGATGAATGTTTTGTAAGAATTCTAACGTAAGGAGGGTTAGCTCCTTCCTACATGAAAGGAGGATTAGTTCCTTGTTGAATGTAAGGAGGGTTAGCTCTTTATTTTTGTTGAGGAGGGGTACCTTGGTAATGCATTAGCAGTACACCCTGTGTTGGGGTGAGTTGTACTAAAGGTTACCCTGGTGGTGTGTTGGAGGGTTACCTTGTTGGTGGGACAAACTATACTAAAGGTTACCCTGGTGGTGCATTGGTGGGTTGCCTTTTTGTTGGGATGAACTGTATTGAAGGTTACCTTGGTGGTGCATTGGTGGGTTACCTTGTTGGTGGGATGAATTGGGAAGGGTACTATGTGGCACACCTTGCTATTAAGGTGAACTATTATGAAGGCTATCTAGATAATGTAGTGGCATGTTTTCTTGTTGAAGGGATGAATTGGGAAGGGTACCTTGTGGCACACCTTATTGAGGTGAACTATTCTGAAGGCTACCTTGATAGTGCATTGGCAGGTTCCCTTGTTGATGGGATGAATTGGTAAGGTTACCCTATGGAATACCTTTTTGTTGAGGTGAACTATTCTGAAGGCTACCCTAATAGTGCGTTGGTGAGTTCCCTTGTTGATGGGATGAATTGGGAAGGGTACCCTATGGAACACCTTGTTGATGGTACTACTAATTGATAATGGGACCACGATGCCCACCTTCTTGACTAGAAAGGGTACCCTGTGGCACATCTTGTTGATGGTACTATTGATTGGGAAGGGGACCATGTGACCCAACTTGTTGTTGGTAATGCGGTGGAAGGGGACCATGTGGACCAACTTGTTGATGGTAATATTGTGAGAATTACCCTTGTTGGGTTTGTACATTTTGGGAAGGGCCAATATATGAGGTGTTTTGAGGCACGTATTGTGCTATTGGTGGATTGTTGCCTTGTAGCAAATATTGGGATGGACCTCCTTGGTATTATTAGGCCATTCTCACTTGTTTGATTTGAGTTGGATTTGTATATAAAGGATTTTCTATTGGTTGATCATTACCTTTTGAGAAGATCGATGGCATGTTTGGAATTTCCAATGGTTTAGGTATCTCTCTTATGACTGAGTTATCTCCTAAGGGAATGAGATGAGGATCTTTAAGAGCTTCCATGTTAAATTCTACTAGTAATTTAGAACCACTTTGTGCTAACTTGAAGAAGTAAGTGTTTGGATCCTTCCTTAGGAGTTTTTTTTATCAATTTGAGCACTTTGTGATTGTTAGAATGTTGGAAAAATTCATCATTTATTTCCTCATCACTATCCACCTCCTCTACGGCCATATCCCTTGGGTCTTTGTTTGCTCTCTCTATTGCTTCTTGTTTTCTACAAATTACTTCTTCCTCACTAGGTGATTGGTTTGTTGTTGTTTTGAATGTGGGTCTCTATTGATGTTTTTCAAGGTCACTCGGCCTATAGCCCTATAGGCCACTTTCGTCATTTGTGGTATTTTTCAATGGTACGCTAGCATTACTTTTGTTTTCTTCCATGTTCTTTCTATTTTGTGATCTTGTAGTTGTCATAAACAAATCCCAAGCTTTTGTGAACG
Organism: Sequoiadendron giganteum; assembly: GCA_007115665.2. Taxonomy (NCBI): domain Eukaryota; kingdom Viridiplantae; phylum Streptophyta; class Pinopsida; order Cupressales; family Cupressaceae; genus Sequoiadendron; species Sequoiadendron giganteum. Next base: position 483,403,433 of record CM021102.1, read on the forward strand.
TTTCTTTTTGTGTGACTCCTAACTATGGAAAAGAACGTGTTTTTTTTTGGATTTTTTTGTTTTAAGGAAAATGAAATTCTGTTTGTTTTTGAGATTTTCTATTGAGTATGCAAGTCTAGTTCACCTATTAAAAAGTGTGTATAAAATTTTCTTAGCAAGAGGTCTCGGTTGCGGTAAGATTTCAAGATATGTCCCTTTATAAAATTTTGAATATGACATTTCTTTGACATGTGGAATATGGATTTTCATTTAAGGATCTTGATATTTCCTGAGATCATGAAGGATGGATATCTATTACCACATAGGAGGTGGTAATACGAGCCTTCCAGTTGTGAGATATGCTTTATCTTCCTCTCTATCTAGGATGTTTGTTGTGTTTCTCCACAGGTTTGGTGTTTCCTTTGCCTTGAATATGAAACTAAAGTGAAAGTGTTGGTATTTTGATATGGTTGTGATTTTCAAGACCCTAAGGTTTGAGCAATTTTTTGGGATGACACTATTCTTGGAACTCAAAATGTTGAAAAGGCTTGGATCGATATTTCACTTCTTCTTCTAGAGGATATTTTTTGGAAAAGATTATTTGAACTAGCCTTGAGGTTCAAGCAATTGTTGATATCTTAGAAGTGTGGGTGAGGAAATAATCCAAGTTTTTTTTTTTTTTCATTTCCAAAAGTAGGATGGATTTTGAAGATGGATCAAGGACTATATGACGTATCTAGGTTTCCAATTGATTCATTTCAAGAAGGATCTTATAAATAGATTCAGATTTATTTATTTTTCAGCAAGACACAGAGCAAAAGTGATAGGTTTGAGACAAAAGCGGACAGATTTGAGCAAAAGCGATAAGTTTTGTCAACTATGACCAGGTTTCTATCAAGTGCACTAAGTTTTGAACAACAAGTGCAAGTAGAAATTTTAAGTGCGGCCTCTGTGTATAGCTTTCAAATTTTGTGAATTGCATAGTCAAAAGCAAGTTGTTTGGGGAAGTGCGACCAAATTTTTCACAAGTGTGCTAGGAAAATTTTGTCAAATGCAGCACAAAAAGATCAGGTGCGACCAATTTTATAGAAAGTGCACCAAGTTTGTCAAAAATGGAAAATTTTCATCAGTAATTGTTATGGGATAGAGAGAAAAAGCAAGCTATTTTTGGAAAGTTTGACCAATCTTTGGTCAAGTGTGGTAGCAACAGTAGCAAAAGCGGCCTTTGTGTAGATTTTTTTCTAGTTTCAGTATTTGGCAACAACTTGGATAATTCATAGTTTTGGATTATTTTGCTTGATCTATTTAGAGATTTGGAAAGTGATATCATGCAACACAACAATTAAAACTTATGTGACCTAAATATCTATACTTTAAGCATGTTTCCCTCCATGAAAGCTCACAGTTCAGAGAGATAGGAATGTTAAAGTTATAGTTTCCAATGTTTACTTTTTTCTTAATGTGATGTGAAATGTGAGCCTAAACATCCAAAAACCTTCAAAGATATTGTCTTAAGATATCCTTTAGGAGTGCAAATAGATGGCTCTTTTCAAAGGATTCACACTAAGTCAAAAGGGTTTGTCGTTTTAAAACCATGTTAAGTGCTTGTTTTGATGTGTTAATTTTTAATTCAAGCACAAAGTTTGATGTTTCCAATTAGCCAAATAGATCTTAGGAAATTTAGTGAAGACAAAGTACACCCTAGGGATAGACACTTCCTCCTAGATGGGCTTACCTCATGCTCCGAAGGGATGATTTTATATGCAACGAATGGAAGAGTGTTTTAAGCTCAACCATAAGTTAGACTTGGTAAGTAACTTCTCGGAATCAAAGTTATGATGCACCACTTTAGAGAATGCTTTGGATAAAATGGGTGGTTTCTACAAACATTGGTTCTCAATCATGTTTTGGGATAACTAGTGTCTATACATGTGGTGATTTTCTCAATTAAGAGGCCTCCCAACCCTTGTGGGTTTTTACGTATCACACGGGTACTAAGGGAGACATTTTTTGGCATAGAACATTTGCACCAGGGGAGTGATGAAATTTCCTCAAAATCACAATTATTTATATAGCGGACCAAAATGAAGGTATCACTTGGGTTACCTTTGAGTTATCTAGTGTGAGATGTGTCTCAAAAGGTATGCCCTCTAAATGTATGCTTTGAAATGTTAATACATGTGTGAAACTCAAGAATTTTTTTCATCACTCAAGATCGTCTAAAGGCACGAGAGGAGAGGATGGACACCTAGCTTGCCAAACACGGAATACGCGACATACACTTCATTGCAATTTGATTCTTTTTAAGCACCTTGAGTGGTGCTATCCTGAAAATAAAGTGTGAATAACATAACAATTTTCTTTTTAATTGCACCAAAGTGAAATTTTTTGGACTTCAGTCAAAGATATTGCAATGTGCAAGACAAGAAATTAATTTGTTCATTTTTTAAGCCCAAAATTGAGTTTTTCTAAATACTTGTCTTATTTGGTCAACAAACTGAAGTCGAGTGTTCGTCTATAAAATAAAATTGCTTTGGTCAATAAAAATCAAAATATTTCCTTAGAGCTTTGAGAAGGTTCATTTTTAGAGCACCAAAACCAAAATGTTCATTTGTGGGGTTCTTTTTAAGCACCAATTTGAAATTCTCTAACTCTATGAAAGGTTTAAAAGATTCATTTTAGAGCACCAAAAATTGAAGTGTTCGTTTGTGGGGTTCTTTTTAAGCACCAATTTGAAAGGATTTGCTAACCTAAAAAGCTTTGAGAATTTTCATTTTAGAGCACCAAAACTAAAATGTTCATTTGTGGGGTTCTTTTTAGGCACCAATTTGAAATTATCTAACTCTTATGAAACATTTAAAACTTTAGAATTTTTTGACCATTCAACTTCCCTACAATAAATGGGTTAATTTTTTTTTGGATAAAATGCCAATTATACTTCCACAAAACCCTGCATAAAAAAACAATTAGCACCTGTCAAACACTCAAATCAAGTACTCGTTAGCATTAGAAACTGAAAATTAACGTTCAAATTTCAAACAAAAATTAACGAGGCAAAAGCGAGAGAAAAAATTCAGAAGCGACCTTTGTCAAAAGAAAAAAGCGCCAGAAAAACTCAAAAGCACCTCTATTTTTTAAAGCAAAAGCATAGGAAAAATTCAAAATCACCTCTATCAGAAAGCAGAAGCGCAGGTTAAATTCAAAAGCGCATCTATCAAAAAGCAGAAGCGTGGGAAAAATTCAAAAGTGGCTCTATTAGAAAGCAAATCAAGTGCGCTAAAACCGTGAATTCAAGTGCGAAAATTTTCTGGAACCTGTGCGTGAAGATTTTTCTAGAGCGCTTTCGGAACCTACAACTTCAAATTTAGCTCAAAAAATCATTAGTGTTAAGGACCATGGTCCCACCAAGCATGCCAAAATGTGTAAGGGGGAAATCTGTAAGTATAAACAAGATAATTTAAATTGAATAGAAACTAATCTAACTCAAAAACAACAATTAAGATCTATGCCCAATACTCATGAAATGAAGTTTTCTAAGCTATTGAAAACAAACAATGAAATCCTATGATACCATAATGAATTCAAAAACAAAATAAAGTTTACCATCCCATGTCGGAGTGTATTCATGAAGATTTTGGGTTGTTTGTATCAATGTGAAGCCTCCATTGTGCATGCAAAATCTTGAAGAAAGTGTGTGTGTTGATTGAATATGTGTGTAAGAAGATGTCAAAAGCTCGATTAAGATCTTGGAATTAATTCGTTGTATAAAATAGGTTGATTCTTCGATCCTTTTTTAAGAGGAAAAAAGTTTGTTATATAGAATTTTTGATTTGAAATGGACGCTTGAGATCGCGTAGTAGAATATCTTGATCGGTGGTCGAAAGATGTTGAGAGGAAATAGATGGGAATAATTTGTGCAAATTGATTACAAAATTAGTGTGATTGAAGAAATTATTTTTGTGTTCAATGGGATTGAGGGAATCATGTCAAGCAATTTGTGAAATTGATGAAATCAAATTGAGCCTTTAATGGGATTGAAGAATAGATTGATCGATTAGGAAATAGATTCATCAATCAGTGGTTCATAATTTGGTCAATCATGAAAGTGAGTGAGGATAATTAATTAATATTTTTGAGTTCAACGTGCAAATCACGTTTGAATTTTGTAAACAAAGTTATATATTTGATTTCATTTGATTTTTGATGATGTTTTTGAATAATTTATTTAATTATTCAATTTGGGGGAAAGTGACATAATTAAATTATTATGTTTTAATAATTTAATTAACTTAGGGGAATAGGGTTAAATAGCGACATAATTAAATAATTGATATTATTTAATTAATCGGGAGGAATAAATTTAGATTAGGACTTTAATAAATAAATTAAATTTATTTAATTGGTTGAAAATGATGAAAAAGTGAATTAATTAAATAATGTCATTTTATTCAATTAATGGTAGAAATTAGGGTTTTTGATGCTTTTGATGTGAAATATAGTGATATTTGGTGATAATAATGTCGATGATGCAAAAAAAATCATTTAAGGTGTGCAATAAGTGCTAGGTCAATTTTACATGTCTATAGATGTCAATTTTTTTGCAAGGAAGTTCATTATATATATATATATATATATATATATATATATATCTAACCTATATTGTTTTATTGTTGTTATAAATTATTAGATACAACCACATCATATATTAACAAACCAATTGCTTCATAACTCTCAATTACTCAATAATTGTAATAATTAAGGATTAAAATATTAAGTCTATAGCCTTAACCATTAGGTTTGTACAACATTAAAATACCAAGAATGATAAAGTTAGAGTTTTTTTCTTAGTCCAAATTATATTAGGATATCAAGCCTTTAACACAAAAATAAAGTATAAATTTTATAGGGATGTGACAATAAAGCATAGATAAATCACTAGTAAGATGGGGATAATCGGAAGAAACCATACTAGAAGGAATATAAATATGCATGAAATGAGTGGAATGAAATGAGTGGAATGAAATGAGGGCATACAAATATTGGGATGATACAAATACATCACTACTAGGATGTATAAGATTAAATGAGCAAGATTGGATATATCTAATAGGCTAAATATGAGAAGTAAGAACAAGGAGAAGCTCAACTTTAAAAGTAGGAGGATCTAATAGCATACCATTTTGAAGAGAAACATTATAATGACACACAAAAGAAGAAAAGACTTGGATAGATGGGGTAGTGAAACACCATTTAGATAAATTAAAGAATGTATTTTCAACTATACCTTTAAGAATCTCTAAACCATAGGAACTGTTGGCTAGTAACTTATAAATAACATCAATCAATTATCTAGGGTTTATATTATTACCCAACCATGCAAGATCAAAAAATAATATATGTGAATTAAAATCGATAACTCGGCATGGACATTATGAACCATTTGGGTGATGGTATCTAATAGAAGGAAGAGTGCGCAGACTCTTTGTTGCAGTTCTATGACTTGTATGCATTGTTTTTGTTGGTGCATGCTCTTGTGCGGGTGGCATTTTGTGTTTAGGTCACTCAAAGCTGGGGGTGGGTTTTAATAGATTTTGGATGGGGGTTTGTTAATTTTTTGTTGCTTTTTCTTGCATTGTTTTATGGATTAGTGCATTTTCAGCTACAGGGGTTTTGGTTTTGAGTATGGAGCTAGAGGTTGCTCCTTCGGGATCAATTTTTTTGTCATTTTTAGATGTTGTTATGGGGTTATATTTATCCCCTTCCAAGCATGTTATGGATCCTACTTTTTTGAATAATGCGTCAAAGAGTGTGGGATCTTCATATGGAGGTTTATCTCGCATACCGAAAGTGAATGGATGCTTGGTGAAGAGTGAGACCCGCTTGGTTCTTGTGATTCAACTAGAGTCTATTGTAGAAGATATTGAGTATTAGATTTACCATGAAAATTAATCTGTAAATTCATGGGAATCAGAGTTTCTCTCTCATTTCTTGAATCTTGGGCCCACTAGACTTAAAACCCAAAGGGAGATATAGAGGTTTTGCAAGCTACAAACAACTATTTCATGGTGGTTTTTACATGTATTAAAAATCGCAATAAAGCTTTTGAGGGAGGCCCTTACTTTTACAATCAAGCGAGGTTAGTCTTAAAACCCTAGCATACTATTTATAATCTAGCTGAAGAGCTTTCGTCGCAAGTTCAGGTTTGTGTACGTCTTCCTTGGCTACCAGTTGATTTCAGGAGAAATAAAATTTTGCACATGATTTTTGTTTTGTTAGGTAAACCAGTGGAGCCGTCATAGTAGAAATTAGAGAGGAGGGCCCTTTATTTGGCTTAAATCTGTGTGGATATTGACTTAAACAACCCACTACTTGATTCTTTGAAACCTCAATTTGGAGCCACATCATGGATTCAACAACTAGACTACGAGACTTTACCTTTCTGGTGTTTGAATTGCCATGAATATGGTCACCTACAGTGTAAGTTTCCTAAAATCAAGGTTTTTGGTTCTTCTTTTGGTGGGCTTCTGCTACGATGACTCCTCACTGAGACCCATCAAGAGATAAAGGCAAGGCCCTTATGTCTGAAGGGGAAACTGATAAGGAGGGTTTTTTTACAGTGAATTCCCACAATAAGGGAGGGCGTAAAAAGAACCCTTAAGGAAACGCAAGATGATGCTAGCTTTAACCAATTCAAAGCCTTAGAAGATTTGGATCAACAAGTTGTCATCCTTGATAAGTATGTCTCTATTGGTATTGTCTTGGAAGTGGAGAAGTTGGCCTCTCAAAAGGACATAAATGGGAATGTCTATGTGGAGTTAGGTACCAAGATTAATATTGGTCAAGCCTTGGGTCCTGCTATTTTACCAATCACTCTAGTGGAGGTAGAGGTGGGTGTTGATCCATCCATGGAGCACTTGGATTTACATTCTTTGGATGTAGCTCAGGATTTGGGTAAGGACCCTTTGATCTCTTCTTCTCTGGGGCTACACCAAAAAACTTCAAAAAGGGGACCTTTGAGAAGCCTTCCAAGGCTGGAAGGGAGAAAGATAAGGATAAGTTCAAGTTAATGTGTGAGAATTTGGTGGAGTGAGACTTAGTTAAGCCTCTTGACTCCCATTTTTCTAAGCCCCAAAAATGATAGTTCTCTCTTCGAATGTGAGGGGTTTGAACAACATCCCTTGATGAAAGGTTGTTCGAGAAATGATAAAGGCTCATTCTTCTGATGTGGTATTCATTTAGGAATCTAAGTTGTCAATGGAGGGCATGGTTAAGGTTTCCTCCAAGCTCTGGTGGCATGGTCAATGTCAATGCATTGGGGTACAAGGTAGTTCTGGTGGGATGGCATGCCTTTGGGACAAGCAGAAGATCTCTTCCATGTGGTGGATTGCAGATCAGTTTTCCTTGTCCATGATTGCTTCAAGCTTTGACTTAAGAGAAATTTTGTTGTTCTCTAATGTCTATGCTCTGGCTCACTTTCCTAGCAATTCCCATCTATGGGACCATATATGGTATGTGAGGTCTTTAGCTCCTTTGTTTCACTAGATTTTTGTGGGGGATTTTAATTCTATTATCAATCTTGATGAAAAGAGGGGTGGTTTGGATTGTTTAGAGCCATCTTCATCTTTGTTCAAAAATAATATAGCTCAATTTCATTTGATTGATATAAAGCCTCTTAATGGATTTTTCACGTGTAGTAATAGGAGGTATGGTGTGGACTCTATCTCTAAGAGGATGGACATGTTTTTGGTCTCTGAATTTTGGTTAGGTAATCAATGGGTATCCAGCTCTTAAATCCTTGATTGGAGAGGATCAGACCATTTGCCTACAAAATTTTCTACACATGGTTAAGAAAGTACCAAGAATACTTCCTTCCAATTTCAGTTAATGTAGTTGTGTGAGCCTTCTTTGTAGGACCTTATAAAATTTTGGTGGTCAGTGGGATTGCCTCAGTATGGGACAACCATGTACACCCTCGTCAAAAGGCTCCATTTTATGAAATTTTAGCTAAAGAAGTGGAATAGGAAATTTTTCGGGAATTTTTTTAAGGAGAATTTTGCAACTCAAAACTAGTTGGATATTATTTCTAAGCAGAATAGAGACCAAGGGATTACTCGAGAATATCTTAAAGCTGAAGTGGATTCTTTAGAGAAGCTATATAAATAGGAACTGCAGGAGGAGATATTTTGGAAAAAAAATTCAAGGATAGACTAGCTTCAGGAGGGAGATAGTAATATTGCCTTCTTTAATTTTTTCAAAGCCAAGGGACATGGGAATTTAATCTCCTCTATTGTGTCATCTTATGGTGCTCAACTATCTTCTTTTTGGGATACATATATATCAGGAGGCCACTCGATATTTTTCTTCTTTATTCTCAAACGATTCTCTTTAGAATATGGATGAGGTGAATTAGGTTTTTGCTTATATCCCTTCTATGGTTCCCCATAGAGCTAATGCTAATCTTATTCAGCCAATTTCCCTTGATGAGTTGGAGGAGGTTGTTTTCAATATGAACAAGGGTAAGTCCCCTAGCCCATATGGTTTTCCTATTGATTTTTTTTAGGAATATTGGGAGATTATCAAATGGGATCTTCTAGAGGTGGCCCAAGAATAGTATAGCAAACAAATGTTAAAATCCATGAATTTCGCATTCTTGGCTCATATCTCCAAGTGTGAGGGTGTTAATTCTTTTGATCTCTTTTGGCCAATTGCCTTGTGTAATGTGGTTTATAAGATCATATCTAAGTTTATTGTTGAGAGACTAAAGCCTTGGTTGGTCAATTTTATCTTGGAGGAGTAGGGGGTTTTATGGTTGGCAGACATATCCAAGATGGTGTTATGATTATGACTGAGGTTACGCATTCCATGTATATTTCCAAAGAGAAGGCCATGTTTATCAAATTAGACATGGTTAAGGCTTATGATCAAGTTAAATGTCCCTTCCTTTGCAAGGGTCTTTATACTTTCGAGTTTGATGAGGACTAGATTAATTGGGCGATGAGTTGTGTGAGTTCAGTGTCATACTCTATGCTCATAAATGTTGTGCCCTCCTCTTTGTTTGGTGCTTCCAGGGGCCTTAGACATGTATTCCTTTTGGCTCCTTACCTTTTCATTGTTATGGCTAAAGGTTTGGGAAGACTTCTTAAAGCCCATCTGATCTAGGAACTTATTCATGGGTGGTCTTGGAGTGAAGGCTTTCCTCCTCAAACCCATCTCCAATTTTTGGATGATACTACACTCTTGGGCATTACCAAGATCAAGGAAGTGAATAATTTCAAGTGTGCTCTTGAAATCTATCTTGTTTCTTTGGGTCAAAGGATTAATGAAGGGAAATCATCTATCTTTTTCTTCAACACTCCTCTTCTTATTCAATCTAGGATTGCTCGTATTCTTAGATTTCAAATTGGTAACCTTCCTTTTGTGTATTTGGGTGTTCCACTCTTTTCCTCCCCTTTACCAAGAGGAACCTGGAAAAATGTTCTAGATAAATTTAGAGGTAATGTTAATCACTAGACCTATCGATGATTGTCCTTTACTGGGAAGATCATGCTCCTAAAGGTTGTGGTTCAAGCCCTTCCTATCTATAAGTGTATGGTTCAAGTTGCTCCTATTGGCATCATTAGAGAGCTTGATGCTCTCTCTAGGCACTTCTTATGGTATAACAGTTTGGATACCAAGAAATGGAGTTTGGTTAAGTGGAAATCTATTTGTAGGCCTATTCAATAGGGTGGAATGGGTCTTCATCAAGCTGCTATTACTGGCTCGGTGTTGGCTACCAATATTTATTGGTGTTGGTGTCCTAATCAAGATCAGAGTTGGGCCAAAATCCTCAAGGCTAAATATTTGAGAGGTTTTGTTGATAAATATATCCCTATATATTCTTTGTATGGTAATGGGTCTATGATTTAGGATACACTCAAAAGAGGAGAAAAATTGATCAAACAAGGATTATTTTGGATTTTTCATAAGGGTGAGGATGCTCTTTTTTGGCTTGATTCCTGTGATGGGCATCCCCTCTTTACCACCCATCCTCATTTGCAGCATTTGGGCTTGTGATTTCAAGAGGCTAGATGGTCTAAGGTGGGATACTTCAAAGTTAAGAAACGATTGGTTCGGGTGCTGGTGCTCAAGTGGAAGGGGTGTCACTTGTGGCCCCTTGGGGGATCGAATGTGGATAATTTTGAGCTAGCTAAGATTTTAGCGGAGAGAGTTTGCAGCTTGTTGAAATAGAGTGATGTCCTAGCTTGGGCTCCAAATCCTAAAGGGGTGTATTTGGTGGTTGTTGGGTACCGTAAATTGGATAGGAGGAAGTATGGGGAGGATGAGGTCCCTTGGTGGAAATATGTGTGGAATAAGCTTTTTGTGGCCCAAGTGAAACTTATTCCTTTGGTTAGTGGATCACAACAAGTGTCTTACTTGGGATAATCTTCTAAAGAGGGGCTTCCAAGGGCCCTACTAATGTTTCCTATGTGGTGCTAGTGAGGATTTTTCTTCATATTTATTCTTTCAATGTACTTTTTCTAGATCTATTTGGAATTTCTAGTGGCTGATGTGGAGACACTCTTGTGTACATGCCCTTTCCCTTAATAAGTTCTAGAGGACTTTGGGGAGACCCCCTGTTCTCTCTTTCCCTCTCTAGATGGCATGGACTATTGGGCCTTCGTGTATTCTTTGGCAACTTTGGATGGAGCGAAATCATAGGATTTTTTAGGATAAAAATTTGGTGGTTGCACAAGTTTGGCAATAGATTCTTGGTACACTTTACGAGACTATTTCAACTAAATGTGAGATTGGATATCCTCTAAATTCTAATGAGGTTGGGGTTTTTTGAGGATTGGGTTTGAATGTTCCTAGTTTAAAGTGGGCTTGTTCTAAAGGGAGGAGACTTCCCAAAAGGAAAATTCAGAGAGATGGTAGGTGGCTCCCACCTCCTACTAGGATTTTGAAAATTAATAATAATGGATCTTCCAAGGGAAACTCAAGTTATGCAAGTGTGGGAGGTGTGGGGAGAGATAATTTTGGGTCTACCTGTGAACCCCTAAACCTGCAAATGCACAAGATCAACAAAACACATTAGTTTTTAGATCATATGCATGCAAACAAGTATGAGAGATTCCCCATAAAATCCATCTATTCAAACTAAATTAAGAAATGAAGAACAAAATAAACTTTAAATAAAAGAGATTCAATCCTAATTAAGCTAATAGCATGATGATCTTATGGGGGAATTGGGGCCAATGAAGTGTTGCAATTGGCCCTTTCCCAATTCCTAAGTAGCAATGGTATGTGATGGAGAAATGGTCAAATCTCCAAAGAGATTTGAGCATAACCTTGTTGTAAATCTTGAAAGATGATGAATGGTTGATTGAAATGGAAAAAATTGGCTCTCAATGTGAAGAGAGTAACTTTGCATATGATTGTGGATGATGATGGATTTGAGTATAGTAAGTTTACTCAAATTGTGGATGTTTGAATGAGAGGAAGAGTCTCTCATTTATAGATTTCCAAAATGGAAGATTGAAAGAAAATAACAAATGTGGGATCATTCAACATCCAATGGCCAAGTGCCACTTGTCAAGATGTGAATGGTTAGTGGTTGTGCATATTTTGGCCAAAGTGCCAATAAATGCATAAATTTGAAATTGAAATTGTAAGATGACTTGTTGAAGAGGGAAGAGAAATGAAGTTAATGTCACTTGGCTCAAGGTCAAGGACATGTAAGAGGTCTTAAATGCCTTGTTGGAAGGACTAAGTCCACTTGGCCTTTTTGAATTCAAATGAGGGAATATTCTCTTTTGATGCTTTATGAGGGAAAATAGATAAATAAATAAATCAAAGTATTTGATTTATTCTGCAAGTTGCATTCTCTAGAGAATTTTAATGAAACGGGTTAACTTAATCATGGTTTTTATTAACTTAATGAAGAATTAGATGATGTGACAATTTAGAGTTAGACTTATGAATTAATTTAAGTCAAGAATTGAGAGGAAATGATTTATTAAATAAATGATTTGATTTATTTAATCAGGAAGGAACATGTTAGATTAAATCAAATAAGGTTTAATTTATTTAATTTAATAAGAGGACTTTAAATATTTTAATCAAATAAAATGATTTATTTAATTAAATAGGGATGGAGGATTAATTAAATTAAATTGATTAATTTAATCACTGAAAGACGAAGACTTAATCCAATAAATAATGATTTATTAAATTAAGAGATAGAATGTGATGAAATGTTGAGAATATGATTTAAGAGGAAATGTTGTCAGTAATCGGGATCACGTGTGCCAAAACTAACTTGTACATTTTCCAGGTCTACATTTTGCCCCTCTTTGAAGCAATGTACTTGTTTCATTGATTCAAAGAATAAACTACTGTGATCAAAGGTCTGTGATTTTCTCAAATTTTTTCAGATGCCCCACTGCTGCCCCAACAAAAGGATATTGTTGGATAATGCCCCCTCAAGAGATCAGACAATTTTTATTTTATTTTTTTGATGATCTCGCGAAAAAAGATGACAAGGTGCCCGACAGGCCAGAAATGCCCCAGGATGCTAGAAAAATGCATTAAAATGCCAAAAGGGATACAGAATGACTCTCGGTTGGATGAAAACGGGATCGGGGGACCAAAACCCTTGTCAGAAGGTTAAATTAGGTCCAAAAACCCTAATTTTCAGGCTTAAATAGACCTCAAGGGGTCAATTTCAATACATTTGCAATCTTAAACCTTGAAAATTTTGACACTTGAGCTCTGATACCTGGTCGCGATGGCACAACGACAGCTTCCTCTACACGTGTCGGAGCGAGTACGATTATATCAGCGACCAGTCACCGCAAGACCCGCGGTATGTACCCCTATCTAACCTTTTATTTTCTCATTATTCATGCATTTATTAGGTCTTAGGCATGGTCAAGGTGACACGGCGCGATATAGCACTACGAAAAATTCACAAACAGGGTCGTACGATCCTATATAGGACCGCTTGTGCATAGAGCACCGTGTGATGTAGTTTAGGTTTAGGGATTTTTAGTCACCAAACTCAGCTGCTTGCTCAAATAGCGCCACATAGGCCAGTTTGTCAAATTTAGCTATCAAAGTTTGTCGCACAGCGCAGTTTGGAACATTACAAATTGTGTCGCTTTTGAGAACAGCGTCGCTTTTGTTGTTTCAAAAGCAAAATGCGATATGGACAACAAATTTTCTTTAGGGAAACTAACGCGACTTCTTTCCTTGTGTAGGAGAGGCATGAGGTCATTCATTCGAGGGAGCACTAGTGGCCAGTACTTGAGAGATTATAGGATATGCACATATTCCTTTAGGAGCAGCTTGGGATGCTCGTTTTGTGGTTCGTTGCTTATGTCCCTCCTGTTTGAGCACATCTGGGTATGATGCATGTCTTGGCCACGCGGTGGCATAGCGAGATGTCGTCTTTTCATCTTCCTACTGGCGATGCTACCATTACTCTTGAGGATGTCTGGCACATCCTGCGGCTACCCATTCATGGAGAGCGAGTGATCTATGATTTGGAGGAGGGTAGGGATGCCTATTTCGGTGTCATGGGTATGGAAAAGCTCATCCTCTATGATGATCAGATATATTTAGAGAGGTATCGAGGCATAGCCCATACTTACAACCTGATTGTGGCCGCCATTATTTATGGCCTTGTAGCTCCTGATTGGCGTGGTTGATATTTCAGTCTGGGTTGGGGATTGACATGGCAGTAGATGTGCACTCACTGAGTGTGCTTTTCTTGGGGACCAGTACTATTGGCCTCTTTGTACCGGGACTTGCACGAGTTCGCCTATTTGGATGGTCGGGCTCTTGGGGCTGGATCGACTCTTCTGCACATTTGGGCCTAGGAGCAGATCCTGGTGCTTCGCCCGATTGTGACACTGATTGTTCTAGATATTGATGACCCCATGGTGTGGCGGTATGGCGGGGCAAGGATTCACTTCACTCACATGGGTACATATGGTATAGCCCATTGGCAGCTGGTTTTAGATGAGATGATAGTGTTTGTATGGAGGCCATGGATGGGTATAGGTCCATGGAATGATGATGCTCAGTAGATTTTCTTTGCTCACTCAGATAGATTTATGCAAGGCTGAGAGCGCACTATAATAGAGAGGTACCTTCCTGACAGGGTAGTCAGGCAGTTCGGCGAGGTGTAGGATATACCCGATGGTCAGTACATGGCACTCTTTGCCCACACGGCAAAGGAGACAGCATGGGGACCGCTTATTCCAACAGACAAGGTAGTTTCCTCATTCAGATAGTTGTTGGCTCGGTCGTGGCCATATGATCAAGGGCCAGCAGACGCAGGGGTGACTCCAGCATACCAGACATGGTTTAGGCTGCCAATGAAATTGACAGTTCCTGGGACAGTGCTTCCACATCGGAGGCCTAGAGGTAGGTCAGCAGGTAGAGGCCAGGGAGATGTACCCCTTCCTCAGTAGTCACCTCCGAGGGATTAGGCATAAAAGATAGCAGGACAAGATGGGCAGCCCCATGTGGCACCACAGTAGCAGCCAGTAGTGCAACCTGTTGTATAGCTAGCGGGACAACCAGATCCCTGTGATACACTGATTCAAAAGCTACAGGGCCAGGTACAAGTTCTGACAGTTGAGCGAGATGAGGCTCGACAGCAGGTTGCTGCAGTTACAATGGAGAGAGACCTAACACGATTCGAGAGGGATCAAGAGATTGGCCAACAGAGACAATTATAGAGTATTGCTTCCACATCCCAAGGCCGATCAGTTGACATTCGAGAGTATAGAGAGGCCATCAAAGAGGCCGAGTACTATCGATAGCACTACCGACAGGCAGTGCCATCAGCTAGCAGAGTGCCAAATTTTTCCCAAAAGATAGGGAGGCGGTCGGTCGAGGCTCATGGTGAGAGGCAAGCAGGGGAGGGTGAGGGCCACAGTCAGCAGGGCTAGCCCTTTTGATCACAGGACAGTTTGTTCCATTTTTTATATACGGGCTATAGTATTTTGGCCTTATTGTACCATGTATTCGATGTGTACTTGATCCTATTTGTATCATAACAGTATTTTTTAACGATATATATGAGATGATTCACCCTTTATGATATGTATGGTGCACATGTATGATATGTAGATGTATAATATGTAAATGTATGATGCTATGAGATGTGTCTATTCTTATGCTTATGTGATGTAATGTATGCAATGGATGCATTTTTTTTTGTATATTTTTCATGTTTTAATGATGTAATGCATGTTGATAGTGGTGTAATGATATGCAAATGGTAATGGATGCAAATGATTATGTAGGATTTAATGATGTAATGTTTTCTTAAGATGCTTAGAATAACAAAATTATATTATTTCTCATAACTTAAGATAATGATATGATGCAATGTGTTTTTATGCTAATGGTCATGTGGATGCAGGTTGTATGCATTGGCGATGCTTTGATTACTATTATGATACCATGTTAGTGTGGAAAGAAGATAGAAGAAATGCAGAATTAGTGAGTTATTTATGATGATGATGATTTGCATTGCTAGGAGTTGGGATTTTCAAAGGGTCAATTGTGTTATGTTTGATAACACACATAGGTACGATGCATCAAGGTATAAAGGACCAGGATTGCATTTGTATCTAGTGTGATAGACTTTGACTTGACAATCAGATAGGAGTATTCTTGTTCACACTTAACATACATACTTCATTCAGGATTTAGTTCAGACAATCTAAACATCTCGGACCAAAACACAGAAAAGCAAGCTTTCCTATGTGGTCAACAATATATCTAAAACATCCTCTCTTCAAACCAAACAAGATATATATGACCAAGTTATTTTACAAGGGTATCCCATAAGCATAACCAATAAAAAGATAATGATCATTGCCCCATTCCTTTCTCTCTAAACCTTTATTTTTTAGGCATCATCGAGAGGTCCTTGGAATGAGCGCAAAATAAGATAAGTCAAAAAGACAAAGACAAAGTCAACAAACAAGCTAATGTTCTTCATACCGCTACCCAAGACTAAACTACTATGGGGTACCTGATGCTTATGTCCATCGCAAGAAAGCTTCATCCTAGGACATGTAGTGATCAGGGTTTTGGTGAGACTGATTGGGTGATAAGCTACTGATACTTCGAATTGACCAACTTGCTTGCTTACTGACTTAGTCTTAAGACTCTAATGATTAGGTGTTCACTTTGGACCCTGCTAACTTGCTTCTAACTGACTCACCAAAGGGTGAAGGTGGTGATTGATTTTATTATGAGTGATATAATCACGGGTGAAAGCAAGATGAAATAGATGCACCATTTTGGTTTTTTCAAATATTTTGAGGTTGTTTTTGGTATTTTCGAGGTTTTATGACGAACAAACTAACTTAAAGACCTATCCTAGGGGTCTCGAGAGCTGATCCATAGATTAGCCTTACCTACATTATACATGCAGAGACCACGTAGTTCGATGGATGATAGACTGAATTGACCATAAGATGGACAAATGGATTGCCATTTTATTGCTTTAAAGACTAACCTAAGATGCATACTAGATGGGCAAACGGATTGCCAATGCGACGGACACCTAAGGACTGACCTAAATGTCTCAGGGGATGATCAAAGATCAACCTTTCCTACGTTCAAGCTTAGAGACGACGTAGTTCAGATAAGGTGAAAGACTGACAAGACCTGATGATGAATTTTTTGAAGATTTTTTGATATTTTGACATGTTTTTGGATTTTTGAATGATTTGGATTTTTTTGATTTTTGGAGTGATTTGAGAAGATTATGAGAATATACATGAATCTAATATGATGCTTGTTGGAACATGCCCCCAGTGTGGTGTGATAGACTACTTCAATAAAGGCAGGACAAACTGATCTTAGGAATATGCCAAATAGTACTATGGTGGAATATGATATGGACACCAGCTCAGGCTATGGTATGGATGCGGGTGAATGGGTGGGTGGATGGATAAGTGAGTGAGTCATGCAGATCCTGGTGGATAGAGAGTGCTTTATTTATGCTTGATGCCTATTTTCCAGTTTTTCACCAAGGTACTTATCCAAAGCGCCACCGAAGTGGTTTTCACTAGAGGGCGATTTTTTTTCTTTACTGTTTTCAATCCCTTTTCTGATTTTTTTTTTTTTGTTGTCACCAAGATGCCTATTTGCCAGGTTTTCATCAAGGTAACTATTTTTTTAGGACTTTTTTTGATTTTTTTTGTATTTTCCGGTTCTATACCTTGCAAGATTTAGGCATAAAACTTTTTGACATGCAAATTGTTCATGGGCTCCTGCAGAGGTTCACCTTCTGGTGTCGACAACTGATATGCCCCTAATTTGTAGCTTGCGGTCATGATGAAGGGTCCCAGCCTGTTAGGCTCAAATTTTCCTTTTGTATCTATGTTGGGCACATTCTTTTGATTCTCTTTTAGCACAAGGTCACCGAGTTGGAAGGTGCGTTGTCTGATCTTCTTGTTGTAGCTCCGTTTAAGGTGGTTCTGGTAGAACTATAGATGATTTAGGGCATCCATTCACCGTTCATCTAGTAACTCCAGCTCATTTAGTCTTGTAACCCTGTATTCCTTGTCTGTGATGAGGTTTTGCAATGATATCCTTAGTGACGGAAGCTCGATCTCGATTGGGAGGATAGCTTCTGATCCATAGACCAGAGAGAACGGAGTGGCGCATGTTGGCATGTGGATGCTAGTGCGGTATGCCCATAAGGTGGGATTTAGCTGCAGATGCTAGTCATGAATAGAGTCATTGACTGTTTTCTTGAGGATTTTCAGAATGGTTTTATTTGTAGCTTCTGCTTGTCCATTTCCTTGTGGATATTATGGAGTGGAAAAGCGATGTTTGATTTTGAATTTTTCGCACAAGTCACAGACATCCTGATTCTTGAAAGGTGTCCCATTATCAGAGATAATGGATTGGGGTACACCATATCAGCAAATGAGGTAGTTCAGGATGAAATTGTATATTTTCTTTCCATTGACGTAGGTCATGGGAATTGCTTTGAACCACTTTGTGAAATATTCGGTGGTGGTGATAATGAACTTATGGCCGTTAGATGAGGTGGGTGAGATTTTACCAATGAGATCGAGCCCCCACTAGGAAAAGGGCCAAGGTGTTACAATGGGATGTAATTCTTGAGTTGGTGCGTGAATGAGATCTCCATGTTGTTGGCACTTTAGACACCTTTTGACAAAGTCATGTGCCTTTCTTTCCATTTTCGGCCAATAGTATCTGGTTCTCAGCAACTTCTTAGCCAAGGTCATACCACTCGAATGCAAACCACGAGTGCCATTGTGTACCTCCGTTAGAGTAGTCAAATTCTCCTCAGGTTTTAAGCAATGTAGGAGAGTTCCATCAACACTTCTACAGAAGAGGGTTTCTCCTAGGATGAAAAATCATGAGGACCTTTTGACAAAGGTTCACTTTAGGTTCAGGATAATGTCTGTTGGGAGGAATCCTAATCTCAGATAGGTGTAGATGTCATGATACCAAAGATCACTAGAACCAATTATTTCACACACATATTCTGATTTTGGTACCTCGAAAGTGGGTACGAGAAGCTTCTCTACCAAGAATTCATGTTTCGAGGCGTTGCGAGGGATATCTAGCAAGGATTCAATTGTTGCCATTGTATCTGTTGCTCTGTTGTTTTCCCTCGGTATTTGATCAAAAGTGATGTCGATGAATGATTCCTGAGGCTTTCTACCACCTTTTTGTATGGTGCGAGCTTATCATCTTTATTTTGGTATTTGTTGTTTACTTGGTTAATAATAAGTTGCAAGTCTCCATAGACCTTTAATGCCATGATCTGCCATTGTGTTGCAATCTTGAGACCTATGTTTAAAGCTTCATACTCTGCAATGTTGTTTGTACAGGGGAATGCCAACTTTTAAGATCTTGTTATATAGTCCCCTTGTGGGGTGATAAATAACACACTGACTCCTGATCCATGTTGCATGTGGGAGCCATCAAAGTACAGTTTCCAGTGGTCGGCTACATTGAGATTGAAAAGTGACTCATCTAGAAACTCTAATATGAGTGGGTTGTCTGTGTAGAGGGGAGCTTCTGCTAGCTGGTCCACAATAACTTGTCCTTTGATAGCCTTTCGCTCGACATACTAAATTTCATGTTTAGATAATATCATCACCTATTTAGCCATTCTGCCTATAAGCATTACTTTTGATAATAGATATTTCGGAGGGTCTATCTTGGAAATTAGCTTAATTTGATGAGCTAGCATGTAGTGTCTGAATTTTTGGGCTGCAAATACCAGTGCCAGGCAAGCCTTTTCTATTTATGTGTAATTGAGCTCATGCCCTACCATTTTTATGTAGATATAGTAAATGGCCCGCTCGGTTCCCTTTTCATCATGTTGGGCTAAAAGGGCACCAAGGGCGGCTATTGTTGTTGAGATGTATAGAATCAATGGTTTCCCTACAATAGGTGGCATCAACACAGGTGGTGTAAGTAGATATTCTTTGATTTTTTTGAATGCTTGTTCACACTTTTCATCCCACTTGAATGCTACTCCCTTGTGGAGCAGGTGTGAATAGGCAATCTGCTTATCTACCAGTTGTGCTATGAATCTTCGGATGGACTGGAGTCTACCTTGTAATCCTCTGAGTTGCTTTAGTGTTCTGGGTCCATATCAAGGATTGTTTTTACCTTTGTAGGATCCACTCCTATCCCTCTCATTGAAACTATGTACCCCAACAGCTTTCCCAATTGTACCCCAAAGACACATTTCTTTGGGTTGAGTCTAGCCTTGTATTGTTCTAGCTTATCAAAGATTGCACTTAGAGTTGCTATATGATCCTGTCTCTTCTTTGATTTGGCCAATATGTCATCTACATAGTCTTCAATAGTTTTGTGGATCATTTCATGGAAAATCAGTGTCATGGCTCTTTGGTATGTAGCTCCTACATTCTTTACCCCAAATGGCATCACATTCCAGTAGTAGGTGCCCAAGGACATGTAAAGGTTGTCTTATGTTGGTCCTCCTTTGCTAACGTTATCTGATTGTATCCCGAAAAGCCGTCCATTAGGGATAGCATCTCATGTTTAGCCATCATGTCCACTATCATGTCAATGTTGGGTAGGGGAAAGTCATCCTTAGGACATGCTTTATTTATATCTCTAAAGTCCATGCAGATGTGGATGCCCCCATTTGGTTTTGAGACTAGCACAAGGTTGGATACCCATTCTGGATAGTCAATCGGGCGTATGAAGCCAACATCCAGAAGTTTCTATAACTCAATCTTAACGAGCAATGCTATTTGCGAGTGAATCTTCCTTAACTTTTGTCTAACTGGTTTCGCTCTAGGGTAAACAGCCAAATGATGAACCACCACCTCAGGATCCAGACTTGGCATGTCGGCATAGGTCCACACAAAATATTTCTTTCTTTGTCTTCAGAATGCCACCAACAATTCTTGTTCCTCTGTTTGAAGTGTTTGAGCATAGAATGTGATTTGTGGTTATGTTTATGTTCCCAAGTTGATAGGGTTGCATTGCTCTGCCAGGAGTGCTGACTTTTCTTGATGTAGAGCAGTAGGGGGGAGATTAAATCCTTCATCCTCCATCATCTCAGAGAGGTTTTCACCATTGGATGTGTCCTTTATTTTTACTATTTTGTGGTTAGAGAGTGTCATAGTGTGGTTTTCACTCCATAAATCTGAGCTTATTCTCGATATTTTCCTTTTCAGACTGAAGGACTCAATCGTCTCCCCATAGTATGTTTGGGTGTCTAATATGATGTTGAAGCCTGCCTTATGATCCCCACATGGAACTATATCCCTTAGTCCCATGAATTCTGAGAGCGCCTCATCATTTTTGAATGAGTCAAGAATTGGTGGTCCTCGTTGATCGTGATCGATGAGTTGCGGGTGTACTAAGGTAATTCGATGGGTTTGTTGGTTTGACTCAAATGTGGAGGTACTAATCATTAATAGGGTGGAATCCTCAAAGAGTCTAGGGAGACCTTCTATGGTATCATCATCATCACTACTAGCACAAACATCGATGATGTCAAAAGTGAAGTTATCAAGTGGGATACCTAGGCATACAGCTGGTCTAGGAGAGGTTGTTGTAACCTAAGGAGAGGACTTGACTGCCCTTCTGGGAGTACCTCTGCCACGTACGGTTATACTCAGAGGAGTATACCCAAGGCCAAGGTTTTTCATTCTTCTTTCTACAATGATCGGCTCCAACTGTCCATCAGTGTTTCTTTTAAGGCTTTCATTTTTGTTATAGCCCATACCAAACATCATTTGCAATCCTCTGCTAGTTTCATCCATGGGTACGGTAGGGGTGGGCCTTCCATATTGGTATAATGTGTTTGAGATGTCTTCCTCATCCACATTCTCTCAACTGAGATCCCCCCAACGGCGAAATCCGAAGGGTTCTACCCTAACAATGTGGAAAAGTGTTTCAATTGGCTGAGGTTGTCCATGCGACCTAGGAGATTGTGGTAACTCTCCTACAACAAATGCATTTCTTTTCATTTTGTAGTCAGTGCATCCATTGTCATGGATCATGTTCCTAATTTTAGATATGTTAGGGATGGCGGGTGTCTCTATCGAAGAGGTGGAGCGGAGGTTGGCTTGGTTAATATATGACATGGATGGGCCTTCATCATTTTTTGGTACTTGGGGTATTTTATAAAACTTGGCTTCCAAGTTTTTGCAGTAGGCAAAAGGTTCAGGATCCCCATATATAGTAACCTCTTCATTTGGTGTGAGAACTTGATACATTGGTGATAAGTCGAGGCCACCGCCTTCATTCTTTGGATCCACGGGCGTCCAAGGAGGATATTATATGGTAGGTCAAGGTCGAGGACCTGACAGGTGGTTTCCATGGTTGTCGGCCCCACTTGGATGGGTATTTTGATAGTGCCCTGAGACACTCTTTCTGGTCATCATACGCCCTTATCGTGATGCTTTTGTTTTTATTAATGGAATCCTCGACGAATCCCAATTTCTTTATGAGCTTTAGAGAACAAATGTTAAGGCCTGTACCTCCATCCAGTAGGACTCTTTTGACTTTCTTTTTATGGATGAGCACTTGAATATGGAGTGCACAGTTATGAGATGGTTGTGGAGGGAAATATTGGTCTGAGACTGTAATGAGATTCGGGTTAGCAATGTTACCTACCATAGCCTAGAACTGCTCTATGTCAAGGGTGGCAGAGACAGTGGACACAGCTAATGCTTCATCAAGGATCTTCCTATGGGCGGCGAAAATTTTCAATAGTTCCATGATGGAGATTTTGGCGGGGGTTCTCTTCAGCTAGTCAATGAAATTGTAGTCATAGGGGATGGCTTTAGAAATGGAGGTCTTAGCTGGTGCCCCAGCAATGGTAACTTTTCCACCATATGTGGTGACTCCACAGTCGTTGTTGGCTCCCTTGACATTTATGACTGTGACCATTTCATCAACACACCCGACTATCTCCTCATACACTAGATTAGCACTAGCATAATTTTGCTTTCCCTTATTGTTCCCCTGATTATTTCCTTGATTGTTCCCTTGGTTGTGGTTTGGCATCGGGTTCATGTATATTTTCAAGTCTTGGTTTCCGGCTGGTTGTTCAATATTGATGATCTTATCCTCGATGAGGTCTTGGATGATGTTTTTTAGTCTCATGCAATTGGCGGTGGTATGTCCTTTGATCTTGTGAAAGTCACAAAGGAGATTTTTGTTATACCATGGTAGTTTGGTCATGGGTTCTACGTATTGCTCCGAGTTAGAGACTTTGATTAGATTCTCTTTGACCAGCTTCTTCATTATGGACTCAATCGATTCACCAAGAGCAGTGAACTTCCTCTTGGGGGGATACTTGCCTCAGGGAGGTGGTCCTCCTTGATTACCCAAATTGTTGATTTGATTGGTGTGAGTTGGTTTTTGTTGTGCTACTATCGCATTAGTCTGCACATTGTTGCAATTGTGATTTTGCGGTTGATGATGAGTTTGGGTGTTCTGCTTAGGGGCACTGATGACCACTTTAGCATCGACCACGCCATCATTTGTGATGTTCTTATTCCTTGACCATGTTCGAGGTTTATCATTATAATTTTTAGACAGGCGGTTATCCTGTGGTGGAGTGAATGTTGATGTGCCTCCTCATGCAGTAAGGGCTCTTTCGATGTTGAGCACATTTGCGATCAGTTGATCATATGATGTGATACATTGCATTTTCAAGTAGAATGCCAAGTTTTCATCTGAATTGGCTATGATGGTGCAAACTTGTTGTTCTTTCAGTATGGTCCACTTGCTTTGATTGGCCTTGGATCGCCATATTTGCAAGAAGGATGTGAATAGCTCTCCTTTTCTTTGTTTGAGTGCAGATAGTTCTTCCAAACTAACATCCGCACCCATATTGAAAGCATAATTCTTAAGAAAAGCTTCCACAATTTCCTCGAATGTTTTAATGCCCATGGGTAGGTGAGAGAACCATTCCATGGCTATACCAGTCAAACTATGGGGGAAGAGTCACATTAGATACGTGTCATCGTATGCAACCTCCATGCAATGCACCTGAAATTCCCTGATGTGGTTTTTAGGGTTGCCCATTCCATTATACTTGTCAAATTTGGGGATCTCAAATCCCTTTGGGAATGGTATCATGGTGACACTTTTGTTGAAAGGATAAGGGCACAAGTTGCCTAGTGTTCTCATGGTTTTTCCTACTTGTAAGTCCAACACTTGTTGTGAAAGTAATTTGATTTGTGTTGTGACATCTTTGCTCGGATCGAGAAGTGGAATGAACATGTTTTGAGGTGTTTGAGGTGTTTGATGGGTGGGAAGATTACTAATGGGTGTTTGCTGCAAGCTCTGATGTGCATTCAAAGCCTGTTGGTATGCCTGCATTTGTGTCAACAACGCTTGTTGTTGATCTTGCTGTTGTTTTTCCAACAACGCTTGTTGCTGGTCTATCTGTTGTTGTTCCCATGAAGCCTGTTGTTGGTCAAGTTGTTGTTGCGCTAAAAAATCTTGTTGTTGGTCTAGTTTTTGTTGTGCCAACAAAGCTTGTTGTTGGTTGAGTTGTTTTTGTGCCAATAAAGCTTGTTGTTTGGCTTGTTGTTGTGCTTGAAGTTCTTGCAGGGCTTGTTGGTAAGCTTGCAGATGGATTGCTTGTAGTTGTGCTTGGTATTGGACTTGTGCCTGTTGTTGGGCTTGTGCTTGTGCTTGAGCTAGAGCTTGTGCTTGGGCTTGAGGTAGGGCTTGAGCTTGTGCTTGCGCTTGGGCTTGCGCTTGAGCTTGGGCTTGCACTTGGGCTTGTGCTTGTTGATTTTTCTTGAGTACTCTTTGTTGGTTGGCCTTTTGAAGGGTTTGGATTAGAGTGGTGAATTAATTTGCCGTGTTGGCTTTTGGTGGGATTGGTGGTGGAATGGGAATCATGTCAACCGTTGTGATGGGTGAAGGGATTATGGTGGTCATTGGGATTTGGGTTGTTGGGGGGGTGGTTGAGATGTTTGGTCCTTGAGATGCTATGCTTTGGGATATTTGAGGACCAATTGATGTAGTAGCTTGAATGGTTGCCACTTGTTGTTGTGATGTTGTGGGAAAGAAAAGGGAACTTGATGTGATGTTCACATTGCTTGGTTTTGAGGAACTATCAATGTTGAGAGGAGGAAAACCCAATCTAAGAGGTGATGTGGTTGTGAATGGTAATGGGGAAAGACATGGTATGCTACCTTGAAAAGAAAAAGGATTAGCAACATCGATTGTTCCAAACAAGCCACCTTCTCCTTGTGGTAGAAAAGTTTGTATGTTTGATTAACAAGTTGGTGTTGCACAAAATGAAGATGAGTCGGCGTGGTTGTGGAAGGTGAGCGGGACATATGGGTGGGATGGATTTTCCAGGATAGAAGTACCCGATGTGGTGGTGATTATCGCCTCTTTGTTAGCCACAAGGCGATTCCTTTGCAATTCTTAAAACATGGAACTCCCCTTGTTTACATTCGGCGAGCTTGGTGTGATGGCTGAGGTGGTGTGAGGTATTTTTTGATTGAAATTTGACATTGGGGATGCATTTGTAAGAGGCACATCTATACTAGTGCTTGTGTCAAGGTCGGAAGGGAACTGAACCCCTCCTCCTGCCAACGTATTTAATTACTTGAACATGGCACTGACAATTTTGTGGTTCTCTAGATTTTGAACCATTTTCATAATTTTGGTTTGTGTCATCCTCATGTCTTCATTCGTGATGTCCTCTTGATGACTCTCCTCTTGAGGATTTTGTGATGATAAGGGAGAGTTACTTGGGGGATTGCTTGATCTTACTAGGTTTATTTCGGAGGTTAACTGACTCATGTCCATAGAAGTTGATATTCACTGATATTCTCCATGTTCTTCTAATATTGAGATCTTGTTTGGACCATAGAAAATAGGGATTGTTTGATCCTAACCTTTTAGGCCCAAAAGAGAAGAACTAGGGAAGTTAATGATCAAAGAGGGTGGTAATGATGATGGGATAAATGGATGGAATGAGTGAATGAGACCTTTTGGAGAACTTTTGAAGGTTTATGCTAACCTATTAGGACTTGGATTGATTGTGATAATTTGACTAGAAGTGTTAAGTCAAACAGGATTGTAGTGAAGTTGTATTCCCTAGGAAGTTGTGTTATCTTAGGGGAGCTTGCACAAGTGGATGAATTGGCTAAGTGTGTTAAGCCAATGTGATTTGTGAACTAGTAGACCTTAGGAAGTTGTGTCATCTTGGAGGTAAATTCATCCAAAGGTTTGACTATTTTGGCTAGTTGTGTTAAGCCAAGATAGGGTGATGTTGGTTTAGCCCTTTAAGTTTAGCATGAGTAATTTTTCTAGAGTTCACAAAAGGTTTGTTGATAGAATGAGATTTGGTTTGATGGAGAGATGAATGAGGATGATGACTTTGATCTTAGACTTGAACCTAGACACAACTCTCTTCACAAGACCTCGGTGTTGAAGAACATGCTAGACTTCCTATGGGAGGAAAGAAAACCTTTCAAAAAGTTCAGGATTTTGTTGATAGTAGAACGCATACAAAGTTGGATTATTCCTTGAAGCCTTTTTGTAGAAGTTGTATACAAGTCTTTCTCTTACTTCAAGGAGCATCTCAAGGTGTTGCTCATGGGTTTTTAGACTAATCTTCTTGAACTTTGGTTTTGGGATCTTGATCTTGCGGGAAATCATTAGGAGTAACACATATGAAGTTCAATTTGTCCTTTTATCTTGGCTTAATGAATTCATTTTTATCAAAGACACTTGCTTGCTTATGTTCCAAACTATATGTCTAATGTCCCACTTTATTTCTCATCCCACAAGGTTCATTGTGTGGAAATCGAGGAAAATAGGGCAAAATTTTCTTATGTCTAACCTTGTTGAAAACAAATGACGGTAGAATTCATGCACTTAGAAACCTCTAGGAATATGATCCATAGGGAAAGCAAGAGTGTCTAAATTCATCAAAGATATTTGTTTCCCACAAAGGGTTTGAAATTTGAAGGTCTTGTGAATGTTCTTTTTCAAGTGTTTTCGAGAACCAAGCAATGTGTTCTTTTCTTTCAAGCACTTTTACAATCCTAGGATGATGAGGCAATATCTTGTTGTGTTTCCACTTGGAAAAATCTAGCTGTGCATATTTTGTGTGAATGGCTAAATGCTTGACCACACTAGCTCCCCTCCATAGCACATAGTTCTCAGGTCAGCCAAGCATTAGTACCCATGAATCTTCCATGGCATAGCTTCCATTTCTACAACAAAACTGCATGTATAATGTGGGGCGGCTTCAAAGGACATGACCTTTTGCACCAACAAGATAGACAAGGTTCTTGCCCTTTTCTAAACAAAGGGTTCTAATGCGGGCATTCCATTTGTGGGGGATTATCCAACATCAGTGAGAGTCCATTTCTATCCATCTCGTCGGAATAATCCTCATGATTCTTGAACTTTCCTCAAGAATCCACACTTATATAACGGTTGGAAGTCGCTTGGCTTTAGCGTGTTCTTGGTTGGGTCGTTCCCTTGGGTGAGTATTTTTCCCACAAGGCAGGCCCTCTAAGATAAATAAAAGCTAATAAACATATTCGTAGTTCGATCAACCTTTTTTTTTAAACAAAGGGAGAATATTCGCAATAAGTTTACTCACACTCGCATGTTTTGTTCAATTTTTAAGTGCCCAAATTGAAATGTGGAGGCAATATTTTTAACAACCTAATATCACCAAAATGTTTTTGATTCTCAAGATCATTGTGAAGCGCGAGAGAAGCGCATATGCATTTTAAGTGATATTAACTTGTGAAAAGGATTGCAAAACATGGAAAACACTTGTTCATTTTAGACCTCAAAATAATGATGAGTTCTTTTTAAGCACCAAATGAAATGTGAGATTGCCTTGTTCAATTGTTAACCTTTAAACAAAATCTAGTATGTTTGTCTAAGGTTCTTTTTAGCCCCTTGGAAACTTTTGAAAAAAAAATTGATTATTTATTTTAGAACCCAATAGAAATTTACTGTCCTAAGATCAATGAACTTATCAAATTATTTAAAGAGTGTTGAAAAACACTTTGTACAAAAATGAGCATGGTTTCATAATAAAAATTTGCTTGTTGTTTTTAAACCCAAATTGAATTTAGTGTTCCTAAGGCCAAAGATATTTAACAAATTTCTTAAAGAGTGTTGAAGAACACTTTAGTGTTTAAAAACACTTTGGGTTTGGTGAACATGATGTCATGATGAACTTCTTCCTTTGCTCCAATCCTACAAAAATGACAGAAAACCAAAGAGCAAAAAGACAGAAAACAAGGTCAAAGATTTAAAAAACCCTAAATTTAATAAGCACATGTTAATTTTAAATCTAATCATTTTGTTGTGGTGCAGTTTGTAAAAGCGGAAGAGTTTGGGGTGAAAGCAGCGCTATATAGCGTCGCACGGTTGACTTTGGGCGGCGCTCTGCAAAAACAAAGAGTGCAAAATCGGCACGACAGAGGTAAGCGGAAAAGTTTGGAAGCGGCCCGGTTTGAAAATTTGAATTTGATAGGTGGGAAAGCAGGAGCAATGGATTTTGGAGGAAATGCGGTGTGATATGGGGCTGAGGTACCAACAGCAGCGCAGTATAGAACTGCGCGATGGAGTTAGGAGATTTTAAAAAATACAAGCGGGGAGAATCTGCGATGATGTTTGGAAATTAAGTGTGGGTTAGTATAGTGCCGCGTGTCTGGGAGTGGCGAAGTATTGTGCCGCAGTGCTAAAAGCGGTGCAATATAGCACCGTGCGGCTGAGTTTGCTGTGTCTGCAAAAAAATGTCAAAAACCGCGAAATTTTTGAAAAATGTGATTGAATTTTTTATTTAGCCCTCCTTCTAGCACCAAAATGTGAACCCCTAAACCTGCAAATGCACAAGAGCAACAAAACACATTAGGTGTTAGATCATATGCATGCAAAAAAGTATGAGAGATTCCCCATAAAATTCATTTATTCAAACTAAATTAGGAAATGAAGAACACAATAAACTTTAAATAAAAGAGATTCAATCCTAATTAAGAAATTAGCATGATGATCTTATGGGGGAATTGGTGCCAATGAAGTGTTGCAATTGGCCCTTTCCCAATTCCTAAGTAGCAATGGTATGTGATGGAGAAATGGTCAAATATCCAAAGAGATTTGAGCATAACCTTGTTGCAAATCTTGAAAGATGATGAGTGGTTGATTGAAATGGGAAAAATTGGCTCTCAATGTGAAGAGAGTAACTTTACATATGATTGTGGATGATAATGGATTTGAGTATAGTAAGTTTACTCAAATTGTGGATGTTTGAATGAGAGGAAGAGTCTCTCATTTATAGATTTCCAAAATGGAAGATTGAAAGAAAATAACAAATGTGGGATCATTCAACATCCAATGGCCAAGTGCCACTTGTCAAGATGTGAATGGTTAGTGGTTGTGCACATTTTGGCCAAAGTGCCAATAAATGCATAAATTTGAAATTAAAATTGTGAGATGACTTGTTGAAGAGGGAAGAGAAATGAAGTTAATGTCACTTGGCTCAAGGTCAAGGACATGTAAGAGGTCTTAAATGCCTTGTTGGAAGGACTAAGTCCACTTGGCCTTTTTGAATTCAAATGAGGGAATATTCTCTTTTGATGCTTTATGAGGGAAAATAGATAAATAAATAAATCAAAGTATTTGATTTATTGTGCAAGTTGTATTCTCTAGAGAATTTTAATGAAAGGGGTTAACTTAATCATGGTTTTGATTAACTTAATGAAGAATTAGATGATGTGAATTTAGACTTAGATTTATGAATTGATTTAAGTCAAGAATTGAGAGGAAATGATTTATTTAATCAAGAAGGAACATGTTAGATTAAATCAAATAAGGTTTAATTTATTTAATTTAATAAGAAGACTATAGAGATTTTAATCAAATAAAATGATTTATTTAATTAAACAGGGATGGAGGATTAATTAAATTAAATTGATTAATTTAATCACTGAAAGAGGAAGACTTAATCCAATAAATAATGATTTATTAAATTAAGAGATAGAATGTGATGAAATGCTAAGAATATGATTTAAGAGGAAATGTTGTTAGTAATCGGGATCAGGTGTGCCAAAACGAACTTGTACATTTTCCATGTCTACACTACCCTTTTCTTTTTCTCCATTTATCTTGGCATCCATACTAATAATCTCATGGAGGCTATGGCTATTCTAGTTGATCTAGAAAAGGCTTGTGCTCTTGGTTAGCGCAAGATTATTTGTGAATAAAATTCATAGATAGTGATTAATTTTTTAAATACGTAGTATATTGGGGTGAATTATAAACTATCCTTGATTATCCAATAGATTCATCAGTTTTGCAAGTTGCTTGAGATGTTTTCCTTTGTTTATATCCCTATAGAATTGAATAATGTGGAAGATTGTCTCTCTAAATGGGATTTTAATTTTATGGGGGGCTGGAAGGTGGATGATTGGGAGTAGTTCCCAATGACTATGTTAACAAACTAAAAAATTTGATTCATGAGGACCTACGTGCTCCTTATGTGGGGTTTGGTTTTTCCTGTTTGGGTGACTTGGTGGTCTTTGGCTCTTGGTGGCTCACTATGCCTTCGTGATTCTAGCTGTTTATTTTCTTGTTGTTTGTATTCTTAGACTTTCTCTATTTCAATAAATTTTTACCATTTTATCCAAAAAAAAGACCTCAACATGGACATAATGATCAAATGTTCCCTCTTCTCTATTAAGTTAATTACTATTAGTTGTATTTTCAACCACTCCATTCTGAAGTTGACTCTTAGCCATTGTGATATTTGAACAAATATTTATTCTCAAAGGGATTCTATGATGATGGTGAGACTTTATAATAAACATAACATACAATGTCTAAAAGGATATAAAAGGGTAAGGCTAATATACAACTCAAAAAATTAGAGAATGCTCAAGTTCATAAATAAAATTAGAAATAAACCCTAATGGATAAAACTTAAGGTGATGTAAGATCAAACAAGTTCACAAAAAATGAAGGGGAACAAAAAATCCTTTCAATATAATATAGGATAAATCAATAATAGAAATAGAAATAAGTTTAACCAACCCTAGATTAAAGAACTAGGACAATTAATTGATACACAAACATGTTTTCAAAATAACAAACATGGATTAAGACTTATCTTTGTGTGTAGCTTGGGGACACTTTTTGAAACTGGCACTTTGTAATCCAAGTAGTACTTTGTAGTCAAATTTAATTTTGTTACTCCCTAATAAACTACTAACCAAACTATTATTTGCTCTAGTTTGAATCCATGCATGTAAAATTGATCTCTACACTTGTAGAAATGAACATTTCCTATGAATTTGATTTTTGTGTGTATAAATAATTTGTACACTTCTAGATACATGGAATTTTTAATGTCCTCAACTGATTTTTTTTATTTTTTTTTAAACAAATTATAAAATGCATACAACCTCACACTCTATGATGACCTAGATACTAATGTGGGCAAGGTGAGAACATATGGTGATTTGGGACACTATTTATAAGATGCATGTATTGGTGGAAATACAATAGATAAATTGTCTTGGTGGCATAGCCATACAAAATTATAAATATTTTCTTTAATTGGTGGAAAACTATCCAATCATACAATTTGAATAATTAAACATGATCTTTTAAATTTCACTACATATTTATGGTTGTAATAAGAATAAAATATTCTAAAAATTATTTATATTAGCAAATTAACAACTATAACTAGCCATTAAAATATAAATATTTAACCCTTGAACTATTTGATTAGTTATATATGCAATTTTAGTAGAGATAGTAATTTAAACTAGTAAGAAATAGAACAATGCAATCATTTACAAATACCACTAAATATTGTAGTTGCATGGTTGGTCATGGATGAAAATACTAATTAAAATAATGATTATGTGAGTTTTTACATAGTTTTACAATTGATATCAAACTAAAATTGGCTTTCTTGAAGATTTATGACTATAAGGAACATCATAAAATTGTTATTTTTTGTGAGAAGTGAAAATTAAGCCAAGATTTTATGTCAGTTATAAATCACATACACTCCAATCGACAAATGATCGAAGATAAAAAAGAAAAACAAATATATTATCTTGAAAGAGAGAAAACATGAGATAATTGCAAGAGAATTGTGAGAATAGTCACTTTACTCTCATTGAAATAACTAAGGTGAGGGGAGAGTGTTGTATATATAGAAAAATATGTGCATATACATCCAAGAGGTGTATTAACTCTAACTACCCATAATAGATGGGAGGTTTTACCTACTTGTTAAATTCCAAAATATGTGGCATAACTTACTCAAATAGAGACAAACTAATGGTTATGAGAGGTGGCATATAAATCCAAAAGAGGGTGTGTAACTCAACTACCCATGTGTGGAAGAGAGTGACACATGTAGCTAATGGATTACCCCACATGGTCTCATATTAACTAAGTCTAATAACCTAAGCAAGCTTAATAATATGTGTAGAAAAAATAAATATCTCCTAACACAAGGAAAATAAAAAACCTACACCAACAACCCCCCTTAAGCATAGCTTAGGTGAGTGAAAAGATGGGTTCCAACAAATGAATTTAGGAAGCACCCATAGAAAAAGAGATCCCCTAAAGGAAGAATCCCCAAATAAGATGATTATCCCCCCGAAAATAGAGAGAGAAAATACCCCCCAAAGAAGAGAGAGAATGTGAAGGACTAAGAAGCCCCCCTAAAGTAGACACCTATCACACCCCTAAAAAATCTCACGAATGAGGGAACTTGGTATTAGTGAAGGTTTTGGTGAAGATTTTTATGATCTACTTTGATCCAGGATAGTACTTAAGAGAATGATGTTTTCCTAAATTAGCTCTCAAATGTAGTGCATATGAATCTTAATGTGTTTTTTCCATTGATGATGGATTGGGCTATGAGATATTTGTATCACTCTGATTATCACAAAAGATGATTGTAGGCTTTCTAAATGGAAATTCAAAATTAGTGAGAATATTTTGAATCCAAATAGCCTCAATGGTGGCATTATTATTCATCGATACTCAACCTATGTAGATGCAAGAGAAATTATAGAATACTTCTTGCTCAACCAACAAATTGGACCAAAACCAAGTGAGAAGAAATACCCTGAAGTAGACTAGCTATCCTTAGAATTACCATCCCATACTGAATTTATACATCCCACCAAGTCAATATCCACACCCACTTTAGACTGAATCCCATGATTGTGAGTACCCTAAATATAATGGATAATCTACTTAGTTGCTTTCTAATGTAACTCATGCAACTCTTGCATGAATCAAGAGACCATGCCCACAACGTATGAAATGTTGAGTCTTGTATGAGTCAAGTAGATGATACTCCCAACAAGATATTTGTATAAAATTTCATCAACCAAGGGTGAAGAACACTTAGCCTCAAGTTTGACCCATGATAGAAATCAAATTGTTGTAGGCTTATCATTAGCCATGTGAAATATCTAGAGAGCATATCAAGAGCATATTAGGGTTGTGCAAGAAAAATATTGAAGGATGGATGAGTGATCTCAATCCTCAATAATTAGTACAAAAGATCTAAGTTTGACATCATAAATCTATCATGTAAATAAATTTCACTACTTTGATGATATATGTGTGACTCCTTGTGATCAATAAGTCATCCACATAGAGAATTAGAAATGTGAGAGTGTCATCTTGCCACAAAATTTATATGTTTGGATTATAATGACATCAAGTGAACCCAACTATTAGAAGGAAGGAGTCCATCTTGACATACCAAGACTGAGGAGCTTGTTTGAGACCATAGAGAGACTTTTGAAGAAAAAAAAGTGAAGGATTCTATACAAACCCTTGTGAATGCTCTATGTCCTTCTAAAGGTCAGCGTGAAGAAAGACACTCTTCATAGCCATTTGATGAACTTCCCAATAATAGGTTGCATCTATAGCAAGGAAAATTTAGATTAGATTTATTTTAGAAATTAACACAAAAGTCTTAAGAGTAGTCAATCTCGAGAACTTGGGAGAATCTTTTTGTGACAAGTGAGCCTTATTCTTTTCTTTTTTTTTAAAAAGGGGATAAAAAATTATTGAAACCAAAGAATCAGTACAAAGAAAGGGGCCACAGGCCCACCAAAGAAAACCAACCAATAGAACAGGTCCCAAGAGGGGCCCACTGAAAAAACCAACTACATATTCCGATCCTCCATGATTAACTTTTCCAAGGCTAGAGACTGCTCAAAAGATAAGAGTCCCCAGTCACCCACATCCCAACTCTCTAAATGTTCAGAGGCCCATTTAGCTAGAAGATCGGCCACTCTATTCCACTCTCTAGTAATATGACCAAAATAAATAGAGTCCAAAAAACTACAAAGATTCAAAATTTGTCTAACCACTATGGTCAAATGCCAATTAACTTCGTTCAATCGTTGTTCATTCAGCATATCAACAACAATTTATGAATTAGATTCACAAATGATCCTCATCCAGTCCAAGGAATAACCTCTTTCAATGGCATGAAGAATTTCAAGAGCCTCCATAAGGTTATTAGAATGTTTCCCTTTATAGATAGATAAAAATAACACCACACCTCTCGTACTATCTCTGCAATTACATCCAATCCCCGCATGCCTAGGATTCCCCCTAGAAGATCCATTCGTATTAATCTTCAGAGTCCCAAGAGGAGGAGTAAGCCACTAACCCTCTTAAAGAACCCTCCTTTTGGATCGATGAGGACCCCTTACCCGTAGAGTACCCAGGTCTTCCATCCATTAATCCCAAATTCCTAACAAAAGCAGCATCCCTAAGATCCACCACAACAAAAAGGTCACATTTAGCCGAAATAGTCTTCTGTAACTTGCAAAAACCTTTCGCCGTAAATGGGCCACCTCCAACTTCACATCCTAAAATATCCTATGGTTTCTTTCTAACCAAAGATGCCAAATAATAAAAGTAGGGCCAATATTCCAAGTTATTTGAAGAAATGAAGTCTTAGCAGGAGGACGACCGAAGCTTTCCCAAACCTCAACCAAAGAGGTGGCATGAACATAAGCATGATTCCACACTGCCCACCAAAAATTCCATATCTCTCTGGAGTAAGGGCATTGCAAGAAAATATGTGAGGCACATTCCTCACTATTGGAGCACAAAACACAAATGGAAGGACCGTGAAAGCCTCTCTTATGTAAATTATCCTAGGTAAGGCATTTATTTTGAACCACCAACCATAAGAAAAAGCTACGTTTAGGCCACAAGAAATTTTTTCACGAGCCTTATTCTTGTCACTCAACCCATATACTACAAATTTTGTTCAATAGATCCACTTGTATCAAACAAGTTTTCTTCCCTTAGGAAGAGGGACAAGATCCCATGTATGGTTCCTTTCTCAGGAACTGAACTCTTCCTACATAAAAACATCCCACTCAAGGACACATGAAGCTTCCTAAAAATATTTTGGATCTAAATCTAAAGCAATGAAGAGATGTAGAGCCTATTGAGACTGTGACCTTGTTATTCTAGTATTTGATGGATCACCAACCCAATCACCTAATAACTCTAATGGTTGACGAGTCCAAACAGGCCTTGATGCTAGAGAGTGTGGAGGAGAATCATCACCCTCCAAATAATTACTATGAGAAGAATGTGAATCCTCATCATCATTATTGCCATCTAAAGTTGAGGAAGAAGACTCCTCATCAAAATCATGAGGATTAAAATCCTCTGAGGAATTGTCATCCTAATACAATGTCTCCAATATAATGGTGGATGGAGAAGTGGTAGGAGAAGAACTAGAGGAGCTCTCATCAAAATTAACACTCCTCTTAGTGAATAACTCATGAGTGGTGGGATGGAGAATCTCATAGACTAAATAAAATTTAATTTTTCTCTCCAAAACAAGTTTTTAGAAGAACCTTTTAAAATAAAATCACTTCATACCCCATGCCTAGAGATAGTTGTTGGTCCCTCTTTTAAAAAAACATTTTTTAATAATAAATCATAAGTTGCCTTTTTATGTGTATAACTTAATGTTGTTTTTTGTATAAATTTAGTTAAATTATTAAATTATTTCCCTTATATTACCGTAATTTCCTAAGAAAAATAAAATATTAGGTTTATGACTCTTTTATTAACTTTTCTTGAAAAAGGGGCCATGAAAAATTTGTTCACCTTAATTATTTGTACTTTTATTTGAAGAACAAATGATGTTGATGACCATCTTTCAAAGTTTTTTGAGGAAGGATCTTCCCCTTATAGTAATCCCCTATATCTAAATTAACAATTTGAATGATGATTAGAGAGACACATTACTAATCTCCTCGCTAATGATGGAAATGCTTATGTAATGTGATTTTATTAGAATTTAATCGAGTAAATTTCCATATTCTTAGATATCTTTTGAATCTTTAAAAGTGAGTTATCTCAAGCTTAAATTTTAATTTCAATTTGAAAGTTTTCATATAAATTTAATATTATAAATTTGACTGAGGCAAGAAATGGATAAACTAAAGATATTATTCCTTGGAGATGTGTAAAAGTATGATTGGATTTAAGTTCAAGTTATTTGCCAAATATTATATAGAAACATGAAACTTATATACTAGTGAGTGAGAACAAAATAATATGCACTTTTCACTCTTACAATTATATAGTTGATGGAGCTATAGAATAGAATATAAAAAAAAATTAACCTCTATGAGGCTAAATATAGTCTATTGAAAAACTAACACGTATTTACATATTTTTGGAATGCTAATATTTTGCTGTGAAGCTTGATGATGAGTTCTTTTATTTTCCCAATAGTCTTTTTTTTAAATAAATATTATAAAGAAATTATTATTGAATTTGTATATTTGGCTAAGATGTCTTTGTACACCTTGCATTCCAAAATAAACTACTTGTCTAATCCAATTGCCTCAACTATGCAAACGATATGTAGTCTCTCCTCCCATTCCTCTTTTAGCCTCTACCATATGCCTATTTCAAATTGAGGATGACATGAATTAGTCCTTAATTTGGCTATGAGAATCCTTGCTCTCTAAGTGATATTTGCCTTATATAATATTTTTAATGGTGATCACAAGTAGAGTTAAATTCATTAAGATAATATTTCCTCTTTGCGCCTTATGTCTTTTCCTAAATAGTTGAGCATAATTTCTCCATAACAAATGTCTTTATTCCTTTGCTATTATTTGGGCATGAATTCAAGTTGATATTTCATTTGTTTATCTAGAAATCATTTTATTTTAACGAAGTGGACTCTTCTTTTGTTCAAAACTTCTTCCATTACAACCTTGGGCCATCTATTTGACTCAATTTATTCATTTTTTTCACAATAACCTAGGAAATGAGCCATAGCCATTACCATATTAGGGAAGGTGTTTGTCTTTAATAGAAGCACCTCATAAGGAATCGTTGCTTTTATTTTGAATCTACATATAATCAAATACTTTTGCATCCTCTCTATTTATCTCTATTTTATTTTTCATGTGTTGCTAGCCCACACTTCACACTTATAAACTAAAATCGGTAATAATCAATAAACCTTCAAGATTTTTCAAATTCCATAATTCAATCTTTCTACTTATTAGTTCCTACTATGGAACTATAGCAAAGGCCAATTTGTAACTAGTGATTAATATTTTTTATTTCAGCGAACTAAAATTGATTATTTTCTTTTCATACATTATATTTTAATTCTTCTAAAGTAAAATGTGTGAT
This sequence comes from Sequoiadendron giganteum, assembly GCA_007115665.2. Classification (NCBI taxonomy): domain Eukaryota; kingdom Viridiplantae; phylum Streptophyta; class Pinopsida; order Cupressales; family Cupressaceae; genus Sequoiadendron; species Sequoiadendron giganteum. Next base: position 483,440,642 of record CM021102.1, read on the forward strand.
TTTTAACTTTAATAATTTTCAAAATTATTATTTTTGAATATCATTAGCTAAAAAAAATTAGGCAATAAGGACAGATTTTGTGAAATTGAGCATATAACATTTTGGTTTTAAAATTTTATTAGCTTCTTTTGGACAATTTTTTCTTAGAAATTATTTTTAAAAACTTTTGAAAAAAAGCTAAAAATAGTGATTAAAATATATATATATATATATATTAGTAAAAGTTAAAATATATAAAAAAATAGTGGGCAGATGGGAGGGCGGCCCTCCAAGGTGGCGGAGGGTATAAGTTGGTGGCAAAGGTGGTACACAGGTCAGACTGAGTGGAGATGAGGTGGATGTTGTTTGGCATGGTGGTAGGGTCCTTTTAAGTCCATATTGGAAATAATCGTGGGCAAGGTCTCATGAAAAGATGGACATGTTGGCACTCATAATGAACAACTAAAGCTCTCAAATCAAAGAAAATTTTGGTGATAATGTGGCGGACTATCAATACTAGCTCTTCAGTTGAGGGGACATTTTTTTTTATTAATTTGTATGGCATTCGTGGTTAAGGACGACCTCTCCCATGTGTGGCATCATGGCATTAATTCCATATGCACTTAGGCATTGATTTATGATTGTAAATCTGGAGTCTTCATTAGTTAAATGCATTTGTGGTGACTATGGAGGCTATCGTTTGATACCTGGCTTTGTTTCTTTGGTTCGCTTTTCCTGTAGGGTTGGTTTTGGTGAGGGTGTGCTAGCTCTTGGCAATGGCAGGGCACTCACATTTTATTATTGAGGTTTTAGTGGAAGGTCTGGTGTTTTTCGATGCAGACACACCGATTTCTTTGGGTGCCAAAACACGCCAAATGATCTTCTGGGAGGTTTTGGATCAGCGCCTTAAAAGGAATATGAACAATATTGATTCTCTGCTCATGGTGGCGGTGAAAATGGTGTTGGGCTCTGGCCATTTGAGCATAAGTGAGTTTGGAAGGGATAACACAAATATCACTTCCAAGTTCTTGGCATCCCTTTTGGCCAACCAAGTGCCAAAGGCAGAGGCTAAATTGTTGCTGGAAAAAGTTTTTCAAAAAGATTTGTTGGTGGGAGTGAACGAGGTGTTGAAGCTTGCCATTATGGGCAAGGGCATTCCCCACCCTGGAGAATGGGAGTTGGTGAAGAATTCGGATGAGGCAGTGAAAATTTACCCTTTTCTGCTCAATTTGAAGGGTACGAATTTGATGAAGCATCACATGGTTGTTGTCATCGTTGTGGAATATATGAAGAAGTTTTTCAGCCTCATGGCCATGAAGGATATCAACTGGATAGTGGAATTTGTGGCCTTTGCTAAGTCCAATGATTTCCTGTGAGTACAGGCTTGGTTTGGGCATCTAGTTTTTTTTTGCAAATTTTGTAATGGTTGGGTTTTTGTCTTTCCCGTGCATTTGTTTAGGCGGTTGGGTTACGATTTCCTGTTTGGTGGAAGTGGTGGTAGGGTTTTCTTATGGCCTTTGTAGGGGATTTCCTCTATAATGTTGGCAGAGAGTTTTGAGTTTCGAGCATATTTGGTGGTAGTTGATGTTAATTTTTTTTGGTCTCATGGTTGGTGCTATTCTACAATAGCAGATGATTGTAAATCTTATCTTTTTAGTATTAATAGAAAATATATCTTACGTATAAATATATATATATATATAATAAAATTTTATAATTTAATATTTTAAACTATTAAAATAATCTAATAACAAATGAAAATATATATACAATATAATATATAAAATCTAATATATAATTTAATATATTTTAATATATTATATAATTAAATAATTTTAAATATATTATATTAATATATTAAATTAGCATGTAATACTTCAACTTTACCATTATATTATAATAATATATACGATATAATATGTAACAAACCAAAGTTGATTTTTTTTCTATTTAAAAAATATTTGTCTATTGTAGGAAACTTTTACTGGCCATTAATGCACTTTCATTTCCATAGTGGCGGTAATAGTGGTTGATGGAAAGGGAGTGGCAAACTGGATTAAACACATTCAGCAAAACCAAAACTATTAGATCACATGTTGGTAAACAAAAATCACTTCCCTTCAGTCTTTACAAAATCTATTTAATTTTGCAAGTGATGTTTTTGGAGTGAAATTTAGTTTTGTTTAGGAATTTTGCCTTTACTTCCTTAGAAATATGGATTTATGGATGCCCTTGACTCACATTGTTGAACACAACAAAATTGATCTCTAGTTATGCATGCACTCCTATTTCTGTAACATACTTCAAGTCTTGAGTAAAAAATAAGATCAATTAGGTAGAGGATCAACAACCATGGCGTCGTGCAGGCAGAGAAGGCTAGGCAGGAATGACAATTTTGAACCCTCTGAGGAGCCTAAGGATGATGGTGAGGCGGATGGAAGGTGTGATCTATTTGGGCATCTTTTGTTGTGTGATCTGGGCATGTTGGAGGGTGTTCCTTCTGCGGTTTTTGGTGTTTCTTTTGGTTTTCTCTGCAATGGATATTCCTTTCACATATCCTTTAATGGGGATGATGTTGTGCACGGACTTGGTGTGGTGGATGTCTGTTTCATTGGCTCTTTGGTGTTGTGGATTTCTCCCTCACCTTCTCTAGTTTTTTTTCCTATTGGTCGGGTTAAGGAATTTGATGGAGATATAAGTGGTGGATTCGACCCGATTGAAGTTGTTGATGGCCTCGTTTGGCTTGTTTGGTGTGGTTGGTTCTCCAATGACGGTGTTTCTTTGTGCTATGGTTGGGGGCACCTTTTTTTTGTGGGCCCTTTCTCTCTTGTGCCCATTGTTGCCTCTGGTTGTGGCCTCCCTTGTTTCTCTTCTTTGTTGAATGGGGGAAGTTCCTTCGTGAGTGGTTGTTGGTGTTTCAGTGTGTGGTGTTGGGGCTATTGCATGGGGTTCTTGCAGATGATGTGTCTGAGGATTTTGGTGGCCTTTTTTCAGATCTTGACAGGCATGTAGGGTTGGAAGTGGTGCTTTATTGTTGTGCCTTCTCTCCTCTTACTTCATATGTAGGTTTTCCTAGTTTCCTCTAGCCTTTTGGGGGATTTTTTGTCTCTGGGTGGGGGCTTTCGTTGTGTGGGGATGAGGTTGTTGGTTGCCTCAAGTGGAGTTTTTTGTGGAAATTTTATGGCACGTTTCAGACCCTAATTGGCATGTAGGGTTGGAGGTTGTTTTTCATTGTCTTACTGGCTTTCTGCATTCTTTGCTTGGTGGCTTTCCTCACCTTGTCCTCCTTTTGGGTCTCTTTGTCTCTCCTTTGGTGTTGAGGTTGGGTTTGGTGCTTGATGTTCTTTTAGTGGGTTTGTTGTAGGAGGTTTGTGGTTGTATATCATACCTTAACTAGCATGTTGGGTTGGAATTTATTTTTCATTACTATGCATCATCTCCTCTTTCTCTCTCAACTGGCTTTGAGGACTATTTCTGGTTTCTTAGAGGCTTTTTGTCTCTACTCAGCTATTTTTGTTGCGTGGGGTTTAGATGGTTGGTTTTCCTCTAGTGGATTTGGTTGTGGATTTCCTTTGGCATGTTTTAGACATTGACTAGCATGTATCGTTGGAGTTTGGTTTTCATTGTCTTGTTGGCTCTCGTCTTCCTCTACTTGGAGGCTTCCTTTTGCTTGCCCCTCTCTCGTGGCCCGTTATCTCTTTGTTAGTTCTTGTTACTTGTTTGGGCAAGGAGTCTGCTATTCTTTGGATCCCAGTTCATTGTTGTGTTAGTATTCTTTCTGCTCTCGGTGGGGAGTGTTTCTCTTGGTATGGGGTCTTTTATTTGGTCATCCCCCTGTTGGTTTCACTTAATGTTTTCCTCTCCCTCGTTTGGCATTTCAAGTTCAATTTTAAGGATGGAGGTGTGCTAATGTTGAGGAAGGCTTTGTTTCCTATTCTTTTCTCCACTTTACTTACTTACCAAAGGATGTGTTGGTGGTCCTGACTATGGGTGAAGTTGCTTCCCTTCATTTTTTTTCAGATATGACCTTCTTTTGAGGTGGAGAGTGCTCCTTTGGAGGTGGATCCCTCTTCTATCGAGGTGGAGAGGTGTGTTGTGAATCGTTTGGGAAGCTCTTTTTCTATGGTTTTGGGTCTCTTCTCATCCTCTCTTATAGAGGGGAGCCCCTTCCTATTAAGGTGAAGGTTGGGTTGGTATTGTGGGTAGACTAGTGTTGTGTGCTTGTGAAGACTCTTTAATGTTTTTCTCAAATTCCTAACTCTCCTATTGAGGTGGAGTGGTTAGTTTTGTTGGATGGTGCTAACAAGTGTTTTTCTATTGTCTAGATGGTTTAGGTTGGTTACTTGGTTGTCTCTAATTTTTCGCTGATGGTTGATGCTATTAAGCATTGTGTTGTAGTCTGGTTGTTTCGGGCTGATGGTTTCCTAGCCGATTCAGGTTGTTCATGGGTTTATATCCCCTATTTCTCGTTGATAGGCTCTTGGTTACCATTTTAACCTTTATTGGTGAAGATTTGAGATTTAAAGCTTATATTTTGTAATATGTTGTTGGTTGGATTTGTTTGAATTGTTTGCAACTTTCTCTCTTTGTGCATGTTTTGGGTCCCCAACAAAACCTGCTTGTTAATGGTTTTGGGTCTATTTAGAACCTGTTGTTAATGGTTTCGGGTCCATTCAAAACTTGTTTTTTTCCCCTTAATCAAAACATAATTCAAGTCTTAATAGTATAATTTCAACCAAATATTTGTTTATCTTTTGCTAGCATTCTGCCACATGCTTTTGTTTTGAGAAGATAATCTATGTAAAATATTTCTACTCCCTCTAGGATTCTTTCACCTGGGAACATTACCTGTGATGCTTTGTAGAAATTTGGCATAACTATTACAAATTCTCAACTATTTTTTATAGATTGGAGAAAGTCTCCATTTTTAGGTGATTGGAAAAGACATCTACATAGTCACAATGAGCAAGTTTATAAGTTACAACAACCTTTCTATTATTGTAGAAGTTTTTTGGTCTTTCTATTGTAAAATTTAAATCTTCGTGTTCCTAAAGTTTTAAGTAGTGTTAAAAATTTGTGTTAAATATTGCATATGGTCATTTCAAATTTTGAAGATATGAGATGTCATGGTGAATGTAAGATGGGGAAAATAAAATAGATTAGATTAAGTGATAGTCAAACACTTCTAAGCTAAAATCCCAATCTAAACAAGAGAAAACAAACAATGCATGAGTAAAATGAAAGCATCACACTAAAATACTCCCCATGCTTGAAGTTGATTCACTTCTCTTGCTCTCCTATTTCTCCTTTTGCAATATTTGCCCTCAGATTTGTAGTCTAACTTGTGCAAATACCTGCAAATTATAAGTAGAAAGTTGGAGATAAAATGACTGTTGAATTGAAAATGGAGGAGAAGGTTTGTTTTTATAGACAACCATTTGAATGGACGGACGAGATTGATCTTCTAGAAAGATTCTAAGATCAACGGATGAGGATTCATGAGAGGGAGGTTATGAAATGGATGGCCAAGATCGAGTTTCTAGAAAGATGCCAAGATCTACGGTTGAAAATTGATGCAACTAGAATATGTCATGCATGGAAAAGATATGACGCCGATGGCTATGACGCCTGATGGCTATGACAAACATGCAGGACATGTAGACTATGACATGAAATAATGATTGGGGATTTTTGACCAAAATAGAGGGATAAATAATTTATTTTAAATTATTTATTCAAAAATGGAAGAGGATGACAAGTGGCAAATAAATAATTTATTTTAAATTATTTATTTGGAGGAAATGAAGAAGGAGATTTAATTAAATTCATAAATTTAATTAAAGGAGGAGATAGAAATTGAATATGGATAATTGATTTGGATCAATTATTTAAAGGAGAAGAAAGACACATAAATAAATAATTTCCTCAATTATTTAATTATAGAAGAATAAAAGGTCAAATAATTATTATTATCTGACTATAGACATGTGATGAAATATAAATAATGATTTATCTAATTATTGAAGAAAGAGGTATTAGTGACGCAATTAATTTATTTTAATTGATCAGGATAGAATAAATATTAGAAAGTGAATTAATTAAATAATTAAAAAATTATTTAATTAATAGAGGAATATGATCAGGAATAATTAAATAATTAAAATTATTTAATTATTAGAGGATGATGACTAAGGAAAAATGTTGCTCGTAGACTTTAGGACATTTTTCAGTGTCTACATTTTGCCCCTCTTTGACATAATGCAGTTCATCATGTTGTGTCAAAGAAATTTAATTCTGAAATATGCCCCAATGTAAAGAGAAAGGGGAAGGATGACCAAGAGGGTTGTGGTATGCCCCCTTGAGAGGACAGGCGGGTTCAAAGAATATGAATGTGCTCTCGAAATGGAAGATAAGACTAGAGGATGAAGAATAGAAGAAATGTTAGCATGGAAAAAACAAGGGAGATGGGATGGTAGCGTGAAAAGGGGAAAGAAGATAGACAGGAAATGATAAGCAAACCAACTTTCATACTTACATTTTTATATTTATCATCATTGGGCATCAAGAATGTCACAAATGGACCACAAACACCATGGTATGACATAAACCAAGGTATGAAAGGTGACCATTTGGGAGAGACAAACAGTCAAAAAGACAAGGAATGCCCCAGCTCATACTAGGGACCTGATTGTCCCAGTCTTTTTGGCAAGACAAACCACAGGCAAAAAGCAAAGAAAAGAGGCCATGATACATCATTGTCCCTCTAAATCCATTGATAGGACATCCTCGAGGAGACTAGTAACATGACCCAAAATTAGTCGAAAAGATAAGAAAATCCAGACCAACAAAGTGTTTGCCAAGATAGTGTTTTTTGGTAATAATGATGATTGTTTGATTGGCTAATTAGGTTGACCAAGATGACCGAGTTAATAGGTTGATAAGGATTGATAAAGTGATTTGATTGACAACACCTAGCCTCAGGAAGGACACATCCTAATGAAGGAAATATTGATTGACCAAGCTGATAAGATTGAGTGGTGTGACAAGGGTGATTGATAATGATAATGCCCAGTTTCAGGAAGGACACAAATTGATTGACAAAGTTTACAAGATTGTTTGATTGTTTGACAAAGATTGATTAATATGACGAAATGATGTGACGATACCCAACCACAAGAAGGACAAGTGTTGACATGACACCTAACTGCAAGGACACATCCTGCTTTAAGGTAAATGACAAGGTTGACAAAGTCTAATACCAGGAAGGACGCATCCTAATAAAAGACAAGAGATAAGACCGAATGACACAAATGACACAATGCCCCATTACAATATAAGACTAGTGACCTGATTGAGTTGATGATAAGATAATTGATTGATGAAAGATTTAATTTGTTTGTTGCTTCTTGATGTAGTTTGAATGATGATTGCTTTTGGATCAAGCACACAACCCAACTTGATGAACCCTAAAGGACTTGACCTATTGGGCCTCGGGGGCGCATCGATAGATGGCCTTGCCTACGTAGTAGTACACAAAGACCTCGTAGTTCGACATGACTTAACTTTGTCTTATTCGACAGAATACTAGGTCATGATTGTACTTGGGAAACCTAAAGGGACTAAACTAGTGCCTCGAGGGCTCATTTAAGATGAGCCTTGCCTACGTAGCAAATGTGCAAAGGCAACATAGTTTGACCACTCTAACAAAACTGATTCAGACTCAAACCTAGAGTTAGACTCTGTTTTTCAGGAGTTTTGAATTTTTCTAATGTTTTTGGATTTTGAGGATTTTATGACTTTTTGGATTTTGAAATGTTTTGATTTTTTTTGGATTTTGAAATTTTTTTATTTTTATTTTTTGATTTTGAAATGTTTTTTATTTTTGGGATTTTGAAATGTTTTGATTTTTGGATTTTCAGACATTTTATGGTTTTTTGGATTTTTTCAGGACATTTTATGATTTTTTTTATTTTTTCAAGACATTTTATGGTTTATTTTTTCTCAGGACATTTTATGATTTTTATGGATTTTGAAGGTTTTAAAGGGTTGATACCATGTATTATTTCCCATGAAGATGCAAGTCAAGGAATTTCCCCCAATCGAGTATAGGACAAATTTACTAGGCATGAGGGGAAGCAGTGAATGCAACAGGTGGATATGAAAGCGAAGAATGCTAAATGTCGGTGGTTTTTAGGCCATGGGAAGGATGACAAAGCTTTATTAAGGATGAGGAATGGGTGTGAATGGACGAAAGACTAGATGGAGTGAAAGTAGACGGAGGAGCATAGAATGACTACACATGGTGCCTATTTGCCAAGTTTTCACCATGGTACTTATCCAAAGCGCCACCAAAGTGGTTTTCACTTTTGGACAAATTATTTTTCTTTACTATTTTTCTAAAAAAAATTATTTATTTTTATTTTATTTTTTTGAATTTTTGACTTTTTAAGGGATACTCTAAGAATCAAGTATAATACTTGCGAAGGTGCATGTTGTTGATGGGTTTAGACAATGGTTCTCCTTCAGGAGTAGAAAGTTGATAAGCACTAGATCCATATGTTGTTGTGACAATGTACGGGCCCAACCAATTAGGCTCAAATTTACCAGGTTTTTCTTGTTCTCCTTGGTTCTTTGGATTCTCCTTTAGGACTAGATCACCAATGTCAAAACTTCGAGGGTGAACCTTCTTATTATAACTACGTCGGAGGTGGTTTTGATATGCTTGCAAGTGTGTCAAAGCATTTTGTCTCTTTTCATCCAGTAACTCTAGCTCATGTAGACGGGATACACGGTATTCTTCATGGTCAATGAGGCCATGCATAGAGACTCATAGGGATGATAACTCGACCTCTATAGGAAGTATTGCTTCAGATCCATAAACAAGGGAATATGGTGTGGCTCTTGTAGGGGTACAAATACTGGTGCGATAGGCCCATAAAGCAAGGTTAAGTTGTAAGTGCCAATCACGACCAGTGTCATTAGCAGTCTTCTTAAAGATCTTTAGGATAGTCTTATTAGATGTCTTAGCTTGACCATTACCCTAGGGGTAATACGGAGTGGAAAAATGATGTTGAATATGGAATTTGTCACAAAGCTCACGAACATCTTGGTTTTTGTAAGGGCGGCCATTATCTGTAATGATGAAGTGTGGGATACCATAATGACAAATAATGTAATTCAGGATGAATTTGGCTATCTGCTTACCAATAATGTAATTCAATGGAATGGCTTCAATCCATTTCGTAAAATACTCAATGGCGACAAGGATAAACTTATGTCCATTGGAAGAGGTGGGATGTATCTTTCCTACGAGGTCGAGTCCCCATTGAGAAAATGGCCATGGCGAAGTAAGCGGATGCAATTCCTGAGCTGGTACATGTATGATATCTCCATGAATCTAACATTGGTGACATTTCTTCATAAAATGATAGGTATCACATTCCATCGTAGGCCAATAATATCCCGTTCTCATGAGCTTTTTGGCTAAGGCAGGACTAGCAAAGTGAGCTCCACATATACATTGATGTTCCTCTTGTAAGGTTGTTTGTGATTCATTTGAGGCGAGATATCGAAGGAGGGTACTATTTAGGCTATGACGATAAAGGGTGTCTCTGATGATGGCATATTTAGATGCTTGTCGGATAAAGGTCTTACATTGGTTAAGGGACAAGTCGAAAGGTATAATTTGGTCATGTAAATAGGCATAAATGTCTTTGTACCAAGGTGAATCAAGACCAAAAAGTTCACACACAAATTTAGTTTTGGGGACATTGAACGTAGGGATCAACAACTGTTCTACCAAGAACTCGTATTGTGATGCATTATTGGGAATGTCCAAGAGAGATCCGATGGTAGCCATTGCATCAACTGCTTTGTTCTGGATTCTTAGGATCTGTTCAAAAGAAATATTATCAAAGTATAGTTTGAAGCTATCCACCATGCATTTGTAGGGCATCAATTTCTCATCCTTAGTACCATAATCATCATTAACTTGTTTTATCACTAACTATGAATCACCATAGACTTGAAGATCCTTGATTTTCCATTTATTACTATTCGAAGTCCTGTCAATAATGCCTCATATTCTGCTATGTTATTAGTGCAAGGGAATTCTATTCAAAATGACTTTGGAATGGAGTCTCCTTGGGGTGTGATGAACAAAATTCCAGCTCTTGAACCATGACTTGTGTAGGATCCATCAAAATATAACTTCCATATAATTAGTGTGTCTATGACAAAGATTGATTCATCTGGGAAATCAGATATCAAAGGATGATCTACCTTTACGGGTGCATCTCCAAGTTGGTCTACTATCACTTGGCCTTTTATTTCCTTTCGATCTACATACACAATGTCATATTCATTTAGCATCATAACCCATTTAGCTAGTCTTCCCGTCAGTGTTGCTTTACTGAGAAGATATTTCAGAGGATCAATTTTGGCAATCAATTTTGTCTTATCATTCAACATGTAATGTCTCAAATTTTGTGTTGCAAATACCACTGCTAGACATGCTCATTCAATAGGACTATAATTCAACTCATATCTAACCAGGGTGCGACTAATGTAATATACAACTCGTTCTTTTCCATCATTATCATTTTGTGCTAATAATGCCCCCAATGTTGATGTTGTTGTTGTCACATATAATATCAAATATTTTTTGTTAATTGGAGGCATTAGAACTGGTGGATTTAGTAGATAATTTTTAATATGATCAAACGCTTCTTGACACTTTTCTATCCAGTTAAAGGGAATGCCTTTTCTTAACAAATGCTGGAATGGGTGGATCTTGTTTGCTAACTGAGCAATGAACCTGCGGATTGGTTGTAGTCTCCCTTGCAACGTCCTCAATTGACTAATGTTGGTTGGTGGTGGCATTTCTAAGATAGCTTTGACTTTCGCGGGGTCAACTTCTATTCCTCTGCATGATACTATGTATCCAAGGATTTTGCCTGATTGGACCCAAAAACACATTTATTTGGATGTAATCTAAGTTGGTATTTTTCTATTCGTGTGAAAATCTTGTCCAATACTGCTAAATGTCCACTTCATTCTAAGGATTTAAAGAGATGGTCATCAACATAATCTTCCATCAAGACATGCATGTAGTCATGAAAGATTGTGGTCATCGCTCTCTGATATGTAGCTCTGGCATTTTTTAGTCCAAATGGCATTACATTCCAACAGAAAGTTCCCCAAGCACATGTAAAAGCTATTTTTGGTTGATCTTCACTAGCAATCCTTATCTGATTATAACCCGAGAATCCATCCATGAGTGATAGCATTTCATACTCAGCTGTGAGGTCTACGATGATGTCAATGTTTGGCAGAGGAAAATCATCCTTGGGACACGCTTTGTTGAGATCTCTAAATTCTATGCATATTCTAATTTGACCATTTGGTTTAGTGACAGGAACAAGGTTTGATATCCAATCTGCATAATCAATAGAATGAATGAATCCCACATCTATAAATTTCTTCAATTCTGCCTTGACAAGGAGTGCGATTTGTGGATACATTTTTCTTAGCTTTTGTTTGTATGGCTTGGAATTAGGTAGAAGTGGTAAGTGATGTAAAACCAATTCGAGATCCAATCCAAGCATATCTGCATATGACCAGGCAAAATTGACTTGTCTTTCTACAAAGAATGTTGTGAACTCGGGATTTTCCTTGGCGGTCAAAGATGCTGCTAACTGTATGACCCTGGAATTATCTTGTGTTCCAATATTCACCTCTTCTATTTCTTCTATCAACAATGGCGATCTCTCTTGGTCTAGTGGGAGATAGTCCAATCCTCCATCCTCAGGTGCCTCAGGGAGGTTTTCACCTTTAGATGCGTCCTTTATTTTTACATTTTCACTGTCAACAGGCGCCTTTCGGTTTTCACCTAAAGACCTATTATTTCTATTTTATCATATTCACTTTTGTGACTAGAGGATAGGACAGCCTCACCAAAGTATGTGGCATAATCAAGTTCTATGGAAAATCTAGCCTTATGATCCCCACTAGGTATTTCTTCATGAAATCCCATAAACTCGGTGATTGCTTCATCATTCTCGAAATTGTCCAAACTTGGTGGGTCTTGTTGATCCCAATCTAGGAGTTGTGGGTAGACAAGGGGTAAGCCATCATCATTTTTATCAAGCATCATGGTGTAGGCAGAGAGGGTAAAGATGGGCGTAGAGTCATCGGGTTCCAAGGAAGCAGCTTCAATGGTTTCCCAAAAGTGTTTAATCCATTCTTCTTTATTTAAGGGGGCTTTGGGACGAGGGCTTGGTAGACTTAGTGGGGAACTAATTGTAATCTTTTGACTTAATTGTGTTTCAAGAGGGGGCTCATCAAGTATTTCAAACAGTTTATCTAAGTCCATAAAGGTAGTGGAGGATAGGGAATCCCATTCATATTCATTAGAATCGGCATCAAAATCCCAAGGGTCCTCATATGTCTAGATCTCATTTGAAGCATTAGCAACCTCACTTGAAGGTAATCTGATACCTTGGATAGTCACTCTTACAGGTATGAACCCTAACCCTTGATGTTTAATCAACTTAGGAGGTTGCAAGGGTTCTATCATTCCTTGTTTATTTAGGCCAAGACTACTATGTCCATCATATCCTTGTCATTTCATTATTGGGAACCCTTTTGGATATTGTTCAATTGGCAACCTCTCAGTTTTAGTGTCTTCTTCTTCTTTGTACAACCATGTGAGAATGTGATTATCTAGAGATTCCTTGGAAAGTTCTCCCCATTTGGTGAAGGTGGTAGGGGGATTATGAAAGATGACCCTAGGCTGCATGGGATGTGGTTTTCCATAAGACTTTGGTGATTTACGCAATTTTCCAATGAAAAAGAGACTCTTCATGTTATATTCTCCACATCCTTTATCTTGGATCTGGATCTTAGGCAAAAAGGGTGTGGTGAATGGAGTGGATGATTTGACTAGCGTAGATGGGTCAATGTAGTGGGATGAAGTGGTGGATGAGGTGGAAGGTGAGGCCTCTCGATTGATGGGCACTTGATGTTCAGTAGTTCCTCTTAAGTTTGAACAATATTGAAAAGGATTGGGGTCGCCTAGAATGGTGATTTCAGTGCCATTATATGGAAATTTGAGGCATTGATGGTAGGTGGATGGGATAGCTCTCATAGCATGAATCCAAGGATGACCAAGGAGAAGGTTATAATGTAAGTCTAGATCCAAGACATGGAATATTGTATGTTGTATGGTTGGGCCAACTCTTATAGGAAGTGAAATGACACCTTTAGATGAACACTCGGCATCATCATAAGATTTGATAGTGATTTTCTTTGTTCGATCTATATAATTCTCAGAGTATCCCAATGCTTTCACCAATTTTAGTGAGCAAATATTTAGAACTGCTCCACCATCTACTAAGACTCGTCTAATCTTGCATTTATCAATGCACACTTCAAGATGCAAGGGATCATTATGATCAGATTTTGGTGCAGAAAAGTCTTGCTCAGAGAAGGTGACATGATGTGGCATAGCTAGGTATCCGACCATGGCCTAAAATGCATTGACATCTAGGTTGGTGGGGACAGATGCTTCTTGCAATGCTTTGTCAAGTATAGCTCTATGTTGTGGGGATGTGCGAAGGAGCTCCAAGACAGAGATTTGTGCGGGAGTTTTTCCCAACTACTCTAGGAGATTATATTGGTTCTTGGGATGAGGATTGGGTGGAAGTCCTGGAATAGTTATCTTGATTCTACGAGTAGCAATAGCACAATTTGAGTTTGGCTTGTTTATGGTGATGGTAGCAATGTGATCATCAAAGGGTGTTATGTTAAGAATGATAGTGCTATAGTCGTGTTTGATTGTGGCATAGTTGGCACTATTGTTGTTCCCTGAACTAGAGGCTTTCTCTTTATCATGATCTTGCAAGGGAGTTTTGAATATGGTATGATCAGCATTGGTTTTTTCTTGTGAATCTCCTATTGATATAGTTCCATCTTCGATGAGGTCGTGAATAATGTTCTTGAGTGTCCAACATCTTGTTGTTTTGTGTCCTTTGCTAAGGTGGTATTCACAGTATTCATCTTCTTTCCACCAATCTGGTTTGATCAAGGAAGGTTCATAATTCTTAGTTTCAGTTAGTGTGATGGTATTGGTTTTCAAGAGTCGTTTGAGAATTAATTCGATAGGTTCACCCAAGGGGGTGTAGGTTCTTTTGGCACAAGGAGGTCCTCTTTGTTGTTGATTTTTTTGGATAGCGTTTAATGTTTGGTTTTGACTCTAGGTTCATGCATTTGACATGGTTGATGATGAGGAGGGACCTTTAAGTTGAATGGTTGGACCTTTAGTTATCATTTTGGCATCAACAACTCCATCATTTGTTACATTTTTGTTTTGGGACTAGTATTTGCTCTTATCATTGTTAGATTTTTTATTTTCTCTATTTATCTTGACTAGTCCTTTGGTGATAAGACCTTTCTCAATAAGGACACCTTTCTCAAGGATCTCTTCAAAGGTTGTACACATTGGATTTGAATTCGGCTCATGAGTTCTCCATTAAGATTTTTCACAAACATGGTGACCAATTGTTTTTTAGGAATGTGACAAGGGAATTTGCTAACCAAACCTCGCCATCTTTGGTAGAATGAGGAAAGGGATTCTCCTTCTTCTTGTCTAGTGGTGCTTAATGTTGCAAGGGTGACATCATAAGTTGGATCATATGAGACTTCCATGCATGATGTGTTGAATTCGTGAATGTGCTCTATTGGATCTCCCATCCCCTTATACTTAGGCAAAGGTGGTGTTGTAAAATGAGGGGGAAAGGGCGGCCTATATAAATTGTGATCGATGGAAAGGGGCATAATTCCTCCACGGAATAGGTCTTTTTATTGGTGCCCAATTGCATGTTAGGCATTTGTTGTTGAAGGGTTTGCACTTTTTGTATCAAGAAGTCTGCAAGTGATGGTGTTACATTGCTTTGAATTGGTGTCATGATGCTAGCATTGAGGTCATAGGTTGGATGTGAATTATGATTGATGCATTGTGATGTGAGACCTTGATTTCCATATTGATTTGTGTTGGTTTGATTTGGAATGAAATTGGCATTTAGGTTTGTCCCAAAGGTCATGTTTTCATGTGGTATGGTGTTTTGGAATTGATGTGTAGACCCTTGATTTGTGTTTTGGTTTTGAAAATTACATCCTTGGTTTGCAAAAGGAGTTGTTGGTCCTTGAACAATGTTTTGTGATGAGGAAAGGGTCCCTTGGTTGGTACTTTGAAATGAATATGTAGGCCCTTGATTGAAATTTTGTGAGGGAATGTTTCCTTGGTTAGAATTTTGGAACAATGAGAGGGACCCTTGATTTTCATTTTGGAATGATGGGATGGATCCTTGACTATTATGTTGCTTTTGGATTTTTCATGGGACAATGTGGACCTTTCTAGGTTGACTTGAAACTTGGAACAAGGATCCTTGGTTTGTGTTTTGAAGTGTAGGAATGGGACCTTGGTTTGCATTTTGAGTCAAAGGTGTAGGACCTTGTGAGGTAGAACCTTGATGTGTGTTTTGGAAAAGGGGATTTGTAAAGGTCTTACCCAAAAAGTTGGAGTTGCTTCCAAGTACAGAGTTTTGTCCTTGTGTAGTAGTATGGGTTTCCTTGTTACCAAATGTTGGGATATTTTGGATATGTGTGGTGGTGGTACTCATGTGTGAGGTTATCCCAAGGGGTATATTTTTTGTTTGTGATGATGATGGCATGCCAAGTGTAAATGGATTTTCATTTTCCTCTTCTACAAGGGTTGATACATCAAAACCTTGAGGTAATTTGGCACCCTTTTTAGCTAGGGCATAGAAGTATCTATTAGGATCAACACTAAAAAGATCAATCATGTTTAAAAAATTTGGATCTTGATAAGCTATTTCAATTTCTTGAGGAGTCAATTGTTTGTTGAATTCTTCTATGTTTAGGTTTTCCCATTTCTTGTTGAATTCATTGTGATTTATATTGTCCCAATTGTCGGTTTTATCTCTTTGTGGAACCTCTCTATGAGGTGTGGATTTATTTGAATTAAACCCAAGGGTAGTGTCATGAAATGGGTCACTTGAATATTCCATGTTCTTTCTTTTGGATTTTGACCTTGTTTCAACCATGTGAGATGTTTGCAAGTTTGATGGATAATGCAAGATGTGGATGCCACTAAACTATTTTTTTTTTGTTTTGTTTTTTAAATAAAGGATGTTGATGCAAGGTGATAATGATTTTTTTCTAAGGAAGATTACTAATGCAAGGTGACAATGAGGACTAATATGAAAAAAAAATGTTGACAAAGGTAATGACCAATGCAAAGTCTAGATGCCAAATGAGGACTAAGCTAGAAGTTATGACAATTTTTTTGGATTTTCAAGATAAAATATGCAAGGTGAGGACTAAAATGACTTTAATGTCTAAATTAAGTAAATGCAAAGGTCTAAATGATTTGGAAAAAGGATCTACTCAACCACTCTAAGTTGGATCTATGTCTCAATTTGGGTCATCAAAGGACTTGTTGGTAGGACAAGATGATAAAGTGAGTTTTCCTAACTAGACTCTTGAGTTGGAAAGGTCTCACAAAAGGAAAATGACTAAGTAAAATGATGTTGACTAAGTCCAATGACAAACTACTCTTTGAAGGAAATGATTTCACAAAGTATGGTAGGGTTTTCCAAATCCAAAATTTGAAAATGAAATGAAAATGCAAGGACTGGTTTATGAAGATGATGATGTTCAAGGATGAAACTAAGTTTTGCAAGGATGAACCTATGGGTAAATGCAAACTAAAGATGTCACTAATGGAAGATTTGAGAAATTTTCTCTCTGGTTTTCAACAATGGCTGCTAGAAAAGATGTTTGATATCAGATTGGACAAGTTTGGTCTTGGGTTTTAGGCTACAAAATTTGGAATTGTTTCAAGTTGAATGTTTGTTTCCAAGTTTTTGAAAGGTGTTTATTTGTCTCAATGTCTTAGAAAAACACTTGGAAAACACAATATCTTGTCTTTGAAAATTTGAAAACATGCACAATGAAGACAAGCACAACCCTAGGTTAAGCAAGGACAATATTTGCTAGATTCCACCTGGGTTTCCCCAACCGTAGTTATTCTTAGCGTGTGAATCTAGAAGCTTGGTTGCACGGGCTCCCCCTTACATTGCACTCACTTCTCAAGCCAACCAAACTTCCAACCCCCATAATACTCCCATGGCAGGTTGATCACTTCTACTAAGAACTACAAGAATGTGGATGTCTTCACAATGACCGTTGTTGCACTAGCAAATAGAAGGATTTTGGAAACTACACAAAGGCTTTTAGTTTGGGACCCCTGTCCGAGTGGCCATACATGGGACACAAAATTAAGCTTCATTTAGGAGGCACTCTAGCCTGAAGAGGTTATGCTCAACAGGGTTTCGAGGAGTACTACTTGGTCCGTATGAAACATCCGCACTCGTAATCCTAGGCTTTCCCTTAGGATTCACATTTATATACCGGTTGGGGGTAGCTTAGCCAAAGAGCTTCATTGCTGATCTGAGTCACCTTGGGGTGTGTACTTTTTCCCACCAAGGAAGGCCCAAGTTCTAGAGGCAATAACCATTTCTCTTACACCCAGGATCGCATAAATGCACAAGGGGAGAGGATACTTCGATTATTGCATCAAAGGGTAACACAAAATTGAAGACACTTATAAATTT
The DNA here is from genome assembly GCA_007115665.2 of Sequoiadendron giganteum. Classification (NCBI taxonomy): domain Eukaryota; kingdom Viridiplantae; phylum Streptophyta; class Pinopsida; order Cupressales; family Cupressaceae; genus Sequoiadendron; species Sequoiadendron giganteum. The sequence goes on from CM021102.1 coordinate 483,458,317, forward strand.
TAATTATCAAATGATAATGTGAGGAGGAAACACAAGACACTTTGTTCATTTTAAAATTTTAACTTGATGTGAAACAAACAAAATTCATTTTAAGCCAATGACATGAAATGCATGTTCATTTTAACCATATGAGTGTGCATGCAATTTGTGTTCTTTTTTAAGCCCATGACAAGACATGCATGTTCATTTTAACCATATGAGTGTGCATGCAATTTTTTGTAGTTGTTGAAAACAAACAAAATTAATTATGCCTAAAAAAATGAAAAGCTTGATTTTTGTTTTTAAAGAAACAATTTTTAAACTCCCTCCAAGTTGTGCCACATGCTAAAAACAAGAGATTAGTAACTCATAATAAACAAGTTTAATGACAACATAAAATTAAAACAACCATAACTTTCTCAAAAATTGACGAAATTTTAAATCGTTTGAATCTATGGAAAGCTAAAACTCAAATATTCAAAACCCATAAATTATTTTTCCAAGATTCTGTATTAAAAAAATGTTATAGGCAAAATAAAATGTAGGTTTTAATAGCTAAACTAAAAAAAATAGTAAATAATAAAATAGCCATAATTTTTTCAAATCTTAAGGAATTTTTAAACCGTTTGAAGTTTCGAAAAGCTAAAAACAAGGGCTACAAAACTCAGATGATCATTTTTAAAGAATTTATGCGCCCATTTTTCTATGCTCAAAATAATATGACGGATTTTGTATGAATTCTTGGCTGTAACCTACAAAACAACAAAAACAAACAAGAAAACAACCAAATTTCTTTGCAAAATTCTAAGATTCACGTCAAATTCACCAATGTAAGATGGGGAAAATAAAATAGATTAGATTAAGTGACAGTCAAACACTTCTAAGCTAAAATCTCAATCTAAACAAGAGAAAACAAACAATGCATGAGTAAAATGAAAGCATCACACTAAAATACTCTCCATGCTTGAAGTTGATTCACTTCTCTTGCTCTCCTATTTCTCCTTTTGCAATATTTTCCCTCAAATTTGTAGTCTAACTTGTGCAAATACTTGCAAATTGTAAGTAGAAAGTTGGAGACAAAATGACTGTTGAATTGAAAATGGAGGAGAAAGGTTGTTTTTATAGACAACCATTCGAATGGACGGACGAGATTGATCTTCTAGAAAGATTCTAAGATCAATGAATGAGGATTCATGAGAGGGAGGTTATGAAATGGATGGCCAAGATCTACGGTTGAAAATTGATGCAACCAGAATATGGCATGCATGGAAAACATATGATGCCGACGGCTATGACGCTTGATGGCTATGACAGACATGCAGGACATGCAAACTGTGACATGAAATAATGACAGAGGATCTTTGACCAAAATAGAGGGATAAATTATTTATTCAAAAATGGAAGAGGATGACAAGTGGCAAATAAATTATTTATTTGGAGGAAATGAAGGAGATTTAATTAAAGGAGATAGAAATTGAATATGAATAATTGATTTGGATCAATTATTTAAAGGAGAAGAAAGAAACAATAAATAAATAATTTCGTCAATTATTTAATTATAGAAGAATAAAAGGTCAAATAATAATTATTATCTGACTATAGATATGTGATGAAAGATAAATAATTAAATAAATAATGATTTATCTAATTATTGAAGAAAGAGGTATTAGTGACGCAATTAATTTATTTTAATTGATTAGGGTAGAATAAATATTAGAAAGTGAATTAATTAAATAATTAAAAAATCATTTAATTAATAAAGGAATATGATCAGGAATAATTAAATAATTAAAATTATTTAATTATTAGAGGATGATGACTAAGGAAAAATGTTGCTCATAGACTTTATGACATTTTTTCAGTGTCTACAGTGAACTATTAAAACCTCCTACCACTACGTGCTATATAGAAATAGAACCTATGAAAAAATAGTGTACATGGGAAGAAGGGACAAACTATATATTATAAAGCTTAATGTAGGAAAAACAATAAAGAAGGAAATAGAAGCCATGATAAACAAACCTAGGAAATATTATCACAAATTCAGTAATCATTATTTGGGTAATAGTGCTACATTTGGAAACCTAACTTGCATACTTCACAGCTTTGAACTCACAAGAATAAATTAGAATTTCTATAGTGACCTTCACATTATTAAAAGTGAGAAGAATAATTTATTAGAATTTTTAGTTCTTGTTTTTATTTTAACATCTCAAAATCTTGCCTATTTTTATGACTGGTAAAACTGTAATTCTATTAGTTATCTCATTAAAAATCATTTCATGCAAAATTTGAAAGTATCCCTAGGTAAATAGCTTTGTTAGATCATCATATCAACCTCATATGAAAACAAAATAACTATTAGATTACACTATTTTCCAATGACAAGATATTAGCATTAGCATTTGAAATTTTGAATCCAATACTCCTCCTACTCATGATTCCATTTGCTCCACCTGATTCTCTTGACCTTATATTACATCAATATTTGTGATTTTCCTCTCATTCATACAAAAATCTTTGATTATGAGAAATAATTAGACAAAATGTTGAAGAGTCCTTGTAATACTAACCACCACCTTGTATTGTAGCTTGGACAAGTGCTTAATAAATTGCATCTTGTTCCTCATAAAACCCAATTGGTAATGAGGTTGGGCCTTCTTTGCCAAACTTTCCAACTAGGAACACTCCATATGTATAGGCCAAGCATGCGCATGTGTATGATTTTAGTTTTTTATTTGTGTGTGGGTATTTGTTTCTTCATACTGGGATTATTTTTATGGAATTTTTAGTGTAATTTGAAATGAACTTTGGGGTCTATTAGAGATGATTTTTCTTCTCTTTATGTCCATAAATGGTTTGGTTTTTGGATCTATTAGAAGTTTTTTATGAAAGAGTGAATTAATTTTGATAGGGATGCTTTGTTTCCTATGGTTAGAATTGAGGTTAGTAAGGATTTTAGTAATTTGAGATGTGCTTTGGGGTTCGTTAGGAGTACTCTTTCTTGAATTGCTTCTACAAAAATTATTTATCTGATTGACAAGTATTTGTGAGCACGAACTTAAATTCTATTATGTGAAACTTTGTTTGCAGTGCATTTCATTTTTTTCCAATTGTAAGGATTTAAGTTGCTTGAGATGAGTTTTAAGTCATGTTTATTTGTGTTTTTTCCTTGGACTATCTTTTAAAAAAATACTTTCTTATTTGGAGTTAGATTGGAATGAATTTGTGGGAGAGAATATTTTATAGTAGGATGCCATGTTTCCAAATTTTTCCTTTGGTTTGTCTTGGAATGACAGGTGATTATACTAATCTGTCTATTTTGAAACTTTATATTTTAATAAAATCATGTGATTTGGTGTGTGATAATGGATAGAATTCAATTAGGTTTGAGCTTAGTTGCAAGAGATATCACTTGAGACTACAAACCTTTGGCTTGTTTTTTCAATTGACATTTTGGATCACACGCAATGATCTATTATAAGAAAATATGTTAATAAATTAGAAACGGTCTTATCTTATAAAAAAATATTATAGAAAACTAATACTAATTTTTATATATTTAACCTAAAAACAATATTCATGATTGATGAATGTAAAATAAACTTACAAGAAACATATATTCACACATGTTTCTTAGACAAAAACCTCCTAGACCCATTTCTTGTGTCTTTTCTTGTCTCTTAAAACCATGGATTTTGAGGTCTGAGTGGCTTGTATAAGCTTAAATTCAAATCAAATTTATTTATGTGTTCTGCAAGATAAGGATTTTTTTCATTTCCATGGCCTTTGAGGGTGATCCCACAATAGTGGTTTACACTTTTCAAGACATCCTAATTTTTGCTAAAATCAAATATTTTTTAAAAATGTAATGATTTAAGCCTTGAAAGGTTCCATTTAAAGGATTACAATTGAAGAGAGTTTTATCAAACCACCTTAGATAAAACCCCCTTGGATAGAACCTCGCTAATTTTAAACCATACCTATAATAGAGTCTCCTTTACACCTATTAAAATGTTGATAAAAAACCACTTTTGATTTACCTTTTGGGGGATCAACTGAATTCATTTAAAATTTATTTTTTATAATTATGTAGTCCTTATTGTTGGACTCAAGGGAACACTAAGAGGGGAGGGTGAATCAGTTTTCAATCATTTTTAACAGTTTCATCCATTCCAAAACATGAGAGCATTTCAACATTGCATTAAGGAAAGATGCATGCATTAAAAGTAAACACTCGTAACATGACACACATATTTTTTGCGTGGAAACCCTGTTAAGGGAAAAAACCACAGTCGAGATTAATCCATATTTTGAGTACTCAAAATATAGTGTTTGTAAAAGGAATGCACTTCCATTCAAGCACACTGCCTAGAGCTCACTACTCAAAGATAAAGGTGTACTGCCTACAAAATTTAGATTAAAACCATCTAAAGGGATGAACTGAGATGATAGTATCTAACAATGCTAGGTAACAATTCTGGTGAAGCTCATGAATCTTATTCAAGATCTGCTTGCTATTTTTCCACTTCGCTCTGCCCTTTTCTTCTTTTCACATTAGATTCACATTACTGCTCTACAATGACTCGCAACTCGTAGAATACCACCTCTATAATACATACACTTCACACACCCTTTTTTTAAATGATGAAAGAAATCCCTTATATATATCCACAATCAAGGATTAGTTTATCCAACAGTCAGCTTCATACGGTATCAAGATATTTATAACTTGATAGCCAGATCCATCACCAAACCATTTTTCCCATCATCCAATAACGGTGACCAAGAGAGGACTCATACAACACTTAATCCAACAATGAGACTTATAATTAATTTCATCTTATACACCCATGAATTTTGTCTTTGTCGGGTCAACCTTCTAACACATTTATTTGACAAATTAACACACTGTACCTCCTAGATTGCTTATCAATGAGTGTGCATCAAAACTAAGATATTGCAAGCCTCTACAAACCATCTTCAAGGGTTCATAACCCAAAATACCTATCTGGTGAGATATTAACCCAGTTTTTATACCTTTGACTAGATCTCTTGTTCTTTGCTTTGTTCTGCTGATAGGAGCCAAAAATAGTGTTGCTTATGTATGACTTGGGTTGCCATCAATGATAGCACCTATAAGAAAAACTTCTTAGCCATATGCCAATAATCTCCCCCTTTAGCATTGATGGCAACACTTAGTGAAAAACCTTCATCACTGCATTTTCTCCCCCTTAGATATTCTCCCTTTTAGATTTATGGGATTTTTTTCACTGCATTCTCTCCCCCTTTGACATCAATGACAAAGCATGGATGCTATATGCCAAAAAACTTCATGGCCTCAAAACTCTAATACATATATGCCGACAATTATACTCCTTTAGATAAAATTTCAAAAAACTTGAACACTATTTGCAGTTTCCTTTAAAAGATTATCTTATGATTTTTCTTCACATCCGGAAGAAACTTCTTCCAACCATCAATTACAATTCCAATTTTGATAATCAAGCTATTATTTTTGGAAGTCTTGTTGATAATCTCAATAAGAGATTTAGGGATTGTGATTTCTTCTTCCAAATTTTCACCATCTTGCAGAATTTACACCAACTACTCCAGCCTACATTCAACTAAATATTTTACCTTCCAAAAGGTGTCCACAAGAAAATTCTTGGACAATTGAATTTTTGTTTGAGCTGACTGTAACTCTCAAATTCTCCTTTTGATAATGCCATCCAGATCCTGAGACACGTCAAAGTTTTTGCCAATGTCATTCATTTCAGTCTCAATCTAATCCAACTTCTCTTTGTAATTACTGACTGCATGGGACCAACATACACAATAGTTATAGATTCTTGTGGTTGAGTTAATGCATGGTCTTAGCTCATTCATCTTCTTTTTAAGCTTAGCAAGAGATAGTCTGAATTACTCTTTCAGTTGAGAGATAATTTCACCTTCTTCACTGCGTTTTTCTTCAAAGCCTATTGATTCTCTATTGCATTCAATCATTTCTTTAGGTAGAACATATTTTAGATTTTCCAATCTTATCTTACAATACTCAATATGAGCATTCAGAACTTCCAGAATTAAGTCTTGATCATAGGATGTTCTGACTGACCATAACCTTGCAATCTTTTGCATACCACGTATGCTTTGGATAGGTTGTTGAAGTTTCTCTTTTGACATATCTTCTTCTTCTTCACTACCTTTTTCAATACTGGATTCATTTTCCAGTGGTTTCTCAAGTTCTTTGTTCGGAATGTCCATAATTTCCTTTTCAATCTTGGGAACTTTACTTTTCGAAGGGCTATATTTTATAATCTCATGTCCTCTTTTCTATCCGCTATCAGTGCTACCGAAAGAGGAACCAACTTCCATTATCCTTATCAGAAAGGAAATGACTGATCCATACTTTGCACGTAGAATATTACATAATCTTTCAAACTCTGAATCCTAGTCAGACACACTCTTAGAATAAGAGTAAATTTGGGTACATACTGGTTTATCTAATGTCCATACTACATTGTTGATTATTGGCAACAAATTCAAAAAATAGATAACCAGACAAGTAATTAGGGTACCAAACCTAAATGGGTACCTCAATTCCTTTTTCAGTTGAACATTCTCCAACAAGCGATCCTTTAGCAATCCACATAGGTCGAAGTCATAACCTTCAATTATCATTTTATGAGCAATGTATATTGCACTAGCTGATGTAGCCCCTTCCCGATTTTGGTAGAAGATTTTATAGGTTATGTCCTCTGCAATGTAATTTGTAATGGGATTCCTGATTGTTGCTATCATCAAAGCTCTTTGATCTTCGATTACACCAATTAGGGTTTCGACTTCCTTGTTCCAGATAGATTTCTTTGTAGGAACATCACCGATTTTGCAAAATCCAGTTAATCTCTTAATTACCTCCTTTGAAATTGAGTAGGGTTTGTCCAAAGTTAAAATATCACCATGCAATCTGCTCAATAAGAACTTTATGAATTCCACATTTTCAAGGTACGGAAACTCATTCCACAAATCCAAATTTCCATGCTTGGCTTCACTCAATTGCTTCAATTCATTAGGAAGTAATAAATTTCTCATAGACTTGATCTTTGCACTATTATATTCATCCAATGTGATCGAATCTTTAATTTTATCCATTTTCTTTTTTGTGTTTAGGGTTCACAACTAAACACCAAATTATATGAATATTTCAAAAATGATTTGAAGCACCTAATAGATTTCATGATTTGCTGACAAATCTGATTTTGCTACTTCAAATTCCACTTGACAAGTGCTCTCCTTCTTCCCTTCGATAAAGCAAGGTGAAAAATGATGGCTCGAACTTGAATTTTATAGCTCGCACATGCACAATAAATGCATTTTCCCTAAAAAAATTGGATACTCTGTTTTCCCAAAGCAGCAACAAAAAAAACTTTTGCGAACCTATGAATTGGCTGAATTCACTTGCTAAAATTTTCAAAACTTTTGCACACTATAATTACATTATCCTGACTAATCTCTTCATTTCGGTACCATCTATAAGTAGGGGAGGAAGGATTTTCTTATAAAGCTCCCCCTAGGCCAGTGTCCTCAAATCAATTTCCGAAAGAATTACCGGAAGCAAGTTCTGGTATGGAACTATTACCATCTGCATATTCACTTTTCATTATCCATGTCTTCTTTATTTGATCCCTCATTTGATCCACAATCAGTTTTCCCTTTTCTTTATCATTTTTCTCTGCATTTTTGTCTTTGTTTATCGTACCTCTTATGTCTTTGTTTTTGTTTCTACAAAATTTAGCAACATGACCATATTTGTTGCAGTTGTAGCACATAATGCTCCTTTGTCCATTCCATTGGCTTTTTCTCATCCTGCATTGTTTAGCAATATGTCCAAACTTCCCACATGCATAACATTCAACATTTCCTTTATCAATAGAGTGACTTGACACATTTCAGCATTCAATTGATTTATGACCATGCTTTTTGCAATTAAAACACTAACCAACAAATGATGAAATTCTTGAACTTATATTACTTCTACACTGAGTAGCCATATGACCAAAACTTATTATAGGATAAACAATATCCATTAAATCTTTGTGCATTAGGTTGTCTTACCAGATACCTTCAATTTTTGTTTTTTCTAAAATTATTTTGTGTTGATTTGGAATTTTCTCCCTTTTCATATCCAAGAGCTCTCTTATCATTTCCACTCTATTGTCCTTGGGTCAGTTCATCAAGCTTTACTAAACTAATCTTGAAATTTTCTTTGAATTCATTTTCAATTCCAAGATCATTCTTAAGAGTAGTAATATGCTTACCAATTTCTTCTTCATTGCTTATGGTTCTTTGCAGTTTGCTTTCTCACTGAGTAAGTTCTCCACTTATTCTATTGCATTCATCAAATTTCTCTTTCAGGGTCTGAGCAAGATTTTCTTCACTTTTATTCCTTTCCTCTATCTCTTTTGTCATCTTCATCATCATATATTCCATCTCATATTTCAGATTGGTATTGTCTCTAGCAAGCTTTTCACATTCTTCATTTATTTCCTTCAAGGCTTGGTTCAAGTAAGAATCATCCATATATTCACTTCCTTTATGCTTGATCTAATCACAGAGATATTTCCTCTTCACCCTAGATTTGACTATTTGATTCTTTAATGACTGAATGAATTTCCCAGCATCTCTAAGATTTTCTTTCAATTCTTGAACTTCTACTTTAGACTGATCAAGGTCATCAAGAGCTACCATAAGTTGTTGTTGAAGACTACTAGAGTCCATCACACTCCAAGATCCACCTCAAGCTGCAAAACTTCTCCAGAGGAACTAGCTCTGATACCAATTGTTGGACTCAAAGGAACACTAGGAGGGGGGGTGAATTAGCCTTCAATCATTTTTAACAGTTTCATCCATTCCAAAACATGAGAGCATTTCAACATTGCATTAAGGAAATATGTATGCATTAAAAGTAAACACTCATAACATGACACACAAATTTTTTGCTTGGAAACCCTGTTAAGAAAAAAACCACGATGGAGATTAATCCACAATTTGAGTACTCAAAATATAGTGTTTGTAAAAGGAATGCACTTGCATTCAGGAACACTTCCTAGAGCTCACTGCTCAAAGATAAAAGCTTACTGCCTACAAAATTCAGATTAAAACCATCTGAAGGGATGAACTAAGATTATAGCATCTAACAATGCTAGGTAACAGTTCTGGTGAAGCTCATGAATCTTATTCAAGATCTACTTGCTATTTTTCCACTTCGCTCTGCCCTTTTCTTCTTTTCACATTAGATTCACATTACTACTTGGCAATGACTTGCAACTCGCAGAATACCACCTCTATACTACATACACTTCACACACACCTTTTTTTAAATGATGAAAGCAATCCCTTGTATATATCTGCAATCAAGGATTAGTTTATCCAGCAGTCGGCTTCATACGGTATCAAGATATTTATAACTTGTCGGCCAGATCCATCACCAAACCATTTTGTGCATCCTCCAAGAATGGTTAAGATCAAGAGAGGACCCATACAACACTTAATCCAACAATTAGACTTATAATTAATTTCATCTTATACATCCATGAATTTTGTCTTTGTCGGGTCGACCTTCTAACACAGATATTTGACATATTAACACACCATACCTCCTAGATTGCTTATCAATGAGTGTGCATCAAAACTAAGATACTGCGAGCCTCTGCAAACCATCTTCAAGGGTTCATAACCCAAAATACCTGTTTGGTGAGATGATTAACCCAGTTTTTATACCTTTGACCAGATCTCTTGTTCTTTACTTTGTTCTACCTATAGGAGCCAAAAATAGTGTTGCTTATGTATGACTTGGGTTGCTATCAATGACAACACCTACAAGAAAAACTTATTATCCATATGCCAACACTTATTATAAGCTTCCCAAAAAGTATAATTTTAAATATATTTAATTTGATTATTATATTTATTTTTTATTTCTTGTGAATGTAGGTTGTTCACCGAAAATCAAGCTCTTTGTTCTGCACATGTGGAAAAATAGTAGATTACTAAAAAAAAATCTAAAAAATATGTCCATGCTATATATTGATGTCCTTGATCCAACAAAAAAAAAAACTGAATTTCGATACATACAAAAAAGTTATGTTGTATACGGTCCACCTATGTCTAAATTGTAATTGGTTTGACTTCAAAAATTAATTAAGAAAAAATATTCAATAAAACACTATGAAACCAAATGAACGTGCTAGATATTGTAATTACAATTCTAAATTCGAAAAAAATAGAATTTTATCCTTCATAGAAAAAATGTTATGTTGTATATGGTGAACATCACTCTTTAAAATGGTGTTTAATGTTAAAAACTAGTTTTTGAAGGAGATGGAAAAGGAAATGAAATTTGATTCCAATTTTTTTAAAAAATATATATTTATAATCTACATACAAAATATCATAAATTACTAGTTTGTATCATCTTCAAATTCCTCATGGTTTAGTAGCTATAGGCGTTCAAAAGTGAAGAAAAAGTTCAAAATGTTCATTTCAATGTCAAGTTTGGCCAAAAAGTGTAAAGCACTATTGTGGGATCACCCTTGACTCTATTTTGATGTAATAGACTAATTTCAATAGATATGAACTAGGGAACATGAATTTCATCCATTTCCCATGTTAGCCTATGTGTGCTTCGTGAAATAAGGGTTGAAATTTGAGTTGTTTAGAAACATATTTCTTCAAGAAGATCTGCTAAGTTTTAATGTGAAAATGACTCAAGAGTGAAGAATGATAAGGATGTAATTGAAGCATATGCTTCAATTCAAATTTTTTCACTTGTCAAAATATTGTTGCCTATGGGACAAGAACTTGATCTATTTATTTTTTGTTGTGATGATCCCCATTTTTTTACGAAAAGGATCTTGCTCCTATTTTAGTGTGTATATATATTTTATAATTGAGCGGTTATGTTTTTTCCTTCAAAATAATTTTCTTTTATTCTCCTTATTTTCTAGAATGTCAGCTAGTTGGATATATTCTATCATGGGAGGATTGATCTCATGTATGGGGGGATATTTTTTCATGTACTCTATGTAACATACCCAATGTTTACTCTATAGTTTCACCTAAGATTTAACTTATGAAGTAAATAATTCAATATTTCCAAAAACATGAAATTTTTTTTTCTGTTTCGATAACATAATTCTCATACTGCATAAAGATTTTCATATAACATTTAAATATTTGAAATTCCAAAATTAAACTTAAAGTAAATGAAACTCCTCTTTTCAAATATAGTTAATAAATAGAATTCATGATCATATATACAATTTCATAATTTATAAGAAATCAAGGTCAAGGTATCCTTATCTAGATTACTTCTTTTGTTTCGCAAGACTCAACATGCCATCTGAAAGAGGGACAACATCACCCAAGTGATTTACCTCCAACCACGGACCATTGATCCCTCGTACACCTTCCTACTAGAAGTGGCCCTGCCCTTCAATGAATATTTTGGTATGGCAACCCCTAGTATTTCCTATTTGAGTATCTAGTGTTGTGTCCTATTTAATATGTACAGTCATACAACTATAGACATTCACTAACTATGCATGACTCTACGAAAAAAGTTATATAAACCTAGAGCACAATGAACTAACAAAGTGTAAGCAACAAATTTTACACTTACTTTGGCCAAAGCTTGATAAATTTATAATCAATCAACTTTTTAAGGATGCGGTGTCATAAGTTCACCGACCTATAACTCGACTTGGAAATCCTACTGGCATGTGGTTAACTCTTCTTTTTGTTTGACCCAAAGGTTAAAACTAACTCAACTAGAATCTCTTTCAACAATGATGACTTCACTAGTGTCGATTATTTGGCTAAATAGGTTTAACACATCTAACTTGAATACCCTTGTTATGTTCTCGCAACATTCTAGGTCTAGGCAACTGCCTCTTATTCAAGTCCTTTCTTACTAAGTCGATAAACGAATTGACTGGTTATACTTTCCTGACTTGATCTTTAAATTTATGTTCATGTAACATCTTGGAACTTAGCAACTTCATTTTACTCAAGTCCTTAGTTCTTGACCATGGGAGTAAATACTCTCCTATTCTTTTGCATAATTAGTTAATACTGAGACACAATATCATCGACTAGACACACCTGGTCTCAATCTAAAATTATTGATAATATGTTGATATGTATAATAATATATTGATAACCTTAAATTGAAGATTAGTTCTTCATATTAAAGTTTCGGATGTCCAATATTTATTCATATGGTTCTATTCCTAAAGAAATCCATATTAAATATAATTAATCTTGAAGTGAACACAAACAAACAATCAACTTCTTCTTAAATAATGGGTCAAACTCTTCATTGTTATAACAAGTATTATTTTTTTCTTCTATAACACAATAACCGATATGGTTAATCATGATATTAAATATCATTTAATTTGATTCAATATAAAATTTATATTCATAGTAATGTCCAATAATAATTCAACATATTAAGTTGTTAAACTTCTGATAACTCAATTGAGAACCATATGAATAATCTCCAGATTTCTTATAGGTTTCTTCCAAGTTATCCTTTGCATAATTAGTTAAGGTACCTATATTTGTTTGTATATAGATACTCTTGACACATATATAAATGTATGAAAGTTTTATGGCCACACTGGAGAATACTTTCTACTTGAGATTTATTTGTGCTTTTGCACCTTAAAATCTCCTAGCACTAATTTGATTAATAACAAGAGAATAAATCTATCTATCTAGGATACGTGATTTTCAATCAATAGGTAATAACAAAGACTCTTGTTCTATTATGTAATTCTATAATTTTAAAAATATAATAAAGACATTATCACTTCTATTATGTTTTATAACTTCTTAGTGAAATATGATATAAACTTGTTTGATAACAATATATATAATACATTGTCTCATTGGGATAAATATCATATTCGCATACTTAGCTTTTCTTTGTTACTTTGGTTTAATAAGTTGGTTGTTTTGATTAAACACAACTTTAGGGAGAGTATTCTCTTTTCACTAAATCTCTCTCACAAATATATATTAATTCAATATTACGTAAATCAAACTTGATTTTAGCAATCTATTTTAAAATAAAACTGCTTTGATATAACCAACCGGTTTCACTAGTTCTCAATAGTACTTTGCATTTTTAATTGCTATTATGCATAAATAACTAATCTCTTCATTCATGCCTTCATATTATTTCCAAAATAACCACACTTTGCACATAGCAATGGAAAAAGAAAACTCAAAAAAATAAAAGAGATTTTATTAGAATTTGAAAGAGAAAGAAAGAGAATCATTTTAATCATGCCTAGTATTATTTAGGCTAGATTTATTCTAGAATTCCTTGGTTCAATTCTACACTTTAAACACATATTTGAACCTATTTTCCTCTCAATTCCAATCCTCAGCACTATCCTTGCAATGTTACTTTGATTCTTTAACAAACAATCTGACTGTAGTGAACAAACTAATTCTGACACAACCAAACTAATCCCACTAAATGGTGCATTGAAATGTATATTTTAATTGATCTTCTCACTATACTTATTTATTCTCTCAAACCTCACGTATGTAGCTATCTCAAGATTGCAAAACTCATGAACAACCAAACAATGAGAAAATGCTCTTTATTTATGCTAAAACACTTTACTAATAGTAGAAATCAGTTTAACTTAGGGCTTAGATAGCTCTCCAAAAGTTGTCACCACTCAAAAAATCTATGAGGCATGAAGATTATAAAACTAGATAATCAACTATTTTCCCCTATAATAGCCACAACTGGAATCTTGACTCGGTCATTTCTTATTCAAAAACCACCAATTAAAATGTATTTCAAAGGTGATTTAATTTCAGTTAAAATAGTCTTCAAACTAAAATTGAACTCTTCCTCACATTGCCACAGCTTAGCTATTGACTAAGTCTATTCGTTCAAAACCTCATGCCTCACTTGGTTGGTGTTTGCAATTTAAATTTGGTTTAGAAAGTCTTTCAAACAAGATCGACCCCCTCCTCAAAATGCCATGACTAGCTTGGCAATTTATTATTTTCTTGTTTTTCAATTTAATGTTACAAAAAAAGTCTTAATTTATGGCAGGTTGGAATTCAAATGCCTTCCAAACTCTTTAATCCCCTTTTTGTCCAAGTCATGGGCTTCCATATTAATATCAACACATGCATAATACTCACCCATTTTCCACCTTCACATGGCTATTAAAATAGTTTCAAAATTGCATATACTCAGCCACTACATGCCAGTGCTAAAGAATTGATTTATGCATAATGTGGTGCCAAAACTGGGCGACCTTTCTTTTAACAGTTATAACATCAATAACCTTGCATAGGTGTGGCATTATAGCCACTTAATATGGCTTACTAAAATAAATTTAATTATATATATGCCCATATATATACACACATACACACTCCATTTTACTTGCACATACATGTATGTATGTAAGTATGAATATACATAAACATATTTACATATCTATGCATATTCATATTTACATAGATACATCTTGAAACATTGAAAAAGAGGAGTTCACCCCAAATGGGATTAATCAAATGGAGGAACCCAATTTGTGTTGCTATATGTTTCACTCAATTATGAGAGATATAATGCATAAATAACAATCAGAAAACAAACATAATTTTTATAACAGTAAAAAGGAAGGTTTTCAGATGCTGAAATGATGTATACCTTGCTGAAAAAGTGTTGTTTCGGGCATCACTGAGGAATCATTCGCCCAATGGAAAATGGGTCCCTATTAGGGTTCGGGAAAATCAGTTTTGAGATCTTGTTCTTCAATGTCTGCACTCCCAGATCCCAGGTGCTCAACTCTCGAAAGTTAGAAATAATTCATGTAGCTTAGGCTTTGTGATCTTGGAAGTAAGATGACAACTTTTACAATTTTGCAATCCTGACAACTTTTGCAACTTTTATTCTCCACTCAATCTTTAATCTAAAGCCTGCAATCACACATCAAGAGAGAAGAAAAATTGTTGATTGTTAGGTAATAGGGGTTTTCCTTGGTCAAACCCCGTTTTGGTAATTAAAACTTATGATGAAATAGTGCATAAAGAAAAGATGAATGAACAACAATGTGTAATAACTCACCAATCCTCAATTGAAACCTTGGAGTACAAATCTGAAACTTAGTATGAAATGGCCTCAATGAGTGTAGATCTTGATCATGAACTTGACATAGGATAATGGCTTTGAAGACTTGAACTTGATCACTAATGCTACAACATCACATTAGCTCAACAACATGCATGAATTTGACATGATAAACTAGATCCTTGATTCTTGCAATAAACTTCAATAATTTTCCCTTGAATGTCTTCTTGAATGCTCTATAATTCTCTTTTAAAAGAACTCTTGATTGCTTGAAAGTCTTAGATGTTGTTAGGATGAAACTATGTAAAACAACCTTATATTTATACTTATCTTAAGATTTAATCTCAAATTCAAATAACACAAGCCGACATCAGATCGAGGATTTAAAACCATTAAAATCTCACCAAGAATAAGTTTAAAAAGGGGTGTCCTAAGTTAAGGAGGACCCATTCATTGTAGGGTGAATGGGTCGTAGCACACTCAACTAGGAAAATTTTCGGGGATATGAAATAACATGTAAAAAGGGGGTCCTAGGACCTAGGAAGGACCCATTAGCTAGGTGGCAAATGGGTCCTAGGTCACTATCCTAGGACTCAAACCTTGGCAATTAAGTGTTATGAAACATTATTAATGAGTGTCAAGATTTATCCTTCACAAAATGCAATAAATTAGGCTTGGATTTGAATTTAAGGGGCCAATTAAGCTCTAGTTAACTTCAATTAATTAATAAAGCGCTAGATTAGTGTGAAAATGTAAAGAAACACTTTACAACACCCTCAATAAGGAATCATTAAGTCCATTTTATTAAAAAGGGTCCTAGACTTAATGTGAATGTGTAAAACACAATACAACACTAAACCAAGGCAACATTAGGTTCATTTATTATTAATTATTCACAAATTAAGGAAAAAGGGATACTTTTTCCACTACTACATTTTTCCCCCACTTTACTGAGAGTTTTCCCCCATGACAAACTAACACTAAAGTAAACATTCAAGACACTTATGTATGTAACAATAACAAAGATACATAATCATACCCTATCAAAGACCAAGAAAAATAAAGGAAAATAAAGGATCAAGCATCAATTGTTTCAACGGAATGTGGAACATGGTTGTTTGTCTGAAACAAGGATCAAGCTTCAACAATCTATCCAACACGATGTGGACCAGGTCTAGCTTGTTTGTTCATAACATGCGTGCTCAATCTAGGGTAGTGGAACCTTAGGCCATCCACTAGGTGAGTATCCTGAAAAGGTGGCAAATGAGAGAATCATATTAGCCTCCCATACCATACTGAAGTTATCCTCCTAACAAATTTGATAAGGCACTGCAATACTAAATGCTTTTGAATGTTATGTCTATAGGTTTTTGTTTTTTTTGTTTGTTCAAGGGGATCTTGATCTATGTAAGGTCTTCTTCTTAAGGAACATCATGCCTAATGTCTCCAAGAGAGGACAAGTCAATAATATCAAATTGCCACTTATGGGATGCCTTTTTTTGTATCATGCCACTAAGGGAAATTGTATTCTTAGAAATATCACATTCTTGGAGGACATCAAACCCAATGACACCACTAAGAAAAGGATGTGTCGCAAGAAAGAAAATCACAATGTGAAATATACAAAATGTCAAAATATGTCATCGATGTATTCCCCCACTTTAAAGTGGTTGCTAACACCATTGTTGTGAGCAACTATTTTAAAGTAGCTAATGTTTTCATCTAAGACATGAGAGCTTTCCTCAGAAAACCCTATGCCAAGTCATATGTTTTTGAAATAAAGCTACATCATGAACAAGGAGGGAGGGGTTTCCCCCAAGAATACATAATGGATCTATGGATTTAAGGTAAATATGTCTTTACTACGATTTTTTCATAGAGCTCATAAATGTCACCATTCCCCAGATACTCATAGACCTGGAAGAATGACACAAAGAGAGCAAAAATAAAGAAAAATTCTTTCAGGTCAACATGGAAGAGACCTAGATGTCTCAACGCCTTGTGTCATCCCCCAAAGGAAAACACAAGACAAAAAAAATATAAAGGATAATCTTTTGGGTCAACATGGAAGAGACCTAAATGTCTCAATGCCTTGTGTCATCCCCAAAAGGAAAACATAAGACAAAGAAAAGATAAAATGTTTATGACATAGAGAAGAATGTAGGTACATATAGAGGAATGCACAAAAAGAGAGAGATACATCAAATAAAACATCACAAGGGATCATATTACGCACATGCAATCACATAAAGAAACAAAATGAGTCAACCTATAGCAGGTCATTTGTATCCCAATCTCGGTCAATATAAACAGAAGGCAGACAACTAGCCAAAGGGACAACATCACATGCCAAAACTAGGACAAGGCTAACTAACCCCTTTCCCCCACTAAGTGAAAGACAAGGATGAGCTGAGATAGGTGTTGAGAATGAGCTCCTCGCAATGAATGTATAACATGTAATAGTGAGAATGTTAGGATCCTACAACTATTACATGGCAAGGAGTGGAATGCATGTTATGTGATCATTTGGTAACAATCATCGTCATCAAAGTAAAAATAACTCAATATCAATTTTAATGCATGACACTTGTCAGTAAGATGCCCAAGAGTTCTATGATATGCACAATAATTCATGTTATTCTTAGGTATGTTGCTTTTACCAAAAGGTGGTAATTTAATCCAACCTTTTTTAAGGAGTTGTTCCATCTTTCGTTCAATTTTTGTTTGAGTATGTAAGAATAGAAATTTTTTGAGATTTTAAGGTTTTTGTTGCTTGCTCAATCCACCAACTTGTTGATGTGGATATAAATAAGGATAACTTGAGATGATCCTATCATTCTTGTCATTTTTACAAGGCATTGATTTTTCTTTAGGAAGGAGGACACTTATGTCGGGAGAAGGATCTTGATATCCTATCCCTTTAGTTCATTCAATAGGAATTTTCTCTAAAAGTTTATGAATCTTAGGCTCATTAGTTATGTCACATCCTTGGCTGGTTAAAATCTTATATCCTTGGGCATAAGTCTCTTCAATGTTGATAGGAGTGTTGGTCACTTTGTTAACATAAGACAAATGGCTATGCACTTGACTAGAGGAACTAGGTTCACTCATTGTTGAAAGTTTAGGCTTAGTTTGTGACTCAATTTCAGGATGTAAAAGACCAAACATCTCAAGTTGTGTTGGTTGTTTCATGGAAGGATAGAAAGATACATTATTCTCAAGATTGTTAAGGCAATCATATATGAATTCATTCATGCTAGCATCATCTTCTCCAATGATTTCAACTTCACAAAGACATTCATTAGGAGTTTTGTGAGCATGAGTAAGTTTAATTGCATTAGTATCATTTCCAAAAACACAAATTGAAACATCAAACAAAGAGAATAAGGACTTTCATACATTACTAAAACACTTGTCCATTTTCAGATTTGCAGACTTAAAACAAGGTAATTTTCGAATTACACAATGCAACAAATTTGAAAATAAAATGTTGTAAATGCAATTTTGAATGTATACAATGATTTAAATGAAGAAAATTAAGCTAGATATAATGAAATGAATGAAACAAAAATTAGACAAACTAAAATAAAGATCTGACAACAACAAACAGAAGCACAAAATTGAAGATTTCAATTTCCAAAAATATAGATTTAGGTCTGATCGGAGACTCATTAGCCAGGTGACAAATGGATCCTAGATTAGATTTTTGAAACTATTTTTTTCAGATTTTTAAGTTTTTTCTAATGATTTTCAGGTTCAGGTTTGCTATAGTAAATTTCAAGTTCAAATTTTTGTAAATGCAATATGAAATGTAAGTTGAAAATGTGACAAAATGATGAATTAAAAGACCTAGTTTGATATGCAATTATGTTTTCAATTTTCAAATTCAAGTTTAAATGATCTGAATGATATGAAAAATGACTAATTTTTTTTGTATTTTTTAGAGTTAAACAATACAATTCTAAAACCCTATATGAGATGTAAACTTGAATGCAAACTAAGATGCCTTAAATGATATCTAATTCAATGAAAATGAATGAAAATGGATACAATATATAATCTAAGATGAAAATGGAGACTCCAAAATCAGAAAAATACAATGCTCAAGAAGTCAAGTTCACCAAAATGAAACATAAAAAATCTCGGGTTCACCCCAAATGGGATTAATCAAATGGAGGAACCCAATTTTTGTTGCTATATGTTTGACTCAATTATGAGAGATAAAATGCATATATAAGAATCAGAAAACAAACCTGAATATTATAATAGTAAAAAGGAAGATTTTTCAGATGCTAAAATAATGTGTACCTTGTTGAAAAAGTGTTGTTTTTGGCCTCATTGAGGACTCATTTTCCCAGTGGCGAATGGCTCCCTGTTAGGGTTCTAGAAAATTAGTTTTGAGATCCTGTTCTTCAATTTCTGCACTCCCAAATCCCAGGTGCTCAGCTCTCGAAGGTCAAAAATAATTCTTGTAGCTTAGAAACTATGATCTTGCAAGTAAGATGACAACTTTTACAAATTTTCAATCTTGACAAATTTTTTAACTTTTATTCTCCACCTGATCTTCAATCTAAAACTTGCAATCACATATCAAGAGAGAAGAAAAATTGTTGATTGTTAGGGAATAGGGGTTTGCCTTGATCAAACCTCATTTTAGTTATTAAACCTTATGATAAAATAATGCATAAAGGAAAGATGAATGAAAAAAAATGTGTAACAACTCACCAATCCTCAATTTAAACCTTGGATTGCAAATCTAAAACTTGGCATGGAATAGCCTCAATGAGTGTATATCTTGATCATGAACTTGACATAGGATAATGGCTATGAAGACTTGCACTTGATCACTAATGCTACAACATCACATTAGCTCAACAATATGCATGACTTTGACACGATGAAATAGATCCTTGATTGCTACAATAAACTTCAATAATCTGCCTTTGAATGTCTTCTTGAATGCTCTTGAATGCTCTATAATTCTCTTGTAAAATTACTCTTGATTTCTTGAAAATCTTACATGTTTCTTAGGATGAAACTATGTACAATAACCTTATATTTATACTTATCTTAAGATTTAATCCTGAAATTCAAATAACACAAGCCGACATCAAATCTAGGATTTAAAATCATTAAAATATCACCAAGGATAAGTTTAAAAATGGGTGTCCTAAGTTAAGGAGGACCCATTCACCATGGGGCGAATGGGTCGTAGCACACTCAACTAGGACAAGTTTCAAGGATATGAAATAACATGTAAAAATGGGATCTTAGGACCTAGGAAGGACCCATTAGCTAGGTGGTGAATGGGTCCTAGGTCACTAGCCTAGGACTCAAACCTTGCCAAATTAAGTGTTATGAAACATTATTAATGAGTGTCGAGATTTATCCTTTGGAAAATGTAATAAATTAGGCTTGGATTTGAATTTAAGGGGCCAATTAAGGTCTAATTAACCTCAATTAATTAATAAAGCCCTAGATTAGTGTGAAAGTGTAAAGAAACACTTTACAACAACCTAAATAAGGCATCATTAAGTCCATTTCATTAAAAAGGATCCTAGACTTAATGTGAATGTGTAAAACACATTACAACACTAAATCGAGGCAACATTAGGTTCATTTATTATTAATTATTCTCTAAGTAAGGAAAAAGGGATACTTTTTCCATTACTACACATCTATATGCATCATTCATTATATATACACATAAATTTTAGATATATATACATATATGAAACTCGGACTTGACTTGACAAGGTTCCTCTAACCTATATAAATGAGTTTGTGTGTCTACTCAAATATAAATACCAATTGTTCCAATACCAATCTCTTCTCTTGGGTGATACTCTCCCTCCCCCGTCGGAGGGTTTGAACTTTCCTACATACAACTTAGAGCAACATGTCCATAGTTAGTTGATAACATATATATCATATTCATAATTTAACTTAAGCATCATTAAAGCATTTAAAAATTAATTTCATCATATTGCACATTCATAAAAAATTTCTTAGCTATCAAATACCATAATGACATAATTCATGCATTAATCCACATTTGAACATTTAGATTAAATTAATTGGGTAGATTAACAATGGGGTGTAACATATCCTCCCCCTTAAGAATCATCATCCCCGATGATTTAAAGTATCATAGCATATATTAAATCAAATGAAGTTTTTAATTTCAATTTTTAAAATCATATAAGAGATGGATTATTTCATTTAAACTCATTATAATATTTTCTTGTAGCAATATCCTTTGCAAACTAGTCATGTTGAACCTTGCACTGAGTGACCCTACTAACACACTTGTAGAACTTGTGTGATTCAAGCACTTTCTCCTTTGAGAATTATCTCAATATACTTAGTGTCAACATATCTTTTTTGCCTATCATTCTTCTCCACTTATTTATCTTCCTTATAAATCTAATATACTCTTCCATTTTTTAAAACATTTTCGGACTAAGGCTTAACTTATTTTCTAGATTATCCCAACTTATAGGAATTTGGAACTTCCTTTCGTATAATATTTTAAATAGATCTAATTTTATCATGGAATGATAGAAATTTTTGTAATAAGAATATTCTACAAGTCCACTAGGACTTGGTTTACCATTTATTTTTGACTATTTATCTCAGGGCGATAAGTTGAGGTTACATTCAATTGAGTTTCTAATGATGTGTATATGGTTTATCAAAACCTTAATGTTACACGAGAATCCCTATCTAAGATAACCTTCTCAAGAACACCATGCAACCAAAACACTTCTTGCACAAATTTGTGGGCTATGACTCATGCCCTATCTGTCAAATTTCTCGCTATGAAATGGGTTTCCTTGGTGATCTTATCCATCACTACTAAAATAACATTAAGCATATTCTTTGAAATAGGAATACTTTATACAAAATCCATACTGATGACACACGACTTCCTCTTTGGAATTTCATGAGGATATAAAATTCATGTCGGGTGATGACATTTTGTCTTCACCCTCTGGCACTCTAGATAACTTGCACAAACATTGAAACATCTCTCTTCACTCCCTTCCAAAAATATAGTGATTTAACATCACCCAAAAATTTTGCTACTCCAGGATGTCCTCAACATGGTGTAGAATGAACTTCCTTCCACACAGTATTCCTTAACTCCTAAAAGTCTGATACATACATCCTTCCTCTAAATCTTAGCAATCCATCTAGTTCAAAATGGAACCCATCATTCCTTAATTCCTGATGATCATCCATGAGAGCTTGTTTGACTCTCTCATAATTGTCATCTCCCTTGGACTTCTGCCACACTTAATTCTTGAAAACATAATGAATAAATATCATTGAGGAGATATGCCTCCTTTGACTTATGGAATCTGCTACTCAATTTTCTTTGCCCTTTATATAATCAATTTCAAAATCATAATATGATATTAGCTTAATCCATCTCCTCTGACGAGCATTTAAATTTGGCTAGGTAAACAAATACCTTAGACCTTGATGGTTTTTGTTTAACTCCAAAAGTTTCCCGAGGAAATAATGTCTCCGCATTTGCAATTGTTGCTAGCTCGAGATCATTTGGAGCATAGTTTTATTCATTTCTTCAATTTCCAAGACTCATAGGCAATAACTTGCCCTTCTTGAATAACATCATGCCTAATTATTTTCCCAAGGCATAAATAATAATAAAAAATTATCCTTCTGAATCAAGAACTTTTAGAATTGGTGTTGTAGTTACTTCTCTTTTATTTAGTCAAATGCCTTTAACTTTTTCTCTGACCATTCAAATACTTTGCCAATAGCTCTTGTAGCTAAGCCTTGAGCTCCAACAACTGTGTTGTGGTTTTTTGATAAGAAACATTGGACATATGGTTTTGATTTGTTAACTATGTCAAAGGAGAAGTCAAAAGTTTTCTTAGGAAGTAATTCAGGCAATTTGTTTTAAATATACATCACCAAAACCCCATTTAATAGGGTAATTATTTGTATCTAATCTTTTATTTAATCCATATACTCCTCTTCTTCCCCTCCTTGGTGTTTCCAGGAATCATAATACATTAAATTATCTTAAAAGATGAACTCTTGGTATTCATCTATTTTCTCCATTTTGACTGCATGGGTTGGAATTATTCTTGCTTGGCATTCTTTAGTTGAATGGTTGATACTTGCCTTAACTTCACCCCACTAGGTACACCTTGCAAGTACACTTTGTTCCCAAGGTCATCTAGACAATATATTGTTTTAGCATAACAATCAACCTTGGCCCTACACCTTCATAACCAATTTATCCCAAGAATGACATCAAAAGATCCTAAAGGCTACTTACATATTTACTCTGGTTGATAAACTTGGAATTTCAATCTTATCTTCGACCAAACACTTCTCTACCTGAGCTCTTGTCTGGTTAGTATACTTTACTGACCAAATTTTTTCCTTACAACCAAATTTTCGAAGAAATCTTATCTATAATTCTTGGTGGTTTCCCTTTCTTCATAACCTTAGATACTTCAAGGGCTAATCGGTTTCTTTTCTCATCAACAATATTTGACTCCAAATTGTCCACTCCCACTCTAGGTGGTGTGTTCACATTTTTTTTCATTTTTAATTTTATGAGATGCTTCCTTTTTTGGCCTACTTTGGCCTTTGACCTTCTACTCTAAGGTACCAACTCTCACTATTGTTTCAATTATCATTGCTAATATTTAATCTACTTTTGAAATGGGGTTGTTTGAAGGTTGTCTTGCTTCCTGGCTACCTCCATAGTTTGTTATGATTCACAATATGTTGAATTTTCTACTTCACCTAAATTTTTTCAGGTTATGCTTACAATTAGCTCCTCTAATTTAGCATTTGTATCTATATACATTAATCATTTTCATTTGCTTCCACTTAATCAAATGGAAAATTTATTATATCATTTATAGATTACATAGTATCCTTATTTAGTACATGAACTTTGACTCTTTACAACTACAAGTCACTATTAGAAAGATGGATCTCCTCGGTTTCTTCCTCACTCTCAGAGTCAACTAAATCAATCTTGGAGGGTGGGTGTACTTTTAGGTACTCTTACATAGCCTTCTTACTAAACACAGGTGTACTCCTTTCACAATTAAAGGGCATCTCCCTATGAGTTGATGGTTTGACTAGTTTGACCAAAAAGATAGGATCAATGGCCTTCACGGTTGCTATATCCTACAACTTCTTCTGTAGCTTGATATGCTTGAGTGTGTTAGCCAGTGTCTCAAAGTAAGACAACCAAGAACCTCCTATGTAGCTAATATGGCTAAGTATTCTAATCTTTGGTGATGAATTTTTCTTGGTCCTAAAGTTAAACAAGTTTCAGGAACTTGAATTCCTTATAGTTTTCCTTGTTCTTCTTCTTCTCGCCATACTGGCATAAGAACATTTCATACATTAGCTACTAGTAATATTTGGGTAAAAACTTACATAATGAGCTCATAGGTCCAAGAGTTTAACCTAGTAGCTCTTTGATACTAATGTAACATACCCAATGTTTACTCTAGTTTTCACCTAATATTTAACATATGAAGTGAATAATTCCATGTTTCTAAGAACATGAAATTATTTTTTTCTTTTTCAATAACATAATTTTCATATTTTAAATACCAAAACTAAACTTCAAGTGAATGAAACTCCTTTTTTAAATAGAATTCATGATCATATATACAATTTCATAATTTACAAGAGATTAAGGTCATGGTATCCTTATCTGGATTACTTCTTCTATTTCAAAAGTCTCATCATGTTGTCTGCAAGAAGGAGAGCATCACCCAAGCACTTGACCTCCAACCATGGACCAATGGTCCCCCGCACACCTTCCTAATATAACTGGACCTACCATTCGATGAAGATTTTGGTATGGGAACCCCTATTATTGCCTATATGAGTATATGGTATTGTGTCCTACATAACATGTACGACCATACAACTATAGACATTCTCTAAATATGCATGACTCTACTGAAAATTTATGTAAACCTGAAGCACAATGAATCGATAAAGTGTAAGCAACAACTTTTACACTTTGGAAAAAGTTTGATAAATATAATCAATCCACTTTTTTAAGGAAGTGGTGTCATAAATTCACTTACCTCTAACTCGACTTGGAAATCCTACTAACCTATGGTTAACTCTTCTTTTGGTTTGACCCAAAGGTTAACTAGCTCAAATATAATATCTTTCAATAGTGATGACTTCACTAGTGTCGATTATTTGACTAAATAGGTTTAATGCATCTAACTCAAATACCCATGTTACATTCTTGCAACATTCTAGGTCTAGGTAACTACACCTCTTATTCGAGTCTTTTCTTACTAAGTCGGTAAATGATTTGACTAGTTATACTTTCCTGACTTGCTCTTTCTAGTTATGTTTATGTAACATCCTAAAACTTAGCAACTTCCTTTTACTCAAGTCCTTAGTTCTTGACCGTGGGAGTAACTACTCTCCTATTTTTTTGCATAATTAGTTAATACTGATGATATAATGTCACCAACTAGACACACTTGGTCTCAATCTAAAAGTATTGATAATATGTTGATATGTATAATAATCGATTAATAACCTTAAATTGAAGCTATGGTTAACTCTTCTTTTGGTTTGACCCAAAGGTTAACTAACTCAAATAGAATCTCTTTCAATGGTGATGACTTCACTAGTGTCGATTATTTGACTAAATAGGTTTAATGCATCTAACTCTAATACCCATGTTACATTCTTGCAACATTCTAGGTCTAGGTAACTACACCTCTTTTTCAAGTCTTTTCTTACTAAGTCGATCGACGATTTGACTAGTTATACTTTCCTGACTTGATCTTTCTAGTTACGCTTATGTAACATCCTAAAACTTAGCAACTTCCTTTTACTCAAGTCCTTAGTTCTTGACCGTGGGAGTAACTACTCTCCTATTTTTTGGCATAATTAGTTAATACTGATGACATAATGTCATCAACTAGACACACTTGGTCTCAATCTAAAATTATTGATAATATATCGATATGTATAATAATTTATTAATAACTTTAAATTGAAGATTACTTATGTGAACCCTGATTTCATACCTGCACAAATACAACTAACAAACATATTATTAGCTCAATATGCAAGGTAAAACAAGGATTCCCCATGAAATCCATTTACAAAACTTAAATAGAAAGAAAATGAAGAACAATGCAATAAACCAAATCAAATCTATTTGAGCAAAGCAAACTCTTAATCCCATGGGGGAATTGGTGTCAATTGATGTGTCGAAATTGGCCCTTTCCCAACTCCTTTGTTACAATGTTGATGATGTGTGGATGAGTAAATATCCTTGATGAGATTTTAGTATAACCTAGCTATGAAATCATGAAAATTATAAATACTTTGGAGAGAAATTGGCAAAATTAGCTCTCAGTGTGAAGAGAGTAACTTTGCATGAGATTGTTGATGTTAAATGAGAGGAAGAACCCTCCATTTATAGATTTCCAAAATGGAAAAGAGTGAAATTGAGTAATGTGGGATCATTCAACATTCAATGGCCAAGTTCCACTTGTCAAGATGTGAATGGTTGAAGGTTGTGCACATTTTGGCCAAAGTGCCAATAAATGTCATTAGGTGGAATTTGAATTTGAGGAAATGACATGTGAGAGGGAAATAGACATAAAATAAATGCCACTTGGCCCAATGCACAAGGACATGTAAGAGGAGTGAATGCCTTGTTGGAAGTACCCATCCACTTGGATTTGTGAATTCAAACTTGAGGGATTATTCCTTCCTTATTTCTTGTTGAGAGAAAATAGGTAATTAAATAAATCAAAGTAATTTATTTATTGCGCAAGTTGCATTATCTATAGGAATTTAGTGATTGAGATTAAATTAATCAAGATTTGATCAATTTAATGAGGGATTAGATGATTTGACAATTTTGACTCAAATTTATGAGTTGATTTAAATCAAAATTGAGAGGAAATGATTAATTAAATAAATATTATTGATTCATCTAACCAAAGGGGATAATGTTAGATTAAATTAAATAAGGTTTAATTTATTCAATTTATTCAATTTAATGAGAATACTTCAAAGATTTAATCAAATAAAATGAATTATTTAATTAAAAGGGATTTTAGGGTTAATTAAATTAAATTGATTAATTTAATCAACAAGGGAGAAAGACCCAATTAGATAAATAATGATTTATCTAAGAGACAGAAGGTGGTGATAAGTTGAGAGTACGATTCGGGAAGAAATGACGTTAGTAATCAGGATCAAGTGCGTTAAATTGAATTGTACATTTTCCATGTCTATATTTTGCCCCCCTTTGAAGCAATGTACTTGTTGCATTGATTCAAAGAATAAATTGTTGTGATCAAAGTTTAAATTTTTCTTGATTTTTCAGATGCCCCACTATTGCCCCAATGGAAGGATTATGTTGGTATACTACCCCCTCGAGAGATTGGACAAAACTTTTGATTTTTTGGATGATCTCGAGAACAAAAGAGGACAAGGTGCCCAACAGGTCCCAAAATGTCCCGGGATGCCAGAAAACATGTTAGAACATCAAAAATGATGTGAAATGGTCCTCGGTTGGACAAAACAGAATTGGGGGACTAAAACCCTAGTTAGATGGTCAAATTAGGTCAAAAAACCCTAATTTGCAAGCTTAAATAGACCTTGAGGGGTCACTTTCAATACATTTGCACACTTAGCCTTTATAATTTTTGCATTCTAAGCTCTGATCCTTGATCGAGATGGCGCAATGACAGCTTCCCAAGCAAGTGTTAGAGAGACTACGAGTACATAAGTGGCCAGTCGATGTAGGACCCGTGGTATGTACCCCCATCCCGACTTTTAATTTGTCGTTTTTCATGCATTAACTTGAGTTCAAATCAGTTTTAGGTTGAGCGGCGCTATATAGTGCCGCTGAAAGTGCTCGGTCGACGCCGCACGGTCCTATATTGGACCGCATATGCAAAGAGCGTCACATGACACAGTTAGGAATTTAGGGTCTCTGGGGTCAAAGTTGGTTGTGTGCACAAATAGTGTTGTGTGACGCAGTTTAGAAATTAGGTTTCCCAAAGTCCACCACGCAACACAATTTAGAACTTTTCAAACTGCGTGGCATTTGCAAACAACACCGCATTTTCTATTTCAAATGCAAAAATCCGACGCGAGAGGCAAATAAATTTATGAGACTTGATGTGGTGGTTTCCCTTGCGTAGGAGGAGCTTGATATACTTCATTTGAGGGAGCACAGATGGTCGGTGCTTCACAGATTATAGCGTATGCATGTATATCTTCAGGAGAAGCTTGGTATTCTCGGCCTCTGGTTTGTTGCCTACATCCCTCCTATTTAGACACATTTGGGTATGATGATAGCTTTGGCCAAGCGGTGGCATACTGAGACTTCTTCCTTCCATCTTCCTATCGGCAAGGCTACCATCACTCTTGAGGATGTCTGACGCATTCTTTGATTGCATATCCATGGGGCCAAAGTGATTTATGATCCAAAGGAGGGTAGAGAGGTCTACTTCAATGTCATGGGTGTTGATGAGCTCATCCTTTATGATGGACAGATTGACTTGGAGCGATATTGGGGTAGAGCACCCACTTATAGGTTGATTGTTACAACCATCATTTTTGGTCTCGTGGCACCTGATCGACGAGGCCGATATTTTAGTCCAGGCTAGGGATTGGCATGGCAGCAGATGTGCATCCTTCGGGAGTTTTTTTCTTGGGTGCCACTGATGTTGGCCTCCTTATACAGGGATTTGCATGAGTTCGCATATCTGGACAGTTGGGCCCTCGGGGCCGGAGTTACTTTGTTACATATCTGGGCCTGGGAGAAGATTTCAGTGCTCCATCCAAATGTTACCCCAGTTGTACTTGATATTGAAGACCCTGTTGTTTGGCAATATGGTGGGGCACAGATCCACTTCACTCATATTGGCACAAGTGGGATCATCCATTGGTGATGAGTTCTCGATGAGATGAGGGAGTTTTTTTGGAGGCCTTGGATGGGCATAGGCCCATGGTACGATGATGCAGAGCAGTTGTTCTTCACCCGACATAATAGATGGATGCAGGGTCAGGAGCATACCATGATATAGCAGTATCTCCCAGTCAGGGTGACTCGTCAATTTGGCAAGATTCAAGACAGACCAGATGATCAGTACATGGAAATTTTTTCTTGTACTTCAAGAGAGACAGCATGGGGCCAGCCCATCCCGATAGCTGAGGCAGTGTCATCATTCAAGCAGTTTGTGGCAAGGTCATGGTTGTATGATCAGGGGCTGGCAGATGCAAGAGTGACCTAGGAATATAGAGATTTTTTTAGTCCTCCCTTGAGATTGACAGTTCCAAGCGTGGTACTCCCACGATAGAGGCCCAGAGGCAAATCAGTTGGTCAGGGCAGAGGATAGGGGGTAGAGGTGACAAAGATGGGGATGGAGATAGAGGAGGAGGTGGACCACCTCCTCATCAGACACCTCCCAAAGATCTAGCACAATAGACACCTCCATGGGTAGGGGAGCAGGATGGTCAGCCCAGAGATGGGGACAAGGCAGTCCCACAGTAGCAGCCAACAACGTAGCCAGACCACAGAGATGTGTTGATCAAATAGTTGCAGGGTTAGATTCGAGTATTGACTGCAGAGAGAGATCAGGCTCGGCAATAGGGTGTGACAGTTACTGTCGGAGGGACCAGGCTCGATCCGAGAGGGATCAGGATATTGGTTGGTAGAGGTAGCTAGAGAGTACGACCTCATTGTCCCAGGGCTGATCAGTTTCCCTTCGAGCATATAGAGAGGTAGTCAAAGAGGTCGAGTACTATTGGTAGCATTACAGACAGGCAGTGTCAACAACAGGCCAGGTGCCAGACTTTTCTCAGTAGACAGGGATGAGGTCGCCAGAGGACCATGGTGAGAGGCAAGTGGGAGAGGGTAGCAACAAGCAAGGCTATCCCTTGATCACAAATAGTTTCCATTTTTTATTTATGTGCCTCAATTATTGCCCCTATTGTATTATAAATTTTGATGTGCACTTGATCCGATTTTTGTACCATGACAATTTATTTTTGATGATATATATGAGATGGCTCGACTTTATGAAATGTCTTGCAATGTATGATATGGTAGATGCATTTCAATTTCCTATGTGTTGTGAGATGCTTCTCTTTTTATGCTCATG
This sequence comes from Sequoiadendron giganteum, assembly GCA_007115665.2. Lineage (NCBI taxonomy): Eukaryota > Viridiplantae > Streptophyta > Pinopsida > Cupressales > Cupressaceae > Sequoiadendron > Sequoiadendron giganteum. The sequence continues at coordinate 483,488,641 of CM021102.1, forward strand.
TGATATGATGTATGTCGGATGTACTTCATTTTGTATATTTCTATGCATTTTGATGGTTATGTGGTAAATGATATGCTAATGATGATGTATTGATGTGCAAATGATAAATGTTATGCAAATGATTAATGATGCTGATGCATGTAATGATTTTTTATTATGTCCTCAATGATTCATGTATGATGTGTAATGATTTCTTAAGATGCTTAGAGTAACAAATTTATATTATTCCTCATAACTTAAGATGATGATAATGTGGTATGATCCATGATATGATATGCACTTATTCTAATGATCCTATGGATGCAGGGTGTATGCATTGGCGATGTTTTGATTATCTTTCATGATACCATGTTAGTATGGAAAGAAGATAGAAGAACTTGGAGTCAATGGGTCACTTAGAATGATGGTGATTTGCTTACCAGTAGTTGGGATTTTCAAAGGGCCAATTACATTATGTTTGATAACACACATAGGTACGATGCATCAAAGTATAAAGAATCAGGATGGCCTTGTACCCAGTGTGATGGAATTTGACTTGAAAATCAGATACGAGTATTCTTGTTCACACTTAGCATACAAGCTTCATTCAGGATGTAGTTCAAACATTCTAGACATCTCGGGCCAAAACATAGAAAAGCAAGCTTTCTTATGTGGTCAACAAGATATCTAAAACATCCTCTCCACCTTCCAAATAAAGTATGCATGACTAAGTTATTTTGTAAGTGTATCCCATGAGTGCATTAAATAAATGAGACAATGATCATTGCCCCATTCCTTTGTCTCTAAACCTGTTTTGTTTTAGGCATCATCGAGAGGTCCTTGGAATGAGCGCAAAATAAGATTAGCCAAAAAAAGACCAAATAAAGCAAACCAGCAAGCTAATGTTCTTCATACTGCTAGTCAAGACTAAAATACTGTGAGATACCTGATGCTTATGTCCATCATGGAAAGGATTCATCCTAGGACATATTGTGATCAGGGATTTGATGAGACTGATTGGATGATAAGCTATTGATACTTTGAGTTGATTAACTTGCTTGCTTACTGACTTAGACTTTTGAGAGTCTGACGATTAGGGTGTTCACTTTTGAACCTGCTTGAATTTATTTCGAATGACTCACCAAAGGATGATGGTGATGACTGATTTTATTATGAGTGATGATAATCACGGGTGAAAGCGAGATGAGATGAAAGCACCATTTTGGATTTTTTAGATATTTTGAAGTTGTTTTTGGTATTTTTGAGATGTTTTGCAAATGTTTTTGGTATTTTCGATATTGACGATGAAGAGACTAACCTAAAGACCTATCCTAGGGGTCTCGGGAGTTGATCCATAGATTAGTCGTGCCTACGTTATACACTCAGAGACCACGTAGTTTGACTGACGACAAATTTGACTCAATGATAAGATAGATGGACAAACAGATTGCCATTTTATTGCAATGGACGCCTAAGGACTGACCTAAAATGTCTCAGGGGATGATCAAAGATCAATATTGCCTATGTTCAAGCTCAAAGATGACATAGTTTGGACTAGGTGAAAGACTGATAAGACTCAATGATGAATTTTTTGAAGACTTTTTAAAGATTTTTCCGATGTTTTTGGATTTTCATATGATTTGGATGGTTTTGGATTTTTTGATGAGTTTTCAAAATGTTTTTGGATTTCCTGATGTTTTGGGAAGAGCACAAAAATATATACACAAATTTGATCCAATACAAGTTCAGGAACATGCCCCCTGCGTCAAGCGATAGACTACTTCAATAAAGGTAGGACAAACTGGCCTTAGGAATATGCCAAGTAGTACTATGGTGGAATATGATATGAGCACAAGATCAAGCTATGGTATGGATGCAAACGGATGGATGGGTGGAGGATTAATGAAATGTGATGGAATGAATGAGTGAATCATGCAGATCTTGGTGGATAGGGAGTGCTTTATTTATGCTTGACGCTTGTTTTTCAGGTTTTCACCAAGGTACTTTCCCAAAGCGCCACCAAAGTGATTTTCACTAGAGGACGATTTTTTTCTTTACTTTTTTCAATCCTTTTTTTGATTTTTTGATTTTTTTGGATTTTTGTGTTTTTTGAATGTTTTTGTTGTCACCAAGACACCTATTTGCCAAGTTTTCATTGAGCTGACCATTTTTCAGGACATTTTTCTGATTTTTTTGTATTTTTGGTTGTATACCTTGAAAGCTTCTAGGCATAATTTTTTTTGAGATGGGAGTTGTTCAGAGGCTCACCTTCTGGTGTTGATAGTCGATAGGTTCTTGATTTATAGCTGGTTGTGATGACAAAAGGTCCCAGCTAGTCGGGTTCAAATTTACCTTTTCTCTCTAAATTCAACACATTCCTTTGGTTCTCTTTCGGCACAAGTTCACCGACTTGGAAGGTGTGTCACCTGATCTTCTTGTTGTATCTGCGCTTTAGGCAATTTTGATGGAATTGTAGATGGTTGAGGGCATCCATGCATCGTTCATCTAATAACTCCAGTTCATTCAATCTTGAAACCATGTATTCCTCATCTGTTATGAGGTTTTGCAAAGATATTCTCAGTGATGGGAGCTCGATCTCAATTGGGAGGATGGATTTTGATCTGTAGACCAAGGAGAATGGGGTGGCACCTATTGGCATGCAGATGCTGGTGCGATAGGCCCATAAGGTAGGATTTAGCTACAGATGTCTTTCATGACCAGAGTCATTGACTGTTTTCTTAAGGATTCTTAGAATGGTTTTGTTAGTAGCATCTTCTTGGCCATTGCCTTGTGGGTAATATAGAGTAGAAAAGCGATGTTGGATTTTGAATTTGTCGCATAAGTCACGAACATCTTGATTCTTGAAAGGTGTCCCATTATCAGAGATAATGGATTAGGGAACACCATATCAACAAATGAGATAGTCTAGGATGAACTTGGAAATCTACTTTCCTGTTATGTAGGTCATAGGAATTGCTTCAACCCACTTTGTGAAATGCTTTGTGGCAGTGATGATGAACTTGTGGTTGTTGGATGAGGTGGGTGTGATTTTTCCTATGAGATCGAGCCCCCATTGTGAAAAGGGCCATGGTGTAACAATAGGTTGGAGTTTCTGAGTTGGTGCATGGATAAGGTGTCCGTGTTGTTGGCATTGTACACACTTTTTGATAAATTCATGTGCATCTCTTTCCATTATTGGCCAGTAGTACCCAGTTCTTAGTAACTTCTTGGCCAAGGTCATACCGCTCGAGTGTGAACCGCAAGTGCCATTATGTACCTTAGTCAAAGTAGTCAAGGCTTCCTCAAGTTTTAAGCAACGTAATAGGGTTCTATCAATGCTCTTAAAAAAGAGGGTTTCTCTTAGGATGACAAAACGTAAGGACCTTTTGACAAAGGTTCATTTAAGGTTTGGGGTAATGTCAGCTGGGAGGAATCCTATTCTTAGGTAGGTGTAGATATTGTGATACCAAATATCACTGAGACTAACGATTTTGCAGCATATTCAAACTCTGGTACCTCAAAAGTAGGTACGAGAAGCTACTCTACCAAGAATTCATGTTTTGAGACATTGCGAGGGATATCCAGTAAGGATCCAATTGTTACCATGGCATCAAATGCTCTGTTGTTAGCCCTTTGTATCTGTTCAAAGGTGATATCGATGAATGATTCTTTGAGTCTTTCTACTAATTTCTTATATGGTATCAGCTTGTCATCCTTAGTTTGGTACTCATTGTTGACTTGGTTGATAATAGGTTGTGAATCCCCATAGACTTTTAATGCCATGATTTGCCACTGTGTTGCAATTTTGAGACCTATGGTTAAAGCTTTGTACTCTACAATGTTGTTTGTACAGGGGAATGCCAATTTGTAGGATCTAGGTATACAATCCCCCTATGGGGTGATGAAGAAAACATCAGATCTTGATCCATGTTGTGTGTGTGAACTGTCGAAGTCGAGTTTCCAATGATCGGCTATGCTGAGATTAAAGATGGATTCATCTAGAAATTTTGATGAGTGGATTCTCTGAATAGATGGGAGCTTCTGTCAGTTGGTATGCAATGACTTGTCATTTGATTACTTTTCACTCCACATATTCAATGTCATATTATAATAGTATCATGACCCACTTAGCCATCCTCCCTGTGAGCATTGCCTTTAACAGTAGATACTTTAGGGGATCTATCTTGGTGATGAGTTTGATTTTCTGTGCCAACATATAATGTCAAAATTTTTGTGAAGCAAACACTACTGCTAGACAATATTTTTCAATGAATGAGTAGTTTAACTCAAGGTCGACCATCGTTCTGTTGATATAATAGATGGCCCTCTCTATCCCATTTTCGTCGTGTTGAGCTAAAAGAGCACCAAGGGCTACTGTTGCTATCGAGATGTATAAAATTAGTGGTTTTCTTGTAATGGGTGACATTAATACTAATGGTGTGAGCAGATATTCTTTGATTTTATCAAATGCTTCATTTCACTTGTCATCCCACTTGTATACTACTCCCTTGTGGAATAGATTTGAATATGCAATATGTTTATCCACCAGTTGTGCTATGAACCTTTAGATGGATTAGAGTCTGCCTTGTAGGCCTTTGAGTTGTTTTAGTGTCCTTGGTGCCTCCATGTCGAGGATTTATTTGACCTTGGCGGGATCCACCTCTATTCCCCTCATTAATACTATGTATCCCAAAAGTTTACCTAATTGTATCCCAAAGACACATTTCTTTGGGTTGAGCCTAACCTTGTACTTCTCTAGTCTATCAAAAATGGCACTTAGGGTTCTCTTCTTTGATTTGGCCAGTATATTATCCACATAATCTTCAACGATTTTGTGTATCATGTCATGAAAGATTAGTGTCATGGCCCTATGATATGTATCCCCTCCATTTTTTAGCCCAAATGGCATCATGTTCTAGCAGTAGGTGCCCCATGGACATGTAAATGTCGTCTTATGTTGGACCTCCTTTGTGATCATTATCTAGTTATACCCCGAGAATCCATCCATCAGTTATAGTATCTCATGTTCAGTCGTCATGTCTACTATCATATAAATGTTTGGTAGTGGAAAATCATCCTTAAGACACGCTTTGTTGAGATCTCTAAAGTTTGTGCAGTTATGGATGCCCTCGTTTGGCTTTGAAACTGGTACAAGATTGGATACCCATTCTTGATAATCAATTGGATGTATGAAGTCGACACCCAGGAGTTTCTATAATTCTACCTTGACTAGAAAGGCTATTTGAGGGTGCATTTTCCTTAATTTTTGTCTTACTGGCTTTGCTCCAGGGTAAACAACCAAATGATGAACCACCACTTTTGGATCAAGACCCGACATATCAGCATAGGTCTATGCAAATTTCACCTTTCTTTATTTTAGAAATATAGCCAATAATTCTTGTTCTTCTCTCAGAAGTGACTCAGCATAGAAGGTGATATGTGGTGTTGCTTTCGTTCCCAAATTGACAAGATTGCATCATTTGACCAAGACTGTTGATTTCTCCTGATGAATTGCAGTAGGGGGGATATTGAATCCTTCATCCTTCGGCACCTCAAAGAGGTTTTCATTGTTAGATGTGTCCTTTATTTTTACTATTCTTTGGTTAGAGAGTGCCACAGTGTGGTTTTCACTCAATGACCCCGAGTTTATTCTCGTTCTTTTTCTTTTGCAACTGAAGGACTCAATCATCTCCCCATAATATGTGTGTGTGTGTCTAGCGTGATATCAAACCCAACCTCGTGATCTCCGCATGAAACTGTATCCCTTAGTCCCATGAATTTTGAGAGTGCCTCATCATTTTCAAATGTGTTTAGAACTGGTGGTCCTCATTGGTCATAGTCGATGAGTTGTGGGTAAACTAGGTTTACTTCATAAGTTTGGCGGTTCGACTCAATGGGTGAGGTGCTAATCATCAGTAAGGAGGAATCCTCAAAAAGCAAGGGAAGGCCAATTATGGTATCCTCATCATCACTACTGGTGCAGACATCAGTTACGTCAAAAGTGAAATTATCTAGGGGCATACCTGTGGATACGAGTAGTTGAAAGGCGGTTGTCAATACTTGAGGAGGAGATCTGACTGCTCTACTAGGGGTACCTCTGTCACGTATGGATATACTCAAAGGGGTACATCTGAGGCCAAGGTTTCTCATTATTCTTTCTATAAAAATGGGATCCACTCATTCATTGTTGTTTCTTCCTAGATTTTCATTCCTGTTACAGCCCATACCAAGCATAATTTGCAATCCTCTATCGGTTTCATCCATGGGTAGAGTGGGTGTGGGTCTTTCATCATGGTATAGCATGCTTGAAATGCCTTCATCATCTATATTTTCCCAACTTAGATCCCTTAATGATAGAATCCATAAGGGTCTTCCCTAAGAGTGTGGACAGGTGTTTCGGTTGATTCAAGTTGCCCATGCAACCTAGGAGATTGTGGTAACTCTCCTTCAACAAATGCATTATTTCTTCATTTTGTACTCTCCACACCCGTTGTCCTAGATCATGCATTTGATTTTGGATATATCAGGGATGGAGGGTGTCTTTGTCGCAGAAGTGGAGGCAAGGTTAGATGGGCCTATATAAGAAGTGGATGGGCCTTCATCATTTTTTGGTACTTGGGGGATTTTATAAAACTTGGCTTCTAAGTTTTTGCAATAGGAAAATGGTTTGAGATCACCATGTATTGTTACCTCCTCATTCTGGTATAGAAATTTGATGCATTGATGGAATGTTAAGGCGACTGACTTCATTCCATGGATCCATGGGCATCCTAGGAGGATGTTTTAGGGAAGGTCAAGATCAAGCACTTGACAAGTGGTTTCCATGGTTGTTGGCCCAACTTGGATTGGGATTCTGATAGTGCCTTGAGACACTCTTTCTTGATCAATGTATGCTCTCATGGTGATTCCTTTGTTCTTGTCGATGGAGTCCTCTGAGAGTCCCAAGTTCTTTATGAGTTTAAGGGAACAAATGTTAAGGCCTGCACCTCCATCCACCAGGACCCTTTTGAATTTCCTTTTGTGAATCAAGAATTGAAGGTGAAGTGCATAATTGTAAGATGGTTGGGCGGGGAAATCTTGGTCAGAGAAGGTGAGGAGGTTTGGGGTAACGATGTTAGCAACCATAGCCTAGAACTGTTTCATATCAAGGGTGGCAGAGATGGTGGATGCAACTAATGCTTCATCAAGGATTTTTCTATGGGCAGCATAAATTTTCAATAATTCCATGATGGAGATTTGGGCAAGGGTTCTCTTTAGATAGTCGATGACACTATAGTAGTAGGGGAAGAATTTTGTATTTGAAATGGGGGTCTTAGATGGTTGTGATGCCCCTACAATAGTGACCTTGCCGCCACATGTGGTGACTCCACAATTAACGTTGACTCCTTTGATGTTAATGACCATGACCATCTCGTATATGCATGAGACAATGTCTTCATATACAAGGTTTTCACTAGCATAATTTTGCTTCCCTTTGTTTTTCCCTTGGTTATTTCCTTGATTATGATTCGACATCGGATTTGTGTATGTTTTAAGGTCTTGATTTCTAGCTAGTTGTTCAACGTTTATGATCTTGTCCTCAATGAGGTCTTGGATTATGTTTTTCAACTTCATTCAGTTTGCAGTTGTGTGTCCCTTGATTTTGTGAAAATCATAGAGGAGATTTTCGTTGTACCATGGTGGTTTTGTCATGGGTCCCATGTATTTCTTAGTTGGAGATTTTGATAAGCTTTTCCTTAACCAACTTCTTCATTATGGATTCAATTGATACTCCAAGGGTCATGAACTTTCGCTTGGGAGGATACTTGTTTCAGGGAGGTGGTCCTCCTTGATTTCCCAAGTTATTGATTCAGTTGTTAGGAAGTGGTTGTTGTTGTGCCACTATATTAGTTTTCACATTATTGCGATTGTGATTTTGTGGCTGGTGATGAGCCTGGATGTTCTGTTTAGGAGCATTGATGACCACCTTAGCGTCGACCACTCTGTCGTTCGTGATATTTTTATTCCTCGACCATGTTCAAGGATTATCATTATAATTGTTGGACGAACGATTATCCTATTGTGGAGGAAATTTTGATGTGCCTCCTTGTGCAGTAAGGGCTCTTTCGATATTGAGCGCCTTTGGGATCAATTGATCATACATTGTGATGCATTGCATTTTTAAGTAGAACACCAAGTTTTCATCTAGATTGGATATGATTGTGCAAACTTGTTGCTCTTCTGGCATAGTCCATTTGTTTTGATTGGCCTTGGATTTCCATCTTTACAAGAAGGATGTGAATAGATCTCATTTTATTTATTTGAGTGTTGACAATTCCTCCAAAATAATGTTTGCACCCATGTTGAATGCATAGTTTTTAAGGAATACGTCCATGATTTCCTGGAATGTTTTAATTCCTATGGGTAGGCGATAAAACTATTATATGGCAGGACCAGTCAGACTTCGAGGAAAAATTCACATCAAATATGTGTCATCATATGCAACTTCCATGCAATGCACTTGAAATTCCTGACATGATTTTGCGAGAGCAGTTTGATTTGTGTTGCAACATCGTTGTGTGGATCGGGAGGTGGGATGAATGTGTGGTGAGGTGTTTTGGGTGTTTGATTGATGAGAGGGGTACTAGTGGGGGTTTTCTGCAAGCTTTGTTGTGTGTTCCAGGCCTGCTGATATACCTGCATTTGTGTCAACAATGCTTGTTGTTGATCTTCTTGTTGTTGTTCCAACGAAGCTTTTTGTTGGTCCATTTGTTGTTGTTCCCATAAAGCTTGTTGTTGGTCTAGTTGTTGTTGCACCAACAAAGCTTGTTGTTGGTCTAGTTGTTGTTGTGCCAACAAAGCTTGTTTTTGGTCTAATTGTTGTTGCACCAAAAAAACTTGTTGTTGTGCTTGAAAATCTTGTAGGGCTTGTTGGTATTCTTATTGATGAATTATTTGCAAGGCTTGTTGGTATGCTTGTTGATGAATTACTTGCAGTTTTGATTGGTATTGTGCTTCTACCTATTGAGCCTCATGTTGGGCTTGAGCTTGAGCTTGTGCTTGTTGGGCTACTTGTGTGGCTTGCACGGCTTGTTGGGCTTGTGCAACTTGTTGGGCAACTAGTTGTGCTTGCGCTTGCACTTTCTGAGTAGCCTGTTGTGCAGCTTGTTGGTTTTGTTGAAGTACACTTTGATGGTTGGCCTTTTGGACAACCTGAATCATGGTGATGAATAAATTCATCACTTTGGCTTTTGGTGGGATTGGTGGTGGATTGGGAATGGTGTTAACTATTGTGGCGGGCAGAGGGGTTGTGTTGGTAGTCGGGACTTGGGTTGTTGGTGGTGTGGTTGAAATGCTCGGTCCTTGAAAAGGTATTTTTTGAGGGATTTGAGGACCGGTTGATGTATTGATCATGGTGGCTTGAATGGTTTCCACTTATTGTTGTGATGTTGCTGGAAAAAGGAGAGGATTCGATGTGATACTCAAATTGCCTTGATTTGAGAAACTAGTGGTGGGTAGGGGGGAAGACCCAACCCAAGAGGTGATACAGATTTGAGCGATAATGGAGGGAATGATGGTATGTTCCCTTGGAAGAGTGATGATGAGAATGGGTCATTGACTCCTGTTGTTCTGAACAAACCACCTTCTCCTTGTGACAGAGAAGTTTGTATGTTTAGCAAATAAATTGGTGCTGCATGGAATGAGGATGAGTCCACATGATTATGGAAAGTAAGCAGGACATATGGGTGTGATGGATTCACCGGGATGGAGTTATCTGGTGTGGTGCTGATATTTACCTCTCTGTTGTTTACAAGGTGATGCTTTTGTAATTCACAAAACATGGCACTTCCTTTGTTAACAATTGGTGAGGTTGATGTGATTATGGTTTGGGGAATTTCTTGAGTGATTTTTGGAATTGACATTGGGGGTATGCTTGCAAGAGGCCTTTCCATACTAGTTCTTATATCAAGGTCAGAAGGGAATTGGCCCCTCCTTCTATTAACGTGTGTATGTATAGAGAAGGATTAAGTTTAAGCATGGCATTGACAATTCTATGATTCTTTGGATTTTGAATCATTTCAGTTATTTCCTTTTGTGTCATTCCCAAGTCTTTGTTGATGATTTCCTCTTCATAGTCTTCCTCTTGAGGATTTTGTGATGGTAGAGAAGATTTGTTTGGGGGATTGCTTGATCCCGCAAGGTTTACTTCAGTGGTTGCTTGAATTAAGTCACTTGAAGTTGATGTTTCTTTGGTGTTTTCCATGTTCCTCTTGTGTTGTGATCTTGTTTGGACCATAAAATAGAGATCGTTTGATCTTAATCCTTAGGCACAAAAAAAGAGGAGAAGAACTAGGAGAGTCCAAGGATCAAAAGGGTGATGGTGGGGATGAGATAAATGGATGATGTGAATGAGTGAAACTCTTGAAGAATTTGTTAGGATTGATGCTAAACTTTTTAAGGCTTGAATTTGATTTGATTTTGATAGTTTGACTAGGTGTGTTAAGCCAAACAAGATGATGGCGGACTTGTAAACCCTGGGAAGTTGTGTTATCATAGAAAAACTCACACAAGAGAATGAATTGGCTAAGTGTGTTAAGACATTCAAAGTGATCATGAACTAGTAGACCTTAGGAAGTTGTGTTATCCTAGAGGTAAATTTGTTCAAGAGGATTGATAATTTGACTAGGTGTATTAAGTCAAACAAAGTGATGTTGATTTTGCCTTTAATTTTAGCATAAATGATGTTTCAAAGTTCTCAAGAGTTTGTTGGTGAGATGAAATTTGATTGATGGAGAGATGGATGAGAGTGAATATTTTGATCCTAGACTTTGACCTAGACAAGATTCTTTTTTACAAGACCTCGGTATTGAAGAACACGACTTACTTCCTATGTGAGAAAAGAAAACCTTTGGAAAAGAGTTGGATTTTGTTGACAATAGAACTCATACAAAATTGGGTTGTTCTTTGAAGACTTCTTGTAGAAATTATACACCAATCTTTCTCTAACTTCAAAAAGTATTTCAAGCCACTCCTCATGAGCTTTCAGACTAAGCTTCTTGAACTTTGGTTTTTGGATTTTAATTTTTTTGGGAAATCATTTGATAAAACACATGTGAGGTCCAATTTTCTTTATCTTTTCTTAATGAGTTTCATTTACCAAAAGAACTTTCTTGATTTATGATTTCAAACTAAATTTCTATGTATTAATCCCTTTTCATTCCACAAGGTCCGTTATGTGAAAATCATGGTCTCAAGAGCACAGTTTCTTAGGTTGAATTTAGTCAAAACAAATGATGATCAAACCTAAGCACTTAGAAACCTCTAAGGATATAATCCCTAGGGCAAGCAAGAGCACTTGGATTTGTCAAGGGTATTTATTTTGTCCAAAGGGTTTGAAATTTTGAAGTTCTTTTGAATGTTTGTTTCTCAAAGTTTTAGAATCAAGCAAGGTGTTTTAATTTCAAGAACATGTACAATCCCTAGGTTGAAAATCCAATATTTGTTGGGTTCCCACTTGGATGAATCCAGCTGCGCATATTTAGTGTGGATGATTAGATGCTTGACCACATAGGCTCCCCTTACAGTGCACTCACTTTTTGAGTCAATCAGTCATCAATACCCATGAATCTCCCATGGCATACTTTTCATCTCTACAATAGAACCACATGTATAATGTGGGGCGGCTTCAAAGGACATGACCTTTTGTACCAACAAATAGATAGGATTTTGGCCTTTGCTAAACAAGGGGTTTTAATGCAGGCATTTCGTTCATGGGGGACTATCCAGTATGGCGAGAGACCATTGTTTCCCTTCTCATCAGAATAATCCTCGTCATATTGGCCTTTGTTCCAATATCCACACTTATATCTCAGGTGAAAGTCGCTTGGTTTTAGTGTGTTCCCGGTTGGGTCGTTCCCTTGGGTGATTACTTTTTCCCACAAGGCAGACCCGCTAAGATAGAAAAAAGCAAGCTAGCATATCCCGTAGTTCAATCGACCTTCTTTGAAAAACAAAGGGAGAACACTCGCAATATATCATGCTCACACTCGCATGATTGGTTCAATTTTAATTTCAAAATGAAATGTGGAGGAAATTATTTTATTCAACTTAAGATCACAAAAAGAACTTTTGATTCTCAAGATTGTCGTGAGGCACGAGAGAAGCGCATACATCCTTTTGATGATATTATCTTGAATAAATAATTACAAAACAAAATAACACTTGTTCATTTTAAGCCCACAAAGCCAAGTGAATTATTTTTAAACCACCAATTCAAGTGTGGAAGTTGCCTTGTTCAATTTTTAAATCTCAACCAAATATAGTAAGATTGTTTCTAAGGTTATTTTTAAGCCTTCTTTGTTTGCAAACTTTTGAAAAGAAAATTTGTGTTGTTCTTTTTAGAGCCCAAAAGGAAATTTAGTGTTTTCTAAAGCATGAAAGGTAACAAATCCTTAAAAGAGATTGAGAATTCTCTAAAGTGTTAAACAACACTATAGTGTTAAAAAACGCTTAGTATAAGATGGAAATGATGCCATTATGTAAACTTCCATTTCGCTTTCTCCCTTTTCCTAACCTGCAATTTGATAGAAACTAGAGAATACAGGAACAACAAACAGGTCAATAACTCAAACATTTGAAAACAAAAACACACATGTTGAAAACATAAATTTGAATTTTTAACTATTTTTTAGCGGTGCAGTTAGCAAATGCGGTGCAGTTTAGAAAAAATGCAGTGCTATATAACACCACAACTTTCACTGAGTGTGACACTCTATAGAAAAAGAGAGTGCATATGTGGTGGAGTTTTACCTGTCGACATAGTTTGCAACGTAAAAGTTCGGGGCAAAGTTTGAAATTTTGAAAATTCTGAGCGGGAAAGCAGGTGTAATGCAGTTTGGAATAAGTGCAGTGCAATATGTCACGCCTCTAAAAGTGGTGCAATGTAGTACTACGAGACTATGTGCGACATAGTTTCCTGTATACAAATACAACAAACAAATATATTATTAGCTCAATATGCAAGGTAAAAAAACGATTCCCCATGAAATCCATTTACAAAACTTAAATAGAAAGAAAATGAAGAACAATGCAATAAACCAAATCAAATCTATTTGAGCAAAGCAAATGCTTGATCCCATGGGGGAATTTGTGTCAATTGATGTGTTGAAATTGGCCATTTCCCAACTCCTTTGTTACAATGTTGATGATGTGTAGATGATCAAACCTCCTTGATGAGATTTTAGCATAACCTAGATATGAAATCATGAAAATTATAATTACTTTGGAGAGAAATTGGAAAAATTAGCTCTCAATGTGAAGAGAGTAATTTTGCATGAGATTGTTGATGTTGAATGAGAGGAAGAACCTTCCATTTATAGATTTCCAAAATGGAAAAGAGTGTGAAATTGAGTAATGTGGGATCATTCAACCTCTAATGGCCAAGTGCCACTTGTTAAGATGTGAATGGTTGAAGGTTGTGCACATTTTGGCCAAAGTGCCAATAAATGCCATTAGGTGGAATTTGAATTTGAGGAAATGACATGTGAGAGGGAAATAGACATAAAATAAATGCCACTTGGCCCAATGCACAAGGACATGTAAGAGGAGTGAATGCCTTGTTGGAAGTACCCATCCACTTGGATTTGTGAATTCAAACTTGAGGGATTATTCCTTCCTTATTTCTCGTTGAGAGAAAATAGGTAATTAAATAAATCAAAGTAATTTATTTATTGCGCAAGTTGCATTATCTATAGGAATTTAGTGATTGAGATTAAATTAATCAAGATTTGATCAATTTAATGAGGGATTAGATGATTTGACAATTTTGACTCAAACTTATGAGTTGATTTAAATCAAAATTGAGAGGAAATGATTAATTAAATAAATGTTATTGATTTATCTAACCAAAGGGGATAATGTTAGATTAAATTAAATAAGATTTAATTTATTCAATTTAATGAGAAGACTTTAGGGATTTAATCAAATAAAATGAATTATTTAATTAAAAGGGATTTTAGGGTTAATTAAATTAAATTGATTAATTTAATCAATAGGGGAGAAATACCCAATTAGATAAATAATGACTTATCTAAGAGATAGAAGGTGGTGATAAGTAGAGAGTGTGATTCAGGAAGAAATGATGTTAGTAATCAGGACCAAGTGCGTTAAATTGAATTGTACATTTTCCATGTCTATAGTTAACTAACTCAAATAGAATCTCTTTCAATAGTGATGACTTCACTGGCATCGATTATTTGACTAAATAGGTTTAATGCATCTAACTCGAATACTCATGTTACATTCTTGCAACATTCTATGTCTAGGTAACTACACCTCTTATTCGAGTCTTTTCTTACTAAGTCAGTAAACGATTTGACTAGTTATACTTTCCTAACTTGATCTTTCTAGTTACGCTTATGCAACATCCTAAAACTTAGCAACTTCCTTTTACTCGAGTCCTTAGTTCTTGATCGTGGGAGTAACTACTCTCCTATTTTTTGGCATAATGAGTTAATACTGATGACATAATGTCACCAACTAGACATAGTTGGTCTTAATCTAAAAGTATTGATAATATGTCGATATGTATAATAATCAATTAATAACCTTAAATTGAAAATCACTTCTTCATATTAAAGTTTTAGATGTCCAATATTTATACTTATGGTTCTATTCCTAAAGAATTCCATACCAAATACGATTAATCTTGAAGTGAACATAAACAAACAATCGTCTTCTTCTTAAATAATGGGATAGACTCTTTGAGTTGTTATAATAACTATGGTTCAATTCTTCTAGAACACCATAATCAATCTGGTTAATCATGATATTAAATATCATTTAGTTTGATTCAATATAAACTTTATATTCATAGTAATTTCCAATAAATTTAGTATATTAAGTTGTTAAACTTAATATAACTCAAATGAGAAATATCCGACTAATCTCCAGATTCCTCATAGGTTTCTTCCAAGTTATCCTTTGCATAATTAGGTAAGAGACCTATGTTTGTTTGTATATAGATATTCTTGACACATATATTCTCATATATAAATGTATGATAAGTCTATGGACACACTGGAGAATAATTTCTACTTGAGAGTTATCTATGCTTCTACACCTTAAAATCTCCTAGCAGTAAGGCCTTTGATTAATAATGAGAAAATAAAGTCCTCTACCCAAGATATTTTATTTTCAATCAATAGGTAATAACAAAGAATCTTGGTCTATTATGTAATTCTATAACTTTCAAAAGACAATAAAGATATTATCACTTCTATTATGTTTTATACCTTCTTACTAAAGTATAATTTAAACTTATTTGATAACAATATATATAAGAAAAATCTGGTGGTGGCCTTGGCATAAGAAAAAATCAACCTACTAATAAATCCGTGCTTGCAAAGGTTGAATGGGAATAATTAAGGAACATGAAGGAATGGTGCAAGTTTCTAAATGTGAAATATCTCAACAACATTCCTCTGATCAGGTGTCTCTTAGATGACATTCCAGTGGTTCATTGATTTGGAACAATATCTATAGGGTTAAAAACTTGTTGCACTCTAGGTTGAGATGGAAACTGGGTAATGGTAGAAAAAATATATTCTAGGAGGATCTCTGGCTGCTTGAAATCCCCCTCTCTCAATCTGGCTTCAGGAATTTGATGGTACTTGTTGTGGTGTTTTTCCACAAGAACGTGAGGGACTACTTGAGCAGGTTACATGGCTTTATGAAATGGAAATTATTGGAGAATTGTTTCCCTCATCCCTTAGAGTTAAGGCATTAGGCTAAGACTCTATAGGACATCCTCTCCCTAACTAGAATACCCATTTCTACCCTAGAGGATGAATTCTATTGGACTAGGGAAAACAGGGGTAATCTCTCAGTAAAGTTTGCCTACAATTTGTTATTGCTGCAAAGAACTCAGAATAGTGTTTGGAAATAGGTTTGGAACATACAACTTACACCAGTGTTTTTTTGGTGGATGGTGAGTCATAACAGGATAATCAATTAAGATAATCTAAGGAAAATGGATTTCAAATCCTGAATAGACGTATGTTATGTAAGAATTATAAAGAGACTAAGCCTCATCTATTACTCTATTGTTTGTTTGCTATTGAAGTTTGGGATTCTGTCTTTGGGAGATTAGGTATTTATTGGACTATGAATGGTGACCTCAAGATATTTGTTGATAATTGGATCAATCCCTACCACCATCCTCTTCCTAAAGAAATTTGGAGATAGGTTCCTCCTATTCTATGTTATTGTTTCTGGAAATAAAGGAATAATCAAATTTTTAGAAATGTGGAAAAAATCCCTAAGTAGGTGTTTAGTATTGGTCTTAGACTTATCACTGAGAGTGTATCCTTGTATGTTTGGAAACCTCTGAATAAACCTCCCTCTATAAGGGATATCAATATGGCTAAATCTTGGAATCGAGACTCAGATCTCAACTCATTTGACAACTCTAAAGCACTAGATAGGCTTAAAACAGTTTGGAAACCCTGTGATAATGGTTGGCACAAACTTAACTTTGATGGTGCAACGAAAGGTAATCCTGGTTTAGCTAGCATAGGGGAAATTATTGGAGATTCAAATGCAAATTTGGTGGCTGATTTTGTTGGTGGCATCGGGATGCAATCCTCTATAACAGTAGAGGCAAGAGCGCTCCTCAAAAAAGTTAAAATTATTGTTAGTTTGGGAATAAAAAACCTACATGTTGAAGGAGACTCTAACGTTGTGATTGAATCCATCAATCACAATTATTTCCCATGGTGGAGTATTAGGGACATCTTATTAGATATAAAATTCTTACTCCAAAAATTGGAAAGAAAGAAATTAACCCACACTTTCCATGAGGGCAACAAAGTGGTTGACTCTTTTGTCAACTTGAGCTCTTTCTAGGTTGTATCCAAATGTTGGAGAAGTATGGTGGCTCTCCCTATAAATATCCAAGGAATAATAATTGAATATCAAAAGAACACTACTATTGATGATGAGTCTAACATCTCCATCGTGGAATGATACACTTTTCTTCTCACCACTAGTCTCATAATGCCATGGATAAATTCTGATGATGTGGATGGGTGTGGGTGGGTGTTTGGATTATGGTCAAGTTTTATTGTATTACCTAGTTGGTTTCCCCATGAGCTTCATGTGTTGTCTTATCATTGGTGTGAAGCTCCTGATTTGAATCTTGTTATGAGGAACGTGCTGACAACCAAAATCTCTATCAAACCTTTAATTAATAATGAACTGATAAAAGTAATGATGGCATTTATCTATGCCTCAATGTACTTAATCAATATTTACAATAGCCCCAAAACCCTATGCATCTTGGAAATGCTTGTTGGTACATGTGAAAATATTAATGCCTTAATTAAGAAATATTTTTTTAATTTCTTATGATGGAGGTGATAAATGTTTTGTGTACACTGGTCATTGGAATTTTGAAAAAAATCCTACTTTATTTTCTTTGGCGAACAAATACTATCAGAGTGTTAAAATGGGAGGAGACTAGGTTAGAGCAGAACCAGGATCATGTGAAGAATTTTGTCGAGACCCTCTAGTTTGGAATACATGTGTTGAAGGAGGTACTTCTCCTTTAATGGAGTGCCTCAAAGGGCATGCCGATAAGATTTTTGCTTAGTTTGTAAGCTCATGGTGTAACAAGAGAGTCGCGATGGGTGGAATTTTGTTTAAAATCAATAAGGAGGTCATTGCTAAAGCTACAAGACTATCATGTTTGGGTCAAAAAATCAAAAAAGATATGAAGGTGCAGGATATGAAGAGCCTGCAAACCTTCTTCTATGAAAATGAAAAGTCAACCATGCTGCATGCGGGGTTTGAGCAGAGAAAGCTTCCGATGCCATGGGACCAGATGTGTTTTTTTTTAACGAAGTGCATTACTCTTGAAGGAAGGTTTAAATTATTCTACTTCTATCACTTTCTATTACTAAACCACCTTTGCCACATAATGCTCATTAGCTTCCCCTTCTTGCTTTCATCTCTAGAAATTTTGATTAGGGAAACTACAAAAATTGTGGCTAGGAATCTTGATAAACCTTTCCCGTTACCCCTGTATTAAGGTCTCATTCTCCGTCTCTACCACTCTACCCACCAAATCCCATCTCTGTCATACAAATTGAGGAACCTGAGACAAATGATTAGTCCCCTGCCAAACCGTCACTGGTTGTTTCAGTCGAGCCTTAAAGAAAGATCCCTCCCATGGATAGCTAATCTAAGGATTCCAATATTAATCCCCTTGCCAAAAAGAAGAAAGGTGGCATGGGGTTGGCTCAATCCAAAGCTGGTGAAGGGCTCTGTGAGCTAAAAAATACACCCACTAAGAAGGATGATAAATTTCCCACCAAAGCCAAACCTAAACTAAAGAAGGGAAAGGACACCACTTGGCATGTGGAGGAACCTCCCACAAATGATGAAGAGGAAGATTTTGCTGAAAAATATTCTCAAGGGGATACGGTGGTGGTTGCAAGTATTGACACGGGGGTCGAGAAGACAAGTGTTTGTAGGTCCAATAGATTGACACATCATAAAAAGGAGGTTTAGTTTGATGAGATTTCCAGTAGTTTGAAGGAGGATGAAGATCAAGAGGAGAGCAAGCAAGATAGGGTTGAGGAGAATGAATAGCATGTGGAAGGACCAAGTCTCTTCCTTGAGTTAAATAGGATGATTCAGGAGGAATCCACACTAGATTCCTCCAATCATCGGACTCGAGTGGAAGAGACTAACAAGGTGGAAGTTGCCAAAGATGAAGACCCCGACAACCTAGTTGCTCATGTTTCTAAATTGGAAAGAAAGTTCATAAGGATGACTCAATTCATGATCAAAATAATCCAATGCTCTATGGTCACTCTATCAATGGTGTTGAAAGAGGAGGTCGACAAGAAGGCTATCAAGGTTGAATCTAGCAATAATTGGGTTGGGGATGATGTGTTGAAACTCCTCATGAAGGAGTGGAATGGTACAACTAGGTGGTGGGGGTGTGTGGTTTGCTATCAGGTGGGTTGTCTTTTTATTTTTTATCCATTGTATCTATATCAAGTTATTATGTTACTATTTTTAGTTTTTGGATCTAAATTTTGGCCCTTAGGGTTCCTCATGTTAAGGATACCACACCTTGTAAATGTAGCTTATATTTTAAAAAATAGTATATATATATATATATATATAAGACATTGTCTCATTGGGATAAATATCATGTTCCCATACTTAGCTTTTCTTTGCTACATTAGTTTAATAAGCTGGTTGTTTTGGTTAAACACAACTTTAGGGAGAGTCTTCTATTTTCACTAAATCTCTCTCACATTTATATATATTAAAATTCAATATTATGTAAATCAAACATGATTTTAGCAATACATCTTAAAAGAAAACTACTTTGATATAACCAACTAGTTTCAATAGTTCTCAATAGTACTTTACATTTTTAATTGGAATTATACCTAAATAGCTAATTTCTTCGTGCATGCCTTCATTTTATTTCCAAAATAGCCACACTTTGCACATATCAATGGAAAAAGAAAACTCAAAAAAATAAAAGAACTTTTATTAGAATTTGAAAGAGAAAGAAAGAGAATCATTTTGATCATGCCTGGTATTAAATAGCCTGGTTTGATTCTAGAATTCCTTGCTTCAATTTTGGACTTTAAACATAGACTTGAACTTATTGTCCTCTCAATTACAACACTTAGTGCTATCCTTGTAGTGTTACTTTGATTCTTTAACAAACAATCTGACTCTATTGAATAAACTAATTCTGACACAACCAAACTAATCCCACTAAATGGTGTATTGAAATGTAGATTTCAATTGCTCTTCTCACTATAATTATTTCTTCTCTCAAACCTCATGTATGCAACTATCTCAAGATTTCAAAACTCATGAACAACCAAATAATGAGCAATTGCTCTCTATTTATGCTAAAAATGGTTTACTAACTTAGGGCTCAAATTGAAAAGAAAATAAGAGGTGCAGAATATGCTTTCCTAATGCTAAAACCTCAAAGGAGAAGTGCAAAAACCTTCTTTTAAAACTTTCATACACTTAAGATGCACACATACAAGATAACAAAAGTAACAAAAATAAAACATACATAGAGATAACACTAGATATACGTGGGAAAACCCTTTCAGGAGAAAAACCCACCACACCAAGAGAAGCCACTTTGTATTACAGTAAACGGATTACATACAAAGTTCACAAACCTTACTCTTTGATAGTTAGCTCACAGTAGCAGACTTCAGTTTGAATACACTCACTATTACAATGCTCTTACAGCATATAAAGAAAACTCACAATATTGCATGTTTTTAGTCTATTTAGACATAGATACACATCAACCGACCAATCATATGTATTAATTATATACCTTCCTTGTGAAAGACGAATCTGATCTCTTTTGTCCAAGTAACCCTATAATCACACATTGGGTCGACCTGCATTTGATTATGTTTCCTACAATTGGATACTATCACCCGCCGAATTGAGCCTTACAGTTAATGTATTCAACTCTTCAAGCAACCAACCAATCAATTGTTGATTTACAACAACGATGTAGAATCAAAAAGTATTATCATGCCACGTATTGTAATGTTACTCATCCATCGCTTTAACTATCAAGTCAAATCATCCATCCAAGCAATGATCAACTTCTATCATGCCATTGCAAGCCTATCAACCAACTCTCGCGATAATATGGTGTACCATGCTACCGCTCAGCCCAGACAAGGCCTTCGTGGTTTGGTGGTATACACACTACACTACCGCACCCATGTAGAGAGACCACAGTGGTATGGCGATGAGCGTTCAATCACCAGTCTGCCACCTTCACTGCACCACCGTTGAGCCATGTGTAACCCTCTATGATATGGAGGTAACTGTCTGCATCGACTGTCACGACTTACTGTGCCACCATGACATTGCCAAAAGGCCATCACTGTATGGCAGTAAGTGTTCTCACTGACTACCATGGTCTACCATGCCACTGTGCCTTCTCTGAGCAACTCCCGCGATACCAAAGTAAATGTTTTGGTTAACCACCCAGTCCATCACACTATCGCCAGCCAAGGAGAGTAACTTTGCGGTATGGTGGTAACACCGCCCAACCACAGACTAAATGAAAGAGGCTCGTGGTAAGGCAGTAAACTGCGCAATTGTGCCTCCAAGAGATGCCCCCAATGGTAGAGCAGTAAAGTCCATAAATGAAGGAAATACGCCAAGTCTTAAATAGAGGTTCCAAGCCAGAAGTTGAGGCACCTATTCCCAACAATCTCCCACTTGACGAAGTCTTACCAACTTCCTCTAGACTTCGAATTTATTGACGATCATAGGCCCCAAGGCCCATCAAACTTGCACGCCATCTAAACTTGTCTGTGTTCACTAGCTTTGTCAACACATCTATAACATTCTTCAAAGTATCCACCTTCTCTCAAGAGACCTTTCCATCCTCCACCATATCCCTCATGAAGTGATATTGCACATTGATATGTTTCATCCTGGCATGGAAAGTTGGATTTTTCGCCAAGCAAATGGCATTCTGTTTGTCACAACAAATAGTAATCTGCCCTGCATCAAAACCAATATTAGAACACAAACGGCTGAGACAAACAACTTCTTTGCAGGTGTGAGTTGTTGCCATGTATTCTGCCTTCGTAGTGGACAAAGGGACTACAACCTATCGCTTACTCATCCAACTAATTGCACCACCATTCAACATGAAAGTATATCCACTGGTTGAAATTCTGTTGTCAATGTCCCCTGCCCAATCAAAATATACAAATCCATGAATGCTGAGAGTTCCCTGTGATCCAACCAAATTTCCATGGTAACACAAAGCATATTCAGAAGTTCCTTTTAAATATCTAAACACTCTTTTCACAACATCCCAATTTGTCCTCCCTGGATTTTCCATAAATTCGGATAAGTACTCCCACTACTTGGGCAATGTCTGGCCTTGTACAAACCATTGCATACATTAAACTGCCAATAACACTTGCATAGGGCACCCTGGTCATGTCCTCCATCTCAGTAGTAGATTTTGGACAATCTTCAACAAATAGCTTCATTCCCTATAAAACTGGAACAATTAGCTGCTTGCAATCATTCATACTAAATCTCTCAAGAACAATGTTAACATACTTACTCTAGCTAACCCAAATATTTCTACTCATTCTGTCCTTGGTTATTTCCATCCCCAGAATATACCTTGCTGCACCCAGATCTTTCATTTCAAACTTTGCAGACAACTGAGATTTAAGATTAGAAATCATAGTCTTACTATTCCTATGAACAATATATCATCCACATACAATGTAATAATAAGCAGACAATCATTTTCAGATTTGTAATACACACAATGATCAGATTTTGATCTCACAAATCCCATAGACAACACAAAAATGTCAAACTTTTGGTACCACATTCTAGGTGATTATTTCAAACCAGACGAAGATTTATTTAACTTGTAGACCAGGCTTTCTTTACCTTTCTCAATGAATTGCTAAGGCTGGGACATATAGATTTCTTCCTCCAACTCTCCATGGAGAAACGTTGTCTTCACATCTATCTACTCAATCTCTAAGTCATACACGATTGCCAATGACAAAAGAAATCTGATAGATGTTAGCTTAGTTATAGGGGAAAATATTTCTCCATAATCAATTCTCTCTACTTGGGAATACCCCTTTGCAACCAACCTCACTTTATACTTTTCAGCACTACCATCTAGACCAATCTTCTTCTAAATACCCATTTACAACCAACAAGCTTTCGCCCTTAAGGAAAAGGCACCAAATTCCAGGTTTCATTCTTTTTCAATGATTCCATTTCTTCATTCATGGCTTCCAACCAGGAATTTGAATCAGACATGCTAATTGCCTCTTTCACAGTCCTAGGCTCATCAGTGCTAGTAATCAAAGCATAGGCACAATTCAAATCCAATATACAAAAACCATAACTATCTAGTTGATGTCTTTCACGTGTAGATCTTCTCACTAGCTGAGGTTGTGGTTCTTCTTCTTCAGAACTCTTAGAGCTACTAGAGCTCTCCTCAGTTTCAGGTACACCATGGAGTTCCTCTTTTTTTGGAGTGTGAGGAATTTCAACTACATCATTCTTCTTTTCTCTTTGATCTGTCTCTAACTATGGATCAACTATTGAAGGCTTCAACTCATGAAATATTACACTTTTGCTATACACAAATTTCTCAGTATCAAGATTCCAAGGCTTATATCCCTTCACACCAACGCCATAGCCAATGAAGATACATTTAACAAACTTGTTCTCCAACTTAGATCTTCTCTCATTCAGAACATATGCATATGCCTCACAACCAAAGACACAAATATGTCTCAGAGAGGGCTTCTTACCAGACCATGCTTCCAAAGGTGTCTTATCAACAAGAGCAAAGCAAGGTGAACGATTTACCAGGTAACATGTTGTAGCCACAACCTCAGCCTAGAACTCCTGCTCTAGACCAACACTGCTCAACATACTCCTTGCCCTTTCCATTAGCATCCTATTTAACCTTTCAACAACTCCATTCTGCTATGGAGTATAGGGTGTAGTTTTATGCCTTTTAATCTCATGGTCTTTGCAGTATCTTTCAAAATCTGCAGAACAAAACTCATCGCCATTATCCATCCTCAAACATTTAATTTTCCTTCCAGTCTGATTCTCTACCAAGTTTTTAAACTCTTTAAAACGACTGAACACTTATGATTTACTTTTAAGAGAGTATACAAATGCCCTTCTCGAATAATCATCAATAAAAGAAATATAATATATAGACTTTGATAATGAAGGAACATTCACTGGACCAAATACATTAGAATGAACATAATCCAGTACACTAGAAGATTTATGAGGACTCGAATAAAATGAAACATGGTGTTGCTTTCCATAAATGCAATGTTCACAAAAATAGAACTCAAGGTTACAATCAACAAGACCTTCAACAAGATTTTCTTTTTCAAGGTTTTTAAACCTTTCTCACCTATGTGACTGATTCTATGATGCCACAACATGGTTTTATCTGCTGGGAGTTTCACCTCCAAGGAATTTGCATTGAGAGGAGAATCAGTCTTCTTCTCTTCATGAGCAACTTTGCCTGACTTTATAGAGATGTTGTTACATTGAACAACACGTGCATCCAGCTTGTACAGAGTGCCAGTACATACACCCTTAGCCAACATCCTTGCACCTCTAGTCATCTTACATCCTTTACTCGAGAAATAAACTTCCACACCAGCATCATTCAACTTACTAACAAAAAGTAAGTTACGAGCCAAACTTGGTATGTATAGTACATCACCAATCCCTTTGGTTCTTCTGTTAGGGAATTGTATTTTGAATCTTCCATGGCCAACAATCTTCAGAGTTGAGTCACTCGCTAGGTACACCTTTCCACCATCATACTTTTCATATTTAGTGAACCACTCTCTATGAGATGTCATATGGAAAGATGCACCTGAGTCAATCAACTAGACATCATTTGATGCCTAAGTCGCCAAGGCTGCAATGAAGGCATCTGCATCACTCTGAGAAGAGTCATTTTCAGAAGAGTTATTATTATTATTCTTCTTCTTCTCCTTGCAATCCTTTCGAATATGACTAGGCTGCCCACAGTTCCAACATTTCACCTTGGAATTTTTACCAAGAGACTTTGATCTCCCTTCAGATTTGGATTTAGACTTCTTGTCCTTCTTCTTGCCTTTCTCCTTTGATCTACCTCGAACAACAAGGGCCTCTTTGGCCATCTCCAAAGACTTCCTCTGCATTTCTTCTGACAACAACGAGGCAACCACGTCTTCCATCTTGAAAGTAGCTATTGTACTTCCAATAGCCATTACCAGATGATCCCAAGTGTTAGGTAAGGAACATAACATAAGCATGCAACGATCCTCCTCCTCTATCTTCACACCCACAAATGCCAACTGAGCAATGCTCATATTAAATGAGTTCAAATGGTCTGCAACAAATGCTCCTTCTTCCATTTTCAAGGAGTACAACTTCTTCCTCAGGAATAAATTGTTCACTAGAGACTTTCCCTGATAAATTTCACCAAGCTTCTTCCATAATGAAGTTGTAGAGTTCTCCTCACGAACGTTCAGGAGTACAAAATCGACCACACAAAGTCTTATCAAACCTCTAGCTTCTCTATCAGTGAGGTCCCAATCCTCTTGTTTCATGCCTTGTGGCATAGTTCCAAACACAACAACCTAGAGGTCTCTGTTAACTAACAAGTCTTCCATTTTGAGTTTCCACAACTCAAAGTTTCCACCATTGAATTTTTCAATTTCTACTCTTCCTGATGTAATCACCATCTCAAACAAAAAATGGTTCTGACTTTGCAAGACTCCCACTGAAATAGAATTAGCACAAAAAACAGCCCTACCAACAAGGATAACACAACTGGCCAGGCTCTGATACCACTTGAAAGGAAAAACAGAGGTGTGAAATACGCTTTCCTAATGCTAAAACCTCAGAGGAGAAGTACGAAAACCTTCTTTTAGAAATTTCATACACTTAAGATGCACACATACATGATAACAAGAGTAACATAAATAAAACATACACAAAGATAACACTAGATATACGTGGGAAAGCCCTTTCGGGAGAAAAACCCACCACACCAAGAGAAGTCACTTTATATTATAGTAAACATATTACATAGAAAGTTCACATACCTCACTCTCTGATAGCTAGCTCATAGCAACAGACTTTAGTTTGAATACACTCATTGTTACAATGCTCTTACAACATAGAAAGAAAACTCACAATGTCGCATGTTTTCAGTCTATTCAAACTTCTACACATCAACCGACCAATTAGATGTCTTAATTATAACCTTCCTTCTGACAGATGAATTTGATCTCCTCCTGTCCAAGTTGCCCCTGCAATCACGCATCGATCTGCCCTACATTTAATTTCGTTTCCTACAATCGGATATTGTCACCCACTAAATCAAGCCTTGCAGTTAATGCATTCAACTCTTCAAGTAACCAACCAATCAATTGTTGATTTACAACAACAATGTAAAATCAACAAGTATTATCTCGCCACGTGTCGTAATGTTACTCATCCATCGCTTTGACTGCCAAGTCAAATCTACCATCCAAGCACTGATCAACTTCTACCATGCCACTGCAAGCCTATCGGCCAACTCTCGATGTAATGCGATGTACCATGCTACCGCTCAACCTAGAAAAGGCCTTTGTGGTTTGGCGGTATACACATCGCACTATCGCACCCACGTAGAGAGACCACTGCGATATGGTGGTGAGCATTCAATCACCAGTCTGCCACCTTCACCACACCACTGTTGAGCCATGCGTAACCCTCCACGGTATGGAGGTAACTATCTACATTGATCGTCATGACTTATCGTGCCACCGCGACATGGCCAAAAGGCCATAATGGTATGGTGATAAGCTTTCTCATTGACTGCAACGGTCTACCGCACTGTTACGCCTTCTCCAAGCAACTCCCATGGTACCGAGGTAAACATTCTGACTAACCGCTCAGTCTACCACGCTACTGCCAACGAAGGAGAGTGACTCCACGATATGGTGATAACACCACCCAATCGTGGACCGAATGAAAGAGGCTTGTGGTAAGGCGATAAACCGTGCAATCGTGTCTCCAAGAGATGCCCCAAACGGTAGAGCGGTAAAGACCAGAAATGAAGGAAATTCACCAAGTCTTAAACATAGGTTCCAAGCCAGAAGTTGAGGCACCTATTCCCAACACAAATAACTCCCCAAAAGTTTCCATCACTCAAAAAATCTACGAGGCGTGAAGATTATCAAACCAAATAATCAATTATTCTGCCCAATAATAGCCATGACTGGAATATTCACTTAAATCATTGCTTATTTAAAAACCACCACTTAAAATGTAGTTCAAAGGTGAATTAATTTCAGTTGAAATAGTCTTCAAACTCAAATCAGAGTCTTCCTCACATTTCCATGACTTAGCTATTGAATAAGTCCGCTCATTGAAAACCTCACACCTCACTTGGTTGTTGTTTGCAATTTAAATTTGGTTTGAAAAGTATTTCAAACAAGATCGACCCCCTCATCAAAATGCCATAGTTGGCTTAGTAGTATATTACTTTGCTATTTTTTAGTTTAATGTTGTAGAAAAAGTCTTAGTTTATGACACGGTGGAAGTCAACTGACTTTCAAACTCTTTAATCACCCTTTTCCCAAGTCATGGCCTTCTATATTAATATAAATACATGAGTAATACTCACCTATTCACCACCTTCATGTGGCTGTTAATTTTTTTTCAAAATTATATATACTAGCCACTACGTGGTAGTGCTAATGAATTGATTTATGCATAATGTGGCACCAAAACTGGGCAACCTTTCTTCTAACAGTTATAACAATAATAGCCTTGCATAAGTGTGGCATCATAGCCACTTAATATCTTACTAAAATCAATTTAAATATATTCTCTCTCTCTCTATATATATCCATATATATATATATATATACGTTCCATTTTACTTGCACATACATGTATGTATGTAAGTATGAATATACGTAAACACATTTATATATCTACACATACTCATATTTACAAAGATACATTTATATGCATCATTTATTGTATATATACATACATATATATACATATATACATACATATATATACATATATATACATATATACATATATATACATATATACATATATATACATATATACATATATATACATATATACATATATATACATATATACATATATATACATATATACATATATATATATATACATATATATACATATATATACATATATATACATATATATATATATATATATATATATATATATATATATATATATATATATATATATATATATTCATTCATATATATTAACAAATACCACAATTACATCATAAGTGTTACTTACATAAGATGCTTGCAATTGAGTTTATTTTAATTAAATGGTCAAGGAGGAACAAAGATGAAAAAAACATAATTTCCCTAATGACTCACAAGCCTATCAGCTTAGGTTCAAGACTTACCATTACAAAACTCATACTTGACTTGACGTGGTTCCTCTAATCTATGTAAGTGAGTGTGTGTGTCTACTCGTAGAAATACCAATTGTTCCAATACCAATCTCTTCTCTTGGGTGATACTCTCCCTCCCCCACTGGAGGGTTTGAACTTTCCTACATCCAACTTAGAGCAACATGTGTGTAGTTAGCTAATAACATATATATCATATTCACAATATAACTTAAGCATCATTAAAGCATTTAAAAAGTAATTTCATCATATTGCACATCATACATTTTGCTTAGGCTTCAAATACCATAATGACATAATTCATGCATTAATCCATATTTGAACATATAGGTTGAAGTAATTGGGTAAGTTAACAACGAGGTGTAACACTCTAGATGGTAGAAAAGGATCCAAGAAAAGCAATAGCATTGCTCAAAGCTATGATCGATGTGGGAGATAAAGTAGATAGTGCTCTTAAAGACATGGCCATCATTATGAAGCAAAAGAACCTATTGAAGCTATCAAATCATTGAGGAATAATTGGTCTAATGAAGCCCAAGAATCTCTATAAAATGTACTACTTGATTATACAACATTAAGAAAAACAAACTTAACAGTCCCAATAAATCATCAAATTGAAATAATCATGTGTGTTTGGCTTCAAATTAGGTTAAATTTAATAATTATTCAAGCTCATCCATTGATGTAACATGTGTGTTAATTGTTTTAAATAAATGAACGAATTGATTGCCAACACAAATGAAGAAAACTTACACAGGGCCAACTAGTAACAGTTAATCGTCTTGCGCAACACTGAGGAATTGGAATGGTAGAATTTGTACTTAATGGATCTTGCCATCCTTTAAATAGCTATTTTAAATAGTTTATTTTTTATTTTAATTATTAAAAGTAAATATGATAAATAAAGGTATTTAGTTTCGTGTTGAAAGAAGATGAATAGTTTTATTTATCTATTGAATTATGGATTTCTTGAGATTTTAATTAGATATGACAATTTGTAGTTTTTCTCCATATCTAGAGGGTGGGTTTGTATTGGGAGAGATTGAATCTAGTACTATGGACTACAAAAATTACATTATTCGAAGAGATTGAGTCTATAAATCAAGGTCAAATCCATGTCTATGGAAATGTCTTATACCTAGGTAAATGATCTAGGAGTTTTCTGCATCTAATTTCACCCAATCCATCTCAATTTTCTCTATCTTTTTTAATATTTGAAATTGATAATTAAAGTAAGAATATAGTACCCAATTCATCTCAATTTCTCTATCTTTTCTAATATTTGAAATTGACAATTAAAGTAATACTATAGTAAATAGTTAAGTAAGGTATTTTGTAAATAAAACAAAGCCAAAACCTATAACACAACATTGAAAAAGACAAAAATTGCAACAAAAGCAACTTTACTATAGAGGATAACATTATTCAATCACTTGCCTTCAAACAGGTACTAGTTTGTGGATTTCTAATTCTGCCATTACATTAATGTTTTTAGTAATAACAACTTGTGTGATTTCAAACATAACTTTCACCTCTTTAGTTCTTAGTTATTTGGTTTCTATATACACAAAAATTAAAAGAGGGCTAATACACTCACTATCCACACAAAGATTGCCTCACAATATTTATTCCTTTAGCCTCTGATGACTTTAATTCACCTTTGATCCTCGTTTAGGTTATATATCTCTTTAACTAGTGTTCAGAGAGAGAAGCTGATAAACATATCTTCTAGAAAATCTAACCTTGATTTAAGGGAAGTTGTTGAATGCTGACTTAAGTAAAAGCTTGAAACTCTAGGTATGGTTTCACACATCATCGATAACTTAGAACAAACTAAAAAATAATATTAGGCAATAAACATCATACAAAAGAGAAGTAATAGTGAAGAAACAAGATGTGTAGATGAGATTTAACAAAATCTAAACTTTTAGGTAAATGTTGTTAGATTTACAGGCTTTAATTATTTTTGATTTTGAGTGGTTTTCTAGCCTTTATAGCCAAAGAGCAACATCCTGAACTATAGCCATCTTCATTCTCCACCTACTGTTTCATAAACTACTTATTCAAAACACCAATCCTCACATTATTTCATTAAGCAGTCCTTAAAACTCGCCTATTTTATGTATCTTATTTGTAGTCTCCACCATGCTTGTTGCTATTTGATAGTTCTACAATTCTACTATACTAGACCCCATAACTAAAGGATGTGTTGGATTGTTCTACTATAAATTAATGGTATGATATGAACAATTGGGTTGACATAAGTGTTCAACATGTTAAAAAATTAGAGACTTGCATGCTCTGCTTTACACCTTAGAGATACTTGCTATGATGGTGGCCAAAAGAAACACAACTCTCAGATAGAAAATTTTGAAAAATAAATAAATTCACAATTGAATAACTAGTTTCGTGCACAATCATTTTTTTATCCTTTTTTATTTATTTTACTTCATTTCTGTTTTGAATGAAAGAGAAAAAGGAAGATGAGAGTTTTAAACTCTACGTTGAGAATTATATATGATATTCTAGTTAGTAATTTAATAAATATGATTTCTTAACTCCAAGGAGAATGACTTCTTCCCTTTTCTTATTGTTTTGAGAGAGTCGAGAAGTGAGTTAGGTAGGGAATATCATATTTCCATTTTGCAACAAAACTACTACAACTTGTATTAAAACCTGTATAATAAGACAAAATCACAAAGTTCTTGTTAATATTAGACATAACAAAACTCAAAACAAAGTTTGTTAATTAATAAAAAATAAGAAAAAACAATAATAAAATTCAATGACATAAATTTGTTATATATATATATATATATAACTAGTATATATATATTAATTAATAATATATAAAGAACGTTGAAAATTATCAATACTTAACATTGTTTATTATAATATTAATTAATAAAATATATGAAAAACTAATAATATATATAAAAAACGTTAAAAATTATCAATACTTAACATGGTTTATTATAATATTAATTAATAAAATATATGAAAAACTAATAATATATATAAAAACTATTTTTACTATATATATATATATATATATTAATTCATAATATATATATAAAACTATTTAAGCATACATATCTTAGTTTGTAATTTTAATCCAGAAAAGTATTTCAATGAAAAACTATTTATTGGGAAGCTTTTAATTTAAATCTTTGTTGCTTTCACCGCTTTCAACGTAATAATAACTAGTATACATATATTAATTAATAAAATATATAAAGAACGCTGAAAGTTATCAATACTTGATATTGTTTATTATAATATTAATTAATAAAATATATTAAAAACCAATAAGATATATAAAAAACTATTTTTTACTATTTTTTTATATATATTAATTAATAATATATATAAAAAACTATTTAATTAGTTTGTAATTTTAATCGAAAAATATTTAAATTAAAAAATTATTTATTGGGAAGTTTTTAATTTAAATCTTTTTCGAAAAATAGAAAAAAATGATTATTTTATGTGCAACATCTTCAAAAAGTTTACCAATATTCCTTTGTTGCTTTCACTATAACTCTTTCAGCCTAATAATAATAAGCAATAAATGCACAAAAATGTCAAAATGTATAAATATTACTAAATAAATCAATAAATGGTCTTAAAAGGTCTTTAAATTTGAACTATAATTACATGAATTTAAAAAATATTGAAATATAAAAATTTACATTTCTAAATTAAAATCAAAATTAAAAAAATATTATATTGATAGCCATAGACTTTTAATAGATTTTAGTAAAAAAATGCAAACTTCTTTTGCTATTGGAACTTTTGAGTGTGATTGCGCATCCCCCAAAATTGATGGGAGCAATTCCACTTTATTTAACCAACAATTCACATACCCATCATAATAATTATCTATGGAGGGAGGACTAATAACACCCTAAAATGTGTATCACAAATTCATAAAGAATTTAAATTGAATTAAGATATATATTTCCTAATTAATAAAAAAATTATAAGTGCATACCAAAAAGGAATTCAAATCAAATTACAATATGCTCAATCATTTCATAACTCACTTCAATTGAAACAAGGTGTGTTGCTCTTCATTTTTTTACATTTAAATAATCAAAATCAATATTTAACAAGAACTTCACATCCACCTTGTTTTTTAAAAGTACTCTCCAACCACCCATCTTTCTTTTTCTTTTACATATTTCTAATTAAACTCTTTTATTAAAATCTATTTCAAAATATTTCCACTCTTCTTACATTTTCCAAAAATCCACCTTAAAACTAAAAATTAAACTAATTTTTTTTCTTTAAATTAAAAGAAAATTATAATTTTGATCCTTAACTTGCATGGTTCATCTCCTTTAAGAAGAGCTTTTGATACTCTTTAGGTACTAGAGTTTCATAGACCATCTTTAATCTAAAAATTAAACTAATTTTTTTTCTTTAAATTAAAAGAAAATTATAATTTTGATCCTTAACTTGCATGGTTCATCTCCTTTAAGAAGAGCTTTTGATACTCTTTAGGTACTAGAGTTTCATAGACCATCTTTAATCTAAAAATTAAACTAATTTTTTTTCTTTAAATTAAAAGAAAATTATAATTTTGATCCTTAACTTGCATGGTTCATCTCCTTTAAGAAGAGCTTTTGATACTCTTTAGGTACTAGAGTTTCATAGACCATCTTTAATCTAAAAATTAAACTAATTTTTTTTCTTTAAATTAAAAGAAAATTATAATTTTGATCTTTAACTTGCATGGTTCATCTTCTTTAAGAAGAGCTTTTGATACTCTTAGATACTCGAATTTCATAGACCAATTGTGCACTTAAAAAATCAAATCTTCTATTTTATTCTTTTCTTTCATGGACTGTTTAGTCTCGTGGACGTCATCAAAATCTTTCTTTCATTCGTTCATTTCCCCGTGAGCGGACCAAGATTTCGAGGGATTAAATGATTATGCTAAAAAGCAAGTTTCAGGTAGGACACGTGTCTATGCCACTGCCGTAGATACTGGATTCCCTGGGCGAGACGGCCCGCTGAAACGGAGATCGTGTATACACGTCATCTCTGCACGTGGAGATTACTGACCTTTTCCATGCCTTCTCTACCCATCATGCCTTCTCTACCCATCATGCCTTCTGGTTGCCCTCTATACTCTTGTTGAGCAGAAGAGTGAGAAAATAAAATGGGGCATTTGCATCTTCTTCATCTTCACAGAGGGGCACATCCTGTACAGGGGCAGGGGTATACTCATGTTTGCACGCAGTCGCCTGCCTTGTGGAGAGTCCCATCACCTTCATCTTCGCTTACGCTTTCACCTTCACATTCACTTTCAGGCCTAAGTCTCAGGCGAAGCCCAATGTCAATCGGAATAGTTGCCCCAATCAAAGTATCCGCTTCTTCTTCATCTGTGGCAAGCCCCGAGGGCTTCCAGGTATTTGTCATTCCTCTCCTTATCTTTACACAAGGATATCTATACTTATTACCACTCACTTTAAGTTGCTTTGCTTATTAGCAGGTCACAGCGGTACCAACCAAAGCACTTGAAGGACAGAAGACTGGAACCAGTGGACTTCGAAAGAAAGTAATTCTCGTGTAAACATCAACTCTTGTTGTTTACTCTTCATCATTTTTTTTCATATTCTTATTCTTCTGCTGCAGGTTAAAGTGTTTATGCAACCAAACTATCTTGCAAATTGGATTCAGGTACCTCATTCATTACCTTACCAACTTTGGATTTCTTTAGTGTCAATTTCAATCACTGGAACTATTTTCGATCTGGTTTTAATCTCAAGCGGTAGAACTATTTTAATTATATGTTTCATATTTGTTTGAAAGCTTTTTCGATCTATAAAATGGTCTATTTTAGCGTATATATTGCCTATTTGTTTATTAGCTTTCAGAATGTTGTACGTTATATTAGGTAGGTTCGAAGCAATTAATTTATCTATACGATAAGTATAATAGGAAAAGAAAGAAAACAGTGATACAATAATGAGGACACATTTACATTTTATTTACAGGCTCTGTTCGACTCTTTGCCAGCGGAAGACTACAAAGGTGGGTTGTTGGTTCTAGGTGGAGATGGGCGCTATTTCAACAGGGAAGCTGCACAGGTCTGTTTTTTGAATCCAAA
Source organism: Sequoiadendron giganteum (assembly GCA_007115665.2). Classification (NCBI taxonomy): domain Eukaryota; kingdom Viridiplantae; phylum Streptophyta; class Pinopsida; order Cupressales; family Cupressaceae; genus Sequoiadendron; species Sequoiadendron giganteum. The sequence goes on from CM021102.1 coordinate 483,522,789, forward strand.
CTTTACAGATTTCTGCCTAAGCAATTAAAGTTTTTGCTGATCGTGATTCTTGGTTAAACCAAAGTGCAGATCGTCATAAAAATAGCTGCAGGCAATGGCGTGGGGAAAATTCTTGTTGGAAGGTAATGTCCAGAGGTTATGTATTATTCCTACAGTGCAATTTTTCATCACAACTGTTGTTAGCGCAGTAGCTACAGGTATCCGTCATGAAATTTTATCGCTACTGGCAACTGTCATGAAATTTGTACTTTTAGAAGATGGCACTTCCTAAAATAAGTCTGCAATGGTGTTAAAACAAAATGTGTCGTAGAATCCAATTGGGCAAACTTCTGGAAGTACCTTACATTGAGACCGAAAAACAATCAATGCTACTTGACAGATAAAATTAGAGAGCTACATGGATGATGGAGAAACCTAGAGGAGAAAGTAGCTTATTTCCAGTCTTTTATTGCTTTACTATTATTCTAGAGAATGTTCTAGTTTTAAGTTACAATATTGCTGTGCTTTAGGACTGATTATCTCAGGTGCTTCCTGATGCAGTTATATTAATTGCACATTTGTTATGATAGAGATGATCGTTTATTTGGTAATCGAGTGTTAAAATGGGACAATCAGCTTCAGTACTAGACCATTTTTATGTGTTTGTTTGATCTGGGTGGCAGCTGTACTATGGAGGGTTTAAACTTTACACAACATTGATATATAGTGCATTGCGACAATTAGAGAATAGGGGAAAAAGATAGATTCGAGTTTGCTCTTCATATTTAGTGTTTTCTTTTTTACAGATTTTCGACATTCTTATCCAATGGTTAATCCTTTTGTCGAAATTTTGTTCTTTATCTCCCCAGAATCTTCTAACTTTTCCGTTGCCTTATTTAGAATATCCACCATATCCCACAAGGCAATAGGATCTATCACCTATGTCCTTTCTACATGAATCAGGGATTGAAGAATACTTTATGTTCTTCTTTTATGCCAGGGAGACATAGGATTTCCACCACCTTTCATATCCCAAACTTGAGTCATTCCCAACCATAGATTTCTGGTCATTATAGAAGATCCCTAAACTGCTTGGGTGGCCTCCTCTGGACGCTGCAGTTTGCACTCCAATGGAAATATATCAGTGAATTGATGATTACTCATTTAATGTGTTGTTACTAGGGCTCCCTAATTCTTGTATTCTTGTATCAGGCACAATGGGTTGACTACTCTTCAGTGCAGAGGGCCATCTAGTTCCCATCATACACAGTCCAAGACTAGAGTAGATGCATACACCACCAGTTTATACTTTCTAGGTTAGTCATCCTTGGATTTTAAGGAGAGGCTCTAAGCAATGCACCCTATTTTCTTCTAGATTCTCAGGTCATTGCTTTTCTCGCGTCGATGGATGAATAAGCTGTTGATCTTTCTGCTGCTCAGTCTTTTGCATAGACTAGAGGCCAATTTTGATCTCTAACTTTGGTCTTCATCTGCTCTTGATGCAGTCATGGATAGAGGTTCCAGTTAAGGACCGTCTTGCCCTGCAGCCAATGCTACTTGACTGATAAAATTAGAGAGTCTACATGGATGATGGAGAAACCTAGAGGAGAAAGTATGCTTATTTCCAGTCTTTTATTGCTTTACTATTATTCTAGAGAATGTTCTAGTTTTAAGTTACAATATTGCTGTGCTTTAGGACTGATTATCTCAGGTGCTTCCTGATGCAGTTATATTAATTGCACATTTGTTATGATAGAGATGATCGTTTATTTGGTAGTCGAGTGTTACAATGGGACAATCAGCTTCAGTACTAGACCATTTTTATGTGTTTGTTTGATCTGGGTGGCAGCTGTACTATGGAGGGTTTAAACTTTACACAACATTGACATATAGTGCATTGCGACAATAAGAGAATAGGGGAAAAAGATAGATTCGAGTTTGCTCTTCATATTTAGTGTTTTCTTTTTTACAGATTTTTGACATTCTTATCCAATGGTTAATCCTTTTTGTCGAAATTTTGTTCTTTATCTCCCCAGAATCTTCTAACTTTTCTGTTGCCTTATTTAGAATATCCACCATATCCCACAAGGCAATAGGATCTATCACCTATGTCCTTTCTACATGAATCAGGGATTGAAGAATACTTTATGTTCTTCTTTTATGCCAGGGAGACATAGGATTTCCACCTTCTTTCATATCCCAAACTTGAGTCATTCCCAACCATAGATTTCTGGTCATTATAGAAGATCCCTAAACTGCTTGGGTGGCCTCCTGTGGACGCTGCAGTTTGCACTCCAATGGAAATATATCAGTGAATTGATGATTACTCATTTAATGTGTTGTTACTAGGGCTCCCTAATTCTTGTATTCTTGTATCAGGCACAATGGGTTGACTACTCTTCAGTGCAGAGGGCCATCTAGTTCCCATCATACACAGTCCAAGACTAGAGTAGATGCATACACCACCAGTTTATACTTTCTAGGTTAGTCATCCTTGGATTTTAAGGAGAGGCTCTAAGCGATGCACCCTATTTTCTTCTAGATTCTCAGGTCATTGCTTTTCTCGCGTCGATGGATGAATAAGCTGTTGATCTTTCTGCTGCTCAGTCTTTTGCATAGACTAGAGGCCAATTTTGATCTCTAACTTTGGTCTTCATCTGCTCTTGATGCAGTCATGGATAGAGGTTCCAGTTAAGGACCGTCTTGCCCTGCAGCCAATGCTACTTGACTGATAAAAATAGAGAGTCTACATGGATGATGGAGAAACCTAGAGAAGAAAGTATGCTTATTTCCAGTCTTTTATTGCTTTACTATTATTCTAGAGAATGTTCTAGTTTTAAGTTACAATATTGCTGTGCTTTAGGACTGATTATCTCAGGTGCTTCCTGATGCAGTTATATTAATTGCACATTTGTTATGATAGAGATGATCGTTTATTTGGTAGTCGAGTGTTACAATGGGACAATCAGCTTCAGTACTAGACCATTTTTATGTGTTTGTTTGATCTGGGTGGCAGCTGTACTATGGAGGGTTTAAACTTTACACAACATTGACATATAGTGCATTGCGACAATAAGAGAATAGGGGAAAAAGATAGATTCGAGTTTGCTCTTCATATTTAGTGTTTTCTTTTTTACAGATTTTTGACATTCTTATCCAATGGTTAATCCTTTTTGTCAAAATTTTGTTCTTTATATCCCCCCAGAATCTTCTAACTTTTCCGTTGCCATATTTAGAATATCCACCATATCCCACAAGGCAATAGGATCTATCACCTATGTCCTTTCTTTATGAATCAGGGATTGAATAATACTTTATGTTCTTCTTTTATGCCAGGGAGAGAAAGCACTGCTTGCTTGCATAGGATTTCTGGAGGCTCATTAACCACCTTCTTTCATATCCCAAACTTGAGTCATTCCCAACCATAGATTTCTGGTCATTATAGAAGATCCCTAAACTGCTTGGGTGGCCTCCTCTGGACGCTGCAGTTTGCACTCCAATGGAAATACATCAGTGAGTTGATGATTACTCCTTTAATGTGTTGTTACTAGGGCTCCCTAATTCTTGTATTCTTGTATCAGGCACAATGGGTTGACTACTCTTCAGTGCAGAGGGCCATCTAGTTCCCATCATACACAGTCCGAGACTAGAGTAGATGCATACACCACCAGTTTATACTTTCTAGGTTAGTCATCCTTGGATTTTAAGGAGAGGCTCTAAGGGATGCACCCTATTTTCTTCTAGATTCTCAGGTCATTGCTTTTCTCACGTCGATGGATGAATAATCTGTTGATCTTTCTGCTGCTCAGTCTTTTGCATAGACTAGAGGTCAATTTTGATCTCTAACTTTGGTCTTCATCTGCTCTTGATGCAGTCATGGATAGAGGTTCCAGTTAAGGACCGTCTAGCCATGCAGCCAATACAACAAACATTCACAGCAGAAACAAAATGACACAACAATTAGATGGAACAATGGTATTATTGATTCACAGTCAGAATTACAATCTTGCTGCAAGGGCTTACAATAGCACGAGGCGTCAGCCTTCAATTTATCATAGGCACAACTAGTGTGCAAAACTTCAATTACAATCTCTGAGCTGACATACAATATTGGTGCAATGAAGGGTCAGGAACCCACTCAAGGTTGCCAATCCTTGTAGCTACTCTCATTCACACACACCCATATGCAATGGAAGCATTAAAAACACTAAACTCATAAGTTATTATTTTCTTGCAGCTCAATACAACATGTTTACAAAAATATTATTATGCTACAAAAGCTATTTATACTTCCTGTAGCCTATCTCTTACTCTCTCCATACAAGGCTTCACACAACCCTCTCCTCATTGCAGCCCCCTCATCAAAACTACAGGGGTTTTCTCTCTTTCATAACTCTGACATTCTTTGCTCTATTCTGCCCTCTCTCATTGAATCTGTCAATAGAGACTCACCCAAAACTCTCGACAGAAAACAATGCAAATATATAGTTTTGGCTACAGTGTGACCAAGAGAAATTCAGAAATTCAGTTTTCTGTTGCCAGCCAATGAAGATAACAATTACGCAACTAGAGATGAAACATTCATCAATATCAAGAAGGTGATTAGGACCATAGAAGCATAAATCGTCAAAAAATCTGGAAGGCACAATTTTTTGGTAGTCAACGCCAGGGAAAAAATTGTTAAAAAATCAGAATTTTTTGTGCAAAAAATGGGCAAAAAAACGTGGAAAAATCGCACGCGGAAAAAAAACCCTAAAAACTAGCGTGTTTTCTCTATAAAGACATTGTGTTTCTCCTCTTTCACTAAATATTGAGGGTTTCTTAGTTCGGCGCACATTTTTGAAGGCATCTAGGGTTTTTTCGGGCACGTGTCTACTCTCAGATCGTGGGTTTCTCATTGGTGCAAATTTCTGAAGGCGTTTTTGCTGGTCACATTTTTGCTGGTCGCATTTTTGCTAGTTCCTCATCGTGGGTTACAGCCTATTCATCATTTCTGAATGCGTTTTTTATTTGTCAAGTAGGATTCACCATTGATATTGTTAATTATTTTTTGGTGTGCCATTGCCATTATTTTTTTGGTGTTTAATTATTTTCTGAAGGCGTTTTTTTTATTTTTTGGTTTTCTTGTAGTCATTAAGCACACACGTACACAAGAAAACCATAACTAAAAACAAATTATTTGCTCTCAATATCTCTATGCTATGGAAATGACCTTAAGTTTTTAAAAAAAAAAGATTTTGTCTATTTTTCTACATTTTTTTTTCAAATCCGATTTTTTCCCGATTTTTCAAAAAATCCTGATTTTTTTGTTTGCCGATTTTTTCCCCAAACGATTTTTGCTGCTATGATTAGGACCATGAAGTAACAGAAGCCGCACAACCTAGGAAAAAATCAGCAGTAATATCATTTGGAAGGAGATACAATTCAAAAAGACACCAGAAACAATGTCATGATCTCAAGGCAACTGAAAGGTTGTGGCCAGAAAGGAAGCTATTACGCCACATAGAAAACAAAACCATAAACTTGCTGTCAACATGGCTAAACCTCCACAAAAATCTAGGAAAGAACCTTTGTAAAATCATTCATATGGTCAAAGGTAAATGGGAAACATATGGATAGCTCAATCTCTGGCATAAAATCAGCAAAAGACAAGTAAAGCTTCTCCTTTTCGGTTAAAGTTACAGCTGACAGTTTTAAAACTTCAAACATATTGTCGGACATTTTCGGTTAAAGTTAATGCTCCATGCCTAGTCAAATGCCTGACTCAACACTTAGAAAGTCTGAAGCAACACTTAACATTCTCTTCTTGTTGCTGTTGACCAAAGTGAAATCTTTTCAACATAAATAAAATGGCCGAGAGCATAAACAGCTCCTGTCACACCCTATTTCTACAACCTTAACAACAAAGGTATCTTTGTATTCACTTGATTTTGGTCCACAACTGTAACAAGAAGATTCTCAAGCCATGTGAAATTGATTATAAAACATGGGTAAAGTTAAATACTATGTTCCATGCCCTGTCAGGGACGGGGATGGGGGGACGGCAGGGGACGCATTTCTGGGACATTTCCTAAGGGGCAATTTTTAGGGGACGGCGACATACAAAATACATATATATATATATATGATTTTTTCAAAATTTATTAATATATTAGAGAGAGAGAGAGAGAGAGAGAGAGAGAGAGAGATGTCAAAAAATTAATAATTGATAACAACAATATCAATATGTAAGTAAATCGCCATTATAAAATTTATCACAGCAGTATCAAACATCTTAGCATAACTGTAGTTATCAATTGTTAAGCAATGGAGTTATTTATATAATGTGTCATGTTGTTTTTCATCTCTAAGCAGCATGGTGAAATTTGGTGAATGTTTCTTGGAATGAACAAGATTGTCAGATAGTCCTCAACCCTCACACATCACTGCAAATGTGCGCCTTCAACACATGATAATATCAGAATTAAAAAAAAAAAAACCGTCGCCCTTGCTGCTAGCTGGTCGCCTGGTCACCTAAGAAACAAACTAGTGCGTTGCCCCTGGTTCGAGCTTCCCACAGTCGGCTCAGAAAATGTCCGCTTACAACTGCGTCTTGCGTCCATCCCTTCGCCCATGAGAAATACAAAACTTAATTCATTCTGTATAGTTAAGAACTTAAGACAATTTTAATGTTTTTTCATAAAACATTAGTCCCCGAAAAAAAAAATATTTAATTGACCTGGAGAGTTCGTGGGCTCCACGCAAGAAGGAAAAAGATTAAAAAAATAATTTTTTTTAAAGTTTTTTAATTTTTAATAGTTTTTGCCTATGGGGGACGGCTAGCTGTCCCCAATCCATAACCGGGGACAGGGAGACGTCCCCAAACGACAAGAAACGTTTCCTGGCGTTTCCTCTTGATTTTGCTGTTTCGAGGATGGCAAGGGGACGTCCCCTTTGTAACGCCCTGCCACGCAACCCTAGAGGAAGTTGCAAACAACTACTTAAACAGGTTATTTGTTTTGTTTGTTTAAGTACAATTAATAAGCAAGTTCACTACCCATTGCCAACAACCTCTAGGGTTACGAGACAAAGGTTATATAGAACCTCAACAAAAAACATGAATTTAAACCATGTCAATAATTTAGATAATAATTAAACACATACATTCCAATTAAGATAATTTACAACCAGCATAAGATAACTTTCCATTTCATTAATCCATTCATTAAACAATAAGGTTACAACACTCATTCCTTGAATGAGGCAAATCCAATAAATAAGTTTATAGATACAACTTTCCACCTCGATAACAAATGAGGGGTAAAATAATACAAGATCAACTGAAATGAAATAAAGCAAGAACTGATACTGAATCCCACGAGCTCTCCAACTGGAAGTCTCGTCCACACGAACATGAAGAAAGAACCCAACGGATTTAGGTGCACGCCACCCAACCAAGTGGAACCCAAAGGCCCACACCCCCCGTGCTAGGAGATAGTAACAAGGAATCCTAGCCAAGGCTATTTACCTCTAGACACAGGCTGACACAAAACTGAACCAAACTAAAACAACCAATCACATGTACCTCACAAGTACAACACAAGTACAACACACATACAACACAAGTGCATCACAAGTACAACTCAACATGGTTACAATGCTTCCAGATAAATAGCAGATCAAGTATGTTACGAGAACCATACCACAGAATCAAACACCAACCATGGTCACATCAGGTATGTTACGAAAACCATCCCCACAATAAACAAGTACCAACTGTTGTCCTAGACAGAGTGTCATCGCACAGCTCGTCATGAGTTACCCACTGCGGATCTTCCTAGGCTCCGACCCCCATAATGGGTTATCTTGGTGGCCTCTATCGATCCTCGACCCTCATACTTACAAATGCGGGATCAAATACCTGTCATAAAGACCAGATAGATAACCTTGCCATTCTAGGCCTTCTCACTCACCCCAAGTCTAAACAAGCACTTGCGAATATGAGTGAGGCTAAAACTTATCTTGATTAGTGTGCAGTACCACCTAACCTCTAAGTACATTGATTTAATTATCACTTGATTAACTACTTCCGAAGGTTACCCAATCTTACCTCTTTCGGGCTCTGGCCCCAAACGGAAGCCACTCTTCTACTTGACAACACACACCATCCAATCACCAAGGGTAACAAAGTGCAACAAACAAGATAACACGACCACTCCTTTCTCAGGAGGTGACATAAATTCAAACCCTCTCCAACACTGGAGGTAACAAAATATCAAACTCACTCCTTACAAGGAGACATAACTCACATAATCCACTCCTAAACCAAGGAGGCACAAAACATCCCCATTTGTGGAAATCGGGTAAATACTGACGAGACACCATGTACTACCCAAGGAATTCACAACAGGTTGACATGACACGACAACCCACATATTTAAAAGACCTCATCTGGAAGACTTGTTAACCCCGACTGAACAAATTTCCCCAAGGCGATAACAAGAGACTCATATTCAAACAAGCAATTAATCACGAATTAAACCTGCTTCGGATTTCCTAAATCCAATTCTTTTAATAAAATTTCATGGGTTATTGCCACAATAAAACTAATTTAATAATGTCTCCTCCAGACATAAGCATAAATTTAAATCAAATATTTAATTTCACTAACTGTTTTAAAAATAAATATAAATTAGACATTTATTTTCAACCATTTAGAAACATCATTTAAAAATAAATATTTGTTTCTTCTTTTCACCATATTCATTTCTAAAACAGTTAACTTAACTTAATCAACCAAAATCAAATCTACTTTTCCATTAAATCCATTATTTTAAACTAAAATCCATAATTTGACTAAGAGCATTGTAATTTAAACTCATTAATCACCTCTAAATCATGCTACTTAAATCAACAATTCTTATGCATGTTAAATTTACATCCCCACTAACATATATATATATATATATATATATATATATATTAAAATGATATATGTACATATTAATATTTTAATACCACATAATATAATAATAAATATTATATTATAAATCCTATTTTATTAATATATAATAATATTTTAATATTATAAAAATATAATATTGAAAATATTAAATATATTTTAATATTATAAATTTATAATATTGAAAATATTAATATACATATATTTTTTAAAAATTTATATAAAAAAACGAAATGTTAAAGCAAGCCTAGGGACGCACGCCGCGGATTAGGGCTTGGGCGGCCTCGTGGATTTTCCACAGTGGCGATAGGTTCGCAGGCGGCGGCATTTGACAAGGGCGGGGGTTTTTGTAGGGTGCCAGTGGCTTACACAGCCAACCCCTCTGGTGGCGGCGATTGTGCCAAGCACAATCGTCCACCCTTGCAGGTGGCGTGGCTGTGCCAAGCACAGTCGTTCACCCTTGTGAGTGGCGCGGCTGTGCTTAGCACAGTGAATCATCGGCGGCGGTGGCGACTGTGTAAGTGCTGACCGCGGGGTGTTTGGGGAGCGCGCTGGGTGCGGCTCCCTCCACTCGCCTCCCAATGGGCACGGTGGGGGTTGAGCCCCCAGCGACCTCCCCACCAAATTTTTTTTTAATTTTTTTGGAATAACTTCCATTTTCAACCAAAGATTTTCCTTCTAATTTTAAATGCAAGATTCAACATGGGTTTTATTTGTAGAACAAACATAGATTTTGAATGATTCCAAACAACAAAACATATATAATAAAACAACTGAATTTAATAAACAAAGAACCTGGTATCATTGAGTTTGAGGAGATCCAGATGGTGTCCAGCTCCTTGCTTGATTTCCTCCTCAGCTTCCACAAATTTTCACCCCTTAAATCCAACACCCACAAATTTGAAACAAAATTTCTTTCTCTTTCCAATTCAATCCCTTACAAAATTTTCATGATCCAAATTTGTGAAGAAAAATTCAATCATAAGGAAAAAACAATAAAAATTCCTACAACCACCCTCATCAATTCTCCAAAACAGAAAATGCAAAATATCTCATTTTTTCAATTTTTGAATTTCAAATTTCCTAAATTGACTTTTAAATATTTTCTTTTATTTCAATTTCCAAACCAAATATCCACCAAATTCCAAAATAAATAATCTAATTCATTTCAACACCAATAATTTATCACAATCTAATTTAATTAATTAATAAAATAAACCTTAATCCAAGATTAAATCATTTTATTAATCAAATTAAATTAATTAATAAATTAAACAACATCTATAACGTTAACCCAATTAATTTAATCAATAACTTTAAACACATAAAGCAATTAATTACCATTTTCTAACTTGGAATTAAATTGAAACAAGGCAAATTGAACAATGCAAAACAACTTAACCCGACTCACACCAGACGACACACTATGACTAGGGTGACGACTTGGCACGAAAAACCTAGCTACTATCTCCCAATCGAATACCGTTGGGCATTAGACACGCTCAAACATGTGAAACTAGGTGGAGTCGATGTCATGTACCTGTCAACCTGCGAACAAGGAGTATATCTACATACATAAACATGTCATAATTAAAACACACCATGAAGAGGAAATCTCAGAATCGCAGGGTGCTCACAAGCGAGTGATGCGATGCCGTCCCCTTCACCAATACAGTGTAACTAACTGATAAGTCTAACATACTAATATAATCCAAAGCATAAACATCATTAATTCGAATATCCATTTATGTTAATTCCAAAACATGCCATAATGATAACATCAATATAAAATACCATCACATCAAAAGATAACATTAATGTCGCTTTATAGATAGCGATCAAATAGAAGCCGAGTACCATAGTCAAGGTACTAACAAAAAGTACAACATAAAAGGGTAAAACACTGTTCAATCAAAAGGACAAAACGGAGGGGTATTACACCCTTTGCGTCCCCCTGTCCCCGGGACACTTACAGCCCCTGTTGCCACAAGAGTTGGCAACACAATTTTTTATCTTTCTTTTGTAGTTTGATTTTATTAGTCTCTTATAGTTTACTCTATATGGTTATAATCTTTGGGGAGCTCCATAAGGTTGTATTTCCTTTAAATCCTCCTACATTGGAATTTTTGGTTATCAAGTGCCTATGTAAGACATACACCTGAATGTAGATATAATTTGAATCCAGCACTTCATTTAGCGCTGTAGTGACATTATCTACAATGGATACGTGGACACCAACTATTACTGACTTAAGAATATTTGTCCATGAAAAAAACATCTCTCTATTAAAATTCAATACCATGTAGCTAAATGAGTCCTAGAAATTGATTTGAGGAGTTCAATGTTAAATTGAACTTTTTTGTTTGAAAATTGCTATTCTAGCAATGGTTTTTCAAGTAAATTTTTTAAATTAATTTGCAATTTTTAGATATATATGGAGCCCTCTTATCTCACAAGAATTTATGAAGGAAAGTTGACCATAGTTGCAGAAATTTATATCTTAAAAAAATTGTGATTTACTCTGATTAATATTTGGTTTTTCTATTAATTGGTCAACCCTGATTTTTTGTCAGCAAAGGAAGATTTAATTGTGATTAATTTCTGATTAAGTTGCCATTTTCTGCCCCCCTGTCCCCGGGACACTTACAGCTCCTGTTGCCATTTTGCAACCACTCATTTAACTGAAGGATAGACTTTTACAAGCTGAGAATAAGTCTGAAATAGTAAGAAGATAACTGCAAAACACTGCTACTGAGGATTTAAACAAGAACAAGTTTGAAACCTTCTTGTAGCACTTCTAAGAAGCAAGTTGACACAAGCCACTAAACAGCAACACACCAAAATTGAATTAGAAAACTGCAAACAAAACCTGCAAATGTTTTGGTGATGCAGGATTGCACATGGACCTGGATGCTTCTGCATCAAACATGATGCTCTTCAATATGTTACCAAACTTTTTTGACCTAATTCTCAATCAGATATAACTATCTTGGCTTTCCATTAGCCACACTCCAATGTAGAATGAATGATGTTTATATAGTGAGTGCAAGCAAATAAGATGTTATGCACCAGCCGGCAAGGAAGTACAATGTTCAATGCACTATGAAATGTGTAGAAGTATCTGCGTAGGATGAATGCAATAAGATGTAAGCATTGGAACTCGATGTGTGTAATGGGCACCCTTAAATGCCCAACAACTAAACAACTGCTGATAGGAATTTTGTCAAACAGTTTGCATCCAACTCCTTATTCCTCTGTTTACTAATTTAACCCTTATGACTTCGGAAATGGGACGTTTATATTGTTTGCTTGCATGGAATTGAAAATCACTTAACATGAACAAAAAGAAAGTACAATGATATGCAGATTGGAAATTGTATTACTGCTGATAAGATGTTATTTTCAGAATTTAATAAAATCAAGTAAATGGCAGATTATCAACTCACTAATTGCTCCAATATTATTGACAAAATGCTCCAGCAAATGTTATATAGACCTACTGCTACAGTGACATGAATAGTGCTGCATGAATAGTAATCCACGTGAATAGTACCCGTGTGAATAGTGTCACATGAATAGTGCCATGTGAATAGTATTCACGTGAATAGTGCCGCTACAGTATTTTGTCTTTCAAACAATCCAATGCCTTTAGAAAATCATTTCCTCAGGGTAGCATAAGTGTCGGATGAGGAATGAAGAAGATATGAGCAAAACATCAAATTTGCCTATAGCTAGAAGCATGCCCAATCTGCCTGATAATGAATCTGATAACAATGGATTCCAAAGGCCAAACCCCACGGGAATGACGTCTAGAATGTCACAAGAGAGGATAAACGTCCTCTAATGCCAAGAACGGATTTGCAACTCACACATCAACTTTCTTTCTATACTCAACCTGCCGAACAATGGCCACAAGCTCTCCTTTTATTTCCCTTCATAGGGTTGACCCTCCTTACACAAACAATGTGGGATAAAGTGTTTTAAAATAAAATAATATAAAATAACACCTTATGTCTCCCTTGGCCATCCCCTCTCAAACACACATCCCAACATAAATAATATTAAAGTAACACTTTATTATTTTAACATTTAATTTAAATGTCACTTTAATAAACTTCAGGCATTAAAATAAAATAGTAATTGGATTCGGAATAATACGAGTGATAGCTCGTCGGAAAGCTCTCATTGAGGAGCATCAAATCCAATCACTAAATCTGACCTTGCCCATGCCCCGCTGACTTACTAAAAATAGTAAGTACACCAAAGAAACCACAAATCAACTCCGATTTGGCCCAAACTGGAAAAGACTAGGCCAAAACATCTCAAGATCCCTTTACAATCCATGTTAGCCTTCGGGACCATGCAGACATAGGCTAACTGCAACTCAATCTGGTGATGGCTAGAGTGGGGACATTACAGTCCGCCCCCCTTGAAATTGCTTGACCTCAAGCAATCTCAGTCCTGCATTTTGCACAACCTGCTTCTGCTCCCAGGTAGCATCCTCATTTGGCAAGTCTCTCCATTTCACCAGATACTCCTTCACCACCCTGTTCATAAGAGTCCTCTCCTTGGTCCCCACAATAGCCTCAAGAACCAAGACCAACTTCCCCTCCTCATCCAAAGGGGGTAAATCTGCTGAGGGTACCACACGTTGACCAATGGCCTTCTTAAGCCTCGACACATGGAATACATTGTGCACACGACTACCCCTTGGAAGCTCTAACTCGTAGGCTACCTCGCCTACCCTGCGGATGACTCTGTAGGGGCCATAAAATCGTGGTCTCAATTTCTCTGCTCCGCTCTTCTTGAGCGATGATTGCCTGTATGGCTGTAACCTCAAGTATACCATGTCCCCAACCTCAAAACTGCGCTCCACTCTATGTTGGTCAGCATGCAACTTCTGCTGATTTTGCGCCTGTTGTATGTTTTCCTTGAGCGCTTTCAGAATGTCTTGACTTTCCTGCAATAAATCCCGGGCTCTGGGTACTCTGCTGTCCCCCAAAACCATATCAACAAAACTCGGTGCCTCGTAGCCATAAAGTGCCATGAAGGGTGTCATCCTGATAGACATGTGGTAAGTCGTGTTGTAGCAATATTCCCCCATGTGCAACCACCTCACCCAAGCTCTCTGTTGTGTAGTCACATAGTTTCGCAAATAACCCTCCACCCACTTGTTTACAATCTCTGTCTGGCCATCCGTCTGTGGGTGATAACTAGTGCTGGGTGTGAGCTTCGTACCACACAATTGAAAGAGCTCCTGCCAAAAGGAACTCAAAAATCTGCTATCCCGATCACTCACTATGAATCTGGGCAACCCATGTAATCTGAACACCTCTCTGTAGAAAAGGTCTGCCACTTGTGCTGCTGTATAAGTGGACGATATAACAAAGAAATGGGCAAATTTCGTTAAGCGGTCTACTACCACATATATGCAATCTTGCCTTTGCACTCTAGGTAGCCCGGTAATGAAGTCCAGAGATATGCTTTCCCACTTCCTGTCAGGAATGGGCAAAGGCTGAAGCAATCCTACGGGAAAAGTGTGTTCTCCCTTATTCTGCTGACATATTGCACACTCTCTCACATATCTCTACACGTCATCCTTGAGTCCCCTCCAGGTGAATCTCTCACGGATCTGCCTATAAGTTTTGAAGACCCCTGGATGTCTAGCTGTAGGCGCATCATGGAATGCCCTCAAGATCTCCTCCCTAAACTGTGATGCAGGAATCAAATAAACCCTGTCCTGAAATCTGATCAACCCATCCAACACCACATACCTGTCATCCTGAATGTTGCTCGTAACTATCCCAGAAGCCCAATCATCTCCTGCATACTTTGCTGCAATCCGATCTCTCCAATCTCCTGAAATCTCTGCCAGAGCACATAAGTGAGGTCTCCGAGATAAAGCATCAGCAACCACATTTTTCTTACCCCTGACAAACTCAATGTCAAAGTCATAAGCGTGTAATTTAGTAACCCACTTTTGTTGCTTGTCATTAAGATCACGCTGGCTCATGAAGTATTTAATACTATTGTGGTTAGTCTTGATCACAAAACGCCCACCTACCAAATATGATCAAAATTTGGCCAATGCATGCATTATGGCCAACATCTCCCTGTCATAGATGGAATAGCTCCTCTCAACTCCCCGGAGCTTCCTGCTCTCAAATGCAATGGGATGTCTCTCCTGCATCAATACTGCCCCTATCCCATCTCCTGAAGCATCACATTGAAGCTCAAATGGCTTTGTGAAATCAGGTAGAGCTAGAACCGAACAAGATGACATCACCTGTTTGAAGTGGTCAAAACATCTTTGTGCTGCCTCTGTCCATGCAAAGGCCTCTTTTTGGTGAGATCCGTCAAAGGTGTTGCAGTCTGTGAAAATCCCCTAACAAATCTCCTGTAAAAACCACATAACCCAAAGAACCCCTTGAGCTGTGTGAGGTTCGTGGGAGTAGGCCAATCAACAATAGCTTTAATCTTTTCAGGATCAACCCGAACACCATCTGCACTAATGATATGCCCAAGGTAAAGTAGCTCGGTCATGCCAAACTCGCATTTAGATTCCTTGGCATACAACGACTCCCTCTCCAGAATAGATAACACCTCCTCAAGATGCTGCAAGTGCTCCTCCCAGGTCTTACTGAAGACCAAGATGTCATCAAAGAAGATCAAAACGAATCTCCTCAACTGCCCCCTGAATACCTGGTTCATACAACTCTGAAATGTAGCGGGTGCATTGGTTAGCCCAAAAGGCATAACCATAAACTCAAAGTGGCCATAGTGACATCAGAAAGCTGTCTTCTCGATGTCCTCTGCTCTCATCCTGATCTGATGGTATCCGGATCGTAAATCAATTTTGGTGAAGAAGCGTGCCCCATGCAACTCATCTATCAACTCATCAATCCTAGGAATGGGATACCTGTTTTTAATTGTTTTCTTATTCAGTGCCCTATAATCGATGCACATGTGCATCGTTCCATCCTTCTTCTTCACTAGAACTACTGCTGAAGCAAAGGGGCTTTTGCTTGGCCTAATGTGCCCCATCTCCAACAACTCCTTAATTGCCTTTTCTATCTCATCCTTGTGTTTCTTAGGATGACGATAGGGAGTAATCATAACTGTTTTGGCTCCCTCCTCGAGCTCAATAACATGCTCTATCCCTCTGTCAGGAGGAACCCCATGAGGAATATCACCAAATACTTTAGCGTGCCTGTCAAGTATCTCCTGTATATCTGGTGGATGACTCTTCTCCTGTGGCTTCGGTGAAGTAGGCATAATTAAGCACTCTATCGCCCACTTTATGTCATCATGCCGAAAAAGTCTCAGCATTCTCCTCAAGGAGACTACTTTGCATCCCCCATCCGAAAGTCCTCTAAGTACAACAGTTCTGCCCTCATGCTGGAACATCATCTCCAATTTTGCTAGGTTGATTATGAACTCAACTAGCGAGGCCATCCATGTCATGCCGAGGATGACGTCATAATCTCCCATGTCTACTACATAGAACTCATCCTCCAACTCATAGCCATCTCCAAACCTGATGTGAAGATCAGATATCTTCCGAGTGCATAATAATTTGTCACCGTTAGCCACCATGACTCTAAACCCAACATGCTCCTCAGTATGTAAACCCCTCTTGGCTACCAATTGTGCATCTATGAAATTATGTGTAGCCCCAGTGTCAATGAGAGAGATCACTTTCTGCCCCTGGATAGTACCCCCGACCTTAAATGTGATTGCCTTTTGAGCCCCCGTTAAACGTGCCAACGACCTCTCATCCTCAGGAATGCTGCTCTCCTCTGTAGTGCCACCCTCATCCGAATCGGAGTGCTGATCCTCCCTCTTTGACTCTGACTCTGCCGCTGAGAAATACTCCATCTGATTTGCCTTAGCCTTGAGAGAGCATTTATGAGATAAGTCCCAAGGCTCTCTGCAATGAAAACATAGCTTCTTCCTCCTCAACTCATTCAGGGTGTCATTATCCAACTTATTATCCCTTTTTGGCTGAGCATCCTTGTGAAAATGTTTTTTGTCCTTCTCCTTATCCTTCTTCATATGCGAATCCCTCGGCTGAAATCTGCTCCTAAAAGAAGAAGGTGCTAAGTCACGAGCCTTCTTAGTGGCCTCCTGTAATGTAGTGGGGTCATGCCCCTTGACCCAACCCCTCAAGGGATCTAAGAGTCCGTCCATAAACAACACCACTAATCTCCTCTCTGAAATATCTGTGACCAACACAGCTAATCTCTGAAACTCATTGATATATGTCTCGACTGATCCCCACTGCTTGAGCTGTGCCAACTCTTTAAATTGTAACTCGGGATCTTTGGTATCAAATCTCTCTATGAGCCTCTCAGTGAATTCCTTGTAAGACGTGATCTGATTATGCCCCAAGGTCACCATGCCATGGTGCCACCACTCATGCGCCGGGCCATCCAAATGAATAGTTGCATACTTGATAGCCTCCTCCTCAGGCATAGGATTCAATTGCAAGTATGTGTCTACCTTCTGCACCCAAGCTCGTGCAGTCATTTTCCCTGAAGCATCATAATACGGTAAAGAAAGTTTTCCAACTTTCTTTCTCAGCTCAAAGTTCTGATTCCTCCCTTCTACTCTAGGCATGTGTCTCATCCTCAAGTCCATATAATCTTTGAGGGAAATATCCGCCTGAAACTCCGGTCCACTAGCCTCCCAGTCTCTCCTGAATTGATCCTGTAACTCAGTAATCTGCGGTTCGTTCACTGGTTGAACCGGCTCTCTAGGTGGAAAGGTGGGTAGAAGAGGTCTCGAGCTAGCTGTCCGAGCTGGGCGTGCAACGTGTCTAAAGTTATCAGCCTCATTCCCATTGTTGCCATGTCCATTATTATTACCATTGACGTTATTCTCAGGGCCATTGTTGTTGCCTTGTCCTCCATTATTATCGTTGCCCCCATTGTTATTGTTTCCCCCATTGTTATTGTTTCCATTATCACCTGGATTAACATTGACACCCATCTGTCTAGCCATAAGCTGCAACATCATGTCCATTCGCCTATTCTGCATACGCTGCCCCTGCTCTAAAGTGTCCAGTAACTGTCTGAACATTACCTCCCCCTGGTCTGAACCCATATTCCGGGCACCCCCTAGGCCTATATTCCTGTCATCTTGGTCACCCATATTGCTGTTCTGATCAAAGAATATCTCCTCTGTGTCTGTATGACTGGACTCTATGTCTACCTGTGCGGATGAACTAGACTGTTCACTCTGTGAGTTTAGATTTCTGTTCTGCCTGGCCTTAGTGTTGCGAAAATTATAGGAACCTTGTCACATGCTCGTTAACACATACTGAACCTGTATAGATTAATGCAAATGATCCACAAGGTAGCAAGATCATAGGCTCTGATACCACTGTAATGGGCACCCTTAAATGCCCAACAACTAAACAACTGCTGATAGGAATTTTGTCAAATAGTTTGCATCCAACTCCTTATTCCTCCGTTTACTAATTTAACCCTTATGACTTCCGAAATGGGACGTTTATATTGTTCGCTTGCATGGAATTGAAAATCACTTAACATGAACAAAAAGAAAGTACAATGATATGCAGATTGGAAATTGTATTACTGCTGATAAGATGTTATTTTCAGAATTTTAAAAAAATCAAGTAAATGGCAGATTATCAACTCACTAATTGCTCCAATATTATTGACAAAATGCTCCAGCAAATGTTATATATACCTGCTGCTACAGTGACATGAATAGTGCTGCGTGAATAGTAACCCGCGTGAATAGTGCCACATGAATAGTACCCATGTGAATAGTGTCGCATGAATAGTGCCGTGTGAATAGTACCCGCGTGAATAGTGCCGCTACAGTATTTTGTCTTTCAAACAATCCAATGCCTTTATAAAATCATTTCCTCAGGTAGCATAAGTGTCGGATGAGGAATGAAGAAGATATGAGCAAAACATCAAATCTGCCTGTAGCTAGAAGCACGCCCAATCTGCCTGATAATGAATCTGATAACAATGGATTCCAAAGGCCAAACCCCACGGGATGACGTCTAGAATGTCACAAGAGAGGATAGACGTCCTCTAATGCCAAGAACGGATCTACAACTCACACATCAACTTTCTTCCCATACTCAACCTGCCGAACAGTGGCCACAAGCTCTCCTTTTATTTCCCTTCATAGGGTTGGCCCTCCTTACACAAACAATGTGGGATAAAGTGTTTTAAAATAAAATAATATAAAATAACACCTTATGTCTCCCTTGGCCATCCCCTCTCAAACACACATCCCAACATAAATAATATTAAAGTAACACTTTATTATTTTAACATTTAATTTAAATGTCACTTTAATAAACTTCAGGCATTAAAATAAAATAGTAATTGGATTCGGAATAATACGAGTGATAGCTCGTCGGAAAGCTCTCATCGAGGAGCATCAAATCCAATCACTAAATCTGACCTCGCCCATGCCTCGCTGACTTACTAAAAATAGTAAGTACACCAAAGAAACCACAAATCAACTCCGATTTGGCCCAAACTGGAAAAGACTAGGCCAAAACATCTCAAGATCCCTTTACAATCCATGTTAGCCTCCGGGACCATGCTGACATAGGCTAACTGCAACTCAATCTGGTGATGGCTAGAGTGGGGACATTACAATGTGGTTCTACACAAACTTCCCTGGGACCAATATGCTTGGATATGTATTCAAGTGCTGGCATGAATCTCAAATGTTTGCTACACAGCTCAATTGGTTCTTTGTTAAGAAATTTGACAAGTCATATTGTTGACCAAAAGCTAATTTGAGAAATCATATTGCATTAACCAAAGGCCAGACCCTTGCGAGCCTTTGCTATCACTTTGGAAGCTTTGGGATCAACATCTGGTGTCGCATAATGAAATCTCTGCCTGGAACTCTGATTTGCTGAAATGATAACTGGAACTGAAATAAGCCTATGGTATAGATAGTTTTCAACAATAAGAATATGATGACTGGAACTTTATTTAGAAACCTGCAAAACAAAACAAAATGAAATAAAATATTTCTTTGGGTGATGCAACATTACTCTTACACCTTGGATACTCCTGCATCAACTCCCTCCTTGTGTCCATTGAGAGATCACTCCCTTTTGTCCATTGAGAGTCCGCTTTTGTCTTATGGTTATTTATACATGAGTCATACTGTTTTATCTTTTCCAATGTGTTTAAGGTTTATTGACGTTGGGTCACACCCTATAGCTATGTTTCTTTTTGTGATTTACTGTTAATAGCTTTTCAGTTTTTTTAGTTTATTTTACACTTCCACTTGCTATTGTAACTTGTACTCTGTTAGTGCCGTTGACCTACCTTGATTGCTCATGGATATTAATGATTTACTGTTAATAACTTTTCAGCTTTTGTAGTTTTATTTACACTTCAACTTCCTATAAAAATTTGTACTCATTTAGTGCTGTTGACCTAACTTGGTCATTCATCGTTCATGGATGATAACACAATTTTTTATCTTTCTTTTGTAGTCTGAATTCATTAGTCTCTTATGGTTTACTCTATATGGTTATAATCTTTGGGGAGCTCCATAAGGTTGTATTTCCTTTAAATCCTCCTACATTGGAATTTTTGGTTATCAAGTGCCAATGTAAGACATACACCTGAATGTAGATATAATTTGAATCCAGCACTTCATTTAGCGCTGTAGTGACATTATCTACAATGGATACGTGGACACCAACTATTACTGACTTAAGAATATTTGTCCATGAAAAAAATATTTCTCTATTAAAATTCAATACCATGTAGCTAAATGAGTCCTAGAAATTGATTTGAGGAGTTCAATGTTAAATTGAACTTTTTTGTTTGAAAATTGCTATTCTAGCAATGGTTTTTCAAGTAAATTTTTTAAATTAATTTGCAATTTTTAGATATATATGGAGCCCTCTTATCTCACAAGAATTTATGAAGGAAAGTTGACCATAGTTGCAGAAATTTAAATCTTAAAAAAATTGTGATTTACTCTGATTAATATTTGGTTTTTCCATTAATTGGTCAACCCTGATTTTTTGTCAGCAAAGGAAGATTTAATTGTGGTTAATTTCTGATTAAGTTGCCATTTTTTTGGGAATAGTGAGTTTTCTTTTTTTTTGAAATTATTACAATTTGATCGTGATTTAATTGCAATTTTCGTCTGTAAACCTGCATTTTGGTCAATTGTGCTCATTTTTACACCTTTTTTTGATTTTTTGACAGTGCTTTCTGCAATTTGAAAAAATCTCTAACCCTAATCCTAACCTGAATTTTCCCTGATTAATTGAGAAAACCTTTATCCTTTGGTTTGCTGAGTTATTCTCAAGTGCCTCATTATGACATACACCTGAATGGTGATATAATTTGAATCCGGCACTTCACTTAGTGCTGTAATGCCATTATCTACAACAGATACATGGACACCAACAACTATTGGCTTATGAATATTTTTCCTTAAAAAATCATTTCTCTATTTAGATTTAATCCCATGTAGCTCAATAAGCCCTGGAATTGATCTGAGGAGTTTGGTAAACTCAACTTTTTTGTTTGAAAATTGTCATTCTAGTGGTGATTATTCAAATAAAAAATTGAAAGTAAGCTGCAATTTTAGATATATATGAAATTCTCTCATATCTCAGAAATTTATGAGGGAATGTTGACCATAGTTGCAGAAAGTTAAATCTTAGAAAAAATTACAATTTTATTTTTATTAATCATTGGTTTTTCAGTTAATCAGTCAACCCTGTGTTTTGGTCAATGAAGCAAGATTTAATCGCAATTAATTTCGGATTAAAAGTGCCATTTATTGGGAATCATGAAATTATCACAAAATGAAAATTTGAAATTATCACAAAATGAAAATTCAAAATTATCGCAAAATGAAAAATCAAAATTATCATTATTTAGTCTGTGCTTTTCATCTATAAAATCTGCATTTCAGTCATTCCTGCCATTTCTTACACCCTTTTTTTCAAATTTTTGACAGTGATTTCAGCAATTTAAAAAATTCCTAACCCTAACCCTTACCTGATTTTTTCACGATTAATTGAGAAAATCTTTATCTTTTGGTTTGCTGAATTATTCCCAAGATTTGTTTTTGCTACCATGAGGGGAACTACTTCAAATATGACAACAAAGGGGCTATCAATAGCACTAAATCACAATCTTAAAGAATACAAATTACCAACTAGTTTCTTCTATTAAAAATGACCAATTCCTGTGAGTACATGATTTTATTTCAGGATAAATCTACTAGTATCCTTAAGTAAGGTTATTAATTTTTTCGTTATGTCCTATTTGTTGATGAATCCAGTGAGAAGGAGAGATAGAAAACTGTAACTGAATACAATTGTTTTTGAAATGGTCTTGTAGAGCCCATTTTTGTTGGCTGAGGTTGAAACAAAATTATAAACAGAAAAATCTGGAAACTAATCGATAAGTAATTTTTCTTATAATGGACAACATGCTTTATGTCTTCCATGAGCTATGCTAAAAATGATAGAGAAAATTGATATTTAATTATGATTTAGCACACAACTTAGTCCTTGTTTCTTATCATAAGCATGATATTAATTTAGTCATGTCGCATTTGGGCATGAAAGCTGACAGAAAGCTGGCTCTATGACAGGGATGGGTTGATGTCTACACCTGCAGTATCTGCAGTTATCCGTAAAAAGAAGGTATGACTGATTTTAATGTTTTCTCTCCTTTTAGTTTTACCCTTTTAATAGTGGAAGCATTTATATGATTTTCCCATGATTTTTTATGTACATTTCAACGGCTATGCAGAATGAAGTGTTAACTTTATCTTGAGCTATTGAATAATATTATGTTTCAAACAGGCGAATGGAGGTTTTATAATGAGTGCAAGTCACAATCCTGCAGGACCAGAAAATGATTGGGGTATAAAGGTAGGTATACTTAACATTTGAAAGAGATTTGATATCCCTTCTGACTCTACTTTGCACTCTATATAATGACATTTTTGTATAATTTCTATTGCTTTTACTTAATTTTTTTGATGTTACTGATCATGCTTTTCTCTCAATTTTTTAGTTCAACTACAGCAGTGGACAGCCTGCACCTGAATCGATAACAGATAAGATATATGGCAACACTCTTTCAGTAAGTATTTTCTGGTCTGTTCACAAGCAATATTTTGGGTAAAATTTGGAATGGGCTAAAATGTGGTGCTTTATATCTTTGTCTCAGAGCTCTCTTATATTCACTTGTTTTTGTTGTCAGCAGTTTCGCTGAATGCAATATGTTTGTAACTTGGATTTTAGATAGTATTTATGTAATTAATTTTTTTGGGTGTGAACTAGTAGTTAAAACCATAGTTGAAAAACTCGGACTCGGCAATAACTCGACAAACCCAAAAAATTTAAAAACTCGGGACTCGGCAAAAACTCGGGGAAAAACTCGGCAATAACTCGGCAAATTTATCGAACATTTGAAAATACATAATTTTTTAAGATATTATTTAAAAACACACATATAAACTGAATTTTTAGAACATATTACTGATTTCATCATATATAAATCAAGATTAGAGTCTAATGCATATCAATCATCAATGTATCTACTATCAACTGATTTCATCATATATAAATCAAAATTAGAGTTTAAAACCTTAATACATATCAATCATCAATGTATCATAGACCAAAAAACAAGTTCGACTTCTCAATACATATCAACTTCAAGTTTCAATATCAATAAAAATTATCTATCCTAAATTTCTTCTCCGACTGAAACTCAAAAGCTTTTGTCGCTGTTGTGTGGGTGGTGCTGATGTAGATGGTATAGTTGTAGTGTTCTCAATAGGAGCCTCAACAGGTGCGTCGACAGGTGCCTCATCCATAGGGATAGGATCAAGCTGTGTGTGTGAAGAAACCTCTGCTGACTGACCAAGCTCGCCTACTTCCTCCTCATATGCTGCCACCTCTGCTTCCCATTCAGCTGCCTCTACCTCCCTCTCCATCTCAGCGAACTCCTCATCACTTATCCATGGTTCCACATCGACCTCATCAGGCTCAGCAGTCCAATCTGAGAATGGATCAATGTCATCAAGGTCAAGTGCTTCATGTGAACTCAGCCCTTGTACCTTCTTCTCATGCAACCGAAGGTTGTACCGAACGTAGACAAGGTCATTCAAGCGCTTTTGAGTCAACCGATTGCGCTTCTTCGTGTGAATGGCCTCAAAGACACTCCAGTTGCGCTCACAACCAGATGCACTACAAGGCTGCGATAAAATACGAATGGCAACCTTTCGAAGATTAGGCGTTGTGGCACCATAATCTTCCCACCACAAATCTGCAAGGATAACAATTGTCATTTATAACTTAGTGAGGATTTAATAAACTTAAACATTAACATAAATAGTAAAACAATATTAAACACATGAATTTGTTACCTGGTTGTAGAGTGTCTCTCCTACGAATGCAATCTTTGGAAGAAAACAATGGCCCTTCGACCTTCTTATAGCTCTGTATCTCATCAAGTATGAGATCTCGAAGCTCATCATTACTAACCAATCTCTCAATACATGTGTTGAGGCCAACAAGAACCTCTGTATCTTCTTTGAAAGTAGGAGAGAAATAAAACTTGGGGTTCAAAAAGTGGGCAGCAGCATGAATATGTTGGTGGAGTTGTCGGTTCCACCTCCGATCTATTATGCGCCATATGGGTTCATATTTGGTCTTGTTTGACCCATATAAATGTTGAATTGCCTCTTTGGCCTTATCCATGGCCTCATATAAATACCCCATGGGGCTTTTATCCCCATCCACCAATCGTAGAACTCTAACCAACGGTTCTGACACCTAAAATATAAAAAAAATAACAAAATCAGCAAGTTGTAATATTAGAAAGCAAAAAACTAAATCATCAATCAAAGTTTGAAAACTTACATTGATGATCTCCTCCATTTGTTTGGCAAATCTATCATCAAAAATGGTCTTCTTGACTTTATCTGCTTCAGGCTTCTTGGAATAAGAACTCTCCAACCATTTTTCACTCACAAACATGCGCTTGAGGTTGGGCAATGTAGCTAAAATACTCTGCAAGGTGAGGAAATTGGTGGCAAAGCGTGTGACTCCTGATCGCACGAGATCCTTACCATCAGTGTGCTCTCTCATAAGACTTAGGACCCATGTGTGATTGTAGATGAACTTTGTGATATTCCTTCCATCTTCAACCACATTCTTCACCCAACTTAGTTTCCCTATGTCCTCAAGGAGCAAGTCAAGACAGTGGGCAGCACAAGGGCTCCAAAATAATGTAGGATGCCTCGCCATTAGAAGTTTACCAGCTGCCACATATGCAGCTGCATTGTCGGTCACAATTTGAATTACATTTTGAACTCCTACTTCCATCACCACCTCATCCAACATGTTGCACAAGGTCTCTGCATTTTTTGTTTCATTGGAGGCATCAACTGATTTTAGAAATACCAATTGTCCCCTTGAAGCCACTAGAAAGTTGATGAGTGTCCTATTTCTGCCATCCGTCCACCCATCAGATATAATGGTGCAGCCATTCTTTTCCCAAGTTCTCCTTTGTTCCTCCACTAGTTTGTGTGTGTTTTGGACCTCATTCTGCAATAATGGCCCACTCAACTCATAAGGACTTGGGGCCTTGAACCCCTTACCTGCCATGGTCAATGCAGTGACCAACCCTTCCCAATAAGGACTAGAAGCAACATTGAACGGAATATTGTTGTAGAACCAAAATTTAGCACATGCGAACTTCGCCTCATTTTGCAACTCTTTATTCCAAGAAGTACCTTCCAATGAAGGTTGTGCACCAGGAGTATTACGTGGAACAAAAAAACTAGAACTGAGGCTGCCCACACTTCCAGTTCCTAATCCTCGTATCCGTGGCCCAAGAGAAGAAGAGCCTCCCATAGTCCTCTGTGACCCTGTAGAACTGAAATCTGCATATGGGGCTGCCATCGCCTCTGCTGCTCTCTTTTTACTTTCCTTCCTTTGGTCAAATGCTGCAAGGAGTGCTTTGGCCTCCATCTCAACCTCTTCGGGTGCCTTTGTACATGGTGTAACATCTCGACAAGGGATTCGTGCCAGGTGGTATTTCAACCGATTTATGCCACCAAAATAAGACACGGTGCAATGGTTGCAAATCACCTCTCCTCGCATTGCACCTGGTGTTCCATGTTTCCAGCAAGGATCTCTTGGTTTGCCACCACTCTTTTTACTTGCAGAAGCCATTAGTAAAATACCTAGCAAAAGAGAGACAAGATAAACGGTAAGAGATAAAAAGTGAAGTTAAAGTTAAACAAAATAAATGAAACATATTAAAATTTAAAAATGATTGAAATTTGAAAGATTTGAATTTTGAAACATATTAAAATTAAAAATGATTGAAATATTTTAATATATTAATTTATATTATGGTAAATTGATAATAATGAATAGTAGAATACTAGAAAAGACAATAATAATAATAAAATATGATATTGAAATAAAATTTGCAATTTAAATAACATTATTTTTGTTATTATTTTCTTTTCTACTATTCATCAATTTATCATAATAAAAATTAATATATTTCAATTATTTTTAATTTTAAGTTTTAAAAATAAATTAAATTAAATTAAAAGTTTTTAATTTTCTTTTACAAGTTAATATATTATATTATAAATTTATAAGTTTTAAAAACAAAAATCTAATTCAAAATTATAAGTTAATATATTAAATTAAATTATTAAAAATTATATTATAACTTAAATCAATTATAAATTATAAGTTAAAAAAAAATGAAATTAAAAATTATAAGTTAATAACTTAATACATAGTTTACATACTCGGAATTGGAGAGTACTCGGCAAGCCCAATGGGGTCGAGGGGCAGCGCCCCTTGTGGGGGTCTGGGGGCAATGCCCCCAGCGGGGTCGAGGGGCAGCGCCCCTCGCGGGGTTCGGGGGCAGCGCCCCTGGTGTGCTCCCTGTCGCGGTACAGGGCGGGGTCGAGGGGTAGCGCCCCGCCGCTAGCACCAATTTAAGGCTTCTGAAACCATACAAAACTCCATGGCTGGTACTCCAAGAAAAAAAACACGGAAAAAAACCACTGTAGCATTTGGCGAGTAATCTATGACTTAATATATTAAATTGTAAGTTTTAAAAAACAATTAAATTCAAAATTTTAAATTCTTATAATTATAGACTATAGTTATTGTCTTATTACTTATAATATATTATATAATATGTATAAATTATTTTTTACAAATATTTGATTACAAATCAATAAATAAATAAAAATTAATTAAAAAACTTACTATATGATAGATCTGGCGCTGGACAAAAATGTTCAAAATAATTAATTAAAAAATTTATGTGGGCAAAAACGTTATAGATTTTAATTTTTTTAGGTCTTTTGTATGTATAAATTATTTTTTACAAATATTTGATTACAAATCAATAAATAAATAAAAATTAATTAAAAAACTTACTATATGATTATGATAGATCTGGCGCTGGACAAAAATGTTCAAAATAATTAATTAAAAAATTTATGTGGGCAAAAACGTTATAGATTTTTAAATTTTTTTAGGTCTTTTGTTTGTGAATCTCGTGAGATTTTCAATGCAGAATAATCTATTGAATTTGCAGAGAAAATCAAAGAAAATACCTTCAATTTAATTCCTTATCTGTCGATTTCTTTGCCTGCGTTTTTCTCCTGCGCCGCCGTCGCGTTTTTTCTTGAGCTTGCGTTTTTCTCGAGCCGCGGTCCCGTTTTTCCCTGAGCTCACGTTTTTTGTTGCCTCGTTTTTTCCTCACGTTTTTCCCTGAGCTGCCGTCGCGTTTTCTGCTATCTCCTGTTGAACGAAATATCAAATAACAATGAAACGCTGTTTGCAGAGTTTGTGGATAAAAACTTAGGGCAAAAAATATAAAAATGTTTTTTTTGTTATTTCGCCCGCGTTTTTCCTGGTTTACTCGCGTTTTTTCGCTTTTTTTTTCAAAAGACGCGCCGTGATTTTTTGGTATTACCCGGCTGCGAGTTATTAAGCGATTAACTCGCCTCTCAATTTGCCTTGCGATTACTCGCGAGTTAGGCGAGTTTTCCGTGAGTTTTTCATCTATGGTTAAAACATTATTATTAATTGCAAAATCAGCCATTGTGACATTATAGTGTTTAAATGTAATGAATAGTTGCAGTCAGATAGGGTAATTGAGGATCGTGAATTACAATCTCCAGTTACTTGGAATGTTGTAAACCATTCAGGAAGGGAATGCGTGAGTGTTTCAAGGGCTTTTACTGGCACATATTTACACTTTCTGTATAACAATTTTCATAAAACATCACCCCTGTTGAAATTAGTAGAAAGAGCTGCATAAACCCTGAAAGGATTTGCATTGTGAGGTCCTATGCTCAGAGAAAGTTTGTTGAAAATACTAGTTCCATCAATGGTTGTAATTAGAAAGTGTTTGCATTGCTGCAAAGGGTGCTGGTTTTTTTTGTCAAAGTGATGCCCTGTGAATTGGGTGTAATGAGCATTTTCTCAACAAGGCTGACACAGCTGTGAGAGATCCAAATTGTCATCCCTGAATGCTTAATCAGTGTTTTTGACAGAAATTTTGGTGTTTGTAATTTATTTTGTGATTTGGGTTATAGTTTGCTGTTGTTGCTGATCTTGTGGGGTTTAGTAAATGGATTTATTTTGATCTCAATTATTTCAAATTTCTTTTATGCATCACATTAATTCCACCATATAGAACACTGTAGCACTCAGCAATGGTATGCTGGAATATGCACAATTACCTCAGGTCCTCAGAAACTATAGCATGTAGCTCTAAACTGTGCATGTCCATGTACAGAGGTAGCCTTTACCTGCAGCCATGGCTGGGGTAAGTTAAGTCTTTACGTGTTTAATTCCTTGAAACTCCCTTTAAACATGAAAACCAAGGTTACCCCAAGTTTCCGGGACGGGGATGGCGGGATGAGTCCCCAAGTTTCTGATTTTTGAGGCCAAATTTAGGGACGGCGGGCGACGGCTATATAAAATATAGGGAAATTTTAAATATTCATATGAAAACATGGATAAAGCATACATAATATACATTATAGAACCCTAACATATAACATTTCTGTTCAACATTCTTTGTCAATACTCAATACACATTGAAAATTCAGAATTAACATACATGAATCATAATACAACCTCCAAGTTAAAATTTATAAACTTATATCAAATTACATAAGGTTATTTCCAACTCACAAATTGGGAGAACATTTGTGATTACAATGAAGATTGTTTCACCTAGGTTATTGATTACTTGGCATAGAACAATAACGAATAGCTGAGGTGTCTGAAGGCAGAATTATTGTAGTTTGCTGGGAGTGTGGACTACTGGAAGTAAATTGAATGCTGGTGTATTGTCTGATATGGATTTGAGCAGTTAAATGTGGGGACAATTGCTGCACTCAAGGAGTTTTGGGCATCAAATTGCCTTAATATTCAGCCTATTTCCAATTGTGAAGAAGTAAGAAGTAAGAACTGTTTAAAAATGTCAAAATCCTAAGTCTTTGTCTCTAAAACCTGTTAGTGAACAGCAAGCAAATAAATTCAAGTTTACACACTTTTGGAATAAATTTTTGTTATTTTTATATATCTCTAATAGAGCATCAAATATTTATTTTGTGAGTGTTCCAAATATTGTGAAAGATATATGAAAATAATTTAAACGAACAACTCATAAACCAAAAAATTGAAAACTGTTATATATATATATATATTTTATTTTTAAAGCATGCTTTGACGTGGGGGACTCCTGGGGGACGGCTCAGGTGTCCCCTGGCCATCCCCAAGATTGGTCAGCCGTCCCTATTTGGTAAACGGCGTCCCCCTGTCCCGAGGACATTTCTTGTGTTTTTTGAAAAAAGAGGGACGATCCCCTACCGTCCCCCCCGTACCCGGGACGTCCCGGGGACCGAGATGGGGCATTTTAGGGAGGGGACGCATCCCCGGGTTTCCCTGATGAAAACAATTGCTTCGACTTTCAACATTGTCCTATTACACACTCAAGAACAGTTATTCTGTAAGATCTCTAATCTTAGATTCCTCAATCACTAAAATATTTACTTGATCTTGACTGTTAAAAATGATTTTCATCAATTTCATAATATCTTAAATTTGTCGCATAGAGTGGATCCTGTAGTTCAGAAGTAAGGCTAAGCGATTATGGCCCTATTGCAACCTGATAAAAAATTGCAGGTATGCCCCTCCCTACTAATGTGGAAGCCATGCTAATGTTGCTTGTTGTAGAATGGAAAATGGAGAGGTTAAACAAAGGCTTCATTTACCTATTTAAAAGTATAATTTATCACAAATGCTGTTGTGAATAGGGTAGTCTAATTTTTGTTCATTGCAGCCCATTCTTTTCTTTAAAATTTCCATTTGTTTCTGTGCTTATAGATAAGGTTATCTAGGTAAATGTAGGAAGCCAATTATGTCTCTTGGTGATTAGGATCATAGTGTTTGAGCTATTCAAGGTGATTTGTAGATTTTTGTAACATTATCTTCTTTCCATATTGAATTCCAATGATGAAGGCTTTCCTTTTGATTTGCATACATTTCTCATTTAGTGCAATAATTAAGATCTAGGGGTGCAAGTTTTAAAGCCATACTAAAATATTTTGCTAATGAATCCTAATTTAATGTAATAGAACGTATATATGTGTGGAGGATATAAAATGCCCTGTACAGTAACTATCTAGGCTAATAAATTAATTAGAGAATCAATATAATAATTAGGATAAAGGAGCCAAGTCTAGAAACGTACCTGAAACTAATGAATTTGGAACTGAAATGGAGATAACTGAAATAAACGCGTACACCTTGAAGTTGGAGAGAGGACTGACTTGGCTGTGACAGAAGATAGATACCAAGAATCTGGAAACAAAGGCTAAGACAAATGCACTTGTGAAAGCTAAAATTGTGCAGACATTCAGATTGAGGATGCAAGTTAGGCCTTGATCCTCCTGAAGTGGCCTTGAATCTTATTAACTTCAATATCTGTAGAAAATGGGTTCGCCTGTGTGTGTACCTGCAAATAGAAGACCTGGTGGTGTTGGGTCTTGTTATGGCAACGGGGAATCCTTGAGGCTTCCTAGATTGCAATCAAGATCCATTAATTGATTCAAGAAGTTTGTGATAATTTGGAAGACACACCAAGCAGTATATGCAACATATGTGTAAATAGCTGACTGAGTGGGGTAGAATTGTAATAAATGCTTGAGACAATGATGCAGTGAATGTCTGAGATAATAGATTGTGTAAGAATTGTTAGAATAGTTTTTTTTATTATTACATCATTTAATAAATAATACATAACTAATATTGTAGTTATGTTTCAATTGATCGGGTATGCTCGATCAGGTTGGTTACACACCAACCTACCAACCTTTCTTTGTATATAATCTTGCTTCATCTTCAATGTTATTCGCTTGATTGCTCTCTTTGATTTATCATGGTATCAGAGCAAAATATATTCTGAGCACCTGTGCCTTGATCGGGAGTTTTTGAAAAAGAAGAATCGAATGGAGGTAGTTGCAGCATCCTCTTGTCTCAGGCATCGCTGAAAGAGAATTCATGATCGCGACATCTAAGTCCTGGCTGTAGCAGATTGAATGCTTCATGCTTCATAAGACATTCCAAAGATTGAACGCTGTCCTAAGATGACAAAGCGTGAGTGCTATTCTGAAAAAATATTGAAGCATCGACATTGCCGTGTTGTCATGAGACATCAAAGCACTCTTTCCGAAAGAATATTTATGGGATGTAATATTTTGAATGAGCACCATTGCGTGAAAAAAAAAAAAACTCATCGCGTCAACAAGGAATGAACAAAAATCTTGATTGTGTGTGAAGGAAAAGACGGTCTTTCTTGAAGTTCGTTTGCTAACGGGAGTCATTCCATTTGGAAGGAGCATTGTCAGATTGCTGGGAGTCCATCCATCTGAAAAAAAAAAAAATATCAATGGATTTATGCTGAAAGAAGACGTTGAAAATTTTCTTTCGAGCATTGCCGTAAAATGTTCTTTCATGAAAACGAGCCTCCTTGTGAGTTTTTCTTCAGTTGGAAGAGAAAGGCGTGCGTCTGGTGATGAAACGGAGAAATGGAAGAGTTTGACCATGTGAAAGAAGGGTCTCATAGTGAAACAAAAACAATGCTGGACGCATAGATCTGGATCGCACCTGGACGGGTGACTTCTTTTGAAAGACGTGGTTTGTCTGGATTTCAAAGGTGCATATTTCCTGATTTTGTTGCTTTTAAGTTTTTAACAGTCAGGAGTATGAGTATTCTGATGCATTTTTTGAAAGCATTTGTTGCTTAAATTTTCTGTAAGGCAATATAAAAAGAAAGTATAGTTCTGTGCACATAAAAATTCAAAAACCAGAGCATTTGTAATTCTGCATTTGAATTCCAGAATTCAGAGTATTTGCAGTTTTTTATTTTTTGAAAAACAAGTAGAGTTTTGAATTTGAAAGGGGTTATAAGGATAGTTCAAACAAAACCAGAATGGCCTCTAGTGCACCTAAATTCCTCCTGCTTGATTCCCAACTCCTGAAGGGTGAAAACTATGCAACCTGGAAAACCAAAGTCCAAATGCAATTAGATTTTGAAGACCTTTCGAAAATTGTCTCGGGAAATAAAACTAGACCAGCAACAGCCGGTGATGAGCAAAATAAGTTTGATAAGGCCAACCAAAAAACCAAGTTAATCATCCTTTTTAGTGTGTTAGATGAGGTTCAACCTCACATTCACACGGCAACCTCTGCAAAAGATGCCTGCGATCTCCTCAAAACTGTCTATGAGGTTAAAAACAAAAACCAAATCCTCCATCTGCAACGTCAGTTACATTGTTTCCAAATGCAAAATGGTGAGAAGGTAGAAAATTTCTTTAGAAGAGTTGCTGAATTGAGGACTGCACTTCAAGTGTTAGGGAAGAAGTCACAAATGACTCTCTTGTACCAATTGTCCTGAGAGCATTGCCCCCTTCGTTTCGAGTGCTTGTAACATGTTTAAATGTGGCACACAAAACACCCTCATTTGAAGAACTGGTCAACTTTCTTCAACAGGAAGAAACAATGTTTGGTTAGACCGATACTCAAGACAATCAGGCCCTTGTTGCAAAACAAAAGGGAAAACAACCTGATCGTCGAAGTGGTCCATCAGGATAGTCGAATTAAAATCAAGACAACTCTTCCAAAAGGAAAAAGAAATGCCTCATTTGTGGTAAAAGGGGTCATGAACTCAAAGAATGCTGGTATAATTCCTATGTCAATAGTGAATCCAGTAGCAAAAAGCCACAAAAATCTTCCCAAGGGGATAAGAAGAAAAATCCACAATGGCATAGAAAGCCCAACAAACAACAAGGAAATGTTGCATGTAATTCAGATGAAGAATATTTTCTGTATGTTGTAGAAACAAAGGCTACCACATTTTAACAATTCAGTTTGGTATGTTGATTCTAGTGCATGTAGGCATATGATAGGGGAACAAAAATGGTTTTGTGCCTTAACTCCATCCAGCTCCTATGGGCATGTTTCATTGGGTGATGATACCTCATACAAAGTTCAGGGAATTGGTGATATTGCACTTCCATTGAGAACTCATACATGTTGACTTACAAAGGTTCTATATGTTCCAGGGCTCACTAAAAACCTACTTTTTGTAAGTCAATTGCTTGAACACAATTTGTAGGTTGAATTTGATCAGCTCAATGGTGAGAAACTTTGTCTTATCAAAGACAAGTCTCGCAATGAGGCAGTTGTAGCTCGTGCTTCAGGGGTAGGCAAGATGTTTCAAACGCAAATCAAGCCCTTGTAGTCAAAACCAATTCATCCACAACTCTCCGGCATAGAAGATTTGGCCACCTTAGCATTGGTTATCTTCTTGCATTGAGTAAGAGAAATATGGTAAGAGGACTTCCTCCCATTTAGAAATCAGAAGTTATCTGCTCACATTGTCTTGCCGGGAAACAACATAGGGCTCCTTTTCCTGCTGCAGAAAACTGAGCCTCTAGTCCCTTAGAATTGGTTCACACCGATCTTTGCGGACCTATGCCTTGTAGTCATTAGAATGCCCGGTATTTTCTTCTCTTTGTGGATGATTATACAAGAAAAATGTGGGTCTATTGTTTGGCTCACAAGCATGAATCTTTGGAGAAATTCAAGGAGTTTAGAGCTCTTGTAGAACGGTCATTTGGTCAGTCTCTCAGAGCCCTTCACTCAGATTGAGGGGGGGAGTTCACTAGTAGAGACTTTGGAGTCTACTTGCAGAAGCATGGGATACAGAGACAGTTGACCACTGCACATACACTGCAACAAAATGGTGTTGCTGAGAGGCGTAATCGTACTATTGTTGAGATGGTGCGATTCATGTTGAAGGATGCAGATCTTGCTCTTGCATTCTAGGCTGAAGAAGTTCACAACAGTCTATTTGTTGAATCGAGCACCCACCAAAGTGCTTGATAATATCACACTAGAAAAAACTTGGATTGGGAAAAAGCCCTCTATTTCACATTTCAGAGTGTTTGGATGTACAACCTTCATGCATGTCCCCAAGGTTCAAAGAGCAAAATTGGATGATAAGTCTATCCAGTGCATCTTTCTTGGATATAGTTCAGAATCAAAGGGATATCGGCTCATGGATGCAGTCAAAAAGAAGGTGTACATTAGCAGGGATGTAGTCTTTTATGAGGAATTTGGGAGCAACCCCTCTTCCTCTCCATCACCTGTATGCTCCCAAGCATCACAGTTGGTTGAACCTAATGATGAGGACATTGCAGAAGAACAAGAGGTTGCTAAAGAGAAGGAAGTTGATGAAGGCACTTCAGATGTCATTTTGTTTCCATTGGATGAGTTTCCTCTTCTTCTCCATCCTCATCTTCTGTACACAAGAAGATTCCTAAGTGGTATCATACCACTATAAAGGCTGCCAAAGATGATGCAATTGTTGATACATCTTTTCATGGGCCTAGGACTTGCAACAAGTCTTGTGAAGAAGTGAATATAGCCCTTATGTGTATAGTTCTGCAGAGTTCTGAACTTGAAATAGTGCAGCAAGCTCTTGAGTCACCACCTTGGAAAGATGCTATGTATGCTAAATATCAGGCACTTTTGAGCAACAATACATGGGAACTTGTTGATCTTCCACCAAGGAAGAAGGCTATTGGCTGCAAATGGGTTTTTCAGATCAAATACAAGGCAAATAGTAGCAGTGACAAGTATAAAGCCCGACTTGTGGCTAAGGGCTATACAAAAAAGGAAGGCATAGATTGTGATGAGACTTTTTCCCCTACAACAAAGATCAAGATTATCCATATGGTATTGGCTATGGCAGTGTAGTTTGGGTGGAAATTTCACCAGATGGATGTTAAGAGCGCCTTCCTTAATGGAAATCTCATGGAGGAAGTCTATATGACTCAACCAGAGGGATACATTGCACTTGGGCAGTAGCACAAAGTATGCATACTCATCAAATCCCTCTACGGTCTTAAACAGGCTCCTTGGGCGTGGTATATCAAGATTGATGAGCATCTCCTTAACCATAGATTCATCAGGAATCCATATGATCCCAATCTCTACCTCAAAGAGCAGGGGGGGGAGATTGTCATTTTGGTTGTTTATGTCAACTATCTGGTCATCACAGGGAGTTCTCCGTAGATGAT
Source organism: Sequoiadendron giganteum (assembly GCA_007115665.2). Classification (NCBI taxonomy): domain Eukaryota; kingdom Viridiplantae; phylum Streptophyta; class Pinopsida; order Cupressales; family Cupressaceae; genus Sequoiadendron; species Sequoiadendron giganteum. The sequence goes on from CM021102.1 coordinate 483,558,415, forward strand.
TGATGCAACAAAGAATGATCTCAAACGGTCGTTTGACATGATAGATCTCAGGCTCCTGCATTATTGTCTTGGACTTGAGGTGTGGAAAAAGAAGAATTAGATATATGTTTCTCAGATGAAATATGCCAAGACATTGCTCGAGAGATTCCGCATGGAAGATTGCAAACCTATGTCAACCCCCATGGAGACAAGTTTGCAAATTTCCCGCCACAATCCATTTGCTTAGGTGAATGCTACTCTTTATTGCCAGTTGATTGGGAGTCTCATCTACCTGACCTATACTAGGCTGGATATCAGTTTTGCTGTCAGTTATCTTTCTAGGTTTATGCAAGAACCTAAGGTTGTTCGTTGGAAGGCAACAAAGAGGGTTTTGAGATACATCCATGGTACAGTGGCATATGGCTTGGAATATAAGAAGAATGCAGATTTTTCATTGTATGGGTACACGCATAGTTGGAAGGCTCGTTAAGTTTTCAGCGAGTTTTTTTTCCCTGTGAGTCTTTATCAATTTAACTCGCTAAGTCTTTCTGCCGAGTCTTTTGGTGAGTTTTTGCCAAAAACTCGTGAGTCTTTACAAAAGACTCTCCAGATACATAAAAAATGCAAAAAATGCAAAAAAAAATTGAAAAAGTTGTCGAGTTTTTTGCCGAGGTTTTTTCTGGGGCAAGTCTTCCAACGATGGGTACACGGATGCGAACTATGAAAGTTTAGTGGATGATAGGAAGTCTACTTCATTTTATTTTTGGGATCTGGTCCGATTTCTTGGGGGAGCAAGAGGCGAACCATTGTTGCTCGCTCTTCCACAGAGGTAGAATATCGCGCCGCAAGGGGCTGTCGGCGAGGCGATATGGTTACGTCGCATTTTTACAGGTATGGGTGTTCTTGATACAGGTCCTACCACTTTGCTCTGCGACAATTAGAGTGTGTTGAAGCTTGTTCGCAATCTAGTTTTTCATGAGCATACCAAGCATATTGAGGTTCAATGCCATTACATTCATGAGCATGTTCAGTAGTAGAATATACAGCTCCAGTTTTGTTCGATTCAAGAGCAGCGTGCAAACATGTTTACCAAATCATTTGCAGCCATAAAGTTCGAGGCTTTTCGAACTTTCATACTTTGGTCTCTTGGGCATATGATGTAATAAGGGGGGGTGTTAGAATAGTTTTTTTATTATTACATCATTTAATAAATAATACATAACTAATCTTGTAGTTATGTTTCAGTTGATCGGATATGCCTGATCAAGCTGGTTACACACCAACCTTTCTTTGTATATAATCTTGCTTCATCTTCAATGTTATTCGCTCGATTGCTCTCTTTGATTTATCAAGAATTAGGATTTAATTGTTGATGCAAGAGCCAAAGTAGCAGAGGTGTGACTGACGTAAAATAGAGATATAACAGAGGCATTTCATGATTCTGTGTAATTAAGTGCATGATCTTGGAATCTCAGTGGATGGAAGTGTAATTGAACTTTTATACGATTCCTAGGCCCACAAATTGAACTTTGTGGTGTGCATGCCAATGGATAATGGTAACATTAAACTGAGCTGGCTTAGGGCCACAATACATTTGAATTTGCAATTGAGAGGGTCAAGGCCATGAAGCCAGCTTTGACTTGGGTCAAGGCCATGATGGCGGCTTTGATTTGGGTCAAGTGTAACGTCCACAACCTTATTACAAGGAAATTACATGGAAATTTTAACTTCATAGTAAAAAGTATCCATTCCTAAAAATAAGAACAAAATTTCTTCAATAACATAAGATACATTTTCATAATCAAAACATGATTAAGCATTTTTGATTCCATTTCAATGATTCAATCTAAAAAGTACATTTCACTATTCTTTTCAACAATTAGCCACATACACATTTTCAAATATAAATGAACATTTAAGAAATAAAGATTAGGGTCAAAGATCCATATTTGGATACTTTAATTCTTTTCCGTCTCCCAAGACTCGGCAAGTCAACTGCAAGAGGGAGAGCATCACCCAAGTGCTTTACCTCCAAACATGGACTTAAGCAGTCCCCCACACACCTTTTGAACTAGAAGTGGCCCTGCTCTTCAACGAAGGGAATGGTTAAGAACCCCCTAATAACAGTCATTTGAGCTTTGGTGTTTGTGCCCTACTTAACCAATACCGTCTATCAACTTATGGAAAACTTCCAACAATGAGAGACAACTCTGATTGCGTTAAGCATCTAGTACATAGTGAACCGACACGTGCATGCAGTGACTCATGCACCCACTTTGGCCAAAGTTTTTGTATATAAAATACATTTGCTACTTACTTGGAGCGAAATCATATGTTCACCGACTCTACTCGACTTGGAGACTTATTTGACCTAGGGTTTGACCAATTGAAGATCCAAAAGGCCCTTCGGTCATAAGGTTCACATTAATCCACACCCTCTAAGGTGTTCACATTCAAGACAATTTCAAACTCATAAACAAAACAAGACACCCCTATTGCGATTCTAGCAACATTGGGTTTTAGCCATCTGCCTTTAAAACAAGTCCATATACTCTCATAAGGACAGCTATATACCTTTTCTAAGGTTAGCAACTCTTAATGATGACTCCTATGCCATCATTTTGACCTATTCAAGGCCATGCTGTTGCTTGACAGCTTGTGTAATGCATTCATAAAATACTTCACAAAACATAACATGCGAAGGATTACTTCCCTTCTATAATATAAAACAACTAAAGGTTGGTATCATTCTCATCATTGTGTAATAGTATTTACTGACATACAGTTTTAATGAGCTTGAGAGCATCTTACTTTACGTGCTCAAATCCCATATGGTTTTATATATACTTTTATTTAACATGTTTATACCTTCTATACAAACGGTTTTATATACATTAAGAGATTACTGAATCTCAGTCCTTTAAACACTTTTCATTACTTTCAGATTTTATTATTTAAGCGAAACAGAACCCCACTGTTCGAGTTTCTAATTTTATACTTTTCCAGAATAACAGCTTTTACCTCTTTTCAAATTATAACATGAAATACTCAAGCCATTCAAGAACATTCAGACTTTTCTCTTCATTTAAGAAATAGACTAGAAAATAAATCAGAAAATGAAACTTGCCTGTTAACACCTTCTGTGAATGCGTTCTACAGCCTTGGTAACACTTTCTAATCTCTGTTCTTTTAGCCTTTAATCCTCCAAGCTTCTTCTTTATTCCTTATGTGAAATTGCAGACTTCTAAAGATGTTAAATCAGACTATTCTATCAGATTTATAGACTGAAAAGCACAGTGACAACAACTCTATCTTTTCCCTTTTTTTGTAACCCCTTTACAAAATAATCGACCAGAATTTATAGACAAGAGTTCTCAACCACCTTATTCCCACTAGTGAGGTTGGTTGAGTTTAATTAATGAAAAACAGTTGAAACAGCTCACAAATATTCTCCTCCATGTCCAAGCAGCTGCAACAAGAAATTAAATTAAAAACTTCTTAAGCCTTCCTCAGCTCCCACATTGGATTTGTCACATATAGTTTGACCTCTTTGGTGTTTAATTTATAACCCAGTCTTGGCCACTTAAGTGGCTATCTAGCAGATAAGGTTTGCCCAATTGCCTCCAAAATAGGAGTCGATAAACCCATTATTAACCAACTATAAATCTGTTAGCAATAGATTCATTAAATTGACTTTGTCAAAGCTGAGAAAGCTGGAAGTTGGCGCCACTTTTGGAGTTGTTAAAAATCCTACTTTTTAGCAATTATTCCTGCCTTTAACAAGGCACATGGAGCTGATGTTTAGCAAGCACATGGTGCTTAATAACTGCAGCATATTATGGTAACATTTATATCAAATCAACTAACATATACGCCTCATTTCCAGTCCACTTTTATTTCCCTATTAACAAGCCATAATGAGTTTATTCAAACTTTAGGGTGGTTACTTTGCACAGCCAACTCATGGCTTCCTTTTATGCTATATGTTTGCATTTATTTCATGCTTCAAACAACATTGTACGGCCTATAAATTTGACATTCCAAACCTTATAATTGCCACCTTAACTTTCTATTATCTGCCCTTTGAATATCTTGCAATTAATACTTACTTGCATTATCAAAGCTTATCATAATATATTATATTTATATATATAGAATCTAGATATATACACATTCTTGTGTGTTCACGCATAACCACATACATATATACTTATACGAAATGATTTATTCATATGTATAGGTATATACGTGTACATATCCATGCTTACCTCATGTACATATATCCATATATATAAACATAAATATTTTCTTATATTTACAAGATCATACCAAACGTCCAAGATGCATATAAGCATACAAAACTATACATTATCATTATCATAATCATCAGACGATTTTATAAACTTAATTATTCATATATTTATTTATATATTCTCGCTTTGCGATAAAAGAATATACTAACACCCTTAAGCCTTCTACAAGGAACTTAGGTTTAAACAACCTCAAGACATGACCATGGTTCAACTTACTTGATTATGACACTTTCAAACCCGACGTAGGTGTTAGTTTTATGATCAGATATTAGCAAGCAGATTTTAATTCAAAAATCAGACAAATAGACACAGCATATACCCTAGGAAAACCCTCCAACTTGAGGGAGAAAAACCCAGCAACAATATGTCTCTTATATATTGAATATGAAACAATAATCTCCTTTACAATGAGGCCAATTATAAGGCCAAGCAACAGCACCACAACTTGATGCAAACACAGAATGATATATAACTCCTTGCTGATAATAAACTCAGCCTCCTTCAAAGCTTCGATCTACTCTTGAACAATTCGCACTTCTCTTTAGAGCTCGCACTATGAATGAATCAAATATATAAATGAACAATGAGCGACCTGTATATATACTAGAAGGCAAATTTGTTGGATCTTCTAAGTGGCTTTTCAAGATTAAGCATGTGGCTGATGGAAGCATTGAGAAGTACAAGGCTATATTTGTGGCTAGAGGATTCTCTCAGGAAGAGGGAATAGACTATGAGTGTAACGACCCCATCCTTGGGTAATTAAATTTTTTCCAACATTTCACTTCAAACATATAAAAATAACAAGTAACAAAGACATTACAATAAAATTGTTCCTTTCTTCATTGATAAATACATGCAAGTTACAATATATATTTCCATATGAATTCCATTTTCATTGCAAATATAAATCAAAGTATAAAAGTATAACAATTACATACATAGCTCATAAGCTTTTGCACAAATAGTAGTAAGACGGTCTAGGTTCCCTTCCTTTCAAATCTTGGTGTATCTGCCTCCTGCTATGGAGGAGAAACATCACTTAGGCGCTTTTCCGCCAACCACGGACTATTAATGCGGTCCCCCGCACATCTATCATTTGATAGCTAGCCCTCCCTTCGAACGAAGAGATTGGTAGAGTATCCGACTGCGACAACCCAACTGAGCATAGTGTTGTGTCCTATTCACAAGTAGAACCTTGCTATTTCACAATCTCATATTAGTACAAGGATCACGATGAACTGACAGTGAAGTCTCAACTATCTCACATCTAAGTGGATGTCGTACATTTCACTACTTTGGCCAAAGTATTCTCATTCAGTACTTCGAATGAAGATCATCTATCATATACACTACTCAGGGCCGATTTGACTTAAGGCTATCTTACACTACGCGTAGGCTTAGTCCTTCACTGGATTGTCAATCATCCCAGACTATCCTACATCATTTTAATCTAAGACAACAAATATAGGTTCAAGTCCTTTACTAGATTATCAATCATCCATTAGTCACTTACACCTGTATCGATATGTTTATACTTACGGATGCGTATATATACTATACATGTTATATATGCTTACTACCGACGTTCACATCCAAACATGATACCACCATGATGATCATAATCTCACAATCAAGAACAAGGATAAACTTCACACACACAAGCAGTCAAGACCTCTACTTGCAAGACATACAAGCTATGGATGACTTACCTTATACTCATACAAAATTGACTTGGCTTACTCAGTCTAAGGTGAGTGTGGGTATGCTCAATTGATTTACTTTACCGGTTACCCGACCAAGCCCCTCTCTCGAGTGATGTTTCCCCTCCGCCTGGAGGAATGGTTCATGTACCTGCAACCAGACATACAATCTTGACAGTTACTTGTTCACAACATTAACAGTATAGAAAACATCTTAAGTTAGAATATTCATTACTCCATAACTTGCATGCAACATTAAACAAGAATTACACCAATAGAAGTATCAATCAAATGAGACAATCATTTAAATAGAACACATTCATTTTGATAACAAAAACATGTTTTATTCATCTTAATGATTCAAACATTACAATCAATTGCCCTATGCAATAGTAGCTATACAATCGGGGTGTAACAATGAGGGAACCTTTGCTCTAGTTGCTCGTTATACCTCCATCAGGACTATCATTGCCATTGCAGCAACTAAAGGATGGAAGTTACACCAGATGGATGTGAAGACAACATTTCTAAATGGTGTAATTGAAAAAGAGGTATACATTGAGCAACCTGATGGCTTTGAAGTTCATGGGAAAGACTCTCATGTTTGCAGATTGAAAAAAACTTTGTATGGCCTCAAGCAGGCTCCTCGTGCTTGGTATGAGAGGATTGATCGATACTTGCTAAGCTTGGGCTTCTCCAAGAATGATGCTGACTCAAATCTGTACTTTTGATCTTGGTCCTCTATGTTGATGATCTATTTTAACTGGAGAAGAACACCTCATTATCAAATGCAAGAAGGAGTTAGCTTTTGAATTTGAAATGAAGGATCTTAAGTACATGCATTACTTCCTTGGTTTAGAAGTATGGTAGAGGCCTAATGAGATCATTCCGAGTCAAGGGAAGTATACAATAGACATCTTGAAGAGATTTGGTATGATGGATTGTAAATCCATGTCTACACCTATGGAAACCAATTTTCAGAAGTTAAAGGAGGCTGTAGCTAGTTCAGATCTGGTGGATCCTACTATGTACAGGCAGTTGATTGGATCATTGATGTATCTAGTCAATACTAGACCAGATATTTGCTATGTAGTGAGTGCACTTAGTCAGTTCATGTGTGAACCAAAGCAAATACATCTAGTTGCAGTGAAGAATATCTTGAGATACTTGTGTGGCACAATTGGGTATGGCTTGAGATATTCTTCTAGTGTGAACTTGAAGCTGCATGGTTATATTGATTTTGATTGGGCAGGGTGTGTTGCTGATCGGAAGAGAACCTCTGGATGTTGTTTCAATTTGGGGTTTGCGATGATCTCTTGGTGTAGTAGGAAGCAGTCTTCAGTGGCATTAAGCACCGTAGAGGCTGAGTACATTGTAGTGTGTGTGGTAGCTCGAGAAGCAGTGTGGCTTCAAAAGCTCCTTGTAGGATTGTTTGGACAATCATTGGAGTTGACTGTCATTCATTGTGATAATCAAAGTTGTGTGAAGGTTTCTGTCAATCTAGTGTTTCATGACAGAACCAAACATGTTGAGATCAAATACCACTATATCAAAGATTTGGTATTGAGGAAAGCAATCTAGTTGAGATACACTAGCACTGATGAGTAGACAATCGACATTCTCACCAAGCCCCTCTCCAAAGTAAAATTTGTGTACTTTTGAGACAAGCTTGGAATTGTGGAGAATGAAGCCCTAGCTGAGAGGGAGACTCAGCTTCAGTTATCTTCTGTGATTTGCTTTAATGCATCTTTCTCTGTGAGAGAAATTTGAGGTGTAAGCCCTTGTTTCCACCCTCTGGGAGTAGCCATGGTGGATGTCATGTTGAGTGACTCCATGACAACATCACGTGAGAGAGTCCTTGAAGATTTTCTTGTACTTGTGTTTATTCACCTTCTGGGTGTAGCCATGGTGAACGTCATGTTGAGATGATGACATCACGTTGAGTGATTCCGTGATGGGCACTTGTGCACATATACTTTACGATACATGGGAGTAGCCATGATGGTCACATTTGGGTGTAGCCATTGTGGATGTCATTTCATGACATTGGTTAGTTGGAAGTATTTCTCCCTAGCTGAGAGGGAGTGTTGATGTTAGAGCAACGTTGGGCTTCTCTTCCAGCCCCGATTTCCTTGTATTAAATTAAATGAGTAGCCTATCAGCTATTTAATTTAATAAGGCGTCGATTGGTGAAGAGGCGCTTCACTTTGTATATAATATAATATTTAATTATTGTGAATAATTAAATGAGGCCGAGTTATCTCATCTGCCACCTCTTGGAGTCACAACGATTTTATTGAAGGCCGACGTGATGTTCTTCAAGGGACGCGATCTCTCTCACTTGTATTCACAACGATTTTATTGAAGGTCAACGTGATGTTCTTCAAGGGACGCGATTATATACAAGTGAGAGAGATCGCATCCCTTGAAGAACATCACGTTGGCCTTAAATAAAATCGTTGTGACTCCAAGAGGTGGCGGATGAGATAAGCCGGCCTCATTTAATTATTCACAATAATTAAATATTATATTATATACAAAGTGAAGCGCCTCTTCACCAATTGACGCCTTATTAAATTATATAGCCGATAGGCTACTCATTTAATTTAATACAAGGAAATCGGGGGTGGAAGAGAAGCCCAACGCTGCTCTAACGTCAACAATAGGCACAACTTGACGAACTCAGATGGTATTATTATTTGAATCTTTAACCACTTCCTTCTCCTAGGTGATACTTCCCCTCATCCACTAGAGGCACGATATCCAAACCTGTCATCCACTTGGCAACCAAAAACACGTAGTTAGCCATTTCATTATATTGCATTCATCACATTATAAATACATCATTATATCAATTTCGTTGCATTAAACCATTACATTTTCATATTTCCATCTCATTTACTTGTCAATCAACATAGTCTCAAATTCACATCGCATTTCAAATTAAAGTGGAAAAGTAAATGGTAATTTAGGGTTGGGATGTAACATATTCCCCCCTTTAAGATTCATCGTCCCCGATGATGCATAGTATCATTACACAAATATCAAAATTAATTAATGTCTTCAAACACTAGTTCATAATCATAGAAAAGATGTGGAAATTTTCGTTTTAATCTCTAAATAGTTTTCCCACGTGGCACCGTCTTCAGAATATTGGTCCCATTGGACCTTTCATTGCAATACTTCTCTTATACATAGGTGGAGCCTACACGCTTCGAGCACCCTGAGCAGCTCGATCATAACCACCCCAGGATCTTGAACTTGAAGTGCATTCCAATCAATGATGTGATTATTTCTTGGAAAACATTTCTTAAGTTAGGAAACATGAAATACATTATGCATGCTAGCAAGAGTAGGTGGTAGAGCAATTCTGTATGTGACCAGGTTAACTTCCTCAAGAACTTCGAAAGGTCCTACATAATGTGGAGCTAACTTAGAATACTTCCTGAACTTGATTGCACTCTTTTCAGGTTTTACCCTTAACAAAACTTTTTCTCCTACCGAGAAATGTTTGGGTATCCGTTTAGCATCAACATAACTCTTTTGTCTATCATTGGGTTCAGCTAGCCTTTTCTTGATCAACTTGACTTGTTCCTCCATTTTCGAAAGCATTTTTCGAACCAAGGCTAATCCTACCTTCTAGCTTATCCCAACTTATAGGAGTTCAACACTTTCTGCCCTACAATTCTTCAAATGGAGCCATTTTAATGGCAGAATGATAGGAATTATCATATGCAAATTCCACAAGCAGAAGATAGTCCTCCCACTTGTATTGCTGATCCATGCAATACACTCTAAGCAAGTCCTCCAACACCTGGTTCACTCTCTCCGTTTGACCATCTGTCTCCGGATGATATGCTGAACTTATGTTCAACTGAGTTCCCAGTGAGGTAAACAAGGTTTGCCAAAACCTCGAAGTCATACGTGCATCTCTATCAGAAATAATATTTTCTGGCACACCATACAATCTAAAAACTTCTTGCACTAATTTCCTGGCAATGATAGGTGCTTCATTAGTAAGTTTTCCTAGAATGAAATGAGCTACCTTGGTAAGTTAGTCTACCACAACTAAAATTGCGTTACGCCTATTTCTAGACATGGGGAGTCCTTGCACAAAGTCCATATATATGATTTGCCATTTCCATTCAGGAATTCCATGAAGGTATAATAGCCCTGCTAGGTGATGTTCTGCCTTCACCTTTGGCATTCTAAGCATTCTGCTACAAACCTTGCAACATCCCTCTTCACCCCTTTCTAGAAATAAAGTGGCTTTACATCAGCCAACAACTTGGTCACTCCTAGATGTCCCGAATAGGGTGTGGAATGTACCTCTTTCCATACCATGTCCCTTAGTTCTTTTGCATTTGGAACATACATTCTTCCCTTAAATCTTAACAATCCATCTAACTCAAACACAAAACCTTCATACCTTGGATCCTTGAGATTATCCATTAGAGCTTGTTTGACTTGCTCATAATACTCATCCCCTTTGGATTTTTGAATCACTTGATTCTTAAAGTCAGTTTGCACAGAGATCATTGAGGAAATATGTCTCCTTCGACTTAGGGCATCTGCAACCCGATTTTCCTTTCCCTTAATATAACTTATCTCAAAGTCATAATTTGAGATTAACTCCAACCATCTCCTTTGATGAATATTTAACTGGGGTTGGGTAAATATATACTTGAGACCTTGATGGTCTGACTTTAATTCAAAGGGTTTTCCCATCAAATAATGTCGCCACATCTATAGTGCATGAACTATAGTTGCAAGCTCAAGATCATGGGGTGCATAATTTTGCTCATAAGTTTTGAGCTTCCTAGATTCATAAGTTGTGACTCGTCCATCTTGCATAAGCACTCTTGCTAATCCTTCGCCAGAAGCATCGGTGATGACTACAAATTGCCCTCTGGATTATGAACTTTCAATATTGGTGCCATAGGCAACTTCTCCTTTAATAAATCAAATGCTTTTTGACAACTTTCCATCCATTCAAACTTCTTGCCTTTTCTTTGCAGAGATGTGATGGGATGGGCAATTCTTGAGAAATTAGCTACAAATTTCTGATAATAACCAGCTAGTCCCATGAAACTACAGATTTCATGCACATTTTTCGGTGCCGGCCATTCCATGACAGGTTTGATCTTTGCAAGATCCACTGCAATTCCTTTTTCTGAGATAATATGGCCTAAATATTGCACTTCTTTCTGAAAGAATATGCACTTAGACAACTTACCATAAGCTTATGTTCCCTCAACTGCTGCAATACAATCTACAAATGTTGATAGTGCTCTTCCTCATTCTTAGAATATATCATAATATCATCAAGGAACACAAGAACAAACTTATCCAGACAATCTTTGAATACGTTGTTCATCAAGTTCATGAATGTTGCAGGTGCATTCGTCAGTCTGAAGGGTAGAACTGTGAACTTGTAATGTCCATACCTAGTTCTGAATGCTATCTTGTGGATATCCTCATCCTTGAGCCTCAATTGATGATACCCAGATTGCAAGTCAATCTTTGAAAAGACCGTTGCTCCACGCATTTGATCAAAGAGATCATCTATATGGGGTAATGTGTATTTATTTTTGATTGTTGCCTTGTTGAGCATGTGATAATCTATGCATAATCACAAGGTTCCATCTTTCTTCTTGACAAAGATCACCAATGCTCCCCAAGGTGATACACTGGGTCTTATCAAACCCTTCTCGAATGATTCTTGCAATTGAGCCTTCAACACCATCAATTTTGTTGTTGTCATCCGGTAAGGGGCTTTGGATATCGGCTCTGACCTTGGAATAATATCAATTGCAAAATCAAAAGCCCTTTTAGGTGGTAAACCAGGGAATTCATTCGGAAAAGCATCCCGAAAATTTCGGAGAAAGGGATACTTCTCTAAATCCGACTTTTCTTGTTCCATGGGTTCTCCACCTTGTTCTCGTATAAGTTTCTAAGACTCATAAAACAACAAGTCATCTTGGAAGATGAGCTCATTATTGCTTTGGCGTTCTTCTATTTCATCCATCCTAACAACATAAAGTTGACATCCTCTCTGCTTGGCTCTTTTCAGTTGCATAGTAGGTATCTGCCTTAACTTGACTTCTCTAGTTGTTCCTTGATGAAAAACTTTATTCCCTAAGTCATCCAGACATTCTACTGTCTTAGCAAAGCAATCCACTTTAGCTCTATGTCTCCATAACCAATTGATTGCTAATATGATGTCATAGGACCCTAAAGGAGCTACATAGAGGTTGACTTCTGTCGAAAAACTTGGCAAATTAACCTTGGCCTCAAACAAGCACTTCTCTACCATAGCTCTTGACCATGAATTTTTCATAAATCTTGCCTTTCTAGATATTTTATTTAACTTAGGGGAAGCAAAGCATTTTGTTGCACCAGTATCAATTAAAATGGAAATAGGTACACCAAACAAGTTACTTGGTGTCTCTATAGGCGTGATTTGGTATTTCGCCTGACGGTTGTCCAAAGCCACGTGAATCCTTTGTTGAAATGCAGCTTGCTAGGATGGCAATGGGTTTCCTCAAGACTGAGAGCCCTGACCCTTGTTTGGACAATTGCTAGCATAGTGGTCTCCACCACATGAATAACATCCTCCCAAAGGACCTCACTTTTCAGCAAGCTTACCAAAATTATCCTCATTATGTCTGTGGTTGTTGCCATTATTGTTTCTCTTGTCCTTCCTGGATTCGTTTCGATTCCCGCAGGAACCCCTATTACCTTTCTTGTTGTTGTCTTGTCTATCATTTATTTTCTTGAACGATTGTGAGGATTGGGACTAGTTAAACTTTTTCTTATTTTTCTCCCTGTGGGCAGCCATGGACTTAAACGTTTGCTCTTGCTTTTACAAATTTTTCATATACCTGGTCCATAGTAGTGGGACCATGAACACCAACTTCGCCATCAATTTGAGTGTTCAGCCCCATTATGAACTTCCTTATCCTAAACCTCTTGTCCTTTTGGTACTGTGGAACGTACTTCAAAAGGCGAGTGAATTTTTCCTAGTATTCATTGACAGTTGATTCTCCTTGCCTAAGATTCTGAAAATCCATTAGCGTTTGGTCGAAAAACAACTAAGGTAACCACCTTTGTCGGATGATAGTGACAAATTCATTCCACGTTAATCTTAGAGAACTTAGTCCTAACTCGGCCTTCTTATTCATCCACCACATGGATGCCTCACTAGCCAGTTGATACACTCCCCAAATCGCTTTTGTTACTTCAGAGTAATTGCGTATCTCAAAATATTTCTCCATTTCGGTAAGCCATGCCTCAACCGCATCTCCACTCAGCGTTCCATCAAATTTTGGGGGCGTCACCTTCTTCATATCTCTTGACAATTCCTTAGCCAGTTGGTCCCTCTTGGCTTCGTTAGACATTGACTTAGAATGTGTCTCACTCCATTCAGTTTCTTCATTATTAGTGTGGTTATGCTCATTCTCACCTTCCATCAGGGGTTCCCTCTTTGGTCTCCCTCTCACTTCCCCTTCCAAGATGTGAATTCTCTCTCTTGGTTCATGCAATAATGTGAGGATTTGATCCAATTTGCCCTGAGAAGTTCCAGATGGCTGCCCCACTTCTTGACTTTTATCCTTATTGTTTCTAGTGTGTACCATGTTGCCTTACTTAGACCTATAGGTTCCATTTTAAGCTTACGTTAGATTCTCATTTATTGCCTCAGTTAAAACACAAACAAATGATATTGTGCATATTCCCATGTTAAAACATTTAAGGAGAGAGATTTGACAGAAAATTTGTTCAATATTTCTTTATTTACGAAAGATGGTTTTACACATCGCCTTTATTTATAAAAAGGGGTCAAGCATGAATTTGCATAACATTCTTATTCATAATAGAGCATAATGCAAATAGTATATCATCCTTATTTGTATTAGGCATAATATGGATTTTTATCTCATCCTTATTTATATTAGGCATATATTTTTCCATTTATTTATTTATTGAGGTCTAGAGGAGTGTACCCCTCTGAACCACAACCACTCCTAGAACTGATCACTATTATCTCAAGAGGGGGACGCACTCACAGGTGCTCACTTGCCCCTTTAGGTTTAATTACAGGTGAGTTCACACTACACTCGCTAGAAACATGTCTGGACATAGAAAGTTGATCAAACGTTTTTGGAGCATAGTGAGCTGCAACCTTGACTGCTTTTTGTATCTCTTTCTCACAGATGATGTGCATCATGGCACCACTGAGGGTTTCCTTGTCCCTATGCCATGTTTCTCCTTCATGGTTGGTTCCTTCTATTGTTTTTGTTAGAGCCTGAAGCTCCTTCTTGGCTTGAAGGTATTTGGCGTTTCTTGCAATGGATTTCCGAGCAGTCATTTTTGTTCTCACCATTTTGGTACATATATACATAACTCCAACATTGAATGACTAATGTTTGGAAATATATATGTACCAAAATGGTAAGAACAAAAATGATTGCTCAGAAATCCATAGCAGGAAACGCCAAATACCTTCAAGCCAAGAAGGAGCTTTAGGCTCTAACAAAAACAATAGAAGAAACCAACCATGAAGGAGAAACATGGCTTAGGGACGAGGAAACCCTTAGTGGTGCCATGAAACACATCAACCGTGAGAAGGAGATAAAAGAAGCAGCCAAGGTTGTAGCTCGCTATGCTCCAAAAACGTTTGATCAACCTTCTACGTCCAAACATGTTTCTTGCGAGTGTAGTGTGAACTCACCTGTAATTAAACCTAAAGGGGCGGGTGAGCACCTGCGAGTGCGTCCCCCTCTTGAGATAATAGTGATCAATTCTAAGAGTGGTTCAGAGGGGTACACTCCTCTAGACCCCAATAAATAAATAAATGGCAAAATATATGCCTAATATCAATAAGGATGAGATACAAATCCATATTATGCCTAATACAAATAAGGATGATATACTATTTGCATTATGCTCTATTATGAATAAGAATGTTATGCAAATTCATGCTTGACCCCTTTTTATAAATAAAGGCGATGTGTAAAACCATCTTTTCGTAAATAAAGAAATGTTGAACAAATTTTGTGTCAAATCTCTCTCCTTAAATGTTTGAACTTGGGAATGTGCACAACATCATTTGTTTGTGTTTTAACTGAGGCAATAAATGAGAATCTAAGGTAAGCCTTTAAAAGGGAACCTACAGGTCTAAGTACAACAACAACATGGTACACACTAGAAACAATCAGGATAAAAGTCAAGAAGTGGGGCAGCCATCTCGAACTTCAGAGGGCTAATTGGATCAAATCCTCACATTATTGCATGAACTAAGAGAGAGAATTCACATCTTGGAAGGGGAAGTTAGAGGGAGACCAAAAAAGGAATCCCCAATGGAAGGTGAGAATGAGCATAACCACACTAATAATGAAGAAAGTGAATGGAGTGAGACATATTCTGAGTCAAGGTCTAACGAAGCCAAGAGGGACCAACTGGCTAAGGAATTGTCAAGAGATATGAAGAAGGTGACACCCCCAAAATTTGATGGAACGATAAGTGGAGATGCGGCTGAGGCATGGCTTACCGAAACGGAGAAATATTTTGAGATACACAATTACTCTGAAGTAACAAAAGCAGTTTGGGGAGCATATTAGTTGGCTGGTGAGGCATCCACGTGGTGGATGAATAAGAAGGCCGAGTTAGGACTAAGTTCTCTAAGACTAACATGGAATGAATTTGTCTCTATCTTTTGACAGAGGTGGTTACCTCAGCTGTATTTCGATCAAACACTTATGGATTTTCAGAATCTTAGGCAAGGAGAGTCAACTGTCAATGAATACAGGAAAAAATTCACTTGCCTTTTGAAGTATGTTCCATAGTATAAAAAGGACGAGAGGTTTAGGATAAGGAAATTTATAATGGGGCTAAATGCTCAAATTGTTGGTGAAGTTGATGGTCATGGTCCCACTACTATGGACCAGGCATATGGAAAAGCTGCAAAGCAAGAGCAAAGGTTGAAGTCCATGGCTGCCCATAGGGAGAAAAACAAAAAAAAAGTTTAACTGGTCGCAGTCCTCACAATTGTTCAAGAAAAGAAATGATAGACAAGACAACAACAAAAAAGGTGATAGGGGTTCCCATGGGAATCGAAACGAGTCCAGGAAGGACAAGAGAAACAATAATGGTGTAATGTCCCTTATCTGGCTTGCCCTAGAATTCACTTGTTGATTAGGTTTAGGATTTCTTCTTTCCAAATGAATGTTCTTTTTAATGAAGTAATCTTGGTTTGAAATCTACATTCATCATATTAACAACATTTCCACATATACATATCTGTTAGCATTAATATCTAGATATCCAAAATATAAGCATAATCATAAATGCAATTTAACAAGCAAGAGGAGTGCTATGGGTGGATCTGCCCTGAAGCCCTCATGCTAGGCACGAGAGGTTGTTCACCACAATCCTCCTTTCCCAACGGCTTAGTACCTGCATTCTCCACTCATGGCAACACCTCGAAAGACACTCGCCCTATTGGGAGAAAGGAACCATAAGGTCCATAGTGGCCTCAAGGCCTACCACCCCTCCATGGCCGCAGTGGAACCATGAAATATACCAGCCAATTTTTTCATTTTATTACACAGCTAAATTCACCCATTAGCATTAGTGCAAATATAAACTAGCTGAATGTAACCTCTCCTCTGATCAACCCAGATCCCAATGCGGGCAAGGTTGAGAGCATACACGAAAGGGGGTCATTAGTAAACTGAAGCTTGCTGAAGTAATGGTAAGAAAATACAATCACTCAACCACTTATTCAGTGGGAGGATTGAAAATGGAAATACAATAGTGAAAGAAGTATGCAACTCGACCACTTGTTCAACGGGAGCATGTTGACGGCTCAGTCGATCAACAAATGATGAAAATGCATTACATTAATCAAATAGGCGGCAAGCCGGCCTCTTCCACTTGTTTAGCGAGAATGCAGTAATTAAACTTAAGCTATAGACTAAAGGGATACCGGTCTCTTCCACAATCGTGGGAAATGGCATACAACCAAGAATGCTGGCAGCACTACTGCTCAGCTTACAATATAGTAGAATTTCATATCTTCAAGAACAAGTGTAAATGCTATGATAAAATAGGAAGACTTTCCTATACCTATCTTGATCTCTTAAACTCAAACCCAACTCACAAACCCCATTTTTGTCAATCTGATTATGATAGACTTGCACTGAAATTGCAGGATCAACAACATAGAAATCCACTCAATTAGTGATAACTCACTCAAATCTCACTCAAATCCCATGAAACCAAATGCAAACATTGCTCGTACTGAAGACGCCCAAGGAGAGACCAAGAAACCCACCCAAAGACATCATATTTAATTTGCATGGAAATCAATGCATTTCCAAAAATGTACGACCCTCAAGGAGAGGCAATTTTGCCTTATAAAAATAAACACTCAATATTAAAATCTGAAACTTTGCAAGTAGGGTCGCCCCTAGCAAGGAAACAAATAGGCAAAGCACCCAGAACCACACTATTTTTATTTCCAAACTTATGATTAAAAACATGAATCAGCTATGACAAAACAACAACTGCAAAAATTGACTTAAATGATAGAAAACCAACTACAATGCAAAATAGCTCAACTAAAATCAACCTCTCAACTAGTTGCTATCTTTCAAGCAAGAAGCTAAGCCAGCTAGGAGGTATGCATCCCTCGAAGCAAGTCTGACACCATTCCGACAGCATAACAATACTGTAAAACATAAGATGCTGAATGAAGACCCCAAACCTCCTTTTTATAACTTTTGCCAAGCACCTCTAGAACCTTCCAGAAGGTGCGCTCCACTCAAGAGTTGCCCTAATTCCATGTTGACCTTTGACTCTCAAGATGGCGTCCCTCTTTCCAAGGTAAATTCCACGCTTTTAACTTATTACAAACCTCCTCAAGTTGGCGTACCTTTTTTTTTTTCCCAAGTTGACATTGATAAAAAAGATACATATTTCACTTAACCTTTTTGATGAGGCGCCTACCCAAAAAATCCCCTTTTAGAAATAACTTAAGTTGTAAAGCTAGACCAAGGGGTTATAATTAAAATAAAACATTATTTTAATTAAAACAACTTATCTGTCCATAAACTGCATCTAGGCGCTGATTCTGATATTGCCAACTGAACCATCGGATGAGGGAAGCCAAAAGCACTGAGGCAAACAGGGCCACTGCCAAAAATAGAATTTACTAAAAATAGTAAATCTAGGAAGTCACTTGGATCATCATGCCAGATATACCAATGCGAAGCTCTCTAAAAACCCAGAAAGGAGCTGCCGACCAAATACCAAGATTCCAGAAGCAAGTTCCAAAAGAAGCTGAAACATCCTCCTAGAAGATAGGAAACCCTAATTTTTGCTTCCGAGTAGTCTACGGGTCACCAGGATAGACTAACGGCCAACTGTCAGATCACTGTTGAGAAGGGGACATTACAAACCATAAGTGGGATCCCCACCCCTCCATGGCCGCAGTAGAATCATAAGTGGGGTTTTTAGGCACCACTCACCCATTGTTCACCCTCCCTAATAGAGTACAAGCATCGAGAAGACAATCTTTTAAACAATCAAATACATTTGCATTTATTATTGATTCTGTTAAGTCAATATCAACATCATTATCATCATAATACTAAAGAAAGCATTACACCAATAATCAGATTAGCCATATCTATTTCTTATATTCAAAATATGCTAAATATTATTGCTAAGTGAATACATCACCTCATCTTCTGTGTATTCCCATGTCTTCTTATTCCTTAATCGCCTCCCTTCAACCTTACATTTGATTGATCAAAAACAATATATAAATAAATATAATCTATTCATTTTTATATTAATATCGTAATTACTTATAAGGCTCAATAATTGCTGCAAGCATCATTATTGCACAATCATAAATAATATATATATATATTTAATATAAATATGTATATATCATTATTTCTATATAACTATGTATATATATTCTATTTAAATATGTATACATTATTATTTCCAAACTTCAATTTATATCATTATTTCTAATAAATATTTATATTTCATTATGTAATAATATCTATACTCTATATGTATATATTTATATTATTAGTTCCCATGTAAATATATCTATATTTATAATAATATTTACTGCTGCTGACTGTTTTATTCCATTTCCCCTTATTCAACTCTTCTTCAAATCTGTTTTCAAGACATCTTTCAGTCCTTTCTGCCTTCCATAAATAATTCGGTGTTTTTCTTTTTGGTTTAGAATATATTCTTATATTCTCTCTTTATTTCCCTCATCCATTGATATCTTCATCTCTTGCTGAGTATACTTTCATTTATACCTCATGGCTGTGTGAAAAGGCATCTTTGGATGGTCATGACTTGTCCCACTCCATCACACCCTTTGGTAGCTTTGATTGCTGCCTTAATTTATTTTTAATTACTGCTTTCTTAAGCTGCCTTTTGTATGACCTGATGCCCTTTTAAAATGAATCGCTTCAGCCTTTTAAGGATTCGATTTATATTATTTTAAGATCAGAATTAATTATATATGATGTCTATATTGATACTTATGTCTTATTTCGATAATAACATTTATAATAATATTATCATTAATGTTTATAATGGTTTTCAGATTATATTTATTATTTTATTTTTGATGTTTGTATTTTAATATTTCGTCTTTTAATCATATAATAACAATGAATTGCCATTATATTATTTTATGACTATAATATTTAGTATTTGTATTTTTGGTAATTACAATATTATATTTATTATTTATAGTTATAATTTTATCTTTAATAATTATAATTATAATAATATTAAATAGTTAATGTTTTTAATATGTAATTTGTTTATCTTGTTTTCGATGATTTATATCTCAATGCTACAATTTCAGGGGACATGACAAATGGAAACAACCACAGACATAATGGGGATAATTCTGGTAAGCCTGCTGAAAAGTGAGGTCCTTTGGGAGGATGTTATTCATGTGGTGGAGACCACTATGCCATAAATTTTCCAAACAAGGGTCAGGGCTCTCAGTCTTGAGGAAACCCATTGCCGTCCCAGCAAGCTGCATTTCAACAAAGGATTCATGTGGCTTTGGACAACTGTCAGGCGGAATACCAAATCACGCCTATAGAGACACCAAGTAACTTTGTTCAGTGTACCTATTTCTGTTTTAATTGATACTGGTGCAACAAAATGCTTTGTTTCTCCTAAGTTGTCAAATAAAATATCTAGAAAAGGCAGGATTTATGAAAAATTCATGGTCAGCAGAATATGCCAATCAGTCAAGAGCAATGGTAGAGCAGTGCTTGTTTGAGGCCAAGGTTGATTTACCAAGTTTTTCGACAGAAGTCAACCTCTATGTAGCTCCTTTAGGGTCCTATGACGTCATATTAGGAATCAATTGGTTATGGAGGCATAGAGCTAAAGTGGA
This sequence comes from Sequoiadendron giganteum, assembly GCA_007115665.2. NCBI lineage: Eukaryota > Viridiplantae > Streptophyta > Pinopsida > Cupressales > Cupressaceae > Sequoiadendron > Sequoiadendron giganteum. Next base: position 483,578,862 of record CM021102.1, read on the forward strand.
TTGCTTTGCTAAGATAGTAGAATGATGGCGGCTGACTTGGGCAAATAAAATACTGATTGAGCAGGGCTATAATGATATTTCTGACTGATAAATTGAGTTTGGGGTCACTGAGTGCCAAATCGAACAAAATAATGGTCTAGGACTATGTTCATAAAACCTTCACACAAAATAAAATGGTGGAAAATGAGAGGGAAAACTGTTAATGGCATGCATTATTCACATCTACAATATGATAATTTAGATTTTTAAGGGCAGGTTGTACTTTGTGATACCAATTTAATTTAGATTTTTAATGGAGGTTTTTGACGAAAATTAATGGTGTTTGAATGCATCATGCTAGATGAGTATATGCTTTTCTAAATATAGCAATTGAATTTGTATATTGAGGCAAAAATTGTGCTGGATAAGAAGCTGTTTTCTTCAATTGGGACATAGTATTAGAATTCAAATTTTGAAGGCAATATTTTTTGTAAGTTTTGAATCATGAGACTATTCATGTTGTAGTGAGTAACCAGATGTATTTACAACTGATCTCAAGTCAACCAAATCTTTGCATCAAGTGGTGCAATTTTTAGTACTATCATTATCATGATTATAGAGAAATGCAAAGATATATTTGGGATGAATGCTGGGTACTTGTGATGCTGCTTTTATAGTAATACCAGGTTTCCCTTCAGCTAAAAAGGAGTATTTATTTATACTTTCCAAAGATATATCTGGAAACAATTATATTCTATAATAAAGCACAGTTGTTTCAGATCTGTCTTTTGAGAATTTATATTATATATCTGGAAACAATTATATTCTATAATAAAGCACAGTTGTTTCAGATCTGTCTTTTGAGAATTTATATTATATATCTGGAAACAAAGATATATGTTATATTTTTTTTTGTTTGTCACTGCTACGAATCATGTCTACTTCTTTCAGAATTTTGACAATGAAAAGCACAGAAGAAGCTTCTGCAAATCATTACTGTTAGAATCTTGAACAGCTAGACAGTTTACACACACTTCTATTTAATTAGTTAATGGATTTAAACTTTTTTTGAATGTTTAAATGTGATAAATGTTGTATTTGACTGACTATATTTTCTGTCTAACAATAAGTGGTTTATTTGATTCTGCAAAGCTATGGTTTTGTTGAAAGAAATGGAATGAAATAACTTTAATCTTCAAAGGAAGCTGTCTGAAAATGTTGAATGCAGATTCAAGAAATCAAAATGGCAAATTTTTCAGATGTCGATTTGTCTAGACTGGGTGTTACAAAGTTTGGAAGTTTCACTGTGGAAGTTATTGATCCTGTTGCCGATTACACGGAACTACTAGAGGTAATGATTGATGGATGGTCCTTGTTCTTTTGTTTTGATCTGAGATTTATGGAATCTACTTAGATGCAGATAATCCACTCAGTTTGTTTATGTAGAGTGTCTTTGACTTTGAGCTCATAAGGAACCTCATAACTCGGCCAGATTTCAGGTAATTTATATATCACTCTGTCATACTGTTTGAATAATTTTGTGAAAAGCACTAAGATAAATGCATGTAGATATAGTGAATGCTTTCTCAGGTTGCAAGAAAACTTGTATAACACACATTCATATATGTGCCTACTCAAATATGTATCTATATATATATATATACACACACAAACATGTATATGAAAGGAAATAAAAATAAAGATGTCCATCTGCATATCTTCAGAGAGACTGCACGACCCTTTTATGCAGTACCTTATTGAGCATTTTTTTGGTGAGTTTGAGATTGAAACTAAATTGTTATCTAGATTGAGGTTTACTTGAATATTATCTAATGAAATGTAATTAGTCAAGAAAATTATTTACTTCTCACTAAAATCTTATTGATATGTGAATGCTTAATGTGATTAGCCAAATCCAATTCAAAAGACTTATTGCTATATTTATCATTTGACTTGGTCTTTGCTATTAAGGGTACAAAACATGGCTTGAAATAGCTTAGGAAATGGGGGTCAACACTTTCATCTTCCTTTGTAATGTCCCTTCCTTAGACAGCTCAGCCTATAGCGGAGGTTGGCCTACTATTAGGGTTCTCGTAAGTCAGCAAAATGGTTATGGGACCCAACCGAGGGCTGTGGAGTTTAGCTGAGAACCTTATGAGCCTTTCAGTTTGGAGTTTAGTTGATGAATCTAGGGTTAAAGTGAAAATTTTAAGGTTTGCTTTAATGGAATAGTAAAAGGTGAATAGTAACTGAAAATTATAAGGTGAATAGTGAAAAGTGCCCCCATCCTAGCAACTCTAGTTGTTTTTAAAAAGTGGCCTTTTTATTTGGATGAGGAAAGACCCTCAAGAAAATTATTTTATTGACTTTTATTAAAAAAGTCCTTGAGAGGTTATAAAGTAATGTGTTGGGCTTCTTTTTGAGCATTCTACTTTCATTTTTACAAAACACTTTGCAAGTTTGAGCTCTGGAAAAGGGTTTCAGCATTGCTTCAGCCTTCTGGGAATGAAAACTCTCAAAGGCTATCGTGGATTGGACGAGAACCCAGTTCACCTTTGGGGAGGGCCTACCTTGGGTCTTCATTTGGGCTTATTTGGATGAGTTTCAGATATATATTTTGCAGATTTTGATAGTTTATGGCAGCTAAGGCACATGGGTATTTGATTTTATTGCATATTCTTCCACGGCAACAATTTATCTTCGATTTGGTACCTTATTCATGGAGTTTTGATCAAGGCTGCTTGTTGGGTATTTTGGGAGGCACCTAGGGTTTGGTAAAAGGTTGATGTTCCTGATTTTTATCATTATTTCCAACATATTGGTGATCCTCTACAACACTTATTTCATCATCATACTCAGCTATACTGTTTGAAGTTGTAACAACGAAGTGATTCATGATTTGACTTCAATAATCAAGCTACAATTAGAGCTATACGTCCGGGTATGTGTTTATCATTTTGGGTAGTCAAATATTGCATTATATAAGGGTTTTAGACTATTGTTACAGACTGATATAATGTATATCAAACCCTTGAAACTTGTAATCAGATCTGATATAGTTGAATAAAAGGGATTCTATTGAGTTGCAATTGTTGTCTTTCACTTATGCAATAGTTCTCTTTCATTTCTATGCTTTCCTTTATGATTTTGCAATGAAAAACAAGCAATGAAACTCAAACAAACAATCAGCAAAACCAAATCAGACCATGCAAGACAACTGTTTGACATTATGGCAAGAGGGCAAAACTGAAAAATTTAGGGTAGAATTGGTAAGAGATCTTTCATCCTTATAGCACATAACGCACCAGTGAGGGCCAACCACTCCAATACGTTTTAGTCTGTCACCAGTGAGAATGCGTTCGTGGAGGGCGGTCCACGCGAGAGACCCAACTTTTGGAATCCTTCACTTCCCCAACACAGATGTCTAGCCCATTTTGCCACGTTGGTTTCTTTTTTAATGACTTCATAACCAATCTTGGCCATATACTCACTAGATTTGGTCCTGCACCAAATGACCAAATCCTCATCATCCACTAAAAGAATCCGTCGATTTGCAAGCTCAACCAAGATAGCATCTCTGCATTGTTCATCCAACATTTCAAATTTTTTTCCATTCAAGATTCTGCTTCCCATTGACAACCTTCACAGTCATATAGTTCACAAGTTTATCCCCATATACATCACCCGTTATGGTTATGGCCTCCTCCACCTCGAGTAATAACCCCATTGGTCGTAACCGTTCCAGGAGTCGTGCCAAAATGATACCCGACTCCCATTGTTTATCTTCCATGAAAGGTGATCTGTGATTGCAGGTTGACATTTTAGAATAAAATTCCAAATGTAGATCCCAAAGGGGGATAATGGATTGACAATTGTTAAGATGCAAGTTGGATTTGGGCAATCCAAATATTTGGCCCTTAGTAATTTGCATCATTGTGCATTTGGGTTATCATAAACTCTCCATGTCAATTTGGCACCTAGTGCCATATCCTGTAGCTGTATGTCTTAAACATTTGTACCCCCATTATCCTTGCTTTTCTTGACCATATCCCTTGCTAATAACTGTATTTGTTTCTTTTCATGTGCTCCTTCCCAAACGAATTTCCTTTGCATTTCAAAGATTGTATTTGCAGATTTGCTTGGTAACTCGATGCAAGATAGCATGAAAATTGGAATAGCAACAAGAACGACTTTAAACATGGTCAACCTACCAGACAATGTAAGCCACCTTCCTTTCCAACATTCCATCTTCGTTTTGCATTTGTCAATTGTATCCTCCCATAGTGATGATTTAGAGGTTCCCTCGAACAGTGGGATCCCAAGATACTTAGCTGGAAGTGATTCAATCTGATATCCAAACAAATTTGCAATTCTTCTTTGCATCCCTTTGCTTGTATTGAAAAAAAAAATGCTAGACTTTTCCACATTTATTACTTGACCTGTATTACACAAGTAATTGGTAAAATAATTGATATATTAACAAATGAGTGAAGAGCTCATTAAATAATTTACAAAATGTATAGGAACATAAAGTTTCTAAAAAGAAACGTCAGATAAGATCGGAGATGATCTTATCAATATAAAATACAATAAATTACATTATTGAGCATTCATAAATAAATAACTAATATTATTTTAATACCCTCCCTTAATGCTCAATCTATCAACTACACCAAGATGCCCTCTGAAGTTTACAAACTTATCTGTACTGAGCGACTTGGTGAGAATGTCTGTTGTCTGCTCTTCTGTTGGAACGCACAACAACTGAACAAATCCATCTTCAACAAGATTCCGAATGAAATGACAGTGAGTTTCTACATGCTTGGTTCTTTCATGGAAGACCGGATTTTTGGCAAGTTTGAGAACCCCCTTATTATCACAGAGCAAGGGAGTCGGACCTGCTTGAGGTATATGCATATCCGCAAGCATCCGGCGAAGCCAAACTGCCTCACAAGCTGCCTTAACAACTCCACGATACTGTGGTTCTGTCGAGGAGGGAGCCACTACCTACTGCTTCTTACTAGTCCATGTGACTGCACCAGATCCCAAATTGAACACATACCCAGATGTTGATTTCCTGTCATTCATCAGTTGAACCTGCCCAATTTGAGTCTGTGAACCCACTAAGTCTAGAATCTTGACTCCGAGTGTACAAGAGTCCATAATCAAAAGTGCCCTTCACATAATGCAGCACACGTTTCGCGGCTACCCAATGATCAGCCTTGGGGGCTGTCATGAAGCGTGAAATGTAGCTCACTGCAAAACTGAGGTCAGGTCTAGTGGCAGTGAGATAGATGAGGCTACCCACTAGTTGCCTGAACAATGATTCATCAACTACCCGTGAGTCTGACTTAGTTGACATCTTAAGCCCTTTTTCCATGGGTGTGGAGGCAGGTTTGCAATCCTGCATTTGAAACTTATCCAAATGACTTCGAGCATACTTGGACTGGGAGATGAAGATATTGTTCTCTGTCTGCCAAACCTCAACACCTAAACAGTAATGCAAAAGTCCCAAATCTGTCATGTCAAATGTGCTGCACAAATGTTGTTTGATCTCAGTGGTCAAATGTGTCGAGCTGTCAGTAATGATCAGGTCATCCACATAGACAACAAGAAGAAGTATTTCACTATCAGTCAATTTGACATACAAATTAGAGTCAGATGGACTCCTCTGAAAGCCATGTTCTATGAGGTACTTGTCAATCTTGATGTACCAAGCCCGAGAAGCCTGTTTCAGACCATAGAGTGCTTTGACCAATTTGCACACCTTCTGTGCTTGACCAACAACCTTGAATCCCGGAGGCTGCGTCATGTAGACTTCTTCCTTCAACTCACCGTTGAGGAAAGCACTCTTAACATCCATCTGATGAACTTTCCAACCAAACTGGGCTGCTAAGGCAAGAACGAGCCATATGGTACTCATTTTGGCTGTAGGAGCAAAGGTCTGCTCGTAGTCAATGCCTTCTTTCTGTGAGAACCCCTTTGCAACTAGACGAGCTTTGTACTTGTCAAGGGTTCTGTTAGCTTTATATTTCACCTTATACACCCATTTGCAGCTAATGGGTTTCTTCCCTGGAGGAAGATTAGAAAGGACTCAAGTGTGATTCTTCTGAAGACTCTGGTATTCAGACTCCATAACCTTTTCCCACTTAGGAATTCCTTTAGCCTCTGAATATGTCTGAGGCTCATAGACACTGTGAATGTTGGCCATGAGAGCAGAATTAACTGTATGCTGTTGTTTGCTCTTGTTTTTGGATGATCTCCCCTCAATGAGCTCATCATCATGAAGATCTCCAATAGTCTTAGCCCACCATTTAGGCCTCTAAGAAGAAGTGCCAACATCTGATGCAACAGGAGGAGCTGGAACTGGTTGTGGATCTAGAACTAGTTCAGCAGGTAGAAAATTAAGATCATCCAAAGGAAAAGCAGGGTGGGCATCATCAAAGATAGAATCTGCATCATCCCTCCCATTAGGTAGACCTAACGGAAGACGTATACCCAAATCAGAAGCCTTCAAGGGTTGATCCTTTGAATGCTGAACAGGCGAGGAAAGGTGAAACGGTCCTCGGTCTTCATCAAAGACAACATCCCAACTAAAGACAAGACGATCAATGTCCACATCAATTAGCCGGTAAGCCTTATGGTTGTCATTGTACCTTGTGAACATAAGCTTTTGACTCTTGGAATCCAACTTAGAGCGTTTGGCATCTAGAATCCATACATATGCCAAAGAGCCAAAATTTTTCAAATGACTGATCTTGGGTTTTCTACCAGTCCAAGCTTCCTCAAGAGTCTTCCCCTTAACTGCATGAGTAGGTGACCGATTAAGGAGATAGACTACAGTGAAAACTGCTTCTGCCCAAAATTTGTTAGGAACACTCCTGTGTTGCAACATGGAGTGGGCCATCTCAACAATTCTACGATTGTGCCACTCTACAACACCGTTTTGTTGAGGAGTGTAGGGTGTGGTTAACTGGTGTTTAATCCCATGTGTATCACATAAGTTGGAGAATGCAGTAGAACAAAATTCCCCCCCATTATCTGACCTAAGAGTGATTATGCAAGAACCAAACTCTTTTTCTACTAAGGCCTTAAACTTCTGAAATACATTAAACACATTTGATTTTTGTTTAAGAAAGTACACCCACATCTTCCTATTGAAATCATCAACAAATAACGAGAAATATCTACAACTAGTAACAAAAGGAGTATTCATAGGCCCACAAATATCAACATGAATTAATTGCAGTACCTTAGAAGCTCGCCATGAGTCACCATCTAGAAACGGTGTCTGATTCTGTTTCCCAGCCTGACAAGCGCCACACACACCGTGATGCTGAGTCTAAATGTCAGGTAGACCAGCTACAAGGCCCTCCTGAGCAAGCTGAGAGAGATAGTGCACATTCAAGTGCCCATATTGCTGATGCCATAAACTGGTGACAACAGAGTTTTTGGCTGCCATGGCTAACTCCGAAGAATCACCTGTGTCCACAAGCCTGTAGAGACCATGATCCTCAATACCGACAGCTATTGCAGTGCGAGTCTCCCGATCAACAATAGAACAGTTGTGCACATTGAAAACCACATCTAGCTGAGGAGAATACTGCATGATCTGACTGATTGAGAGAAGGTTGAGTTCCATGCCAGGAAAGTAGTACACATTGAGGAATATGAGATTCCTCTCGCTAGACTGGATCTAAACAGTGCCCTTACCGACAACTGTGTATTCTTCGTCTCCTCCAAAAACAACAAAGTCAGTGAATGGAGAAAAATCTGTAAACCAGTCACGCCGATGAGTGAAATGTCGCGAAGCACCTAAATCTATGTACCAGGCAAAGGACTTAACATGATCTGCAGGTCTTTTAGCCATAAAGGCGTAAAAGGCAGATTCCTTCTGCTCAGTGTGCTCGGCAACATGGGCGTTCTGCTGAGACCCTCCCTGCTTCTTTTGTTCAGAAGCCAAACGTGCACGACAATCCTTCTTCATGTGACCAAATTTGTGACAATAATTGCACTGAATGTTTTTTTTCTTAGAGTTGTCCCGAGGCTGTCCCGAGCCTTTCTGCTGCGAAGGCTGACCTCTCCCTTTGTTCTTAAATTGAGTGTTAGCTGCAAAGGCCTGCTCTGTAGAGGATGATGAATGAATGCTACCAACTTCTTGTTTCCAACGGTCCTACTGCAAGAGGATAGTGCAAAGTTCTAGAAACTTCAGGTCAACATTAGTAGACGTAATGTTGAGAGTCTCTATGAAATGTTCATAAGACTTAGATAGGCTTTTCAGAGTGATCACGACCATGTCTTCTTCCTCCATTTTCTGACCAATAGCCTCCAGTTGATCTTGGATCTCCTAGATTTTGTTCAAGTGCGCTTGCAGTGTTGTCTTTTCATCCATGATAATAGAATACAACATGTTTTTCAAGAAAAATGCATGACTTTTGTCAGAAGTTTCATGCAAACCCTTCAAGTGATCCCAAATCTCCTTTGCTGATTTTCCAAGCGGAATCTGAGGTAGCTGATCATCAGTTATTGAAAGTTTGATAAGCATGACCGCTTCACGATTCTGCTCATCGAACTTCTCCTAGGCTTTGTCTGCAGTGGTGGGTTGAGTAACATTGCCCAGAATCATCTGATCAAGGCAGCGGTATTCAAAGATGGTCATCATCCGTTGCTTCCAAGTGTTATAATTTCTGCTGTTGAATCTTTGATTGCCTTCCAATATAATGTTGGTCAAACTCGCCATCTTCATGCTTTTCGAGGCACGAAAAAAAGGTACTGAGAAGAGGAAGAATGCACGAAACTTGACACACAAGTTCCAATGCAAAAATAGAGGTAGATTTTGGTACAAAATTGCAGAAAGTACAATGTACAGATGGCACAAAATTCAAGGCACGAAAAAAATGCACCCAAAAAAATTCGAGACCACCCCAGTTGAGCTTTCGAAAAACCCACCAAGAATATGTAATCAATTTTTTTTCGAGGTGATCTAACTGGTCAAAACCCTAGTCGAAGTTGTTGGAAACCCTAGCCGCCATGAGAGCTCCAAAAAATTGCAGAAATGAACTCGAAATTTCACAAAATCGTGGCACAAATTATGCCAAACCCTAGACGACCACACGGAGGAGAAAAAAGCGCCAAAAACGCACCAAAAACGCGTTGCAGATCAACCAGGAATGACGCCGCGAAGGTTACAGAAGACCTGAAAATAATGAAGATGAGGTTGCCGTAGGCCAGAGTAGAGACGTCTCACACTAGGGTCGCACGCGAGCAAGAAAACTCTAGACGTGAACTGCAGACAAGAGTGGACAAAAGGGTCGCGCGAAAGACAAAGAGATTCGTCGAGTTTGCACAAAAGAGAGTCGCGATTTTGCATGAAAATGCAGACAAAGAAATCACGAACCCTGTAGTTTATTTCAAAATTGCATACCCTCAAATTTCGAATTACAAAAATCATGAAGTTTGATCACAAAAAAAAATCTTAAAATTTTTTCACTAAAAATCTGCTCGAAAATTTTATTTTATCTTTTTAGAAAAAGAAAAAAATTCAAAAGAAGTTTTGACCTCGCTCTGATACCATATTAAACAACTAATTGGTAAAATAATTGATGTATTAACAAATGAGCAAAGAGCTCATTAAATAATTTACAAAATGTACAGGAACAAAAAGTTTCTAAAAAGAAACTTCAGATAAGATCAGAGACGATCTTATCAATATAAAATACAATAAATTACATTACTGAGCATTAATAAATAAATAACTAATATTATTTTAATAACCTGCTTCATGATTGAAATTGTCAAGCGTGTTTTTGATGCTTTCCATTTCCTGTAAGGTTGGACTACCATATAATATGGTATCATCAGCAAAGAGCTGATGTGTAATGATAGGAAAAGAATGGGTGATTTTGGTGCCTTTCTATAAACCTTGCTGTTCGAATAAACAAATATTTCATATAGGTAGTGTCTATACAATTGTTTGGTACATGGAGGGCCCAAAGAATAACGCCCCTTTACATAAGACTCTCTTTTGAAATGGCAAGGCTTATTGTTATTGGTTACACAACTACCATTAATTGAATCTCATTGAATCTCAAGCTGTTACATCGCTACCTAATGCAAACAAAAGGTAACAAGTCTCCTACAATTAAACATTATCAAACCAATGGTTTGCATTATCCTCCCTTCTAGAAAAGTCGAAGTCCCTTTTGATAACAATAACAACAAAAAGAAACAACACAACAAAAAGTTGTAGGTGGGGGAGAAGACATCCTTGGAACTTGAGAGGTGGTGAATTGAGTGGCCTTGCATAGTGGAGGCAACAAAATTATAGCTCAAATTAGAGATATGTGATACAATTGCTAGTGCAATATCTTCACTTGGAAATTGATTCATAACTGAAGCAAGACTAGATGCCATAGTGAATTTGTGGATTTCAAGGCGTTTTAGATGTGCAAACCAGCTTGAATGCTCTCATACACACATTCACAAGTGGCACCATCCTTCACAATTCTTCCTCAGATGGAATACAATTTTTTTGCTTCATAAGCCATAACAATTCACCATTTGGCCATTTCTCAATATGTAATACAACTACAAGCACAAAATCTTTGTTAGGAAGTTGATTCATAATCGAAACAAGACTAGATTCCATAGTGAGTTTGTGAGTTCCAAGGCATTTCAAGTGATGCAAATTGACTTGCATGCTCTCATACATACAAACATTCTTAGGTGTCACCATCTTTTGCGATTCCTCCTCAAGTGGTATATGAAAAATTTGATTCATAATTATATGCATAATGCTTTAGCCATTTTTTTAGAAAAGACTTTTTTTTTTGGTATAGAGGAATTGGCACTAGCTGGACCCCATTTGTGAGGCCGTAATAACCTAGCCCTTACAACCTTTGGCCGCGTGAGTTTCCCTTACTTATGTAGTGATTTAAGTGGAGGATTCAAACTTGCAACCACTATCAGTGTCTTTGAATGGCTTGAGCATCTAGTCTATGCCTTGTGGGATTTAGAAAAGATTGAATAGTTTGGAAATTTTGCAACCAATTCATCTACTTATACACAAAAAGGAAGACTCCCAAGCTTCTTTGTTGGAGAAATCACTCAGGTTTCTCGCTTGGTTTGAAACGATTGGATGTTTGATGAATTTTGTTTAGTCTTTTAAAAAGACAAATTTTTGTATTTTAGTTTGGTATCAAATTGAGAATTGCATATTTTTTCTGAGTTTGTCCGAGTTTGAAGAATTGCTGAGTTTTTAATATTGAATAAATTGATGTGTCATTCTCAACCAAGTGCCGAAGGTATTAGCAGAATAATTGTGGGGGTTCAACGCTATTTAGATGTATTACAGTTGATGTGATAGAGAATAAAATGAAACTTATGTTGTTTTTGAATATATTCTTAGAAAGGAATTTGTGCATAATTTCTTTGATTACTGCAATATTTAATTATCTGTACTGAATAGTCAAGCCCATTTCTATGGTGGCATAGAGAAACATCCTACAACTGTTTCTTTAACTACTGCCATTGTAAATGATCAAGAAGCAATGAATGTTTAAAGGAGAGAAAGTTCGTTAGTCTCCAGGTTGAAGAAGCAACATTCCACAGACCATAGCAAGCCGCAACCAAAGAAATCAACGAAATTGTATTTGTTATAGCGCCTTTGCTAAGTGTTCGATATTCACTGAGGCTTGCAATTCATGTCTATTGCTTCTTGTGAAGATTCGTAGGAAGAAATTTTGAACTGTTTCAGTTTGGAATAGCTGCTTTAGTTGAGATAGCCGATTTTCCAAGGGTCGCAGTTTTGAAACAATGTTAAATAATATTTATATTGAAAGGTTCTTTTCACGCACCTAAATACCTTATTCGTTGCTAGAAAGGAGTTATGATTTTTGAATATATTAATCCTCACCATATAAGGGAATTTGGAATCGTGGAGACTCAACCTTGGCCGTCACTACTACTTGGGTTCCGCGTGGTAAGAAGCGTTACATATAGAATAGGAGCCGTGAGTTATAAGGACTAGGAGTATGGATATGCCAAACACACTAACATTAAATTGATATGTGCAATTCCAAGGTTGTGGTTTATAGCTGATGCTATTGGCGGGATTTCCTTGGCCACACGATGCATATGGGGAGGCTGGATTATGCAAGTAAAGTGAAGTGGCAGTCAAAAAGGACCATCGTCTCAGTCTTAACATATTGAAGCCTTTGTGACCATCTAAATTTGTTGCCGTGTCTTTTATGGTGCGTAATTTTTAAGGAAGTCGATATTAATAAGGGAAGTATTATATTAATAATTCTTGAAGCATTGTTTCCCATGTAAAGAGTCAGGTGGCTGTGTATCAGATATTTATCGGGAGCAACTTATTTTAGAAGGAGATTATGCCAAATTGGGAATCAAATTTATTAAAGGGAATTCTTTTATTCTATGAGCACTAGAAAATTCAAAGTCTTCAGGAGGATTCATGGTATTATTCTAACAGGGAATGGTAATGAGTTGATAGGAAATTATGATGGCACTGGTGCTAAAAAGAGGTCAGAGAACATTTAAATTCATTTCATTTGTAATTCTGTAATTATACATATTTTCCTGTGTAAACACTTCTAGTGCAAATCTGTCTACATTATGGTATTATCCATTTTGGCATTATGTTCAAATCTTTACATTGTGGTATTGAACTTGACTATATTTAAGTTGAAAGGATTTAAATGCCTTGGTTATGTTTATGAATTGAATATGATGTGAATGGAAAATTTGGTGAGATAATATTCTGTGCCAGAATTGCTTGAAATAAATATCCATCTATTGCAAGCCTTGAATAGTTGAAAGGAAACAGTTTGACGAAATGCCTGGACCACTAAGTTGGTGAAATTGCAAATTTTTTTTATGTAAAATAGGGTGGGTCTTTACAGTGATATCATAGTTTAGAAAAACTCCTGCCATCCTGTTGGGTAATTCAACGATTGGTGTTTGAGTTGTAAATCATGGCTTCATCAAGTGACAAAGAATTGGGTAAGAAACTTTATCTTGTAGGTAAGAAACTTGAACACCTATCTCAGTCAAAAAGGGTTCTTATTAGCACTTTGGAAGAAGTAGAAAGGTGTTTATACATGGTAGATCCGTCACCTTCTTAGTCATTGCAACTAGCTTTGACTCTAGCAATGCATTGTCTGGGCAAGCCAATGTTTATGAGACATCATGATAAAGAAGTGAGACTTGTAGTCACCAATTGTCTTAGCGAGTTTATGAGGATTACAGCTCTTGAGGTTCTCTATGAAGATGACACAATGAGGGAGATTATACAATTGATTGTTGAGAGCTTCCATGGATTATCTATTGACCGAGGCCCTTCCTTTGGTAGAAGGGTTAAGATGTTAGAAGTGATGGCAAAGGTCTGATCTTGTTATCTATTGATTGATTTAGAATGTAATGATCTTATTCTTTAGATGTTCCATTATTTCATAGCATCTATCAGTAAGGATCATGGAGAAGCTTTTTTCTCTTATATGCAAACCCTTATGGCCTTAATCGTTGATGAAACTAATTTTCAGCCCCTTGTGTCTTTGTTGATGGCTATTTTGAAGCAAGAAAAAGATGTCTCTGTAGCTGCTTGTGAGTTGGTCAACAAAGTGTTTGAACAATGTGAGGCAAAGTTGAAACCTTACATTATTTGTGAGGAACAAGTGGATGAAAAATAAATTAAAATAGTGGACGAATTACCTTCTGAACATAGCCCAAAATATGAATTATGCCGTAAGGATGTAGCTGCTATTGAGAGCCATGAATTTGAAGACAAATCAGAAATATTGTTACATGAAGTTGAGATTGATCCTGTGCCCAATGAGTCGTGATTTTAATGAAAAGATGAAAGTTACCGAAGTTATGATTGTTGCAGCCCTATCATGTTTTGATCATACTCATAATGTCATTGAAGAACTCATTTGGGAAGCTCAAATTGAGGAGAGGAAAAAGGGATTTGCAAGTGGAGTCTCTCATACTCACTTGTATTCTATCAAAAAGGCTTTGGAAATAATGTAAACAAATTATTTGTAATTGCTTATGGACAGGGATCTAGTTGTGAAGTATGTTGAAGACAAAGAAAAAAAAGCTGATGATCTCTACTAACAATTAAGTATGACTCACTTTTCATTATACAAAGAAGAAAATTCTAATTCTAGTGCAGCCACACCCATGGAGCATGGAAGTGAAACAAGGACAATGGAGACTAAGAAAATTGTTGAAAGGATTGAGGAATGTTATAGATGTGAAACATTGTATAATGATTCTAGTATTCCTCATATTGGAGCGATTTAGGATGTTAGAGATCAAGACCCTATATCAAGAATTTGAATTCTTGAAATTTGAGAATCAATTTTCTCACACAGGTGCAAATTGCAGCCATGATATAGTAGACAAAACAAGTATCGAAGGCAGTTTTCAGCATGCTACACTTCATGAATTAGCAGATGTTGATGAGTATTTAGAATTGGAGGAAGGTGTATATGAAACTTATCAAGACACCATTGAAAGGAACGAAGATAGTGTGGATTCTATGAGTGTTAATAGCAGCCATGACGTTGTGTGTGTGAGTATGGTTGATGATGAATACAAGATATGGGATCCAAGTAAAAATCAAGACTGGGTTAATGATCTTCCAGGAGTTATTTCATGGGTGGGCTTTAGGCAAAATTGCAGATTTGAAGTTGTTGTCCGCCACTTGATCAGCCAACACATGATTTTGGTTGCTTGCAATCAGATGGTTTGGTCTTTGTTTTCAGATAATAGGTGGAGTTTTTATCAGTGGAGGCTTAATGATAATGATAGCTTTGACATTTGGGAAGTCCCTTCAATCAGATTTTGGCTCTCAAATCCTATAAATACATGAATTTTTATTCCTTGCATTTGCTGTTCCAATGTTGAAATTCTGATTTTGGCAAATTTAGTTAATGAGTTGATCAATTTTCAGTATTTGCAGATTTCGTGGCAGCAAAATATGGAAGAGTTTTCTGATATGAATGTTTATGCCAATTCTTCCAAGTTGCTGATTTATGTATTTTTCAGATGTTGCGTTAATATTTTCAGCTTATTGGGTATCTTGGTTTGCTCAAGGAAGTTATTTTGACATTTGGAAATTGAATGTTCTTGCAATGCTATTAGCTGGTACTAATTTCAGATTTGATACTGTTGTCACTTGCCCAATTAGTAGCTTATTAGAAATTTCTTTTCATCATTCATGGAACTTTGTGGTGGTTGTAGAGGAGGACCATTCTTTCCGGTTGATCAGAGGGTTTGTCCTGTTGTCCAGGATCGTGTCAGGTAGTAGGATTGCATATTTGAACCTCTTTGAGGTGTCATGGCAGCTGAATTCTCATGGTGCAAATTTTATTTTTTTGAGGGAATTTAGTTTGGAGATAGAGGTTGATTATTTTGTAGGGCCATAGTGTTAGTTTTTAGTGATCAGAT
This sequence comes from Sequoiadendron giganteum, assembly GCA_007115665.2. Taxonomy (NCBI): domain Eukaryota; kingdom Viridiplantae; phylum Streptophyta; class Pinopsida; order Cupressales; family Cupressaceae; genus Sequoiadendron; species Sequoiadendron giganteum. The sequence continues at coordinate 483,594,312 of CM021102.1, forward strand.
ATAAACTCAGAAATTTAATGCAAATCAGACAATAACACAGCAGATATCTTGGGAAAATCCTCCACTTGAGGGAGAAAAAACCCAGCAATGATCTTCCTTATATATATTCAACAATTGGCAATGAAGCTTTACAAGGAATGGCTTTCACAAAGCCTGATATAATCAGATCACTCTCCTTAGAATAATCGATCTGCTCTTATGCCATTACAATAATGATCTTCTGACTTATTCGATCTGCTCATGACCTTTAATCTGCTCTTGATGGAATGCAATTCACACTTGATAAGGACTGCTCTGCTTGCGGATTTGTCTTGCTCTTGAATAAGCTTGATCTGCTCCTTCTAAGTCTGCTCTAACTTGCAAATATGCTTGTGTTTGAAATGATACGAATGAGAGGAGAATGATCTTGTATATATGCAAGAGAGAGGCACCTTATTACAAGAGGTTGGCCTTCAATAATATAATTTCCTTTTATAAATATTAGGTTGGCCTTGTATGTAATAAATACAATATTATTTACATAGAATCAAGAGTTGTCTCCTTAGCAAGTCGGCCACAATGAATATTTTATTTCACGAATAAAATCGCATGAGTATAAGATTGCCTTGCGATATAAATAGCCGAATAGGCTATATTTAAATTGCACTCCACAAATCGTGCAGGGCTGGAAGTATAATCCAGACGCTGCAAAACATTAACACTCCCTCTCAGCTAGGGAGGATACTTCCAACTACATAAGACATATCACCTCATCGTGATGTCAACCACAATGGCTACTCCCATATGTGGAAAGGAAAGATATCACCTCATCATGATATCAGATATCACCTCATCGTGATATCAGATATCACCTCATTGTGATATCAACCATCATGGCTACCTCCATAGATGGTATGTACAAGTGCTCATCACTTAAAGTGATGTTGTCACCATACTGTGACTTTCACCATGGCTCTCCCAGAGGGCGAAACACAAGTACAAGAAAAATCATCACGGACTCCCTCACGTGATGCTGTCATGGAGTCAAACACATGACATCCACCATGGCTCTCCCAGAGGGTGGAATCAAGGGATTTCACCTCGAACTTCTCTTATAAAGAAGAACTCATTAACAAAGGATTTCACCTCGAACTTCTCTCACAAAGAAGAACTCAATAAAGAAGATCACTGATACTGAGACTTCTTCTCAGTTAAGGTTGTATTCTCCACCATACCAAGCTTATCTCGAAAGTACACAAACTGTATCCTAGAGAGAGGCTTGGTGAGAATGTCTGCCGTCTGCTCATCAGTGCTAATATACCTCAACTATATAGCTTTCCTCAATACCATATCTTTGATATAGTGGTATTTGTTCTCAACATGCTTGGTTCTGTCATGAAGCACAGGATTGACAGAAAGCTTCACACAACTCTGGTTATCACAATGAATGATAGTAGGCTCCATTGATTGTCCAAACAACCTTGCAAGAAGCTTACGAAGCCACATTGCTTCCCGAGCTGCCACACAAGCTGCAATATACTTTTCCATTCTTCTAAACCAAGGAAGTAATGTAACCAAGATCCTTCATTTCAAATTTAGAAGCTAACTTCTCCTTGCATTGGTAATGAGATGATATTCTTCAATAAGAAATAAATCAACATAAAGAACCAAGATCGACTAGATTACCATCTTCTTCAGGTTCAGTAGGCTCCCTTTGAATCTTCAAGTACTTGCATCAACCGTCTGACCTCTTCGTTCAAGATTGCTTGCATCACTTGCCTTAGATAAATGTTTTCAGGAGCACACCTCTGATATAGAAGAGAGTTTAGAATTGGCCTCCTCGACCTCATCCTAGATTGCTTCATTCTGAATAGGTTTGCGGAGCTACCAATATCAAATCTAGATGACTGTCTTGTGCAATTTTGATCTCAGCAGTTGAAGAGGACTTCCAAGGACTTTATCATTGGCCTTGCAACGCTGCAATCTTCACTTCCTCTCAGTGAGTCACATAACTCCCTCTTGATCCCTGCCTCAGAGATTGCAAAGATGACTTCTGGAAGTGAGCTCCTCTAGCCACCAACTCAGTCCCATGGCTGCAAGTTGTGACTCCATGCTTGATCATTTCTTTGGTCGGCATGACTTCGTCACAAGATGCCTGAAGCTCTTCCTCCTTGTGCAATCTCTCATTACTTTCTTGCTCCTCGACCCGTCCTGGAAGCGTTTTAGAGAGAGATTACTAACAGTTTGTAACTAGAATCATACAAGGTTTACTATCTCAAGTTATAGCATGAATACAAAAATCAACCTATAAGTGGAATATGTAGCAAATATCAAAAGGTTAGAATGAAGGGATAAAAAAACTTATCTTTATTGAATTCTGGTAAATCTTTTTTGCATTTTTTACTCCTCTCGAGAGTGCTAAACTCAGCACAACAAAAGATAATCTGCACAACTACAAATTTCTTGAATGCATTATGCAGTTAGCATATAGAACCAACCCTCTCCAAGAGTCAAGGCTCTATCAGATTTCTTGCATTAGAGAATGATATCGATGTGACCAACTAATCACCATCGAAATTGCAGTTCTCCTTTTATTTCAGAGTTTCACTTAGAAATCTTCACAATCAGTATGAACTAACTTGCAATGAATAAATGAAATCTTCAAAAAATCTTATGCTAGTAAACACAATTCAAGAGAAACCACAATCTCTCTTTACTAATCACACAAGATCCAAATAAATGATATAACTCAACAAACTGAAATTTAGCCTAGAAAGGTGATTTCAAACAAACAAGGAATACTTATCTCTTTAAATATTCTGATGGATGCAAATACTGGACATAGTATGATACATTGCTCTTGCACTCAGAACAGTCCACAACCTTCACGGTTTGAACATAGCCCCTGGCAAGAATAAATTTGAACATGGTCTTTGACCTTTCAAATTTATGATTAACTCTGTTTCTTGCTGCAACCCACCAGATTATGAAATAGATGCAACATGCTTACTAGCAGTACACGATAAATGAAGGTGACACCAAATGATATCATCCACTGGATCACAATTCAAGAGAAAACATGATCTTTACTACACACATGATCAAACAAATGTTATCAGATCTGCACAACTCAGCAGACTGAGTTTTACCCTAGATTCAGAAATATAAACAAACAAAAGAATACTTATCTTGTTGAAATCAGAATCTCCTTAAGTGTTGCACTTAAATGTTGAATGAAACAACAAGGAGACTTCAGCCTTGTATTGATTCTCAATGGAACTTGCATCAGCATCATCCTCAACTAATTGTCACATTACCATCAACAAGTAATTGAACATAAATACCATGATACAACGGCTGTGAGTCTTGAAACAACTTATTACTTAAGACATATCAGATACTCCATTCTGATCTGCCTCCAAAAGATTCTTCATCATAGTCAGAACTGTATTTGTAAGAGGCAATCCATCCTTCGTTCCGATCAGAAAAGGTAGGCTTCTTGTTTCTTTGAAATCCTTCTTCCCTCTGACATCACATAGAAGATCTTATACGGATTGAATGACTCTCAGGAATTATATCTTCACTGCTGCAAATGATGACCTGATAACATGCTTTGGTCAAAATGATAATGGCGGCCTTGGACATTTCTCAATTGCTAGCGATTTCATCAGCAATTGTTCGCCCGGAGTTAAAGTCGAGTCTGCCCTATGCAGTGACTGATGAATCATGAATATGGCTAGACCTTGGGCCACACCGAGTTGTTACTCTTGATCTAAGATCAGAGAGGAACAAGTAACGAAAACTTCCGGGCCAACAACTTAATCACTATATACACTATGCTCTTCCCTTAGCATTGACGATATACACTATGCTCTTAAAAAGAATAATCATAGAGATACACGCCCAACAATGATAATCTGATCAGTAACTTTACTCAATGATTTTTATCAGGTCTGAATGCAACATACATCAGTCCCAATGCTACATGCCAACTCATTTCATTGACAACTTTGTCCAGACCTTATCTTCGAATTGCATAATATATCTTATCGGATCTTTTCTTGGACTTGCTCTGATACCATGTTAGTTTTTAGTGATCAGATATAAACTCAGAAATTTAATGCAAATCAGACAATAACACAACAGATATCTTGGGAAAACCCTCCACTTGAGGGAGAAAAAACCCAGCAATGATCTTCCTTATATATATTCAACAATCGACAATGAAGCTTTACAAGGAATGGCTTTCACAAAACCTGATATAATCAGATCACTCTCCTTAGAATAATCGATTTGTTGTTAGGCCATTACAATAATGATCTTCTGACTTATTCAATCCGCTCATGACCTTTAATTTGCTCTTGATGGAATGCAATTCACACTTGATAAGTCTTGCTCTGCCTGCGAATTTGTCTTGCTCTTGAATAAGCTCGATCTGCTCCTTCTAAGTCTTCTTTAAGTTGCAAATATGCTTGTGCTTGAAATGATATGAATGAGAGGAGAATGATCTTGTATATATACAAGAGAGAGGCGCCTTATTACAAGAGGTCAGTCTTCAATAATATAATTTCCTTTTATAAATATTAGGTCGGCCTTGTATGTAATAAATACAGTATTATTTACATAGAATCAAGAGTTGTCTCCTTAGCAAGTCGGCCACAATGAATATTTTATTTCACAAATAAAATCGCATGAGTATAAGATTGCCTTGCAATTTAAATAGCCGAATAGGCTATATTTAAATTGCACTCCACAAATCGTGCAGGGCTGGAAGTATAATCTAGACGCTGCAAAACATCAACACATAGGAGAGTCGAGTTCAGATTTGGTTTGATCAGTTGACGATTTTTATCAATGTGGCGCAGCGACAACTTGGTAGTTATTTCCAGAGATTGGTTTGGGATCTTGGAATCATAGCTGGTTCAGGTGGTTTCATGGTTGTGTTGACATTGCTTGAGGACAACAATATTTGAGAAGGGCGGACTGTAATGTCCCCAATTTTGTGTCAGCATATAATTAAATAATTAATTTAATGTTGTAAAAAAAGGTCAAAAAATAAAGACAACTTAAATTAATTATTGGTGCAAAAGTAACTTATGTTTTGAAAAGTTAAAAATAAATTAAAGTTACTTTTATGAGAATTCTCAAAAGAATTAAAATAAAGGTGAAAAGCAAAAAATATGAGAATTCAAGGAGACATAAGAGTTTCGAAATGGGAAAGAATAAAAGATTGTTGGAAGCTCATTGCAGGCAGGTTGGTTTGGATTTTGGAGTACAGGTTTAGTTGGTTGAACGAAGTTCACGACAAGCTTTGTGAGGACGCAAACCTTCACAAAGAACAACAACTCCGGTGGTGAAAGATACACCCTGGTTAATTGCTAGAGAAACCACTCAAGTTTCTCACTTGGTTTGAAACGGTTGGATATTTGATGAATGTTGTGAAGTCTTTTAAAAAGACAATTTTTTGTATTTCAGTTTGGTATCAAATTGAGAATTGCATATTCTTTCTGAGTTTGTCTAAGTTTGAAGAATTGCTGAGTTTTCAAGAATCAATATTGAATAAATTGATGTGTCATTCTCAGCCAAGTGTCGAAGGTATTAGCAAAATAATTGTAGGGGTTCAACTCTACTCAGATGTATTATAGTTGATGTGATAGAGAATAAATGAAACTTATGTTGTTTTTGAATATATTCTCAAAAAGGAATTTGTGCATAATTTCTTTGATTACTGCAATATTTAATTATCTATATTGAATAGCCAAGCCCATTTCCATGGTGGCATAGAGAAACCATCCTACAACTATTTCTTTAACTACTGCCATTGTATATGATCAAGAAGCAATGAATGTTTAAAGGAGAGAAAGTTTGTTAGTCTCCAGGTCGAAGAAGCAACATTCCACAGACCATAGCAAGCCGCAACCAAAGAAATCAACGAAATTGTATTTGTTATAGCCCCTCTGCTAAGTGTTCGATATTCACTTAGGCTTGCGATTCATGTCTATTGCTTCTTGTGAAGATTCGTAGGAAGAAATAATGAACCATTTCAGTTTAGAATAGCCGCTTCAATTGAGATAGCCGATTTTCCAAGGGTCGCAGTTTTGAAACAATGTTAAATAATATTTATATTGAAAGGTTCTCTTCATGCACCCGAATACCTTATTCATTGCTAGCAAGGAGTTACGACTTTTGAATATATTAATCCTCACTATATAAGGGAATTTGGAATCGTGGAGACTCAACCTTGGCCGTCACTACTACCTGGGTTCCGCATGGTAAGAAGCGTTACAGATAGAATAGGAGCCGTGAGTTATAAGGAGTATGGATATGCCAAACACACTAACATTAAATTGATATGTGCAATTCCAAGGTCATGGTTTATAGCCGATGCTATTGACGGGATTTCCTTGGCCATGCGATGCATATGGGGAGGCTGGATTATGCAAGGAAAGTGATATGACAATCAAAAAGGACCGTTGTCTGAGTCTAACATATTGAAGCCTCTGTGACCATCTAAATGTGTTGCCGTGTCTTTTATGGTGCGTTATTTTTAAAGGGAGTCGATATTAATAAGGGAAGTATTATATTAATAATTCTTGAAGCATTGTTTCCCATGTAAAGAGTCGGGTGGCTGTGTATGAAGTCAGATATTTATCGGGAGCAGCTTATTTTAGAAGGAGATTACGCCAGATTGGGAATCAAATTTATTAAAGGGAATTCTTTTATTCTATGAGCTCTGGAAAATTCGAAGTCTTTAGGAGAATTCATGGTATTTCTAACAGGGAATGGTAATGTGCTGGTGCTAAAAAGAGGTTAGAGAATATTTAAATTCATTTCATTTGTAATTCTTGAATTATACATATTTTTCTGTGTAAACACTTCCAGTGCAAATCTGTCTACATTATGGTATTATCCATTTTGGCATTATGTTCAAATCTTTACATTGTGGTATTGAACTTGACTGTATTTAAGTTGAAAGGATTTAAATGCCTTGGTTATGTTTATGGATTGAATCTGATGTGAATGGAAAATTTGGTGAGATAATATTCTGTGCCGGAATTGCTTGAAATAAATATCCATCTATTGTAAGCCTTGAACAGTTGAAAGGAAACTGTTTGATGAAATGCCTGGACCACTAAGTTGGTGAAATTGCAAAAAAATTGTATGTAAAATAGGGTGGGTCTTTACATAACATCCTTCATTTCTAGTATACCGTGCAAGATATCTATTACCTTTATAGGCATGGTGGGTTGTAAGACTTCCTTTGCAATAGCCTTATCAGAATTGAGCTTGTTATGACTACTACAAGACTTTTTTGTCAAGACCATATTGTAGTAATTGGCCACAAAAAATCAACATCAATATGATTGATGTAGTTAATGTAGATGAGATAATGGCAATTACTAGATCCTAGACAAAAAGAGTTGAATACTAGGACCCACCCATAAGAAGCAAAGATTGGGCAAAGCAGGTGCGGAAGTTGGGAAATAAATGATTAAGAAAGATAGCAATCCTAGAGATTTGTACATTAGTAGTTATAACATCCTTCATTTCTAGTATACCGTGCAAGATATCTATTACCTTTATAGGTATGGTGGGTTGCAAGACTTGCCTTGCAATAGCCTTATCAGAATTGAGCTTGCTGGTTGCTGCATTTGCATGTGATTGCTATCTTTCTTCAATCATTTCTTTCCCAACTTCCGCACTTGCTTTGCCCAATCTTTGCTTCTTGTGGGCGGGTCCTAGTCTTCAACTCTTTTTGTCTAGGATCCAGTAATTGCCATTATCTCATCTACATTAACTACATAAATCATATTGCTGTTGTTTTGTTGTGGACAATTACTATTAATATGGTCACCAAGTCCACACCTTTGACAGAAAAGTATTGTAGTACTTTGATTAATAATGCGATCTCTTGTGAATGATCCCACTTATTACACTTCTAGCATTGTGCAATTGGTTGACCTTGGTTGTTGTACTCAATTTGACTTTTGCTTCCACCCATGTTTTGGCATCTATTATACCTTTGGTTTCAGTACCTACAAGGTGATGCACTAGGAGATGCACCATTATTCTTTTGCTTTTTTGGATGGTACGTGGTGTGGATAATCTACAACTTGATTGATTTCACAAACTTCTGCTTTGGACAATTAACCTTGTCATGACTTATTTTGCAGTTTGCACACCAAAGTTCTCTTCCTTCTCTAATGGCACTCTTTATCTCTTTCATCATCCTTAGCATGTATCTCCAAAGAGCTTGATCAATTTTTGCTTTGCTACCACTTGAACTAGAAGTGTCATCTTCACTTTTTCTTGAGCACGGGGATGCCTTGTTTTCACTTTCAATATCCATTGCATGTGATGAGCCTAGAATTTGTTCTAAGTTTCTTGTTTAAGTTTGATATTTCTCATAGACATTTCCAAACGTTATCCATACCTTGTGTTTATCTTAAGTATTGAAGCATTAAGAATGGTATATGGTATATTGATGAATGATCGTTTATAGAATATGATAGTACTTTATGTCAGTTTTGGTAGTTTATGATGTGAAAATACTGTAGGTAGAAACTAACCTCTATGTAGCAAAGGATCAGTCACCCATAGCAAAGGTCTCCTATCAACCCACAGCCAAGGGAGTGTTCATCTACAGTTAAGGACACAACAGCTCGCAGCCGAAGGAAGAAGTACCTGAATAAAATGGGATTGGTTTAGTCATAAATCATTTCATTCATCAATGATTTCATCATCAACAATAAAGACATCTACGAAGAATAAGAGGGAACTTACGGCATTAACAGATTGTGGTTCATAATTATGTGATTATTCTCTGTTCTGCATGTTCTTATTTGTTTTTGCCTTCTTTGTGATGAGTAGAAAGAGTCATGATAGGATTGTGATATTCGTACCACCTTTGTATAATCAGTTTTCTATTTCTATTTTGATTAGGATAGGAATAAGTCCTCTTCCTATGTTTATGGAAGAGTTGACATATGTTGTTAGAAGTTGTTTATTGTCCAAAGTAATTATAATATCCAGATCATGTTTATATATGGTAGATCCTATATGAAACAGAGATCTAGAAGAACTTTTGCTATCAGCATTGTATTACATTTCCATAATTCAATAAAGGATATAGATTCAGTCAATGCGTGGATTCTTGAGTTAAGATTTGATTAGATTTTGTGAGATTATAGTCACCCTAGCTAGGGCCATTTGAGGTAACTGTAGTGCTCTTTATAATTTAGATTGTTTGTTAATTATCATGACTTGTTAATTTAGATTTTTAGCTGTTATAATCATTTAATCATTAACAATTATCTTGCATGGTTGCATTGACATTTACTTACAACATAGTTGAAAAGTGTTTGTTTATTGTTCCAATGGAATTACCTGTGTAGCAACAGCCACTAATTAAGGTTCATAAGATAGAATTTACTTTCATTCAAGTTTTCTATGCACAACCTCTTGGACAACTCAGAGATCCTCAACTGTACATACAATACAAGTACCATCCAAGAAGAATACAATTCTCTGGTTTGACATAATTAAATGCAACTCACTATAGCCAGCAGGTTGCTTAATAAAGGATCTGTTGGTCCATGAGTTGAGTGCATGCCCCTTCTTCATCAATTTACTGGTCATTAATCGAGCTAGACATTTTTGGCACTGTTGCCTACAAGAAGTGATGAAATATCCCTGCAATTGCAGTTGGTAACAACACCATTTGACAAATGGGGCATTGAATTTATTGGGCCTATAGATCCTCCTAACAATAAGGAATATATACCAGTATGTACTGATTACCTAACCAAATGGGTTGAAGTTAAAAGCTTTACAGTTTGCTAGAGACAACAAGGTAGCCATATTTTTATATGGAGAGATATTAACAAGATATGTAGTGCCTAGAGAGATAGTAACTGATCAGGGGACACAGTTCACCTCAGAGCTGATTGCTCATTTGATTAAGGAATATGAAATCAGGCACAAGAAATCAAGTCCTTATCACCTACAGTCAAATGGCCAGGTTGAAGTCACCAACACAGACCTCCTCAAGATAATATTCATCCTCGAAGGCTTCCTGGAATTGATCCTAAGCTAGCCTAGATTTACATCCTATTTGGTTTTACTCCCAAAGGGACAAAACGCATGGGCTTGCCAACACATATTGATGGTTGAAGAGACTTTTAGTAGTGCAGTATTGGTTTTCTCTTCATCAGAAAAGTCAATTCATTGAAAAATATCTCTTAACTGATCTAACCAGTTATCCACAACATCAACATTAATCTTACCCTTAAACATTGAAGCACCTTGGTTTACTTCAAATCCAGGGGGACTCAACCACCAAAAGCTTTACTTGATGATGAGGTTGATGAAACCAACCATTTAAGTACTTATGCAACCTAGTAAAAACATTTGCTAGTCCATGAGTGCTTCGATTTTTCTCTTGATCATCACACGTATCTCCTCTTGCATTGGCTTGGCCAATATGAAACGAGTCAATAAGGAAGCTGATTGTTCTTGAGGTTTGACGCTGAGGCTCAAATACTCTAATCAAATTCAACAGGTCATGCAAGATGAAGATGAACCACTTTGATACCACTGATCCAAGACCCAGATTGAATCCTGGTTGACAACTTTCTGCATGAGGATCTAGATGAAGTTGTAGGTGTGTGCTGAAGCTTTATGAAACAAACATATGCAAAGATTGAGAGAGATACAGAACTGGAATACTATATGTCTTATTATATATCTGTTTGTCTTATCATTTGTCTGTTTGTCTTGTAAGTGGCATATGGGAAAGGTGCATGATTGCTATCTTCTGATCTATCTACCTACTTGTTTGGTTAAATTCAATTGATATCCAAGCTATCTTACAGATTTGTATTATTTGATTGATGTATAGATTACATGTTGTAGAGGCCAATAGTCTCTATGTAAGTGGAATCATTCCCATGTATGACTCCTCATCTTCTGACGATTGTGTAGTGTTGAATTGTTTGCTGGTAGTTGCCTAATGTGCCAGCAGATGACTTGGCATAGTGCAAGCCTTGGAGGTGCCACCTAGACTACTGCACCACCTAATTGTCCAAAGCCCAAAGTGTTACAAACAATATGGTAAGAAGCGGTGTAAATTAGACTTTGCAGTTTGGCCCGGAGGTTTGCTGCAGTATGCCGAAGCTATCATAGAAACCCCAAAAGCTTTAGCGGAAGTATGTTTATTGCAGAAGTGTTCAATCTTATTCAGAGTGCTCTGCGCCACTGCTGGAGTATGTGTGGCACTTGTTGGAGACGGATTGATGATCCCTTGTTCATTTGTACAGACCATGGAAGTGTTCCCATAGTTACCACAAACCATGAGAATGGTCTTAAGATTACTGTAGGAACCTTGTTTGGTAGAGATCATACAACATAAGTCATGGAGTTAGCTAGAATTTTATTTATAATAGAAATTCAAAATCTGGAAAACATTAAAAAAACCCTTAAAATCATTTGAAATTGCCAAAAAATTCATTTGAACATTGTCATATGGTTCATGACAAGAAAATACTAAAGTTGCGCTTCAGTGTGGATTGCTTAGTGTTCATAGAGAAGAGTGTGAGTTTTGAGCATGGCGTTTGCAGCAAAAGTGATATTTGTAGCGTGTGTGAGGTTGGGAATGTATTCCCAATGTTTGCTGCTTGAAAACCACCTTCCACAACTCTTGATATTGCTGAACAACTTCCTCCCCTAGCTGCAGCATTGCAGGTCATTTGCAAACTCTGAAATGCGGTTCATGTAGGATGATAAACCCTCACTCTGTCTTTGTTAGAAATTTTCAAGACATACTTTCTTTTGATGCTTCAGTCACTTTATTTCTGTTCTGATGTGCTTTATATCAGTCTTGACAAGGTGCATCTACCATATTTAGGCTTCTTGGAACTTATCTTTGACCATGTGTTGAGCAAGCAGGTGAAAGGCCAGCTTGGTGCTTTGGTTGGGGCATTTGATGTGCAGTCTGGGGGCATTTGTTGTTGCGTCAAGGCCGCTCAAATACATTCCCACACAATGGTATATTTCATTGGAAGAGCCAAGGGAGGTCTCATCAAATTCAGAGATGTCTATTATAGAGTGTTAACTTAAATTTTCTCGATATAACTTCCACAGCTTCGAAAGTTGGTGAACTTAAATTATTAGATGTGACTTAATCATTAGAGTATCTTATATTAAATAATATTCAATTATGTGATTGAACAATCATCAGTCAGAAGAGGATAGTGGGGGAGGGGCTGGAGTCAGCAGCAATAGTATTAGATGTGACTTGGTCATTAGAATATCTTATATTAAAAAATATTCAATCATGTGATGACATACAGTAGTATAAAAGACATCATATATGAGTCAATAGATTAAGACTTATGCACGTATTATAAACCAATGACTTCATCTCCAAGTTATGGAAAGTGTGTATAAATTAATTGATCGATGTACAAGTTACTAGAGAGGAGAAAAAGTGCCTTAGATGTATAAATGTGTGTTTGGATTGGAATCTCATTTGTTATTACACACTCAAATAGAGACTCCACTATCGCATTCATGTCCTGATATCAAATGTTTATGAAAACATTTAAACTTTAATTTAATTAAATAATAATGTAATAAACTAAGTAGTTTAGTGTTGGAAATATTGTCATTGATGTCAAAGTGATGTCAAGAAGGTTTTTTTTGTCTAAGCATAGTATCATTGATGTATGGACAAGATTGTTAAGAAGTTTTTCATTCATATCAATGAAGTGATCCATTTGTGGAGGAATGAAGATATAATGTCCCATTTCAACTGATAGTTGCAACCTGAAGAAATAATACTTATAATATGATAAGTTTAAGAAAAGCCAGATGTTACATACAATGATAAGCCAGATGTTACATACAATGATATTGGTAAATGCAAAGAACAAATTGAGAAAAAGAGAGGCTGTAAAGCATTCAAAGCTACATAGACTTGAGCATTACCACATAAGAAAATGTGAATGTTGAAGATTTAAAAGAGCTATTATTATGCCCAGTCAGCGATAAGAAGACAGTAGAAATATATATGAGAAACCAATATTAATTATCAAGGAGCCGTCCAAAATTGGAATCCTGCCTATCTAATGTCATCGTAGAATAAAAGAGGAACTGATCATGATACTCATGGTAACTAAGGGAGATCGGTGGCTTAATGCTATCGCCATATGAGGGGAATTCAGATGAGGAAAGCTTGACTACTGTCAAAGACAAATATGGAAGTATTTGACCTGGCAACATCATCAGACACCCATACGTAATCAGCACCATTTATCTTGTTTAAGGAAATAAAAGTGAATGATGCTAATAACAACAATTTGCACCACTGATAGTAGTATGGGTAATATAGATATCTACGAGAGGACCCGATAAGAATGCAAGCGATCACCTCTGGTCATTGTATAAGTTGATTTAAGAAAGACGTGATAATATTATTTGGGTGCTGTTAGATACTCCCAATAAACCATCTTCCAAGACCATTGTAATTTCTGTTGGCACTACTGGAGGTGTTAGTCTTGGGGGCACATGCTACATTTACACTAAATCTATTATTCTCACCAACGATATGTTACGGAGAAATAATGCTATGCATAGAAATCGTATAATCCTGTAACAAGGAGTCAAACGGTAAAGACTATATGAAGCGATTAAGGGAGCATTGATTAATTAAGAAGAGGCATCTATTAATGTTAAGAAGACACGTTCCTTGGAAGGACATCAAATTGTTAAGGATGGTGGTTGGAAAAAGAGAGGGATGCGTCCCTTGTCGAGAGGTACAATGAAGTGATATCTCTCTTTGTAGAGACTAAGGATATAAGATGAGAAAGATGATGTGAATATAAAGTATGTATCGAATGAAGATTTTCTGAGTATAGAGAGGAGGAAGAGCAGCACTATGAAGTGCAGATCAGATTTATTCTAAGAAATATGAGGGTGTGTGTGTGAAAGACAGAAGAATATCATATACACCAAACAAATGAAAAGCAAAGGTTAAGAATATTATTTGCAGATTTATGGCAGATTGATAGAGATAAGAATAAAATAATATATCATTCAAATTCAAGCAGTTCTGTGTGAAGAAAAGAATATCAAGAAGGCAGATTATTGTAAAGGAGAATGTATGTGTGAGCAGATTTATGCAGATATAAAAAGAGATACATATGCATATGTAATTGAGGAAGAGAATAAAAAGGGAGATCATCAAAGGAAGATTTGAAAGAAGTATATGCAGACCTAAAAAGGATTGGATCAAATTTGTGGGAGAAAGATTTGTGAAGAGAAGTGCATAGAGATTTGAAAGGGAAAATATATAAAAGAGGAGTAAATAAATCAAGGAGATCATAATATCCATCACCTGTTGAAGAAGCAACATTGAAGGTGGAACATTATTCTTTCAGTTATTATCTTTTCTGAGTTGGTGCTTGGCAAGTGGGGGTTAGTACCTTCAGTAGGTTGGTGCCTACGAACGTTAGGGGTTGGTGCTCCTTGTAGGTTGGTGCCTACTATCATTGTAATTTCATATGAACATTAAAATACAATTGTTGGAGTCAACTTGCTAATATTGCTTTATATTGCATAGTTGATATTGTGCTAGAAGTTAAAGTTGATAAGAGGGTAAAATTTTGTTGATATACTGATTCCCCCCCCCAACCCCCCCGCTCCCCGTCTCAGTGTATCTTTGTGCTCTTCATTTAACACCATAGCAAAGAAAGATATTTATATTCTTCAAACTTAATTGAATTTGTTGCTCATTTTTTATCATTGATGATTTTGTTTTGAATTTTTCCTTGTCAAACTTGATACACTGTAGGCCATGTTGGAAGCAAGATAAGCCACAGAATGAAAATGAACACAGACTAAAGAAGCAAAAATAAAGAAAACAAAAACAAGTGAAAAGCAAAACTGCAAATGAAGAAAACAAAGCAAGGGAAACCAAACAAAAAATGAAAGAAAAAAACAAAACCGGAGAGGAGCATTCAATCTTTTAAGTGTTTGAGGTGTTGTCCATTGACTGTGAAACATTAATATGTTTCCGTCTAAGTCCTTTTGCTGGATTGTGTTATTGCCCAAGGCAATGGTGATAAAGGCTGTATAGAATCTAGATTATTTTCCAATCATCTGTTTTTGGTCACTTTGCATATTAGTACAGTTTATCTGTTCTTAAAACTTTTTCTGCTTTATGAGCCACTCAACTCATTCCTAAATTAGTCATTGCCATCCATTGTTTAAGTGTTAGCATTTATCTCAGGGGAAGAATGCTTGTGTCTCTGTTCTGATAGCTTTTCTGTTCTGTCTATGTAGGTTCAAATTTGATGCTATGCATGCTGTGACTGGTGCCTATGCAAAACCTATCTTTGTGGACAGACTTGGAGCAATTTCTGTAGGTTAAATTTTTTCAGTCAGTAACTAAATATACAAGATAATATGTGTAATTTCGGTGGCAACTTTTATAGTTATATCACTTGTGATCTTTTCAAAGTTAAGAAGGTTGTTTACAATTGAGCTGTTTGTTGCAGGACTCCATATGCAATGGAATTCCTTTACCAGATTTTGGAAACGAACACCCAGATCCTAACTTAACGTAAGTATGAGACAATTTCTTTAAAGTTTAAAATTTGATAGATAGAGTAATAACTAATAAAATTCTTTATGTGACAAACAGATATGCCAAGGAGTTGGTAAATATTATGTATGGAGGGGATGCACCTGATCTTGGAGCTGCTAGTGATGGTAAGTATTGCCTTTCATATCAAATTCAGATAATCCATAGTATTTTGAATATTGTGGTAAATATTCAGGATTAAGGTTTTTGTCTTTTTCTAAATTAAATCTCTTTTGTTCCTCTAGTCATGATGTATTATATCATATGCAATTCTTTGAAAATTGGGGAGGTATATTTGCAAGATAGTCTTTGACCAGTAACATGGTACATTTATCAATTAAGTGATGAGAACCTTGGGGTATGCAATACACGCTTCTTTTAATATTTAAGTACTATAAACTATTTTTCATTGGAACCTCAAACAGGGCTAAATTTGCGGTGGATAACAAAAAATTTACAACATATTTTCAGACCATACTACATTATTTAAGAAATAAAAGAATCCTAGTTATGGGAAGTAAAACACCATGGAAGAACCCTTCACATATAATAAATGGAATCACATCACCATTGTAAACTCATTTCAATCAATGCCTAGTATAAGTTCTCAATAATCTACTAATGATTCTGGACAAGTTAAAATTTGATTGAAATATTTACCCATGCACCTCAAGATAAGAAGTTGCAAAGAGTGTAACATTATTGAAGTTGCAATACATGCTTCTTTTAATATCTAAATACTATTAATTATTTTTCATTGGAACCTCCAACAGGGCTGATTTTGTGGTGGATAACAAAACCTTTAAATTCAGCAAGTTGTGGACAAGACATTTTCAGACCATGGTACTCAGCAAATAAAAGAATCGTAGTTACTGAAAGTAACCCACCGTGGAAGATCCCTTCACATATAATAAATGGAATCACATCACCATTAGTAAACTTATTTCAATCAATGCCTAGTATAAGCTGCTCAATGATCCATTAATGTTTCTAGACAAGTTAAAATTTGATTGAATAATTTACCTATGCATCTCAAGATAAGAAGTTGCAAAGAGTGTTATATTATTTCTGTAATTATTTATTGAAGTTTATTATGGAGAGGCATTACTTTAATATAAAGTCTATAAAAGGAGTTAGTATGTACTTAGAAAGTACACGATCTAGAGAAAGGAGTGACCTACTTATGGTGTGCATAGGATATCTCTTAGTACCATTTTAGATATAATGGGATTCCAAGAATGTAAATATGTGAAAGGAAGTAGAGGTGTGGAATATGCTTTCTACACTAATCTGTGAGAGGAGGCATGTGCAATAATTAAATAGATTATGTATTTAGCAGGAAGTAAACACAAAAGTAATATACCATAAAACAATTATTTACGTGGGGAAAACCCTTTCAGGAGAAAAACTCTACACTGCAAAGTAACTCAATGTATTATTCAGTAATTAATGGTTACAATACACTTGCAGAGTCTAAGCCTTTATAGGTTTTATCACCAATAAGAGATATGGAGCAATTTTGGCAGCATAACAATACCTAAAAACTCACTATATAATCTCCATCTCAAGCATCCAATAAGTAGGAGAAGCAATGTATGAAACCATCAAATGGTAATTAGGAAACCATGAGCTGAATCCAACCAAAATGTGGTGTCCAAATCCCTAGTCAAAATCCAATGCTCAAATCCCAAATTGAGTCCATAAGCTGAAAATAGCATATTCCTTACACTAATCATAAGTTTGTCATAATCCATTCATCAACTTGGGTGTTCCATTATCTCCATTCAAAGATGCCTTATGATGTGACATAAGTTGGTCAACAAGTGTAATTCCTTATAGCTCTCTTATGCATCATAAGTGCTTTTACATTTTTAATGCGGGAGGCCCAACTTTCTCGGAGGCCATAACTTTTGATTTGGGAAGATGATTGAGCTTTTTTTTTTTGAAATTGAAGATCTTGAAGACATCCATGTCATTGTAACTTGCTTGCTTTGGTTAAGGACCATTTTGACATTTTTTTGGCACCAAAATCTATCTCTAGAGCCTTGAATATTGTATTTTTGTGTTCTATAGCCCAGTTTTTTTTTATAAAATTCTTAAAAGGATGCAAGTTTAACACACCTTTCATAATAATATGAAAGGTCATCTTATTCACCAAAGAAGCATTTAGAGCACCAAATTTCCTTATGTGTGAGCAAGTAGTTGCAGGATTTGGTATATGTATATGCACTCATGTGCTAGTAACTATTTTGGCATGTAGGCATATAGATCAACAACTCATACTATAAAACATAAACAAGGAGAAATGCATATCCTTGTGCACTAGTTTGGCCATCCATTGACGAAAAGCATAACGGAAATGAAATAAGACATTCCTAAACATTGTAATGTCAACCAAATCCTTGTGCTTCTAGTGACATAAGGGTGGGAGATTACATAAATCCTACCACTACTCAAAGGGTTTTATCATAGTTGAAAGGTTTCTATTCTCATTTGCTAGTGTACATCCTTGTCAATCAGATCAAACCCTTTGAGTAGTGGTAGGAGTTGTGTGATATCCCCCATCCCTATTTCACTATTAGACACATCGTTGGGGATTTTTCCTCTATAGTAACATTTCTAGTATAATGACCTCTTGCAATATTCTCATGGTACTCAGACAACACTTTATCACTATGTAGCTTGGGGATGCGTCCTCGGCCAAATTAGGAGTGTCCCTAAGAGGAAATGTTTTGGGGATACCTTGGAAACGTCCCCAAATTCTCAAAAAAATCAGAAACATTTCCAATATGGCACCCAAAAAAGTAGAAACACCACAGGATGGCTAGTTGTCCCCAAGATGGCTAGGGAACATCCAGATGTCCACCGACTGTCTCAGAGACAACTAGTCGTCCCCTATTGCCCAACAACTTTCCAATTCATTTTTTTCAAAACACAAAAAATAATAAAAAATAAAGGGGGCGGGATGTTGATTAGGGACAACTTTGCATATTTCTATATTTTTGTCATTTTGTTGTTGAAACTGCAGCCATTGGGCAATTTATTTAATTTTTATATATATGCACATTGTCAATGGATGCAATTAAATTTTGTTAAAACTTCATTTGTATGTCGCTTTCTATGAAATGAAAATTCAAAATATCAATTGAACTCTAATATTATGTGTTAAGGTTCTACGATGTATATGATGATTGCCTTATCATATGAATATTTGAAATTTTCTATATTTTTAAAATTTTCCCTATTTATTTAATAGCCGTCCCTTCCCATGCCCTAAAAATGGCCTCCCTCTTGTTATCGTCCTTGAAATGTGTCCCCCTGTCCCTTGCCATCCCTGCCCCAGAAACTTGGGGTAACATAGCTTTATCATGTTGTCCACCTCCTTGTGTATCATGCATACAAATAGTTTCAATTATTGTTTTAGAAGGATATTTGTGTAGGTAGAACTACTTGGCCCAATTTGAGAAATTAAAGTATGGGTACACTAGCTAGGTTTCTTTCAACATCTCAAAGGCTTCTTGGTGCACTTTTGTCCATGGAGTATAATTCTTTTTCTTAGCAATGCTTCTAGCAACATATCTATGCATGCAAAATAATGGATGAATTTCTTGTAATAATTTGCATGGCCAATAAATACTTGCACATCTCTTTGGGCATTTGTGATTTAAAGCTATATATTGCCAATTAGAGTCCACCTTCATCCCTTCCTTGCATATCACATACTCCTATAGAGTTCCAAATATTATTACAATCATTTGTATCTTCAAGTATAGTGAGATTGTAGCAAAGCATTGTTCAAACATTGGATGTGAGGATTCGACGTGGCCCTTAAAGATCTTGTACATGTTGATGCATGTTTTGTGACACACACAAACACACTAGAATAAAGTGTCCAGAGACGCTCTATCCTCTCTTGATAAAAATCACCTTTCGTGCTAAGATTGCGAGATAGTTCACAAGGTAATTCCAATGTTTCAAAGATGGGGTGTGTATAGTGTCATGTCCCCTTCTCGTTGACATCTCTCAGAGCACAGGATTAGCCTATCATATGACCCTCGTAGGCTGATAGACTGGATAGAGGGTCATGTTGGAGCTTGGCTCAGCTTCAGTTGGCAGAGTTTGATCAGTTGGCTTTTGTTCGGGCTCGTTCGGACACTTCTTGCATAAGTTGCTATTTTTAGCAGTTATTGGCAGTCAGCGTGAGACCCCTGCTATTTTTAGCAGTATGGATTGTTGGTGTTCAGAATCACTTCAGTGTTCGTCAGCTTCAGACGGATCAGGCATCGGATGAATAATGAGAGAGATATTAATATTTAATTGAATTAATTAAATATTAATTAATTGGAGATTATAATATAAAGTTAAATAAGTGATTTTGATAAAGGGGTCGCCCATCATCAGAAAGGGGCCATTTGAAGATTAAATTTATAATTTAATATTTGAGCTGAGACTATTGAAAGAAATTAAAAGAAGAGGTCGAATTATTTAAAAATTCCCTATCTTTAAGGAATTCGCACTTTTGAGGGATATAGTGCATTTGCCTTGGGATTCGAGCCATTATGCATATTGAATTATTGGAAATTGATCAAGTTTGGTCTGAGCAAGAAGCTTTAGGGTTTCAGTCATCGAATTCATTGGGGAACGAGCCATCTCCATTGAAAGCAGTTCAGAGGGTGTGAGATATCACCTGATCTATTGCCAGTTGAGAGATTTCTTCATCCAGAGGAAATTACAACGCTTCAGAGATTATTTTATCTTCAGAGTTTTATCAGTATTTTCATCCAGAGAACATATATCTATCAAGGCGCCCCATATTACAGAGTCTGGACATTTATTTCAAGGGAGCCGTACATTTTGCATTGATTGCTGCTGCTGCAGCCGTACCACCTGACAGGCCGTACCATTCATAGGGCCGTACTTCTCACACACAAGGAAATGCCTTCTCTTTTGGTTATCCAGTTTCACTCATCTAGGCGCCTAGACTACTGGACCATTTCTTGATTATCAGACGGAGGGATGAAGGTGTAATCATTGCAGCCGTACCATATTCAGCAGATTATTTATTGCTGCAGCAAACCAGGTTTTCATAAATATCACTGGCTTTTTTATTTGCATGTATCTGGATCATCATTGTAATCATTGCAGAAGTTTAAATAATAGCCTGGCATCAGTATTTGCTATTGATACTGTAGTTTTCAGTGTTGATTTATTTTTATTGAATTTATTATCATTTTCAAGCAAAATCGCAATTTCTTTATTTTATGCAAAAACCACAAAAAAACAGTCAAAAAACCAAAAACCTTCAAAAAATCATAAAAACAGTCAGATACAGAGAAAACGGGGAAACAGGGGTTTCTACATATAGGCTCTATGGTAGTTGTGGTTTGCCGGTAACCCAAGGGGGCATTTTACTTCGGTAATTCTCTTGAAAGTAAGGGATTGAATGCAGTGTTGTACTTTTTTGGGATTTTTTGACTTTAGATAAAAAAAAATGAAAAAAAGGGAGAGGGAGTTAGAAATCTTATATTAATCCTAAGGAACTAGGAGACTGTAAAGATCAAATGCAACTTAAAGGAAACCATGCTTTGTTTCGTCTCGAAAAACGACAACTACACAAAAGCAGGTGCAATCTTCTAAGGTTTATGCTTGAGATTTTCTTACTACAAATAACACCATCAAATTGAACAATATTATTTAAAGTAAACGTTTAAAAGCATTCACATTAAGAGCTCAGTCTAACTTTGCACATCAAATGAAAAGCATCCATTTGAAAAAAGTATGAGCTAAGTTACTTCAACCTTTACTATCAATCTTTCGCTCCACTAATAAATAAATCTTTAATCTAAAACAATCCTACGAGAAAGAGGAAATATGCAACCATGCACCCATTTGATAATAAAGATTTCAAAGCATCTCATGCAATTATGAATTTCATTATCACAATAGTTTTCGCAACAATTTCATACAACTCTTCTCTTACTTCTAAAAAACTAATTATAACTTAAAAAATTCTAATCTCTAATCCTTTGATAATAGTTCTTTTTGATTTTTTCCGATTGTTTCAAATGAAAAAGAAAGGGTACTTATAGAATTCTCCAAATACAATGAATGGCCGAGATTTAAAACAAGATCAAGGGCCCAGATTCAAACAAGAAAAACCCTAATTAGGGTTGCCAAAACATCGACCAGTTGACAAGCAGATGAGTCATCAACTGAGAGTTGCGCCCTTATCTGCTTCAATAATGCTCCGTTCAACGAACCTGGACACAAAGGCGCCAATTCCTCAAAGGTAATGTCTGGCAAGGTATTGACATTGTACTCCAGCAGGTCTAAACTATCCGCACAATTGGCAAAGACAACTGCCCATTCTGATTCATGCTGCAAGAAAGTACTACGGACGGTCAAGAGGTCAAATGCCTTAGTCAGATTTTCGCCCAAGATTGGCATGATGGAGAAAACCTTTTGCACTTCCCTTTACATATTATCTAGCCACAAGTCATTCTCTCGGACAATGTCCTTGTTCAATACATCTGCAGCCATATGAAAGATGCCATTTTGAATGCTCTTCATTCGCTCATTGACTTTGGCACTTTCTGCCTTAACCTTTTCCAACACTTCCCTACAGGAGACCAATGCGCAATACCAATTGCTGAAGTCGTAAGCCGCCCCAGCTGCAATAATTTTCTCATCAACCAGCCTTTGCTTGGGAATTTTCTTTATGTCACGGAGGCAAAGAATAATTCTGTCTTGCAGGTCCTATAGTCCGTCCCATGCTTTAGTCAAGTTTGCAATCCTTGTGAGTAGGGAAGAAGTTTGCCAATGAGCATGCACCAACTTCTCCACAAATGCCATTACTTCTCCCTCTTTCCCTGCCATCCATTCCTTTGTTTCCTTGGCAGTAGTTAGTTCTTTCTCAAGATTCTCCGCCAGTTCCTGTGAAGTATTTGGGAGCAGAGGGTTTGATTGGTCATCTTGGTTGAGTGGCTTTGTCAAATGCTGAATGTACTCCTTCAGGCGCTCAACCTCCATCTTGTATTCCCTTTTCTTCGTAGTTTCCTTTTCTAACCTGGACTTAATGGTAGAGACGGAATTATCCAAATCTTCTACTTCTTGCCCTTTAGTAGATGGACCAATATCAATTACAGTAATGGCATACTCGGCAGGAGTAATTTCATCTTGCGGCTTCTCAACAGTCAGAACTACAATCTGCACTGTACGGTTACCAGTCTCATCTCTCTGAATAGTAGAGAATTTCTTGGCAGGCTTCTTCGTATTCGCTTGCTCCAACCTTGCCAAGAAATCATCAATATCATCTGCTTCTGGTGCCTCAACCGGTACCTTGACCTTAATCCTTTCCTTCAGCCAATTTGGAATTGTTGGCTGCTCGACTCCATCATCCTCATAGTCCGGAATGTCCTGCATGTCTTGGACTTCCTGTACAGGCGGGTCCTCATGAATTCCCCTTAGGGCTGAAATCATCCCTTCTTGGAAGTCGCCTTCCCTGATATTCAAGTCCTCATCTAACTCACAAATCTCTTTGCTAGTTGGAGAGTGATGGAAATCATCCTCAAGTTGCATGGGCTCCACGTCTCTTTCAAGCACTGGCGAAGGAATTTGGACATGTCCCCATGATTCTTCATCCATAATCAGCAGTTGCTCCACATTCCTGGATGCGGCTGAATAAAGGGGTTTAGATTTCTTCAAGATTGGCTCTTCACCTATTGCCATTTCTTTTCTTCTGGCTGGCAGGTTCAATTAGCTCATCTCCTTGAGAAGCGCCGGAGTTAGAAGAACAAGATTCAGCTTTGCCCATCAAATTGTAGGTAAATGGTATGCCCCGCTGCCTCAAAGTCTGCACCTGCTGATCTACCCACCACTGTGAGTATTTAACCACTGGTCTCATAAGAATTGTCAAATTACCCAACTCTGGCTCTGACCATTTGACAGGAGGAAGCGGCAATCCTTCATCATAGCCTGGCTGCATATATATTTCATCATCATTCAGCTGGTCAGGCACACGGAAGACTTTCGTCATCCTGATCATGCCCAAAGGTAACCTCGACCAAAATCTTTTCCGTACTTCGTAATCGTCAGCAGCATTTGCCCAGAAGTCCTCAAGGTCAACCCTGTGCCTGTACTTTCTGCCATTCACAGTTCCCATATGATTGAGTGGATCGAAGTCCCCTCTAGATTTGTACGAAGTGAATGGATACAACTGTATCTCCACTCTGGCACTTTCTGCTGCCTGTGATGACGGACAAGACTCTACCATGTTTTCGATGAACAAAGGAAATGTGACGGCTACTTTCTGCTTTGGTCTCTAGATATTCTGGAATGTTTCCAGCTGTCTTAGTACTTCCAGCAAAATTATTTTGTCAGTAGGATAAATCGGCAATTTGTAAGGGGAGTCCGTGAATCCCTGTATTTTAATATAAGTGAATCTAGGAAATTGGATAAACTAGGATCCGTATTTACTAATTAAACTCTTTGCTTCATGGGCGAGCCTTTGATGGGTTCCACCTTGAAGTATCCGGGTGATGTACATGAGAAAAGCATTCTGTACCCAGCGCCAATGTGACTTCTCGCTCAACTACAATTGAGGATAGCAGTTATAAACTTTGAGCTCCCTTTCGCCATTGCCGACTACACCTTTGCAGATTAGACCGGCATATCAGTAGGTACGAGCGAGCGAGTATACTATGTAGGAACCCATATGAAAGGATTCGGTCCTCTCCAAGTTGACCAATTGTTCATGAATACTATCACTGCTCATCCTTGACCAGTTGAACATTTTTGTTCTGGAAGATACTTCGTCAATGAAGTAATACATCCAACTTTCAAAAGGCGCTCCTTGAGGATTACCTACCAACCTGTTCAGCAACAAGACTATGTCTCCGTACTCCTCCTTGAAAAATGGCCTGAGCAACTTCTTGGGCAATCTTTTGGCTGAAGTTCTCGGCTTTTCCAGCCAGTTTTTGTTCATATTTGCCATACACAGAGTTTGTTTATCTTCGTATATTTTCTGTGCATCCTCTTTCGATCGGTAGTACGTTCGGTGGTAGGCTGGAATGCCAAATGTTTCCTGTATAGCCAACTCGCCTAAGTACGCCAATTCTCTGCCATCTGGCACCTCAATTTGTCTCTCTTTAGCATTGGAATGCAAGGCGCATTCCACCATCAACTTTGGACACTCGATTGCCGGCGGAAATCCTGCAGCTTGAACTATGCCGTTTCGCATCATTTTCTGCGCAATTGGGGTTGGCAGGCGTTCATCAGTTCCATACATTCTTTTTCGGAATTCATCTAAATCAATATGGCCAAGGTCAGTGTCAGCAACATTCTTCCATTTGGAGACAATTTTAGACTCCAGCTGCGAACCTTTGCTGGCAAACTTCATTTTCTATGACGATTCTCCATATAAATCTGCAAGAGAAATATTCAACATTCAGAAATTATTTACGCATAAACATATTCCAGCAAACTCGATAAGTTAATTTGTGAAAATAATTATTTCTGGAAATGAAAGAATTAAATTATTTCGCAAAGAAAACTTTGCCGGAAAAGAGGAAGTAAAGTCTGCTTGGCAATAAAGACTGTGTTGCTGCTGAAGTAAATTTGCACTTTCAGCCTTTTACTTTGTAAGAAAAAATAAAAAACTTCACAAACTTCTCTGCCTTAACAAATTTTCTTCACAACTTCGCTTTCGAATGAATGAAAATGAAATGCCAAACCAATTTAAGGTTGAAAGAATCGACCCATTTAGCAAATTTTAATTGTTTCCAATTAATTCAGTCTGAACTCGGTTGGCACTTGTCTTTCAAATAGCAATTTCCATCTTCAGCATAAGTTGGTAAAGAAAGTTTCTAATTTTGTCGCCAGTTGAGTGAGGTTCTTTTTCTTCTTTCTTTTCTCAGCAATTTGCCTAGAGAAATTCAAATTTTTTCATTAACTGGGTTTTGGAAAATAAAATATTAAAATAATATTTTATGTGTTGTTTCGAACCCGTTCGATAAATAATTAAATAATAATATTTAATTATTTTTTAATCCAAAGGCAAATTTATCTTTTAAAATTCCTCTGTGCCTTTGCCTAAGGCGAATTTTAATCTTGTCATGATTTTTTACTTCAGGCGAATTTACCTTTGCCAGACATACAATTTGATTTTTTAATTAATTCTTCAAAATGTCTGGACTTAGGCAAAATTTTAAATTCTTTGATTTTTTCAAGGCAAACAATTTAATCTTTACTTCTCCAAGTATTTTTCATGCCATGCATGGCCCAAGTGCACTTGCCTTGTGTATTTTTTCATTTTACCAGGCTTGGGGCGGACTTGCACTAGCAATTGTCATTTAATTTTAGCAAATGGCGAATTTTCCTTTGCAATTTTACCACTTCCAAACATCTTGGAGCGAACCTCTTCACATTTCCACCCTTTTCCAACCTTCTTGGAGCGGACTTGCTATGCATCTTGTCATTTTTTACTTTAGGCGGACTTTGCTAATGCCTTGCCATTTCACCCTTTGTGCTGGGTGGTCTTTGAAGTTGCCTTGCAATTTTTTCTCTAGGCTGGGTGGACTTTGCTTGCACTTTGCACCTTGCACATGGCAGACTTCACATGTTATTTGCCATTTACCATCTTGCTGGGCGGACTTTCACTTCATCTTGCCATCTCCCAACACCTAGGAGCGGACTTGCTCATGACTTTGCAATTTTTCTTTGCATGTTGCTGGGCGGACTTCCTTCATGCCTTGCAACTGCTTGGGCGGACTTTACATGATGCTCATGCCATTTCCTTGCAACCTACATGGCGGACTTTCATGTACCTCTGCCATTTTTATTTCTTCATGTCTGGGCGAATTTTAGCACATGCATATCCATGCCTTGGGCAATTTTCCAAAATTTTCAAAATTTTCACCCATTTTTACTTGCAACCTTCTGAAGTTTACGTTGATGAAGCCATGACCTGCACATTTTCCGAAAATAGAAACTTTCTAAAAATTTAAATTTTCCAAAAATAGAAACTTTCTAAAAATGGCCCCTAAAAAATAGGGATCCCAGAATGGGCTAAAAATGCCAAAAAAAAATTCCCTAAAAAATAGGGGCCCGGAGTAGAAACCCTAAAATTTAGGAAGTGTCAGAATTGACTGAACTGACAGTCGATCTTCGTCCACAAGGCCTTCTAAGCACTTTGGAAATGGTCATGCACTGATTCCGGTTCACAATCATTTCTTGACTTGGATGACTTTCAAAAATTCAAATTCTAAGTACCCCACCAAAAAGACCAAAAACTCAAAAGCAAAACTATCAGAGGGAAAACTACTAGGGTCCCCATTTGCGATGGGGCGATGTGTGAAAAGGTCACAACAATACACTATCTAGAGTTCAAAATATACTTGGAAAAAGTGGTGGATGGACTGCTTAAATGATTTCTATAGATACCCGAAATTGTCCTAATCTACAACACGTTTTTACTAATTGTCACCCTTTTCCCCTAATTATTAAATAATACCTTATTATTTAATTATTACCAAATATCATATTCTTCTATTAATTGACTATGCATTATTTAATTAATTTATTTTAATCCGCCCTTTTTGATTAATTAAATAAATCCTATTTATTTAATTATGTTCTAATTAACATTAATCTTCCTAATTAATTTATTTAATTATGTTCTAATTAACATTATGTTCTAATTAGCATTAATCTTCCTGATTAATTGAATAAACCTTATTTATTTAATTACGTCGCTGATTACACTTATTCCTCTATTTTAAATTAAATAATTATCATTAATCATTTAATTAACATTCAAACACCCTTCTTAAATTATATAATTGACCACTTTCCCACTTCTAGATTAAATAATTAAATAAATTATTTAATTCACCTATTTCATCTCAACATTATCCACTCATTATTAATAAATAACATTTTATTTATTAATCGTCACTTGCATGTTCCTCCAATAATTAATTATTATCCTCTCATACATTGACTAATCAATCAAATCCATTGATTAATCAATCAATCCCTTTGATTGATCAATCAATCCCACTAATTAATCAATCAATTTCCATTGATTAACCAATCAATTCCCTTGAATCAATCAAGCCGGTTAACTCTCCAATGTATTTCCTCTCAATGGACCTCGATCGTTGATCTTCATCTTTCATCTTTGAATCTAGATTGTTCATCTGAAACAACCATTTCTATAAAAGCAAGCCTTCGTAGCACGTTGATGGCTAACCATGAACCTTGAAACTTGTTGATGTTAATACAGCGTCGGTCTTCACTAGACACACATTAAATACATGGGCCGACCTTATATTTGATTTATATCATGTACTTATTCTGGCCGACTTTAATTGTAATTAAATATTTATCAAAGGCCGACTCAAGTGAAGAGGCGCCTAGGAGATATAAATACAAGGTCACTTCTTGGTTATTCACACAATTCGAATATCAAGAAGTTCGCTATTATTGACAGAGCAGAATTCGCAGTCCTAGAAGAAGTTCATACTTGAGCAGAATTCGCAGTCCTAGAAGAAGTTCATACTTAATCAGCATATCATCATTCCTATAGCAGCAGACTGTCTTTCTAGGAAGAGCAGATTCATTTGTATCTAAGCATCAAGGAAAAGTGCGAAATCCTTAGCCATTGCTGGGCTGTGTTGTAAGCAGATTTCTGTCATTATCATATATATATAAGAGAATCAATTGCTGGGTTTTCCTCCCTCAAGAGGAGGGTTTTCCTAGGGTATCTTGTTGTGTTCATTGTCCTTTGTGTTGCATATCTATTTAATAACATTGTTATCTAATCTGATATAAGAAACACTAACATGGTATCAGAGCGGGTGTGAAAAAGATCGTGATCAGATTCAGATCTGTTAGTTTGCAACCCTCATTGTTCTTTTTCAGTCTACCTTCTATTTTTCTCAAGATGGTGAACGGTCTGAAAATCGAGGATAGACTCGAAGGGATCTCGAACTACATATCATGGAGGTTCAGGTTCATGCTAACTTTGGAAGAAAATGATTTGGCTGAGTTTGTGAAAACAAAAGTTCCCGAACCTGAGGGGGAAGAAGAGAAGCTGCAATGGAGGAAGAAAGACACTAGGGCAAAGAAAGCATTGGTTGATTCCGTCAAGGATCATATTGTACCAATTATCTTCAAGTTGGATACAGTAAGAGAGATGTTTACAACCTTGGAAGAGATGTACGAAATCAACAACACCAGTCGAGCCCTTGCTCTGAAGCAACAACTTCATCATGTGAAAATGGCGAAAGGAGAATCTGTTATGACATACTTCATGAGGATTTCAGAGATAAAAGATCAGCTCTCCACTATTGGTCACATGATTGATGATAAAGAACTAACTATGCTTGCTCTCAATGGTCTTCTGCTTTCATGGGAGGCGTTCATACAAGGAATCAGTGCAAGATCCGAACTTCCCAAGTTTGATCGATTGAGGATTGATTGCATTCAAGAAGAGCCAAGACTAACAGCAAGGGGGATTGGTCAAAACTCAAAGAATGAAGAATAACAAGTTCTTACCTCTCATTCATCAAACAAAGGAAAAGGCTTTAAGAGAGGTTTCTTCAAAAGGAATCGAGAAGATGGAAATGATGATGCTCCTACCTTCAAAAGAAAACGAGACATGTCCAAGATTCAATGTTTTCGTTGTGATAAGTATGGTCACTTTGCGAGGGTTTGCCCCCAACGACCTAAGCCTCAAGTTGCCACTGCAGATGTTGAAGAAGTTGCTCTACAAAAGGACTCCAGTGATTATCTATTTTATTCAACCTTGTCTAGCAATGTTTCTACTGACTCTAATACTTGGTTGATTGACAGTGGTGCTTCTAGGCACATCACCGGATTCAGAAGTCACCTTTCAAACTTAATGGAAAGCAACTCCAGTGATCAAGTTGTTATTGGAGATGATGCTAGATATTCTGTAAAAGGGATTGGAAACTCCACTCTTCACTTGGATTCTGGAATTTCTTTGGAGTTGAATGATGTACTGTTCGTACCAGGGATAAAGAGGAACCTTGTTTCAATTTCAGCATTAGAAGACAAAGGTTATCAAGTTGCCTTCTCTAAAGGGAAAGTTCTTATATGGGCAAAGAACTCCAGCTTCAAAACTGCTCAAGTGATTGGAGTTAGACATGAATGTCTCTACACGCTGTGCACTCGTCCTCTTCAAGCACTTGTGCATAACAGTACCAGCATGTGTGATCTTTGGCATCGAAGATTGGCTCACATTCACTTTCGTGCTCTACCTATCATGGAGAAGATGGTCACCGGTCTTCCGAAATTCGATCAAGAACATGAAGGTACATGCAAGGGATGTGCCCTAGGCAAGAACACAAAAGGTACGTTTCATTCCAGTGAAAGTAGATCTAAATGTATTCTTGATCTCATTCATTCTGATTTGTGTGGTCCAATGTCTATTGCATCATCTAGTGGTTTCTTGTATTATATTATTTTCATTGATGATTACTCTAGAAAGACTTGGATCTATTTCTTGAGATCTAAAGAATCAGAAGAAGTATTAGAAAGATTCAGAGAATTCAAAGCACAGATTGAAAATCTGTCTGGGAAGAGGATCAAAGTATTGAGATCTGATAATGGTGGAGAATACACTTCTGGCACATTTCGAGACTTTTGTATTGAAGCAGGGATTAAGAGGGAGTTCAGTGTTCCCTATAATCCACAACAAAATGGTATTGCTGAAAGGAAGAATAGGTCTATTGTGGAAGCAGTGAAAGCTATGATCCATGATCAAGACTTACAAATCTCTCTTTGGGCTGAAGCATCAAGAACAACCGTCTATGTTCAAAATAGGAGTCCCCACAGGATCTTAGAGAATAAAACTCCTGAAGAAGCATTCTCAGGCGTGAAGCCTGAAGTTAGTCATTTGAGGATCTTTGGCTGTCCAGTCTATGTTCATATTCCAAAGGAAAAGAGAACAAAGCTAGAACCTTCTGGGAAGAAAGGCATTCTTGTAGGCTACAGTGAGACATCAAAAGCTTACAGGATTTACATTCCAGGACAGAAGTCTATTGAGATCAGTAGAGACGTCACATTTGAGGAAGATGTTGCTTATAGAAGGTCCAAAGGCACTCCTATGGAGGTGATGAAGAAGAACCTCCTCAAGATATGGAAGTTGACCATATTCCAGAGAATCTGAAGGAGGATACAGAACCTAAAGAAGATATTGATCCAGCTGAGCCTTTGGATCCTACTGATGGGCCTCTAGACATTGTGATTGGAAAGAAAAGACCTCTTTGGGCTCGCAGGACAATGCAGGAAGCAGAAAGGTTTGCAGCTCCAAGAGGAGCCTTCAGAGAAAGCAAGAGACCTCACAAGTTCTCTAGTTATGTTGCCTTGATGAGTCAGATTATTGAGTCAGAGCCTTCAAATGTTGAAGAAGCTTCTAGTCAACAAGTATGGAAAGATGCCATGATTGAGGAGTATCAGTCTATACTTAAGAACAATGTTTGGGATATAGTTCCTAGACCCAAAGACAAATCTGTGGTGTCTTCTAAGTGGCTCTTCAAGATCAAGCATGCAGCTGATGGGAGCATTGAGAAACACAAGGCTAGATTTGTGGCTAGAGGGTTCTCACAAAAAGAGGGAGTTGACTATGAAGAAACCTTTGCTCCTGTGGCTCGTTACACGTCTGTTAGAACCATCATTGCTATTGCTGCATCTAGAGGATGGAAGATTCACCAAATGGATGTAAAGACAGCTTTTCTGAATGGCATAATAGAAGAAGAGGTTTACATTGAGCAACCAGAAGGATTTGAGGTGCATGGGAAAGAGTCTCATGTCTGCAAGCTGAAGAAGGCCTTGTATGGTCTTAAACAAGCTCCTTGTGCTTGGTATGAAAGAATTGATCAGTATCTTTCAAGTTTGGGTTTCTCAAAGAATGATGCAGATTCTAACCTCTACTTCAAAGGAGTAAATGGTGAAGCATTAATTTTGGTTTTATATGTTGATGACTTGATCATTACTGGTGAAGAACATCTAATTCTAAAATGCAAGAAGGAATTAGCTTCAGAATTTGAGATGAATAATCTAGGTCTCATGCATTACTTTCTTGGCTTAGAAGTTTGGCAAAAGCCAGATGAGATGATTCTAAGTCAAGGGAAGTACACTGTTGACATTCTCAAAAGGTTTGGTATGATTGATTGCAAACCTATGTCTACACCCATGGAGACTAATTTAGATAAGTTGAAAGAAGCTGCAGCTAGTTCAAAACCAGTGGATTCTATGATGTATAGACAATTGATTGGTTCATTGATGTATCTAGTTAACACTAGACCTGATATCTGCTATGCAGTGAGTGCACTTAGCCAGTTTATGTGTGAACCAAAGCAAACACATCTTGTAGCAGCTAAACATATCCTGAGATACTTATGTGGCACAATTGGATATGGGTTGAGATATTCTTCAATTGTGGACTTGGAGCTGCATGGTTTTACTGATTCTGATTGGGCAGGATGTGTCTTAGATCGGAAGAGTACTTCTGGTTGTTGCTTCAGTTTGGGGACTGGTATGATCTCCTAGTGCAGCAGGAAACAGTTTTCAGTGGCCTTGAGTTCAACTGAAGCAGAGTATATTGCAGTTTGTGTGGCAGCTCGTGAGGCAGTGTGGCTTCGTAAGCTCCTTGCAGGATTGTTTGAACAATCAATGGAGCCTACTATTATACACTGTGATAATCAAAGCTGTGTGAAGCTTTCTGTCAATCCTGTGTTTCATGACAGAACAAAACATGTTGAGATCAAGTACCACTATATTAGAGATATGGTGCAAAGGAAAGCTATACAATTGAGGTATATCAGCACTGAAGAGCAAACGGCAGACATTCTCACCAAGCCTCTCGCCAGGATTAAGTTTGTATACTTCCGAGAGAAACTTGGTATGGTGGAGAATGCAGCCGTGACTGAGAAAGAGTCTCAGTAATCAGTGATCCTTGTTGAGAATGCAACTCTCTGCTGAGAGAGAGTTGAGGTGCAAGCCCTTGTTAATACAATTCTCTGCTGAGAGAGAGTTGAGGTGTAAGTCCTTGATAATGCAATTCTCTGATGAGAGAGAGTTGAGGTGAAAGCCCTTGTTTCCACCCTCTGGGAGAAGCTATGGTGGATGTCATGTGTGTGACTCCATGATAACATCATGTGAGAGAATCCGTGATGAGTTTATACCATTTATGGGAGTAGCCATAATGGTTCATATCACGTTGAGGTGATATTCTATTTTGTTTTCATTCTAACATAATGTGTCTTGTGCAGATGGAAGTTCATCCCTAGCTGAGAGGGAGTGTTGATGTTAATACAGCGTCGGTCTTCACTAGACACATATTAAATACATGGGCCGACCTTATATTTGATTTATATCATGTACTTATTCTGGCCGACTTTAATTGTAATTAAATATTTATCAAAGGCCGACCCAAGTGAAGAGGCGCCTAGGAGATATAAATACAAGGTCACTTCTTGGTTATTCACACAATTCGAATATCAAGAAGTTCGCTATTATTGACAGAGCAGAATTCGCAGTCCTAGAAGAAGTTCATACTTGAGCAGAATTCGCAGTCCTAGAAGAAGTTCATACTTAATCAGCATATCATCATTCCTATAGCAGCAGACTGTCTTTCTAGGAAGAGCAGATTCATTTGTATCTAAGCATCAAGGAAAAGTGCGAAATCCTTAGCCATTGCTGGGCTGTGTTGTAAGCAGATTTCTGTCATTATCATATATATATAAGAGAATCAATTGCTGGGTTTTTCTCCCTCAAGAGGAGGGTTTTCCCAGGGTATCTTGTTGTGTTCATTGTCCTTTGTGTTGCATATCTATTTAATAACATTGTTATCTAATCTGATATAAGAAACACTAACAAAACTTTGGTGTTTGCATCATTGCGATCATCTTACACACACTTGAAGCTTGAAGTGAAAGAATAGCATATCCATTTTTGAGAGCAAAAGCATACAAAGAAGGAACAATGCAAATCCATGGCAATACAGTAAAGGTGAAGGTAGCATTTGTTTGAATCTAGTTTTATCTATTATTGCTTGTCTTCCATTGATTAAATTGGATCTTATTGAGTATTAGGATTGCAAATTGTTGTTGTTTGCATTGATTCCTCTTATTTGTAATGACTGAATGGTTAATTTTCTGATTTACATTTTGGTGAACTTGATGTGAATCTCACATTTTCAACAATTTCTGTACGGATTTAAGTTTTTATGAAGCTACAGGAAGTGTGACGCAATTGAGGAAAACAACGCAATCGTGGGGTCTCGCACCGCAATTGACTATTTATTCAACGTATCTGCTAACCTAAGTGACACATACAAAGTTTGCTGTGTTGTGTCTGTCATTGTTATTTTTTTGTATTTTTGCAAGTTGAACCAGTATACCACATCCGTGCCTTTCTACACTACAATTGATACACAAAACACTGCAATCGCTTGTTCGAATGCCGCATCTGGGTTTCCATGCACAACAATCGCTTCTCCGTGCGACACATCTGAGTCTTCCTGCACCGCAAGTGACTATCACAGACATAAAGGTAAAAGGTTGAGTTATACTTCTCTGTCTTTTGATTTTTTTTAATAGGATAAGGTGTTTTGTGTTACTAATCCTTTTATTTCCATCTCGTGGTTATCTTTCGGATTATCTCAAACATTTCCTTTTAAGTGCTTAAAATGAACATGATCTCACACATTTCTTTTTTAGTGCTTTAAAATGAACATGATCTCAACATTTCTTTTCTATTGCTTAAAATGAACATGATCTTACACATTTCTTTTTAGAGATCTTAAAAGAACAATACAATCTCAAACATATGGTTTTAGTGCTCTTAAAAAGAACAATACAATCCTCACTTTGCAATCTGGACTTAAAATGAACAGTGTGTTTGAACATGCAATATTTCACTTGGTGCTCTAAAATTAATAGGCAAATTGCACACTTTCTAATTTAATTACACCAAAGGAAGTGTGCAATTTGTCTCTTAGTTTTAGAGCATCTAGTGAAATATTGCATGTTCAAACACATTGTTCATTTTAAATCCAGATTGCAAAGTGAGGATTGCATTGTTCTTTTTAAGATAACTAAAACCAAATGTTTGAGATTGTATTGTTCTTTTTAAGAGCACTAAAAAGAAATGTGTAAGATCATGTTCATTTTAAGCACTTAAAAAGAAATGTGTGAGATCATGTTCATTTAAAGCACTAAAAAAGAAATGTGTGAGATCATGTTCATTTTAAGCACTAAAAAGGAAATGTTTGAGATAATTTGAGAGATTGCCACAAGTTGGAAATAAAAGGATTAGTAACACAAAAAACCTTATCCTACTAAAAAAAATCAGAAGACATAAAAGTATAACCCAACCTTTTACCTTTTTGTCTGTGATAGTCACTTGATGTGCAAGAAGACTTAGATGTGTCGCACAAAGAAGTGTTTGCAGTGCACGAAAACCCAGATGCAATGCTCGGACAAGCGACTGCGGTGTTCTATGTATCAATTGTGGTGTAGGAAGGCACAAATGCAGTATACTAGTTCAACTTGCAGAAAAAACAAAAAAATAACAGTGACAGACACGACACAACAAACTTCGTATGCATCACTTAGGTTAGCAAATTCGTTGAACAACTAGTCGATTGTGGTGCGGGACCCCATGATTGTATCGCTGTTTTCCACAATTGCATCACGCTTCTTGTAGCTTCACAAAAACTTAAATCCGTACAAAAATTGTTTAAAACGTGAGATTCATGTCGGGTTCACCAAAATCTAAATTAGAAAATCGACCATTTAGTCATTAGAGATAAGAGGAATCAATGCAAACAACTACAATCTGCAATCCTAATACTCAATAAGATCCAATTTAATCAATGGAAGACATGCAATAATAGATAAAACCAGATTCAAACAAATGATACCTTCACCTTTACCGTATTGCATGGATTATTTCCATTGTTTCTTCTTTGTATGCTTTTGCTCTTAGAAATGGGTGTGCTATTCTTTCGCTTCAACCTTCAAGTGTTTGTGAGATGATCACAATGATGCAAACACCAAAGTTTCAAGGTTCATGTTTAGCCATCAACCTGCTATGAAGGCTTGCTTTAATAGAAATGGTTGTTTCAGATGAGTGATCGAGATTAAAAGATGAAAGATGAAGATCAATGGTTGAGGTCCATTGAGAGGAAATAGATTGGAGAGGTAACCGGCTTGATTGATTCGATCAAGGGAATTGATTGGTTAATCAATGAGATTGATTGATTAATTAGTGGGATTGATTGATCAATCAAAGGGATTGATTTATTAGTCAATGGATTTGATTGATTAGTCAATCTATGAGAGGATAATAATTAATTATTGGAGGAACGTGCAAGTGAGGATTAATAAATAAAATGTTTATTTGTTAATAATGAGTGGATAATGTTGAGATGAAATAGGTGAATTAAATAATTTATTTAATTATTTAATCTAGAAGTGGGAAAGTGGTCAATTAAATAATTGATAACAATTATATAATTTAAGAATGGTGTTTGAATGTTAATTAAACAATTAATGATAATTATTTAATTTAAAATATAGGAATAAGTGTAATTAGCGGTGTAATTAAATAAACAAGGCTTATTCAATTAGTCAGGAAGATTAATGCTAATTAGAAAATAATTAAATAAATAGGATTTATTTAATTAATCAGAAAGGGTGGATTAAAATGAATTAATTAAATAACACAAAGTCAATTAATGGCAGAATATGATATTTGATAATAATTAAATAATACGGTATTAATTTAATAATTAGGGGAAAAGGTTGAAAATTAGTAAAAAGGTGTTACTTGCAGACTAGGACAATTTTAGGTGTCTACAACTTCATTACGATCCTTGAGGATAGGATTGATGCATTTTTTAGATCAGAGGAATCATATGATAGGAAAAACATCCCCACTCTATTCTAAAGGTGTTCTTGGATTTGTCTTCTTCAATATGGAATTGATAATGGCCTAAGGACCCATGGGCAAATATTTATGCCTCACCTTGCAATGCCTTCCAAGATCTAAATAATTGTGTGTGAGAAAGGGGATTGACACACACACTTCATTAATTGTGCTAAAGGTTGTAGAATTTGAATGCATTTTTTGTAATGGAGATTATGATTTAACTCACTCAATTAAACTCCTTGATCATGAACTACATTTCTTTTAATCTTTCTCTTTCACCTTTGTGCAAAAATTCAAGTTCATGCAGTTGGGCTGCTTCTTTACTAGTTGGGCTCTTGACTTGTGTTTGATTTTTATTTTTCCTAGGGAAAATGCAAGTGTTTTGACAAATTCACTACTAACACAATAGTCTTCAATTGTTGCATTCTAGGTGACTCTTTAATGCCTATTTTGATTTAATCGGAGTGCAGGGGTTGGTTGTAGTATACCACAATGGCCTCTTATAAGTCACATACTACCTTTTTCTTGGTACTTGATTCCAAACTTTAGACAGTGCATTTCCTCCTATTGTGGGTCTTTGCTAATTTTTTTCTATTTTTCTACTTTGCTATTTTTCCACCTTTCTATTTTTCCACCAATACCTTGTGGATGGTCTGATTTGCATTGCTTGCCTTGCTTATTGTCTTCCTCCTTGGGGTTGAGGTCCTCTTCATCTACATTTCTTGGACTCAATACTCCATTTGGCCATCAAGCATTGAGGCTCAACTTTGTTGGAAGGCATTGAACAACTAAGGGCAATAGTTGTTAAATGAAAATGTGATCACCTTTTATTACACACACTTGGTAGTTGTGTTGTAGTTTCAACTGATCTAAAATGCACGGGGCCATTTTTTTTAGAGTCGAGTAAAGGTTATTCACCCACAATTGTGTTGGCATATCATCATTGTCAAGGGTCTAATTAAGCAAGAAATCAAATAAATCAATCAAACCCTAAATATAAGAGCTGAGATTTGACAATTTAAGTGAGAGGTTAAATTTTTTTTAGCTCTTTGTCAATGTTGGGTTGTCGATTTTGTTGATTGTGCAAAGCACTTGATGATTGGATATATAATCTTGCCATTGGATCTTGGCTGAAGACTGTTTTTTATTTGATTTGTGGTGTTTGCTTTCTTAGTAGATGCAATTTGTCTAGCCTTTTGTGATTTTTTCCTTTGCTGCCATAGATGGTTGAAACTTGGGTTCTTGCAACTTATAACTAATTTGGGACCAATTTGGTGGATCTGTTGTAAGGGGAGTAAAGTATGATTTTTTTGGGCTTCTTGTTAGATCCCATTGCCAATTTTATTGAGTTGAAATCACTCAAGACATCTGATGCAGAATGCCTAAAGTGTAGTATTTGTTGATGTTGATCCAATTCTTGAAGTGCTTCTACTTGACAATGCTCTCAATTTGATTTTATGATCTTTCAATTACCTTTCAATACATGAATTCTAGTGTCTTGGGACTTGTCTTTAAATACAATATCCTAGGCACTGAATTTGAATATTTTGGAGTGCAAGTTGATGCACAATGGTCCAATTGGGCTCAAGGGTTGGATTGGGGTAAGTGAAAAGTATGTTTGAATTATGGGGATGTGATTGTGTGTGCAATTCGGTCATCTAATCTAGGATGAGAAAATTGGTATGAATTAGGATGGGTTTGAACCATTGGGGCTAAAAAGGTTGGAAGTTGATGGATTTTTTGTGTTTTGTTAGCTTGGATGCAAAATATGTTGAATAAAGTACCAAGATAACATATCTTTAAAACAGGGCCCAAAATGAGTGTAAGATGAATGGGAAAGGGATGAACTTTGAAGTGTGCACTTTACTTCTTTACACTTATTAGACATAACTAATGTGGTGTTATTACATCATCAATGTAAGTATTAAATGCTTGTGTACAAAGTGTATTCCAATATTTTGTTTACATGATATTCTATCTAATAATAACACGGTATAGTTGGAGAAAATACTGTTATGTATTTTTATAAATCTTTCCAAAATTATTATTGACACATGTATAAAAATTATTATTTTTTAAACATAACCTAATAGTATAAAATGTTAATTATTTTCTTACATCAAGAATATATATATATATATATTATAAGGATTGGTAAGATGGGTTACTTTGGCTGACCCCTAATTGGTGTAGACTACAATGGGAACCTCCTCCCCTCTATTTCAACACAAAATTCAAGAAACACCACTAGAATCTAGTGAGAGTGTAACTCACTTGGGAGGCTAAATACACACTAAGAGGTATATATATATAAGGATTGGTAAGATGGGTTACTTAGGCCGGCCCCTAATTGGTGTAGACTACTACAAGAACCTCCTCCCCTCTATTCCAACATAGAACTTAAGAAACACCACTAGAATCTAGTGAGAGTGTAACTCAGTTGGGAGGCTAAACACACACTAAGAGGTGGCGACCACACCTAGGTGGCTAACAACACTTAGAGGCAATGACCACACTAGAGCGGTCAACGACACACTAAGAGGTGGCGACCACATCTTGGGTGGCCCACCACACATTAAGAGATGACCAAACCCAGGTGGCCAACCACACTTAGAGGTGATGGCCACATCTTGGGTGACCCACCACATATTAAGATGCGATGACCATACCTAGGCAGCCAGCCACACACATTAAGATATCACTATTAGATTACAACTTAGATGTATAAGCCGGATATCCAAGAGTCACCAGTTGGGAATCCACCTTTAGATGTTTCTTGGGGATTTGAACTTGGGTCTCCACAATGAGAACCTAATGCTGTCACCAGTAAGAAAATCCTTGGTAGATAATCATGAGAGGCCTATAAAAACACATCAAAACAGTCAATCTTAAGTTTTAAAAATGCTAGCATATGCTATGTACCAAAGAGGAGTCGCTTGAAAAATCTCTGGCTGATAACCATGGGAGGTAAATGTGTCCTTGACAGAGGAAAGTTTTATAATCCCTTTTTTGATGTATACAGTTGTCCCTCAAGAGCACAACATGAGGTGGGTTATTGTTGCTTTGGGAAAAGCAATGAAGTTGAAAATGATATTAAATGAATGCTGAACGGAAATGCACACTATCACTTACCTTTCCAAAAAGTATGTGTAGATCACAAATGTCCCCAAGTGTGCATCAAATTTCAAAAGCAAGGGTAAACTACGAAAAAGCTACAAATAATATTTTGATGCTGTGAATGTGTTTGCTCTTATTTAATGATTGTATTGAACATGAATTTCAAGTTTCTTATATACACTATTGGAAGATTATGGTTGCTGGATTGTCAAGGGTAGGCATAGGAAATAGATGATTTATTGATAAATTTACTAAAAAATTCTAAATGGGTAGAAAAATCTTGTGAAGTGATATGTTAGCAATTTGCAAGTTTTATTGGAAATGAATGCATGGCTAATGAGTTATGGGAATGTTCAGACTCTACTGGAGATAAATAAATTGGATTTTTGTAAGAGGGATTCGATACCCAATTTCTTTATAAACTCCACAAGTTGACTTTTCAAACTTATTTGCACTCATTTTTTTTAGAAATTCTCTTATTACTCAAGTGAACAAAGCATTTTTTAAGTGGAAAGAAGACATGGTACACACTCAATTCAGGTCATTGGAATTGGATAAATGGTTTTTGTCCATATCATGTCATTGTAATGTTTTGGAATGTTTAAAGACATTCGAGAAATAGAAACAATGACATTGGAACAATTTCAATAGGGGAAATTTGTTTTGGAGGAGGCCTATTTGGAGCACTTTTGACATTTACCTACTTGGGATTAAGTTGATTTTTTGATGGTTTTACACTTGTTGGAGATGTCCATTTTCACGAATTTGTTTGACTATGGTATATTATAGAAAAGGCCACTGAATGTAATGTTGTATTTTATGTATTTGAATACATTCAAGTGTGCATGATTTGCATAGAAATTAGGTAGCAATGAGTTTGTTAACATAACTGCTGAATGTACTATTTACAGGGTATATATACACTACCATAAGCTTTTAACCATTTGAGAAATTCTTAGAATAGAGGTAAAATACCCATTTGGAAAAATGATATCTCAATTCTTTTTCTGTATTTGCATTTTACATTGTGCCTCAATGGCTACAAGATCTTGCTTCTTAAGCTCTCATTCATTCACTATAGCCTAGCCCTACGCTCAAAATCTTAGAATAACAAATATATGAATGGTGTCTCCATACTAGACCACTTATAATGTTCTCTTCCATATATGTTACTTGCACTTATATCATTAAACGATCTCAAAGTCCTCATATTACAGGAGTGGGGTATCTAGAGACAAGATCTTTCTCATAAGTATCATCTTCCAATACATGTTTCAACAATACATATTCTCCGAATGCAATGTAATTTCATCAATCGGCTCTTTGCCAAAGGAATTGAGGGGAGTAGAGTGGTGAACCAACTGATCCATAAATAATATTATAAATACGATCATGAAAAATATAGTGAACTATTATAAACACCATTAGAACCATGAAAGGAATTATAGA
Organism: Sequoiadendron giganteum; assembly: GCA_007115665.2. Classification (NCBI taxonomy): domain Eukaryota; kingdom Viridiplantae; phylum Streptophyta; class Pinopsida; order Cupressales; family Cupressaceae; genus Sequoiadendron; species Sequoiadendron giganteum. The sequence goes on from CM021102.1 coordinate 483,635,461, forward strand.
GACCATACCCATGATGGAAATTTTAGATATCATCGCATGTTACACATCACAACTGTGTCATGTGACCTCTATGGTGCATGCTTCTTTCACATGTCCTATACAAAAAATGTCAATCACAAACCTATCAGGAAATCCCAACACATGCTCTTAGTACATTAGGCATCCCTAATCATTAATACAAATCTTAAAACAATCTTGAATAAGTATGCCAACAAGAAGGGACTTTTATTTTTGCAAAGGAACAAGGGCATACTATATCTTCTTCCATTAAAGATCCATAAAAGCATATCTTCTCCTAAAGATGTGAGGCTCCCTTCTAAAGAAGAGAAGTTTTAGCTGTCATTAAGTTAATAAATCGCTAGTCAATGCCTTAAAAATTGGCTCCAACACCTTGGTGCTTCTATTCCACCGAGGGCAACAACATTTAGAAGTCTTATAGCTGGGTAGACTATTACAAACCCATACAAACTATGTCTATGTCTCCAGTTATGTAAATCTACCAATTGTGATCATGGTTTGCACCAGCTATGCCATCAGTTGAGACTTAAACAACCACCCAAGTTCTTCTATCAATGTATAGAAAATAGGAATTAAAGAAGGAAGGACATTCGGAAGGAATATAGGACATCTTGGATTTTTTGAATCTTAATGAGCGAATGTTTGTTCATTTCACAAGGTAACTTTTTCTAATTTGGGTTTTGTATGTACTGATTTCTCTAGAGTTTCCTCATTCCGTCCTTTGAATTTTACTAATTGCTTCCTAGTTGTAGTTGTTGATACTTTATTTGGCTTATGGAATTCCTATTAGTACCTCTGATTAGCTGTTGTAACTTGTTCTCTTGAGTCCTATTAAGCTTCTTTAGTCATTTGTGGACAAAAATATATTTTCTTTCCTATTCTCTATCATGATCCTAATTTATGAATTTGAATCCATGATTGATTTGGAGAAACAGATATCCACTTGCATGCATTAGATGCATCAAAGTTAGTAACATCTTTTAGGCTCCTTGAAATATCTAGAAGTTACCTCTGGAGTTTCTCAGGTTTAAATATTTATCTAACTTTTAGAGGATGCATTTGACAAAAAATGCCAGACAAATGTAATGCTCCATGTGTTCATAAAATATCGCCATCTCACTTCCATATTATTGTGAGCTTTCAAGTGACAAGCAGTAATTAGTTTATCTTTGATTGTTTTGATTGTCCATCTTTTTCTCTTTAGGATTTAAAAAAAATAAAATCGTATGGCTGTTTATGCCTGTGGTTATTTTGGATCACTTTGCTAGTATTTTCAACCTCTGGCTTTAGAATCGATTATATGTTTTCCTTGTCTGAGTTCAGGTGATGGTGACCGAAACATGATTCTTGGTAGAGGCTTCTTTGTAACTCCTTCAGATTCGGTAGCCATGATTGCAGCTAATGCTGAAGTAGCAATTCCATACTTCAAGAATGGACTAAAGGTGGCTATGTCTTAAAATATGTGCAGTTTTAAGTTTGAATTATCTTTAGAAAGTTTGCAAACTTATATTTTGCATATGAAGAATAGTTGGTTGGTTTCTTTTTTATTTTTTATTTTTACTCGTAGGGTTTGGCAAGGTCTATGCCAACAAGCGGAGCCTTGGATCTTGTAGCAAAGAAACTAAACCTTCCATTCTTTGAGGTTTGTTCCCTTGAGTGATCACCTAGAAATATACTTGTATTTCCATTATAGTTCAGCAGTTAGAATATTGTATATTGATCCCAGTCATAGTCAACATGTGTTCAGATAATGTAAAATTAAGATATTATTACATATAAGAACCATGTAAGCCATGTAAAAGTGGGCTTAGGTCAAAATTACTCATATTGCAGGTCCCCACTGGCTGGAAATTCTTTGGAAATCTTATGGATGCAGGGAAATTGTCGATATGTGGGGAAGAAAGTTTTGGAACCGGATCTGATCATGTTCGTGAGAAAGATGGCATCTGGTATGTTGATTAGAAATGCTTCAATAAGGTTTAACTGTTGACAAAATGGAAAAACTTTGTGAGACTTTAAATGTTTGTAGTAATACACAGGGCATTCTCAAAACATCAGACTGTCTTGATTTTTTTTTGTTGAACTCCATTTCTTTTTGTGATGCACAGGGCTGTCTTAGCTTGGCTTTCGATCATTGCTCATAGGAATAAGGATAAAAAGGCTGGTGAGAGGTTAGTATCTGTTGAAGATGTTGCAAAGGAACATTGGGCAACATATGGGCGTAACTTTTTTGCTCGATATGATTATGAGGTAAGTGGTATTTAAAATTTATGTACAGAATATACTGTATTACCATACCAAAAGCAATGTTTTGCATTCAAATTATAGAATTTGATTTTTCTTTACATCTTAGACAGGAGAGCATCTGAGTGCTTTTAAGCTATCAGAGTATAAAAATTGAATCAATATTTGTGTTATCTAGGAATGTGAATCAGATGGAGCCAACAGAATGGTTGAGCATCTACGGGATTTGCTTTCTAAAACCAAAGCAGGAGAAAAGTATGGTAAGTTAACTACATATATTGTTTCAATAGCTAACTTTGGAGTTTGAGCCTATTATTTCTGAAATCTGTTAATCCTATCTATGTAGGGAGCTATGAACTCAAGTTTGCAGATGATTTTTCATACACAGATCCTGTAAGTTTGCAGTGGAGCACAGTTTTTATTTATAGTGTGTATATGAATCCCAAATATTAATTATTTGGCCATTTGTCTCAAATATTTCAGGTTGATGGGAGTATTGCATTGAAACAAGGAATTCGTTTTGTTTTCACAGATGGTTCTAGAATTATATTTCGTCTATCAGTAAGTGTTTTATTCTTTATCACTCTTTTTTGGCATCTCATTTGCTTTCTATAGATGGAAGCCTATGCTATGAATATTAGGATTTGCTGCTACTGTTCGTAACTGTCTGGGCAGAAGCTCTGAAATACTGAAAAAAATTCTTAAAGTGCATTAGTCTCGGTGCTTATGCCCATGCCATTCGCCCCCCTCCCCCTCTGCTGTTATGAGAGGCCCTTAAAGACCTTTTTCACTGTGGAGTGATTTTAAAGCAATCATGTCCTTTCTGGAAAGGAAAGTGAATAGCATACATTTTTACGCTTTATTGGAGCAACATAAAATCTTCTTCTATGTTATTGTAGAAGCAAAGACAATATAATAATACTGATTGAGAATTTGCGATTCTTAATAACAAGGAATGCCAAACTATTTAAGTTGAATCACTGTACTTTTTGTACTTTAGGTCTGATTTTTACTAGTAAAATATCTGGTGATTAACAATGAGAGATCTCATCTGCAGGGCACAGGCTCAGCTGGTGCTACAGTTAGACTTTATGTGGAGCAGTATGAGCAAGATGTCACTAAGCATGATATGAACGCACAGGCAGCCTTGAAACCTCTAATTGGTAAGTTTTCTGGTCTGCAGAAAAGTATTAGGTAACTTATCATAGATTGTATCTAACAGGAGTAATTTGTGTTTGCAGATGTTGCTTTATCGATTTCAAGGCTTGGGGATTTCACTGGACGGGAAAAACCTACTGTCATCACCTGAGCCGACATATTTTGCGTTGTCTATATTTTTTGGCTAAATAAAGTTTTCCATCCTCACAAATGACAGTGTGGGCTCTGGGTTTCAGGTCCAATAGTCACTTAGAGGTTTTTATATGCATTGACTGCACTTTCAATAATATAAATAAACTAATTTTCTTCATCGCGAATTCACAGTTTTGCCATGAATATGGATATCACCCTTAATTTCAAGAACTGGCTGACAAGGAAGAAATTTTCCAGAGGCAGAAAACATTTTCCAAACTAATTATAAGCTAACATGGAGGGAAAAATTACTAACTCTGCAAGTTTTACCAAATCTATAAAAACTTGTCATACATGTATCGTTCTGTGTCATTTCTACATCCTCCTATGAAATTTTCTTTAAGGTCGTCTATTAGATCACGGCATTTTCAGCATCTTCATTGTCATATTTGACCTCTCCTGAAAATCGGGGAACTTTACACCTTACATTTTGTTCCAATTTGTAACTCTTTGACAATGCTTGTGGTAATTCAGCCTTGACATTTGATCTAAGCAGAGGGTATCCATCTCATTCATGTCAGTTTCTCTCCTAGCCAGAGCTAGACTTTTCCAGCTTCTAGAAAGTTCTAAGTGGAGAGGCTATGACTTCTCTCGCTGCCTCCTAACCTAGGTTATTGAAATATGTTAAACTAAAGATTAGGGATGCATCTAAAGTTCAGAACTGCATCTACTGTGATTGGTACTCAAGTTCCTATACCACCATGACCTAGAGACACTCACAAATCCAGCTGTTTCTATGAGAATGTAATATGTTGAAAAGAATTGGAGATTCCTCCAAAAACTTGCTTTCCTTAGAAAAATGGAGGTGAGATGATAACAATATTCAAAGCATATTGGACAAAAAGTCACTTTTTTCCCTTAGCGAAGAAGAAAATAGAGGAAAGTAATGATCATTTATAGGAGCAAATTTGTTTTTTTGTTTTTTTCTTAAAAACTGGCAAAAGTAAATACAACCATTTTAATCAGCAGCATAAATATAAATGTGACCTTATCTGTTTTATACAACAATGTATAAGAAGAAATCAAAGCACAATGCTCATAACTTAGTATGTGGAGATGAATAAGAGCTTGACTTGTCATGCATAGAAATTGGATGCTCGGGTTCCTGGTTCCTTGACTAAAGGGTGCAACAAATCCAACCACATGGACTAGTACCCCAACAAAGTGGACTTAGCAAGTTATCTCGGAGAATAATCCAAATTAATCGTGTCAAGGTCAAGGGCATAAGTGGGGTGAAAATTGGGTTTTCAAAGGAGATGATTGGGAAGAGGACTTGGATGCATCTCATACTACATTGGTGGTCCAATCTCATCCCAATAGGGTCAAAGCATGCTATCAGACATCTGGGAAAAGGACTACGATCCATTCCATACAAGGGTCCATCCTCAATCCCAAAATGGTCATGTAGGTTAAAAGGAGATTTCCACAAGCGACGAACCTTTCCAAATCAGTGGATTCTAGTTTCAATCGACCCCAAACCACTAGCTACAAGTTTGTTCACCCAGGAAGGAGTAGTACCAGACATATACCACCACATGGCCTTGGTGATTTGTTGATTGATGCTTTCACAATACATGTTGCCCCTAGCATTGATTTGTGTTATAGATGGATTCTAACCCTCTAAAAACAACAATTAGCTCTTGGTTTTTGTTACCTGCATGGTACGGATAACAACTAGCTCAATCGCTCTAGTTTCACATCTAGGATAACCCTTGGCACTCTTTCACCTCCATGCTATAGGTGATGGTCGGCTAGTCCATAAGATCAACAATAGCTCAAGGCATCAGTCATTGGCACAGTCTAATGGCAACTTGCTAATTACTTTGGTATTTTGAAGGTTCAACCGTGCAATCATCTACAAGACTAGACTTTAGTTGTGTTCTAGTGATACTAGGCTTGAGATGGAGGGCACTCTTTGGTTAATTTAAGTTGAATTAAGATAGTTGGAGACATAGGATCAATATTCTCAATTTTTTGAACTACTAACTACTTCAAGGCCACTATGGATAACCTTTTTAATATGTAGAGGAAGCTACAAGCTATTTCCTCATATCCAAGCAACAAGGTCTAAATTGAGCTAGGAAGGTCAACATTTTATTGGTTTGGTTCACATGATTGTTTCATTAGTGAAATACTTTCTTAGGCTACATGATTCAGGTAGACCAATCACTATTTGGGGGGTCAGAGTGTTATCTCATTATAGTTTCAAGGATGTGCTGTTATAATGACAACTATATGGCCGAATAAAAAGAATTATGGAGGATGCTAAATTTATCTCAAGGAATCCAATTGCTACAAAAGGTCCTTGTAGGTTATGAACACCAACAACGTCATACCTTTATTTTATTCACTCTTAAAATAAAGGCAAATCTCATCTTCAACTTTATACCCATATTTTTTTAGTCTAACCAACATTGCTTGCCAATTGGATGAATTTATAGCAACAGTAAAACCACATAGGTTAGGCCTATATTTATCATAAAAGAAGGTATTTACTTCTAGCTAAAGCTTACAAAGGTGACCAACAAAAACCATGTTTTACCTTATATCCACCCTTAAAGTAATATAATTTGTCATATACCTTTTTAGCAAAATGCAATTTTGTTAGCATAAATAACAGGTGAAGTTTGCTTCTAGCATAGTGTGATAAATGTATCTAGGAGCTCCTTCGTGGCTAGGATTTAGCAAGCTCATAAAGGAACCTCCCATGCTAGGTTTATAAGCGTCCATAATTCAAAAACAAAAGTTTTATGTAAGTAGTTTTATTAGTAACTACTTATCAACAGGACTGTCTATCCTTAGTTCATTACAACATTATTTGACTTTAGAAAAATGCATCTCATGTTACCTTGGAGGACAAGATTTAAACTAATCTATTTTGTTTTTTCTATCCTTGGTAGAGTTCATACTTTATTGAAGATTTATAAGCTTCAAAACAATGACATATCTAGCTATTGTACTTAAAAATTTGTAGTAATCCACCCTTATTTTTTAAAAATTTGTACCCGCTAGCATTAGCCAAATAGAAATGAATATCAACTGAGTAAACAACCCTCCACTTTCTAATCACCCAAATCCCAATGAGGGTAAGGTGAGAGCATATGGTGAGAAGGGGATCCTTGTATTAATTGGAAATTTAGCTAACTAAAAGTAAACACCTTCCACTTTTTGATCCCCCAGATCTCGAGGTGGGCAAGGTGAGAACATATAGTGGTAAGGCTTACAATTTATGAGTTTCTAAGCTACCACTTCTTTAGTGGGGTGAGTAAGAAAATCAAGTGCGTGAAAGTAAATCATCCGCTTATTCAACGAGAATTACAACAAAGTAAATAAACACTTGGTAGAAAACTAACCAATCAAAGCAAAGTCCTCTGCTTGTTCAATGAGCATAACATGAAAGCAAATGAAAACTCAACCACTTATTCAACGGGAGTAGCATGTAACATAAAGTAAGTTCATCCACTTATTCATCAAGAGCACCATTTATTCAGTCGGGTAAGTAGCAATGACAGTTATAGGAGCAGTCACTAGTGGTACTACCAATGGTGTTACATTAAGCTCAACATGAAATATTTATGTTCATCATATGTTGCTATTACGTTAGGCAAATAGAAATATGAAACACAAATTCCCCCAAACATGCTACAATGATAATATGAGAATACCCCCACAAATTATAACAATAATACCTCAATAACAAGGCCTTCAAAGGTGGGTAGATGGTTGAATAAGTTGCTGGTGCAGGTCTGATATGAATAACAATAGGCTAGAAACACCAACTAGCAACCCTTCAATGAGCATAACTTCATCAATATGTAACGAAATCACTCCCAACAACTTGCAAAGGAAAGTACTAGGCTAGGCGCCCAAGATAAGCTACATAACAACTCCTCACAAGTTTGAACAACAAAACTCACCAAAAAGCCTACCAACAGGGTTGTACAACCTCCCTAGATGGGTGACCAACAAGATAAAATCAATCTCTCCATAAAAAATGCCCAAAATTTGAGCAAAGGGGTGCCTTAAATGAATGATGCCAATGATCCAACACCCTGAAAAAGTTAACAAGTCCTTTGATCAGTGTGAGTGAAAAGGTAGGTTAGCTAGGCTATGTAAGAACACAAACCAACAACTCCAAAATATGAAAACAACACTCCAAACCTTTGTACAAATAGTTATCACATCAAAGCATAGCTAGAAATCATCACGAGTGACCAAAACTGAAAACAAACCATCACCGATAAGCTCCAATGGTGATTACTGAATGCAATCACACTCCACTAGCTAGGGATTATCTTTCAAATCTGAAATCAACAACCTAAAGAGGGTTTTTGTCCTCCAAAGGTTCAAGAAAGAACACTTTAGTTCCAATTTGGTAGCATAAATTTATCTCCAAATTGCATAATTAAAAGAGAGCAAATGAGGGAGTCTATACAAGACTTGAGACCTAGAAGTTTGAATAACATTTCCCTCCAAAAAGGGATGTCGCACTTGGGATGAATAATATTTAATTTAAATTTCTCTTTAATCCTTCATCTTGGGTGTCCACTTTAGCCAAGGCAAGAAAAACATTTTTTAAAACAACTTAAAGTTATCATGTCTAAACGTGGGGGTCCAAGGGGCCTTTTTAGAACTTTATAATTTATAACTTAAGTTGCCAAATTTTCCTTTTTCAAACACCAAGTATGGTGGAAGCACTAAACTGCCAAAATTGACAGAATCAACAACTAAAAATGCCACCCTTGCCAAAGCTGGAAATCCAGTACAAAACTACTATTAGTGCCACTACCATAATACCACTTACTAAAAATAGTATATTGCTAAAAATAGTAAGTGTGTCCAAACTTAAAGTAAGCCCAATTTGAAATGCAACTATGACTTACTAAAAATAGTAAGTGCTAAAATAGACACCGCTAAAATAGTAGTGGATGCCCACCAAGGGTCTTAGAAAACCTAGAAAAAGTAAAAAACTTTGTCATTTCTCTGCAATTACCCCTTGAAATCTTGACAAGAACCCTTCAAGAATCTTGGAATCCATTGAAATGCCTTTGAATAGCCTACGAGACTCCAAAAATAGGCCAACAGTCACGAAAATGCTTAGGGCTAAAAAGGGGAAATTACAATCCTCCCTTCCCATTGATTGCTTGTCCTCAAGCAATGCCATCACAACTCTAGTAGCAACAAACCCATCCACAGTAAAACCAAGATCCTAGGGTCCCACGTTAATCTCAGAAAGAAACCACCATGCTGACGTTTCACCACTTTGATCACAAGTGTAAATTCATGGTGCCAAACTTACACTCTCCTCCCCTGTAACATTGACATGTTACCATTCGCGAGACTCAATCAAAAATACTTGAGAGGCCTGGAATCAAAACCATGAATCATCTCTTGCCAAAACATTATCTGTAATCCCACTACCTAACATGATCTTGGGCAATAGGAAGGAAAGTATGCTCAAGCAACACATATGCAAATGTGACTCCCTCCAATCTTCTTGCTAAAAGGAAAGTAATCCTTAGCAAGACTTCAACTGACTCATCATCATAATACCACACACAACCATAAAGTCTTGAAAACTCTGACTATTTCAACTCCAAGAGTCTTTGAATAGTGAAACCAAGTATGCAAAAGTTCATTGTCCTGAACCAACACCGAGAGGGAACTACCCTGGTTTTCTTCACAAACCTTCATAAGGTGAACTCTTTGAGTTTGGAAGGTTGAAAGAAACAAATAATCACCCCTATTCAAAGCTAGAGTCAACAAAATACAATTTGAGATTAGTGCTCTACACAAGGGATAACAACAATACCAATGAAATTCCCAAGTATAAGAACATTAGATGAGCATTGTGTTGCACCAAAACAACTCAAGAGTGGCTTGAAAACACTCTAAAGCCATCTCCAATTGAAATGCTTTACTTCCTTGACAAGAAATAATGTGCTAACTCTCCAGAATGAGAGCAACCCCAATTGTAAGGTGGCTGGTCTGCGACCAAACATCAAGCTCAAGGCTCAAAATTTGACCCATTCTATGCCAAGGAATACTTCCAAGAGTACCCATTTGTTCAATGCTCCAAGCCTTACTTAGATTCTCTCTCCAATCCATTCATAGATGGACAATTGGAATCACAAAATGGCTGGTAAGAGAAGGAACACCATTATAAATTATAAAAAAATGATCCTTATCCCTCCAAGGTTATTTTCTATCATTCCCAATAATCTCCATCAATCCTTGTTGAGGATCCCAAGCATGGATACTCAACCAAGAATGATCTCCAATGTTACACCTCGATTGTAAAACTACTACGTATTAGTACTGCATAGGGCAAAATGATTGTAATGAGAATTATGTGATTGAATAAAATATGTTGTTCCTTGTTATCAATGAGTGTTTTCACATTTGATGATTGTCTCATTTAAATGTAGTTTCTATTGATGCAATTCTTGGTGAATTATTGCATATAAAGTTATTGAGTTGTGAATATTCTAACTTATGAGATGCTATGTATACTACTTATGTTGTGAACATTTGACTTCCATGAGCATGTGTCTGTGGATGCAAGTATATGTACCATTCCTCCAGGCGGAGGGGAAGTATCACTCGGGATAGGAGCTTGGTCGGTTAACCGGTAATGTGAACAATCTGAGCATACACACACATCACCTTAGATTCAGTGAACTGAGTCAGTTGTGTTGTCTATAGATAAGTCAACCATAGCTTGTATGTTGTATTAGGAGTCCTGTTACTTTTGCATACATTTTTGACTGATGTTTATCTTTGTAGTTTCTGTGAATTGTCTTATGATATTACACTCATGGGGATAGGTTGGATGTGAGTAGAAGTATGTTTATATATACACATGCGTGTCTGGAGGATCTAACGACACGTATAGGCATATGTATAGAGATACCACCCTCACACACCTATCTACATGGTGGTAACGTGAATGGATGTAAGTGGTCAGAAGTGAACATATATACATGTGTATAGTATATGCACGTATCCATATGTATATACATATCGATACAAGCATACGTTGGCTAATGGATATGCCCATACAGATGCATCGATATGCTATACCTACATATACATGTACATAGAGGTATATACAAGAATATACAAATGTATATATGCACATGTTTGGTAATATGTGGATATTAATAATATTATTATTACCTTGTGAATTTGACTTACATATATATATATATATATATATCTGATGTACGCTGACTGGCTTACAATATATATACATATTGCTCAATAATATATATGTTTGTAATTTTATATTAATTATTGTGTATATAAATTATAGTAATGTTAAAACATTTATATATATATATATATATATAAATAATAAAATATATAATTAAAATATATTTTAGACTTCAAAGAAAACAAATCATTTAAATCGAATTATAAATCAGTTTAATATTCTCTTTATTCAAAATATGGGAATCGATTTTGGAAATCAAATGGGATTTTTATATATTACTCTTCAATGGAAATCAAATTATTTCCAGATCAAATAAAATATGGAAATCAAAATATTTCTAAATCTAAACATTTGAATTAAAAGAGTATTAATCAATAGGACATATCGATTAATGTTTGAATGAAATCGAATATGAAATCAAGCGTCGGAAGAAGTCGCGTGACCTCTGCAAATTACACACAGGAACTAATGTGTTTGACCAAGTCTGCAACAAATAGAAAAACCAATGCTGAATTGCAGTCGGTCGATTCAGCCTTGTTAGTAGGCTATGTGTGCATAAAAAATCAAAGGATTTTTTCTCTAGAAATATCTTACCCGCCATATTATGAAATTGGTGCCACGTCTGGAATATGGACATGTAGGTGTCGATTGGGTAAATTCATTATGTGCAATTGAATTAGTCTCCATTTTGTTGTCAATTTCTGAAAGCTGACTCATCATATTTAAACTGAGTAAGGGAGAGATCTTGTGCCACTTGCTGGGTTGAACAATTCACATTTCAGTGGTGGCAAACCACATGCCACCACTGAAGGAAATTGGTGGTGCTGGGGGCTTATAAATAGTCGCCCCATTCTTGATTGTTTACATAGGATACTGAACATTGTTCTTGATTATTATTTGCTCATTCGTATAACTCTGTCATTTCATTTTACTCACAGTTTGAGATCACCAGTTTGTGTTGTTGCCATATGCATATAACTGAGTCATTAGCTACAAACATTCATCATTTTCTGAGTGACAAATGATATAGTCATTCTTCATAATTCTAAGTGATATTCATATTCAATAGTGTTCATATTTCTGAGAGATTGTTTACATTTATAGTGAAATGTATTCTACCTAAGGAGTACGTTAGTTCTACTACTGTTTCTGAGAGTGGAAAAAAGGAGAAATTTTGTGAGGAATTATCATTATTGGAGAAACGAGAATCTGGATTGAGTTAGAAGTAAAAGCAACTTTACCTTCAATGTGGGAAAAGCGTTCACATGCATGGGATATTCTTCTACTATTATTTTTATAAAGATTTATGTGTGTTTTAAAAGTGTTTTCTGTCTATGCATAGGAAGTGAATTACTATTGGAATTTTATTTTTTGTTTGCACACAAGAAGTGATTTGTTTAGAGATAAAAGATGCATTCTAATTGTATGTTGCATTATGGTATGATCTCCATATAAGGAGAATACCGGTTACATTAGTTACTAAATACTAGGATTGAAATGAAGGCTTGTGTCAAGTAAAGTTCAACCAAATAAGTTAGTAGGTTAACTCAGAAGAGCTTGTTATACTCCTAGGATAAATATTCCAGTGTGGGAGGGAACTTGTGAAGTACTTGTTATGCTGATTCATTTCTAGTAGTGTAATATGATGTAGGATGTCTAGGGTACGGGTTATCTATTAGAAGACAAAGACCTACACGTAGTGTAAGATAGCCCTAAGTCAAATCAACCCTGAATGGTGTATGTGATAAATAATCCTCAGTAGAAATAATATATGAAACACTTTGGCCAAACTAGTGTAATGTACAAACATCTACTTAGACTGTGTGATGATTACGCTGTCAGTTCACCGTGATCCCGTATTACATACTAGTTTGAGAGTTTTCCAAATTTCACAAGTTCTAGTTATGTAGGACACAACACTATGCTCAGTTGGTTAATAGTATTGGTTACCCTACCAATATTTTCGTCGAATGAAGGGCCATCTATCAAATGATAGATGTGCGGGGAACCGCATTATAAGTCCATGGTTGGCGGAAAAATGCCTGAGTGATGCTTCTCCTCCTTAACAGGCTACTGAAGTACCAAGATTTGAAGGGATGAATTCCTGGACCTTCTTACTACTATTTGTTCAAAAGCTCTATGAACTATGTATTTTCATGTATGTATTCTTACTCTGATGTTTATTTGAAAAGGAAAATATTTCTTGTTGAAATATACTATCTTGTTTTAAAATTATCAATGAAAGAAGAAATATTTTATTGCAAAGTCTTTATTACTCATTATCTTTATTTAATGGTGTAAAATAAGATTTATTTTTTTACGTAGGGGTTGGGTCGTTACATGTGGTAATGAAGCTACCAGGTTTTACTCTAGAACCTATGAGCTCATCAACTTTCATGTCCAACATTATCTAATGGTGAAAAATTCTCGTGTCAGGATGGTGCATATCAGATTAATGACTCGCAAGTCTGTAATAAAAAATGAATGTTAACTCAGGGCCAAGAAGGAAAAAGAGGCCATCTTTAGGACCATTAAAAGAACCAACTATGATAATGCTATTTGGTTGAGTGATATTGAAACTTTTAGCCATGCACTTTCTCGAATTAGCAATGTGAAGAGAAAAGTGAGGATGGAGGCCATATACAATTACTTACTAGCCATCTCACCTGAAAAGATATAATCATTACCACTTTCCAGGGACATGCCATCAAAAGAAAGCACAAGTCCTGCATTCTTATTTAGGGATCCTAGGGTTCAACCGTTGGCAAAAGAAATATCAATTTCTTCAAGTAAAGATTTTGAAGGTTATACACCAAGGACACCACCGGTCGAGAAATGGTCTCATGAACAAATGTCTGCGAAAAAAGTAGACCAATTTGCTAATGAACACCATATTGATAATAATTTCCACAACTATGTATTGACCAATAAACTGAGGGTTATACGAATAGATGAGGGACATACATAAAGATTGGAAGCAACAATTTTCTTAGTCTGTAGGTTGCACCCCATCGAGCTATGTGTCTAAGAGTGAATCCGATGGATACTCTTCCCTTGACTTTTTGAATAGTCGATGAATGTAACCAATAGGATTTTGAATCCTCATACTATGAATAAATCTGTGTTTATAAAAATATTTGATCTGTTATAAAATACTTGTGTTCATGTGAATATGTTTTCCATAAAGTTACTTGATCTCATAATTAAGCTAACACGAATAAAACATTTAGGTTAAATCAATTATATAAGCATGGTGAGAACGGATGAGAGAACACGAAATATACCTGGAACCAACCAAGATGGAGGATAGGGAGCTATTGGAATGAAATCCCGACTTGATCAAATCCTAGCAAGGCTAACCAATCTCAAACAAGCAAAAGCTAAGGATAGGGTGGAGGAAGAAATACCTAACAACAACCTAGAAGGAGAAAGTTCTTCTCATGAACAAGGTGAAAACCAAAACCATGATAAAGGAAAATCCTCCACACCATCCTTCGAGAGGAGAAAGAAGATGGTATCTACCAAACTATCTAGGGATATGAAGAAAATATTCCCACCAAAGTTTGACGGAAGCGCATGAGGAGATGAAGTGGAAGTCTAGCTTGTGCAAATGGAAAAATACTTTGAGATACAAAATTATGATGAAGTGACCAAGGCAACATGGGGAGCATACCAGTTAGCAGTTGAAGCCTTTAACTGGTGGATGAATAAAAAGCTTGAACTTACCATAAGTTCATGGAAATTGTCTCGGAATGAATTTGTGGAAAATTTTCGCAAAAGATGGTTACCTCAACTCTTTTACGATAAAAAACTAACAAATTTCCAATATTTGCAGCAAGGAACCATGCCAGTTCATGAATACTAGGAGAAGTTCACTCGAATTTTGCGCTATGTTCCTGTATATCACAAGGATGAACGTTTTCGCATTAGGAAATTAGTCTTGGGACTCAATAGCAGAATTGGTGGAGAAGTAGATATGAATGGTCCAACCACAATGGATCTTGTATATGGAAAAGCCATCAAGCAGGAACAAATGTTGAAGGAAGATTCTATCCAGCAGGAGAGAAAGGAGAAAAAGAAGGATACTAAGGTTGCCAACAAAATAACTCCTAAGAAGGAGGAACCTGTTCAGAATTCTTCTAGGTCAAAAGGAAAGAGATCTCACTTTAATGGAAAATATTTCAAAAGAGATTGCAAGAGAAATAACCCAAGTTTTGGTAACACAAACAAAGCTAGTGAAAATACTAGTAAGTCTAGAGAAGCCACCAGGAAAACAGGACCGCCATCAGATTGTTTTATATGTAAAGGGGATCATTATGCAAGGGAATGTCCCAATAATTTTTTTGGTTTCCAACCATACAACAACTCATTACCCAGCCAACAGGCTATGTTTCAATAGATAATACATGCTGCAGTAGATGATCGACAAGTTGACTTCTAAGTGATGCCGACCAAAACACTAGGTACTTTATTTGGTTTACCTATATCTATTCTAATTGATATAGGTGCCACTAAATTCTTATTTCACCCATAATAGAAAATAAATTATCTAGGAAGGTAAGGCACATGGAAATGTCATGGAATGTTGAATATGCAAACAATACAAGAGCAAGGGTAGATAAATGTCTATTCGAGGCTAGGATAGAGTTTCCCAAATTTTCTACTGAAGTTAACCTTTATGTCGTGCCACTAGGATCATACGATATTATCCTAGGAATGAATTGGTTGTGGAGGCATAGGGCCATAGTTGACTGCAATGCCAAGACAATATAGTTTCTAGATGACCATGAACACCAAGTTAAAATCCAAGGGATACTTAGAGAGGTAAAATTTTGATAAATTACAACAATGCAACTTATGAAAGCTAAGAAGAAAGGGTGTAAGCTCTTTGTTGTGAAGATTTAGAATACTAGAGTCAACACGAGCTAGAAGATGAGGAAATTGAAGAAACTGGAGAATCAGATATAGAGAAGTATCCAATTTTGAGGGAATTTTTTGATGTGTTCCCTGAAGAGTTACTAGGATTACCACTAAAAAGAGTGTTTGATTTCTTAATAGATATAGTTCTCGGATCTGAGCCTATATCCAAGGTACCCTATAGGATGAACACTACAAAACTTATGGAACTCAAGACTCAATTAGATGAATTGTTGTCAAAAGGACTAATAAGACCAAGTGTTTCACCTTGGGGAGCACCTGTTATATTTGTCAAGAAGATAGACAAAACATTGCGACTGTGCATCGACTATCATATGCTTAACAAAACTACGGTTAAGAATAAATATCTGTTTACATGCATTGATGATCTGTTTGATCAAATGAAAGGTGCAGTTGTATTTTCAAAGATAAATTTGAGGTCTAGATATCACTAGTTGAGAGTTAAAGATGATGATATCTTTAAGACTGCATTCAAAACTCGCTATGGACATTGAGTTTACTGTTTTACCATTTGGCTTAGCAAATGCACCAACAACATTCATGAATCTTATGAATAGCATGTTCAGGGATTATCTTGACAAGTTTGTATTAGTATTTTTAGATGACATCCTAATTTATTCTAGAAATTAGGAAGAACACTGCAAGCACTTAGAAATGGTTCTACAATGGTTAAGAGAGCACAACTTGTATGGAAAGATTTCCAAGTGTATTTTCTTCCAAGAAATAGTGCACTATTTGGGACATGTGATTTCAACTGAAGGAATTGCAATTGATCCAACAAAGATCAAAGCATTAATTCAATGGTCTATACCTAAAAATGTGTCAGAAGGGAGAAGCTTTAAGGGATTGGAAAGATACTACATAAAGTTTGTTGCAAAATTTTCTAAGATTGATTTTCCTATAACTTCTTTTCAGAAGAAAGGAGAGAGGTTTGAATGGAATGAGAAGTGTCAAGAAGCATTTGACCTACTCAAAGAGAAGCTAACCACCGCACCAATCCTAAAAGTACTTAATCCTAAAGGAAGTTTCATAGTTATCACCAATGCATGCAGAGAAGGGTTAGGAGGCGTATTGATGCAAGATGGACAAGTGATTGCATATGAATCCAGGAGGCTAAGGCCAATGAAATGAATTATGCCTCACATGATTTAGAATCAACAGTTGTAGTCCATGCATTACAAATGTGGAGGCACTATTTGCTAGGGAAACCCTTTGAGTTAAAAACTAACCATAACTGATTGAAGTACGTTTTTACTCAATCAAATCTAAATGCTAGACAAAGAAGATGGTTAGAGTTGATAGCTGATTATGATTTTAATATCAGTTACATCAAGGGAAAAGAGAATCAGGTTGCCGATGCTTTAAGTCAGAGACGTCACATTGCTTCGATAGTAGTAATTCAAACCGATTTCAAAGGATAAGTACTCCAGAAATGCAAAGAGGATGAGTACTATTTACAAGTTAAGAAAACACTTATGGATAGTCTTCAAGATTATAAGTATGAAGGTTTTCAATTTGAACCTAGCGGATTGCTTAGGTACAAGGGAAGAATGTACGGACTTGATGAGAAGGAATTAAGAAATTTGGTATGGAAAGAAAGACACAAAGCACCTTATTCTGAACATCTAGGAGTGACAAAAATGATGGTTGATGTTAAACCATTATACTTCTGGAAGGGAATGAAAGGAGATGCTACTAGTTATGTGGGTAAGTGTCTTGAATGCCAAAGGGTGAAAGTTGAGCATCATCATCCTACAGGTTTGTTATACCCACATGACATACCAGAAAGAAAGTGGCAAGTTATAAGTATCGATTTTTTGCAAGGACTGCCTATGTAAAGGAATAAGAATAATGCCATACTAGTGGTAGTAGATAAGCTTACAAAAGTGACACATTTTATACCAAGAAACTTAATTGATGGAGCGCTAGTCATAGCAAGAAAGTTTGTGCAAGAAGTGTTTAAATTGCATAAAATCCCATAAAATATTACTTCTGATAGAGATGCACGAATCACTTTTAGGTTTTGGAAAACCTTGTTTTTTGCACTTGGGGCTCAATTGAATATTAGCTCAACATATCATCTAGAAATGAATGGTAAAATTGAAAGGGTAAATCAAGTATTGGAAGACGTACTTAGAGTGTATTATATGGATCAACAATAAAAGTGGGAAGATTATTTACCTTTGGTCGATTTTTCTTACAATAAATCGTACCATTCAACAATTAAAATGACTCTGTTTGAAGCCTTGTATGGTCGAAAGTGTCGAACTCCTATAATTTGGGATAAACTTGAGGATTGAGTAATTCTTGGACCGAAAATGTTGATAGAAATGGATGAGAAAGTTAAGGTTATTAAGTAAAGGTTAGCAGAAGCTAACAGTCGACAGAAAAGTTATGCAGATGCCAAGAGGGTACCCCGTAATTTTTCTTTAGGTGACAAAGTACTTTTGAGAATAAAACCTCACAAGAGTTCCATAAACTTTGGAAAGTATTCTAAGTTAGCTCCACGTTATATTAGACCCTTTGAAGTTCTTGAGGAAGTGAATCTTGTAGCCTACCGAATCGCTTTGCCACTAGCTCTTGCCAAAATGCATAATGTCTTCCATGTGTCCTACCTTAAAAAAAAGTATATACTAGGGGATAGTCATTTGATTGATTGGACCGCCTTACAAGTAAAGGATCTCAGAGTAATAAATCTTGAGCCCGTAAAGGTGCTGGAAATACGTAAGATTCACTTACGTAATAGGGATGTATTACAATGCAAAGTCCAATGGGATAAATTCACAAAAGACTCAACAACTTGGGAGGATTATGCGCAAATTCAATAGAAGTTTCCAGAAATTCTCAAAGCTTTTGAGAACGAAGAATAAATGTAGAATTAGATTTAATGTTTTGAATAATACCTTAGGTCATCGAGGACGATGAATCATAAGGGGGAGAGTATGTTACACCCCAATTGTAAAGCTACAATGTATTAGTACTGCATAGGGCAGAATGATTGTAATGAGAATTTTGTGATTGAATAAAATTCCTTGTTATCAATATGAGTGTTTTCACATTTAATGAGTGTCTCATTTAAATTTAGTTTCTATTGATGCCATTCTTGGTGAATTATTGCATACAAAGTTATTGAGTTGTGAATATTCTAACTTATGAGATGTTATGTATACTGCTTATGTTGTGAACATTTGACTTCCGTGAGCATGTGTCCGTGTTTGTAGGTATATGTACCATTCCTCCATGTAGAGGGAAAGTATCACTCTGGAGAGGAGCTTGGTCGGTTAACTGATAATGTGAACTATCTGAGCATATACACACATCACCTTATATTGAGTGAACTGATTCAGTTGTGTTGGTTATAGGTAAGCCGACCATAGCTTGTATGTTGTATTAGGAGTCATGTTACTTTTGCATACATTTTTGAGTGATGTTTATCTTTGTAGTTTTTATGAACTGTTATGATATTATAATCATGAAGATAGGTTGGATGTGAGTAGAAGTATGTTTATATATATGCACATGCGTGTCTAGAGGATCTAATGACATGCGTAGGCATATGCATAGAGACACCACCCTCACACACCTATCTACATGGTGGTAATGTGAATGGATGTAAGTGATCGAAAGTGAACATATATACATGTGTATGGTATATACATGTATCCATATGTATACATATCGATACAAGCGTATGTTGGCTAATGGATATGCCCATATAGATGCATTGATATGGTATACCTACATATACATGTACATAGAGGTATATACAAGAATATACATATTTATATATGCACATGTCCAATAATATGTGGATATTAATAATAATATTATTGCCTTGTGAATTTGACTTACATATATATATCGGATGTACGCTGACTAGCTTACGATATATATACATATTGTTCAATAATAGATATATATATATGTAATTGTATATTAATGATTGTATATATATAAATTATAGTTATATTAATTTATATATATATATATAGTTATCATGGAATCTAGCAGCGGTCGATTCACGGATAACCCCCCTACAAAACTTGTCTGTTTCATAGTTTCGTGATGTTCAAGCATGCAAAACGAGGCAAATTTCAATTCAGCTCGACGCACGGTCCAAAATATCAAATAATTCGTTTGAGGGTCTCTTCTCGTCCATCTTTCGAAGAGCTTCGAAACGAGCATCTTTGTCAGCTCTCAACCTTTGGGAGTTAGAAAATTGTCAAACATGTCGGAGCGCTGATTTTTAGCACTTTTACATATCACATGTAGGAGTGCTGATTTTTAGCGCTCTTGCATATTTCATGCCTTAGTCATTTTCTGGCACATGTAGGAGCTCTAATTTTTAGTGCTCTTACATATTTCATGCCTTAGCCATTTTCTGGCACATGCAAGAGCTCTAATTTTTAGCGCTCTTACATATTTAATGTCTTAGCCATTTTTTGGCACATGTAGGAGCTCTGATTTTTAGCGCTCTTACATATTTCATGCCTTAGTAATTTTTTGTCACATGTAGGAGTTCTGATTTTTAGCGCTCTTACCTATTTCATGCCTTAGTCATTTTTAGGCACATGTAGGAGCTCTGATTTTTAGTGCTCTTATATATTTCATGCCTTAGTCATTTTCTGACACATGTAGGAGCTTTGATTTTTAGCGCTCTTACATATTTTATGCCTTAGTCATTTTCTGGCACATGTAGGAGCAAAGGTTTTTAGCACTCTTACATCTCAAACCACATGTCACATGTAGAAGCTCTGTTTTTCACCGCTCTTACATATGACATGTAAAAGGTCAGTTTTTTAACGCTCTTACACTCAAGTGTCCTTCAATATGCAGAAGCACTATTTTTTATCGCTTTGATATGTGATATGTTGAAGCGCTGATTTTTATCACTTTTACACAAAATGCAATTTCTTTCCAAAACATGTCAGAGCACTATTTTTTAACGCTTGTGCAAGAAAGGCATAATTTCCAAGATGTAAGAGTGGGGATTTTTAGTGTCAGTACATGAAGATGAACTTCCTCCCAAATGTGGAAATGCTGATTTTTAATGCTCATACATGAGTTTTTTCCAAGTCTCCAAGGCATGTCAGAACGCTATTTTTTAGCACTTGTGCATGAAATGCAGATCTTTCAAGATGTTGGAGCACTGATTTTCAGCGCCCTTGCACAATTTTTGTTTTTTCACTGAACATTCAAAAATCATCCAAAAATGCATTTTGAGCTCCATTCTCTGCCATCATCGCATTCAAGCCTCCCAAATCCATGAAATTTCTCAGATTTACATCCAATATGTAGTGTCTTGAAAATTTGAGTAATTACATCTGAAGTGCAATACCCCATGCTTAAACCTTAGTTTTCCCTACCTTTGCATCAAAATTGTTAAGCCTACTCTTGCATACATTCTGATCTCTTGTGCCCTAATTCCAAAGAAGTTTTGATCAAGTTCTTGCTTATCACCAAACAAGAAGATTCACTCATTTTCTAGAAGATCAATCACCAGTGTTCACACCATAGTGGATTATACTATTGGTCCAGATGAGACATTCATCTTGGAGACAAAGAAGAGATATGAAGACTTCCACGCCCAAAGCAAGGAATCATGAAGACTTCTTTTCTTCTCCAGTGTTAAATAGGTTTTGCTTTCATTTACGCATTTTGTAAATAGTTCTCAACATATTATATGTCCTTTTGAGAAATGTAATTAAATGATAAAACATAGATGTTTTCCTAAAAAGATGGATGACATTTTCTAGAAAAGTCAACTAGTTAATTAGATCATATTTTCCTAGATTTGTTCCTAGATTTACGCTTCCGATTTTCCTAATTTTTCTCTCCTCTCCCATCTATAAATATGAGAGGATCCTATTGTAATGTTTCATCTTTTATCTCTAGCAACAAAGTGCTACTCATTTTGAAAAATAAGTATGAAACTTTGTGAATTTGAATCTGATCAATAAAGAAGAAAGTTGCATACCAGACTTGGTGTTGGAATCGATTCTCTTATGGTTTGAATAAGATTGGTGGTGATTAGTGTGTGCGATCTAAGGGCTCTGGATAAATTTGTGTAGAGTTTGTGTTACAATCGTTATTCGGATTTGTGTTTATGTTTGAATACTATTGTTGAATGATGTACAAGACTTTGTGCTTGTAATTGTTCATGTTGCTCACATAATTTTTGTATCTAAGAAGACATAGTGTTTCTAATACGACAAATGTTATGTATATCAAGGATCTATCAGCCTAAAGCTACATAATGAATTTGTGCCTTCGTGAGCTTTCCTTTCTTTCATTTATTGTTTATTATTATCATACTTGGTATCTCTATGCTTTGCTTTGAAAATATAGAGATTTTGGCATTACTGCTTTGTTTTTAGTTTAAAGTTATTTTGAATCAGAACTATCAAGTGTGAAGTATTGTAAAATATATTCTTTGAAAAAAAAGAGAAGTATGAATGTAACACACACCCCCCATCTCGTAGTTGTAGTGTACATTTTGTGAATATTTAGTTAGTTTTACTTAGCTTTTGTTAGTAGTAAGAAGGGCGTCTCCCCTTTCTGAAAGGAGAGATTATATCTCACACAACTATGGTTGAAATCTAGGTTGTGTAATCTATTGAAAAGATGATTACATAATTTTCACCCAACAGTTTTTTGGTGACTCTGCTAGGGATCTTCCTTCAACCATTCTTTGAAACGAATGAAGGGAGAAGAACTCCAAAATTCAAATGCCTTTATCCATCCATTGGGCTTTGAGTTAGGTGACTACAACAAAAGACTTAAAACAAAAAGACATAAGGACTAAAAATAGAAATATTTACATTTGAACACCTATGACTTTATTGTGTAAAGTGTTTGAGATGTTGCTCGTTGTGAGGAAGGGAAAATGACATTCCATCCTCGTATGCAAATAGGAAATTGTTTTCACCATGTAGCTGATGAACCTTGAAAGGTCCATTCCACAATGAATCAAACTTTCCGTGCATACCTTTTGTTTCTCTTTTCTTGTCCCATACGAGAACAAGATCACCAATTTGAAAATATTGAGACTTAGGCTTCTTGTCAAAAAGCTTTTTGACCTAGTCCCGATGTTCCGTGATGCGATTAGCCACCTAAAATCTATTCTCATCCAATTCAAAGAGATACATAATACACTTATCAACAAAGCTATCAAAAGTCTCATCCTCAATGGCCTTAGCCAATTTGAGGGCTAGAAGTTCCAAGGTTATGGGAATCTTGGCATTCAACCCGTACAAGAGTTGAAAGGGAGACATACCAATCGCTCGCTTCAGAGTTATTCTATCTGCCCACAAAGCATCATATAGAGCTTTGTGCCACAAACGTTGATTCCTGTCCACCAACTTGTAGATGATAGTCACCAAATTCTTGTTGTTTGACTTGGCCTAACCATTACCTTGTGGGTAATAGTCAGAAGAGTGTGACAAATTTATGCCATGTTCAAATCAGAACTCAATGTTCTCACTTGATGAGAAGGTAGAAGCATTGTCAACAATAATTTTGTTCGATACACCAAACTTGGAAATGATGTTTTCTTTTAAAAAACTACATACCACTTCAGAAGTAGCATGCTTAGTTGGAATTACTTCCACCCACTTGGTGAAATAATTTGTTGCAGTTAGGACATAGGTATGTCTTGTGCTTGATGATGGATTTAGTGCATCGATGAAGTCAATTCCCAACTGCTAGAAGGGCTCTTTAATAACAACTAGTTTTAAAGGTAAAGCTGCTAGCTTTGGCTTACCTACGAAGTGTTGACACAACTCGAACTTACACACCCGAGAGTGCACATCCTAAAAAAGTGTGGGCCAGTAGTAATTCTCTCTTAGGATATTGTGAGTGGTGACCAGTGCTAAAAAGTTTCCTCCACATGCTAAGTCATGATACGACTTTAGAAATCTTGCCTGTTGTTCTTGATCCACATTGCAAAAAGGTTCCATCCATTGCAAGCTTTTACAAACCATTGTCCCATAAGACAATTTTTCTGACTTTAGTTTGATGGTCCTTTTCTCCTTTGGAGTCAGATGATTAGGACATTCCCCATAAGTGAGAAAATGGGAAATTTTGGAATGCCACTCATCTGTTGTATTAATGAACAACACCATCAATAGTTCAATTGGATCTGATTCTTCAGTTTCTGAAACTTCTTCCCTCAGGATTATTTTCAGCGATGAGCTGACACAATCCTCACCCACGTATCAAATTGGTAGGTTTGATTTCCATGTCATATTCTTGAATCTTGGCAATCCAATTGCCTCTTTTCATTCCAAATTCTGCTGTGTTAAGATGAACTTAACAGTTGAATCTGGGACTAGAACTTTGACTTGGCTATTAAGAATATAAAACCAAATTCTTTTAATAGCTTTGACCACAGTGAAAGCATGTTTTTCCATCTAGAAATATTTCAATTCATAATTCTTTAGAGGGCAACTCATGAATGCAATTGGAGATTCAAAACCCTCAATATTTTCTTGCACTAGAATCACTGAAAGTGTATGCTCAGAAGCATAACTATACATGATGAATTATTTGGTGTAGTTAGGAAAGACTAAAACTAACACATGAGCAATGGCCTCCTTGATGTCATTGAATGCAACTTTCCCTTCTACCGTCCAATGAAAAGTGGTATTGCCTTTCATCATATTAACAATATGACGAGTCTTTTTTGCGATGTCTGGAAGGAACCTTCGCAGAAAGCTTACCATACCAAAGAAGGAATGGAAAACCTTCTTGCTTGATGGCAAGGTAAGTGATTTGATACTGTTGATTCTTTGAGAGCCAATCTTGATTCCCTCTATGGACACTACATGACCAAGAAGTTTTCCTTTTGTAACTCCAAAAATTGACTTTTTGGGGTTCAAGGAAATACCATGCTGTTGGCACCTCTCCATGATTTGACTTAGGTGGTAACAATGTTCATGATGCTTTTTAGAGAACACCGTGAGATCATCAAGATACACCACAAGAAACTTACCCATCACATCACGAAAAGACAAGTCCATAGCTTCTTGGAACGTGCCCAACATTTATCATGCCAAAAGGCATTCTGCTGTAAGCAAAGGTACCCCATGGTGTTGTGAAAGCTATCTTGTTCTGATCACTTGAATTAACTTCAATTTGGTTGTAACCAGAGAAATCATCTAGCATGGAGAGCATCTCGTATTCGGTCACGTTTTGTAGAATTTGGTCCATCAGTGGAAGAGGATATTTATCCTTAAGTGACAGCTAGTTTAAATATTTGAAATCCACACAAATACAGATCTCACCATTTTTCTTACATATGAGAACAATATTTTCTATCCATGTTGAATGATGGATAT
The DNA here is from genome assembly GCA_007115665.2 of Sequoiadendron giganteum. Classification (NCBI taxonomy): domain Eukaryota; kingdom Viridiplantae; phylum Streptophyta; class Pinopsida; order Cupressales; family Cupressaceae; genus Sequoiadendron; species Sequoiadendron giganteum. The sequence goes on from CM021102.1 coordinate 483,660,565, forward strand.
GGAATATTATTCGAGCGTTCAACATTTTTTGAACTTCTGCAAGGATTTTTCCAGAAATCTTTAGGTTGTACTGCCTTTGCTTTTGTTTATAAGGAAATGCTCCAACCTTAAGGGGAATGTCATGTTGCACCTCTTTTGGCCTAAAGGATTTCAAATCTTCATATGAATATGCTAAGACATACATATATTATTGCAATAACTTAGCGAACTGATTCCTTTCTTCAACTGTGCAACATTTCCCAATGTTTACCATTTTAGGATCTGCTTCAGTTCCCAAGTTGATCTGTTCAACCTCATTAGATGAATCAAAGTCTGAGAGTTGCTTCTTGACGTAGCGATCATGCTTATCAAAATGCTTCTCTAGAGATAACAACCATTTGGGAATTTAATTCCCTTTGAGTTTCAAGAATTCTTCACCTGTAACTAGATCCATATTAGACATAGATTCTTGAGGTGGAGAATCACTTCGTTCAAAGTAAAATTCATCAAAAATTTCTGCTTTCTCTAAGAAGGCAACAATTTGATGATCATTATTGAAAACCTACAAGTTCTTTGAATTATCAGGAACACTCAAGCATAAAACCAACTCGATGGTATAGGTGGAACTTTGAAAGTCTTTATGTGGTGTCAAGAGCATGACTGCGACTGCTAAGGAATCAACCTTGTCGTTATATTCCCTTGGAACTAAAAATATATCAAAGGCCTCAAATTATTCAATGCAATCCCAAATTATTCCTTAATTGACACACTCTTAGTTCAACATAACCTTGTTCATGAATATTTTTGATACCCTTATTGTGTGCAACTTACATCCTAACAACAATGCTTTATATTCAAGAGTGTTATTAGTGTTGTCAAACTATAATTTGAAAGAGAAAGGGAATTTTTTCCTTTGGGGGAAATAAAAACCATTCCTCCTCTAGAATCGGTGGAAGAACAACTGCCATCAAAGTCTAGTAACCAAAGGCCGTTTGGATCACCAAGGTTGACAATGCCAAAATCTATGGCCTCATCATCTGACGAAGCTTCAGGATCTAATGTTGACGAATCATCTAATGATGACTCATTTGTTATAAAAAAATATTCAACACTTTGCAACTCATGTATCATCGAAGATTCACCAACCTCTTATGTTTGTAGATAATACGTTCCAACACTCGAAGACTCAAATAGAATTTGAGCTCTTGGATCATCGGATTGAGTAACTGAAAATTAGACTCCCTCTTAGGAATCAACTTCTACATCACACCTTTCACAAGTTCCTTGCTTCAGACATGTACATGTGTAATTCACCTCCAACATCCTTACAAAAATTATGTTCGAGGAGAATCCCGTAGGATGCTGGTGTACACATCTAAAAATGGTCAAGGTTAACCAAACCTGTTAATTAATTAAATATAAATTATTTAATTAATATTCTTAAGTCATCTACATATAAATAAATTTAATCATTTATTTATATTGTTCATTTTCCAATTCTTCTAGTTTAATTAAATAAATAAAGTTTATTTAATTGCTACCTTCCTCTTAATTAATTAAATAGATTTCACAATTTATTTATATTAATTATCACAAGTTTAAATTCTAAATTTAAATGATATTCTTCATTTCACATTTGATTAAATATTTTCAATACTTAATTAAAACACTTTCTGAAATTCTTCACTCTTCTCAATAATTAAATATTTTCAATATTTAACTAAAAGCTTTTTCTCTTCTCCATAATTAAATATTTTCAAATATTTAATTATGAGGCTTTTCATTTCCCATACATATTTAAATATTTATTTATTTAAATTATGGAGACATCTTTCATTTTGTCTCTTCATTTTCCATCTCTCTCTAAAACTTCCATCTTCTTTTCGAATTCTCGATCTCTCACCGTTCATTTCAATAGGTTTGAACTCAACCGTTGATCTTGGCCAATTGAATTCCAGCCTTCAAAAATCTATAAATACAACCCTCTTGTGGGTTGGAAAGGACCTCAAATCTTAGATTTTCATGTGTAGTTATTATAGTCGCATTTTAGTATTTCTAAGCATCTAATTAGCATTTCTATTTCATAGTTCAAAACATATTAAAAAAGCACATGCATTTTCATTAATCTCATTCTCTCAAGCTACCATTCTATAAGCCGTTGTTTAAAACAACTGAGAGCAAGCATCTTGAAACGAATCCTTGGAGATAGAAGACAATGGGATGAATTTGAAGAAGTTACCTGCGTTTGGAGTTTGCATTTTGCTTTCCTTAATTTAGTTTCTTTAATCTAATATTTCATTGGTGTATTAGATTAGATTCAGTTTGATTAAGACATTCTAATGTACAAATTTTTGGCGCCCACCATGGGGCCAAGCCCTGCATTTTAACATTTCTTTTTGCAGATTTTTTTGGCAGGTGATAGACTAAAATCGCGTTTTGGGGCATACGAGGCCTGGTTCGGCGCATACGACCACTGTTTCGGCGCATAGACGACCTGTTTCAACGCATATATGACCTGTTTCGACGCATAGACAACCTGTTTCGGCACATAGACACTCTATTTCGGTGCATCCCTGTGAGATATTTCGGCGCATACATGGCCTGTTTCGGCGCATAGACGACCTATTTCGGCGCATACAGTTGTACAAATTTTAAATTCTGATTCCGACACCATCTGCGAACAAGATTTTTTGAATTTTATTTTAATGGAATGAAGCAACCCTAGGGTAGACATTTAAATATGAATTAACCAATCCTAGGATAGTCACCAAACATAAATTTTTTTTTGGTTAAAATGAATCCCATGTTTTTAGTGAAGCAACATCTTCACTTAGTATAGAGAATTTATCAATTTGGGGATTTAAAATTGAACCATTATTGTTTGTTGTGATTGTGGGTAATAGGTTTATGCTCTCCCCTTAACTGGGTGATCAGAACACTAGACTTACCTTTTATTTTCTGCAATTTAATGCTTTATTACATCCTTTAGAATGACCTACTCTTGTGGAAAAAAGTACTCACCCAAGAGGAACAACCTAAGTGGGAACACCTAAAGCCAAGGTTTCCAACCCACTTTAATCAAAAGCAAGTTGTTGATGAAAATCCAACTTGATAGTAGTGCGCAGGATAACCATCTCCAAAACCTTTGTTCTAAAGGTTGGGAGGTCTCTCGAGGGAGTATATCTATTTGCCACACTGAACGGATACCCTTACTACAAACCATAGTGTAGAAAACCAGCTGTGTCAGTATCCAAACATCATCTTAATCATGGTACAAGGGGAGGGAAGAATTTTCCCCCAAGACACTCACTATATAGTCGCCACGGATTGTTTACTCAAGGGGTTCGGTATCCACTTCCGTCACTTTGAGTACACACCTGGAAAAGACAAAAACACGGGCGCCCTCTAGGGGGTGACAAGGTTGTGTGGGTCGACGCGATTTTAAGCCGTGGGCTGTGATTACTATGATGACCTATTTGAAAAATTAAGAGTGAGTCTGACTGAAGTGCTTATCTTGTTTAAAACCTGTGGAAATCTCAAGAACATACACTCTTTGTTTAGATTTTAGGATTAACAAAACAACTATCTGCTTCTATGTTGTGTTTTTCACATTTAAATCAGATTAAGATCATACAAAACATTTTTTTTATCAAACTGTCAAAACGTGTCGGTGTCAGGAGTAATTTAGCGCATCCCGGGTCTGTTTCGGCGCATCTGTGCTCTGTTTCGAGGCATCTGTGCTCTGTTTTAGCGCATTTGTGCTCTATTTCGGTGCATTTGTGCTCTGTTTTAGCGCATATGTGCTCTGTTACGATGCATCTATGCTCTGTTTCGGTGCATCTGTGCTTTGTTTTGGCGCATCTATTTTTCGAGTCTAGGTGATTTTTTGACTTTCAGAAAATCAAGTCTTATCGGTCTAGTCTTTCCCATGCTCAGAGTTTGGAAATCTATAACTTTTGCTAAGAAGTCTTTATAAAGAAAGATTAGAAATCCCAAGAAGTGTCTTAGTTATAAGAAAGTATTGAAGAAGAGGAAATTTCTATATCAAAGTCGAAAGGTCCTGCTTGAACATAGAACCTTTATTCATCGATATCACGACTATGTTAGAGGTTTCACTAACGATTATGCTGTAGAACCCTTATACTCAAGAGATTTCTTTCAAAGAAGAGCCCTTTCTCAAAGGCATAACCATAGTCAGCGTATTCGTTCTCCTTATATTCCTCAACCTGCAATCATGTACGCTACTCGTCCGAATCAAATTCTGCAATAGAGAACTCAAGCACATTAGGCATCCATTAAATTCATCTTTCTACAAAGCTAAGATCAAACTTCACAAAGTGCAAAATCATTTTTATTTTCGATCTTTGGTTTAATTCCTGCAAACAGGATTTTCATCCTTTCAATCAGGGAATCATGAGCTAAAGATTAAAAATCTTTTAAGTGATAGAATCTTCATTCTATCCTGACTTTCATATCCATCACCATTGCATTATTTCATTTCTTTGATCAAATTTAGTAGAATTTGAGTAAAGCTTATGCCTGTTACCATGAGATCTCGAAAGCACCTAGAAAAAGATGAAAGTACAGTGAACAACATGGGTGACAATAGTGAGAGGGAGGAAAACCTCTTTAACAATTCAAATACTGAAGAATTAACGAAAGAAAAACATCAAGAATCGGAGCAGGATCCTCAATTCCATACTCTTATGGAAAGGATTTTAGAACGAAACAAGGAAAGATATTTCCTTTCATTAGCTAACCAAGGAGCTAAGTTACCTGCTGATTTTGACACAGAAGGGATTAAGGAGGATCCTGAAATTCCTCTCAATGATTTTGGTGCCCTTACTCAATAGATAAAGGAATTACAAGGACAAATAAAAGAAATGCAAGGGGGTACAACAAAGAAGTATGTTTTGGATGAAATATGTCTTTATCCATTCGATGGGAGTCTTCGAATGATTCCTTTTCCAAAACATTGTGAAATCCCTAAGTTTGATAGGTATAATGGGAAAACTGACCCCATTGAGCATGTAAGGGATTTCCGAAATATGAGCTTAGAATTTTCTCGTAACGATACCTACTTAATGCGGTTATTTCCACGAAGTCTTGGTGGACAATCCATGGAGTGGCTTTCAAAGATCACTCCCCCCATCAAAACCTTTATATCACAATACTCTTACAACATCCAACACTAGATAACCATGCTTGATCTTTGTAAGGTAAAACAAAAAGTAGGGGAATCTTTCACTACATTTTTGCAAAGATGGAGAAGGGTGTTTGCTAAATACTCTCGTCCTATTCCTGAAAAATAAAAGATGGAGATCTTCATCAATAGCTTAATCAAGAAATGAGTTACAGACTAAACCTTCACTGTCCTCAATCATTTGAAAAATTGATTGAAAATGCAATTACTATTGAAGGTGTGTTGATCAAGCGTGGAGTTCTAAAAATCGATAAAAAGGGTTCAAATTCGTACAACAACAACAATAACAACCATAATAACAACAATGACAAGTCACGATTTTGGACCTAAAATAAAAAATTGTGAATGATGGGGTAGTAGGTGCTAACAACGTAAATACAAAGCCTACCATCCTTAATGTTTCAGGTGTTCAACGTAGAAACAATGCTAGAAATTCTAATAACCAAGGCAATGTTTCCAATCAAAGAACACGATTAATAATCATGGAAATAATTTTGGCAATAATCGAAATTCAAATGCGCCCAGATCATCATATTTTTTGAGTCGACAGAGTTTCACTCCCTTGGGAAAATCTTTGGAATCCATTCTCAAAGAATTATTGAATCAAAACGCTATTACATTGTCACCATAAAGAGACTATGAGCCTCGAGTTAAACCACCATCGTGGAATGACTCACAAAACTGTGATTATCATAGGTGCAAAGGTCATAAAACAAAAAATTACCAAGGGTTGAAGAATGTGGTTCAAGATTTGATTGATAACCATACCATCATGGTACAGGGACATAATGACAATAATGACCATCAAGCATTCAAGAATCTGCTCCCTAATTATCAAAAAGGGGAATCTTCGGGTGACAAGGGCAAGAAAGTTAATAACATCCATGATGTCATTATCAATCATATTTATACTGATGATCCTCAAATCAATGCTATCCAAATCAAAGGTAAGCAAGAATATCAAGAGGTCAATGTTACGACAAGGGGACAAGCCAAAATCATTGTCAAAGGCAACTCATCCAAAGCAGCAATTCCTCCTCCAAGTCAATACAATTTGGTTGATCAACTACGAAAAAAATCAGCCCAAATTTCTATCTTGGAGCTTTTAAAGTTATCACCTGGCCATAAGGACATTCTGGAAAAAGGCACTTGTTGATACAACTATATCCCTTGATCTGGATATCAATAAATTTCAAGCCATGGTGGGACACTTGTCCTCCTACACCTATTTATCTTTTTCTGAAAAAGATGATTCATCCTTAACTCATCCGCATAATTCATCACTCTATTTAGAAGTCATGGTTCACAAAGCCTGCATTAGACGTGTCCTCATAGATGGGGGAGATGGATTAAACATTTGTACTTTAAAAGTGGTCCTCGCTTTGGGATATTCTGAAGAATCCATAGATCCACGAAGAAAGATTACAATCAAGGCATATGATGATGAAGAAAGGACTTCCAAAGGCCTCATCATGCTACCAATCAGAGTGGGACCTATTGTGAAGAACACCTTTTGTCAGGTTCTTGATTGGGATCTAACCTATAACATACTATTGGGTTGTCCATGGATCCATGACATGCAGGCTGTTCCATCTACTTATCATCAATGTTTGAAGTTTCCATATGATGGACAAGAAGTAACAATACCTGCTGATCACATTAGCAATCAAACCTACTCTAACCTTAGAGCAACTCAGGACACGCTTGTCCCACACAATAGGGAGGCTTTGGCCATCTCTACCTCCAAGTACCAAGAACAAGCAAGTGAAATGATAAGTAATTTTGGCACCAAGCCAAAATTCAAAGATAATGGAATAGGAGAGTATTCTTTATCTCTCTCTAATTTACCCATATCTCCAAGATCCCATGGTCAACCCTCAACTTCCATACAATAGGCGACGACAGCTTTAGCCTCAACCTCAACTCCCATCACCAAGTTTAATGGGACATTCATCAAATAAAATGAAATGGAAGATAGAGCTATCCTTGATTGGCTCTATAAAGATGAAAAGGAATCCGTACAACATATCAAGTTACCCACAAAACAATACGGAAAAGGTTATGCTATCATGCAACAAATGGGTTATGAAGGAAATGGCCCTATAGGTAAAAGAAAAGAGGGTATCATTGAACCTCTCAAACTGAAAACCATGCACCCAAAAAATAAAACTGGGTTGGGATATGGTGAAGATACTAAGGAAGAAATATCACAAAGGCCGTCAAATGAGGGGTTAGCTGAAACAATTCCGAGAATTCAAGCAAACAATTCTGACATGGACTCTAATGAATATGAATGGGATAGCTTCTCTGATGATACCTTTACCTCAAAGAAGGAGGTGGACGTCATACGTAAGTTCTCACCCACATTATTACAAGGAGAAAGCTCAAGGCCTTCGTCTAATTATGTCCTACAAAGCAATCGTGACTCAAGTGAAACCAACTCGATTCAAAGCGAAATAGATTATCCACAGGAGGATACCATCTTAGATCTCCCCTATAATGATGTTAACGATCACATCTTGACCCTTACGGCCAGTGACCTTACTCATCCTAATGATCCATTTCCTTTGGTACATCCTGAACTCATTGATTGGGAACAAATAACACCTATTGATGTTCCAACATTTCCAAATGACAAAACCATAATAAACTTTCATTATTCATCCCATCTCGAAACAAGATCCACCAGGGAATCACAAGATCAGAGTTTTCGATAGGAAAGTGCCAAGTTTCTCAGCTATGAAATAAATAATGTAAAAGAAAGATCTAATGGTGAAAACCTAACAAAGGCAGTATTAGATCAAGAAAAGAGAAAAATAAAAAGCGTATCTAATGGTGAAAACCTTTCAAAGGCGCCAGAGGATGGGAAACTTGACACTCTTCTAGAGGATTATCAGGAAAGGTCTTCCATTCTAATCGAACCAACAAAGGAACTCAATATAGGTACTACAGAAAAGCCCAAGGTTTTGCAATTGGCTGCATCTCTGACAGACAAAGAAGTACCTTCTCAAAGATAACCAAATCAGTTTTGCATGGTCCTATGCAGATATGCCTGGATTGGATCTAGATCTCATCATGCATCATCTATCTATTACACCGGGGGTAAAACCTATAAAACAGAAACTCAGAAAAATGCATCCACATGTTGCGTTGTTGGTTAAAGAGGAATTAAAGAAACTTTTAGACGTTGGATTCATCCGGTCCATGGACTATGCGGAATGGATCTCCAATATCGTGCATGTTTCAAAGCCAGATGGAAGGATTATAATTTGTACATATTTTAGGGATTTGAATAAAGCATGCCCTAAAGATGAATTTGTTAGTGTAGGTTTTTTTAATATTATTTTTCCTACACATTATTAAGCATACCTTAGATTATAGGAGATGTGGTTCATGTGAGGACACGTGGCATAATCCATCGATTACATGTGTTGCTCCCACTCACACTTGGGTGGTTGAGTTTCACACCCTCTTTTGGCCTTATATGCCACCTCACAAAACCACTCATCTGTCTCTTTTTGAGTAGGTTATGCCACCTATTTGGCATTTTCCAAGTAGGCATAACTCCCACCTAATTTGGTTATTTGGGAGTTATTACCCCTCTTGGAATTATTTGCCCATATTCTACTATATATTCTGCACTCACCTCTCCCTCCTAACTAGTTCAGGTCTAGCTCCTATCTAGTCTAGATGAGTTCATATTAACTCAATCAATTCAAGGGAGAGTTGAGGCATATTGTATCATTTAGTGTGTGATATAACATCATTTTGTTATTGCACTATATTCCTGCATTCTATCTCTTGTTGCTCTCGTGTGGAAGGTTTATCTTGGTTTTGTAGGTGATCCTGGGTGCTCGAGTTCATCAATAACTCTTACAGACTTCCCCTTACCAAACATTGATATGATTGTTGATTTAACTGCTGGACATGCAATGTACTCATTAATGGATGGATTTTTAGGATACAACCAGATCAAGATTGCACTAGAAGACCAGGATAAAACAACATTCGCATGTCCTTGGGGTACTTATTGCTGGAACGTAATGCCTTTTGGGTTGAAAAATGCGGGAGCTACATACCAACGTGCAATGACAATGATTTTTCATGATATGATGCATACATTCATGGAAGATTATGTTGATGACCTTCTCACCAAATCTAACACCAGAGAAGGACACATAGATATCTTATCAAAAATCTTCAAAAGAATGGAAAAATTCAAAGCGAGACTTAACCCTAAGAAATGCATTTTTGGAGTAAAATCTGGGAAGCTATTAGGTTACATTGTATCAGAAAAGGGAATTGAAGTGGATCCGGCTAAGGTACAAGCAATTATTGATATGCCACCACCAAGAAACATTAGTCAACTACACTCTTTACAAGGATGGTTACAATCCATTCGAAGATTCATTGCTCAATTGGCGGATAAAAGTTTACCATTTACACATCTCTTACACAAGAATGTTCAATTCAAATGGGAGTACAAATGCGAAACAACATTTGATCAGATAAAGCAGTATCTCATGAATCCACCAGTATTGATTCCACCAATACAAGGTGCACCTCTCATATTATATATTGCTGCCACAGAAGTATCTTTAGGAGAATTAGTGGCACAAGAAGACAACTCAGGAAAAGAATGAGCTATTTATTACATTAGTCGAACCCTAACAAGTCACGAGATAAATTATACCTTCATTGAAAAATCTTGTTTAGCAGTGGTGTTCACTTCTCAAAAATTACAACACTACATGCTAACTCATACAGTAAAGCTGGTGGCTAAGATTGACTCACTCAAATATCTTTTAAGCAAGGCAACCTTAACTGGCAGGTTGGCTAAATGGGTTATGATCCTAAGTGAATTTGATATTCATTATGTGGATCAAAAAGCTATAAAGGGACAAGTAATTGCAGATCAATTAGCAGAAGCACCAATACATGTTGATTTTCCTGATGCCGACGTGTTCACAACAGATATCCAGCAGTCATGGTCACTTTACTTTGATGGTTGTTACACTCAATATGGTTCAGGAGAAGGAATTCTTTTTATTACACCTCAAGGACATACAATCCCAAAATCTTATTGGCTAATGTTTTCTTGCGCAAACAACATAGTTGAGTATGAGACATTGATAATTGGCATAAGAATTGCAGTGGACTGGAAAATCGTAGAACTTCAAGTTTTTGGTGATTCACAACTTGTTATAAACCAAATCAATGACGAATATCACACTAAAGATGACAAGTTGATACCTTACAAAATAATGGTGGAAGATCTCAAGAAATACTTTGTTAATATCAAGTTCATACAGATTCTGCGCATTGATAATAAAGCAGTAGACGCTATGGCTACAATCGCCTCTCTACTCCAGTTGACAGAGAATAAAAAATGGTACGATTTCCTGGTGGAACAATTATTTTCTCCCGCCCATGAAAATCCTGAAACTCAAATCATTTTCCATCTAACGAGTTCTGACTCTTCCTTATATAGCCAAATTTACACTTACCTAAAAGAAACTACTTTACCCTTAGGTTTGTCTCGGAATCAAAAAAGAAATTTTATTCGTCAATCATCCCGTTACACCTTAATTGCTGACGTCTTATACTGGTGTTGTCTGGATGGTACCCTCCTTAGATGTCTTGAACACAATGAATCTAAAAAGGCCTTACAAGAGGTCCATGGTGGAATTTGTGGGACACATTCAAGTGGACTAACCTTAGCAAAGAAACTTGTAAGATTAGGGTACTACTGGCCAACCATGGAGAATGAATCATTCACCTTTGTGAAGAAATGTGCAAACTGTCAGATTCATGGGAATCTCATTCACACTCCTAGTCAGGAATTACAACCCTTCACCACAACATGGCCTTTCACTTAGTGGGGATTAGATTTGGTTGGAAAGATACATCCATCATCTTCAAGTGGACATAAATTTATCATTACCGCCACTAAGTATTTCACTAAGTGGATTGAAGCTGTTCTTCTGACAACTGTTATGGGCAAACAAATTTCTTCATTCATTTTGAACTATATCATTTGCAGGTATGGCATTCCCAACTCCATTATCACAGACAATGGAAGACCCTTTAAAAATTAGGATGTTGATAAACTATGTGAAAGATTTCGCATCCAACATAGGTTTTCTACACCTTATTATCCGCAAGGGAATGGTCAAGCTAAAGCTTCAAATAAAACAATTTTAAATATTTTGAAGAAAATAGTGAATGAAGCAGGTCGTGATTGGCATGTACAATTGAATCTAGCATTATGGGCCTATAGAACAAGCGTTCACACACCAATGGGTGCTACTCCTTATGCTTTGGTTTATGGAGCATAAGCTATTTTACCACTGGAAGTTGAGATTCCTTCACTTCGAGTATCACTCAAAGGGTTAATCAATGATGAAGACTATCACGTATCAAGGTTGCAAGAGCTGGAATTGCTTGATGAACGACGTCAAACTGTAGTTAATCATTTAAAGGGGTATCAACAGATTATGTCCTGTAGCTACAATCATAGAGTCAAACCATGAAATTTTCAAGTGGGTGACTTGGTTCTTAAAAAAAACCCTCGAAATCAGCAGGATCGAGAAAAGAAAGGCAAATTCGAACCTAATTGGTTGGGCCCGTTCGTTATCATTGCAACATATGGATTGAGGGCATATCAGTTATCAACAACAAAAGGGGACCTGTTTGAAGATCCAACCAACAAAATTCATTTGAAAAAGTTCTACGCCTGAGAAAATATCAGAAACAATATAAAAAGTCCTGAAAAAAAAAAAAATTGCCTTGATGAAAACCTGGCAAATAGCGTCTTGGTAATAGCAAAAAAAATCATAAAAAGTGCAATAAAAATAAATGGTGAAAACCTAGCAAACAAGCATTGTTTGTGATTTCATTTGGCTCTCTCATCTATTAGGGTTCATTCTGCATATTCATCTTTTCATCGGCATCATCATTGCATTCGCATTGCATCATCTCCTTGGAACGGCAAGGATCTCATCATGGCTTGATGATTTGAGGGTTATCCTTAGCAGTAGTTGTGTCTAGCAGGAGTCAAAGTACGAGGTCAATAGGGTGTAGTTTGCTTCTTGGAGCTTTTCTAGCAAGAAAAACGGCAAGATGTGTCTAGAATCAGAATACCAGGTATAGCAATCTTGTCCAATTAAAGTAAGATTACATGACTATTTTGATAGATAATTAAAACAAATTGGATGATCTTAATCTGAATAAAATGAATGACAAACTTAAAATCATAAGTTGCAAATTGTTGTTTTGATATTTGATGACATCATATCTTTGGAGTGGTTTAATGATGTATTGAACTAGAATCACAAGGAAGAAGTATGATTTTTCTTTGCTTGTTGTCTGTAGGTTAATCATTAGTATGATGAAAATTGGTCGTGGGACATGATCTACAAAGTATGACTGATGACATTTCAGAATTTGCATAGGAAAATGATTAACTTTTGTCTGTTTATGCAAGCAATACTCAGGTCGTTTTGGTTCAATTATACCTCGATGCTTGTATTAACTTGCTACATCAAACATTATGAAAGTAGTACTCAGGTCATCATTGGTGCTAACATACCTTTTGATGCTTGTACTAACTTTCAACATATCAAAAGGCTCAATGATGACAACTAAACGCAACAGGAAATGGCAACAAGGAGAATGGTTTATTATTTCATTTATGATTGAATAATTCATTATTACTTTTTAGGACTGCATAATGCATTTGTATTTCGAGGGCTTTTTAAATAGATTTTTGAGGGTTGGCCACATTCTTGAATATTTTTTTTTGACAATAGTGGTGTATGACTGTACATTTGTTACATCTCATTTTCATTATCATTCACATGCATTTCACATCATTTTCCATTATCCTTATCATTGCACTTGCATATTTACATCATCATTTCATTTCATTATCATCTCATTTTATTCATCATGATCATTATCCATCATTACATATCATATGCATGGTTGTTATTTTAATCATTCATTAATCATTCATTAACATATACCTTTACATATTTCACACACATTCATAAATAAAATTGCATCCATTTCATTCTTTACACATCATCACTTAGGTTATCATGTTCATTTACATCATATATCATAAGTTCATTATATAAGTGCATTTCCATTTCATCATCATTATCATGATCATTTACATCATAAATCATGTCACGTGCATATTATTCATTACATATTACATCTTCATAAATCATATCATCTCATTTTCATTGAAGCATTTACATCTTACATCATACATTCATTACATAAATCAGGAAGGAAAAATCATTCAGATTACATCATATCATCATACACGACATAGCATATAAAAATAAAAGCATGCATCCATAACATGAGCATAAATAATCCATAACATGTGTATAAATCATCCATAACACGTGCATAATCAAATCACCATTGCATCTCATAAATCTCATCAAAACAAATGTCCAGAAATACAAAGATATCAAATGTTTCAAAAAGATATATCGAATATAATGGCGTAAATGTGTACATAAACTCATCACTGAGGGGCATCTGGCCGTGGGACATGACTGCTGCTGCCTCCGGAGGTAGTAGGTATCGATGGATCTCTACTCCCACAAGCTCTAATCTCTCGTCTGGCCGACTGACCCACACTCCTGGTCGCACTCCTGGAGTGACTGCGTGAATGGGTCCGGGTCTGAGTACCCGATTGTGTAAATGTTATCCTCCGCTCGGGTGGCATTGCCTCAAAATACCTCATCCTATAGTACTTGGCCTCCCGAGCAGTCTCTAGCCCCTCTGATACAACCTCTCCAATAGAGGTGCTCTCAACTGATCTCAGCAGTCTCTCGGCTACCCCCTCAGCCTCTATGCATCGCTCTTTGAAGCTGTCTCTCTTGGCTGCAAGCTGAGCTATCTATGGGTCAGGAGGTAGTGGCTGTGCGATTTGTGCCTACAGCTGACTAATGGTCACCTGTTCCTATGCTAACTGACTCCGAAGAGTCTGAACCTCAGCCTACAAAGCATCCACCTATCCCTATGACAGAGCCTTGATAGTAATCCATGGAACCGAAGTACTGGATTGACCCACCACTCTGGATGTTCGTGGCCTCGTACTGAAGGGCACATGAAGGAAAAATATCTATCTCCCACCACCTCCATCATCCCCATCACTATCTTTGGAGTCATATGAATCTGACTCCTCCTCATCTACATCCATGGCCACCCCACCCATATCTGTGGCCTGCTCTACTGGTACCTGTCCTTGACCCTGTGGCTGCCCTACTGCTGGATGTCCCTGTGGCTGCTGTTGCCTTGCCTGAATAACTGGACCTCCCATCAATGGGGCAGGCTCCTCTGGACTAGTAAACCTAGGAAAGTGATGTGTATAGAAGTATGCAACATAGTCATCTGTCATCCCTGCATATTTGACCTCTTGCCATATAGTCCAATCCTCCAGCTATAACTCAAAATACTCCTCTCTGGTTGCCTCAATGGTCAAAATAGGACCCCACTTTGGTATATCCTCCCGGTGCCTAGCATAGTGTGCCACCCCCTGTGGCATCATTTGTACCCATCCAAGCTGCTTTAGAACCCTCCGACCCAAAAATCGCTCACTGATAAATGGGGTGTGTCCAATCAAGTATCTGGACCTCGTCACATACGGCAGCTCTATGTCATCTGCAAGCCATGGATCACAATCTACATATGGTCTCCAGATAACCGTATCCAAATCATCTAATACGCGCCGCCAATACTCCAACTTGCCTAGCCTGGGCTGGACAAGAGGCCCAGTGTATGGATAGACATATGGGAACCCCAGGGGACGATCCCTCCGAACAATGGGACGCATGATGGCAAAATGCTCCCATGCAAAAGTATGAAGAAGAGTGACTCCACAGGAGAGACTCTTCCCATATGTGTATACGACCTGATGAAGATCGTGGTACAGATGGGCAAGCATGCATGAGCCCCATGCATATCTGGTCCCGTGGAGAAGCATATCCTCCAAAATCCTCCCCCAACCAACTGATAGTCCCTTTGCCCTACGATCAGGACAAAGGAAACCACCGATCATACCTGCTAGAACTGACGGCAGTGGGGCATATCCCGATATCATATCCTTCCAAGCAATCTCATACCCATTGGCATGGGGATCCTGAAAACTCACCTCAAAGCATCGGTCCCTCCAATGTCCTTGTGATCATAGATCAAAAGCTCTCCAACCATAGGGATACCTAGAATCCTATAAACATCCTCAGGAGTCACCGTGATCTCTCTTGTCAGCAAGTGAAACGTGTTATGCTCACTATGCCATCTCTTAGCCAAATCAGTCAACAGTGCCCTGTTGACCCGATATTGCAGCATCACCAGCAACGGACCTAACCCACATTGATGAATGATTCCTAAATCATCTTCGAACAACTGTGGAATCATCTCCCACGTCCGAGGGAATTTCTCCCTAAACTGGAGGAGGTTAAATTCCTCCTTTACAATCATACCAAGCACATCAGGATTCAATCAATCAACAAGGATTATCAAAAGTAAACATCAAGCAAATCATGTCAAATCAACTGAATCATATCAAAATCATTAATCTATCCATCTCTTTGTTTTTTTCTTATCGCAAGGAAAGCATATCTATCAATCCTTTCGATCAGGAAAGCAAATCTATCAAGCCTTTCAATCAGGAAAGCAAATTTATCAGCCTTTCAATCAGGAAAACAAATCAATCATCTCTACTATTTGTTTTCAAGAACGAAGAAAAATTTATCATATCTCATCTTGATGTTTTCAAAAGCATAAAATTAGTTGTCTAATTTAGCAAGAATCATCAAACACATGTCAATTTTTCTTCAAAAATTGAAATTCAGCAAAAATCCATGTATGCGCTAAAATAGGTCATCAATGCGCTAAATCATGTATGCGTAACTTTACTCCCTGGATGTGCTAAAACAGATCATCAATGAGCTAAATCATGTATGCACTGTTTTATCTAACCTATGTGCTAAAATAGTTATCCTATGCGCTAATTTACCCCATGCGCTAAACTAGCATCTAACCCGGCCCCGGCTAGCTGGATGCGCTAAAACAGTGATCCGATGTGCGATTTTATCCTATGTGCTAATTTGCAACCCTATGCGTGACTGTTTTCAACCTATGTGCGAGTTTGTATGCACTAACCTATTTCATTGATGCGCTAAAGTTTGACTCGTATGCGCTAAACTAAATTTTCTATGCGCTAAAACAAAAAATTAAAAATAAAAATTACGAAAAGCCATCAAAATTTCATTCAAAATTCAAAAAAGAGGATTGGATTCACTCATCGGAGGTCCATATGCTGCTGCTCTCTGATATCGGCGGGCTCGCTCGAATCGGTGGCGCTCATAATGGATTGGCTAATATCTCTCTGAGAGCTCCAAAATTCTCAAAGGTTACTGTTCAAATGAAAGTGACTTCTCACCTTTTCACCTTTTAAAGGGGTAAAAATGACATTTTTACTATGCAAAGTGCTATTTTGAGAGATAAATCACCAAATTTTCTCTGAAATCATTTGAAAATCTTCCAAATCAGCCTCATAACCATTCTCATCATGCAATTTATCTCTCGAGGGGGCATATAGCATCATTAGTTAAATTTTTCAAAATCAGGGGCAAATTCTTTGAAGCAATGTGTAAAACACATCACTTCAAAGAGGGGCAAAATGTACACATCTAAAAATGGTCAAGGTTAACCAAACTTGTTAATTAATTAAATATGAATTATTTAATTAATATTCTTAAGTCATCTACATATAAATAAATTTAATTATTTATTTATATTGTTCATTTTCCAATTCTTCTAGTTTAATTAATTAAATAAAGTTTATTTAATTGCTACCTTCCTCTTAATTAATTAAATAGATTTCACAATTTATTTATATTAATTATCACAAGTTTAAATTCTAAATTTAAATGATATTCTTCATTTCACATTTAATTAAATATTTTCAATATTTAATTAAAACACTTTATGAAATTCTTCAGTCTTCTCAATAATTAAATATTTTCAATATTTAATTAAAAGCTTTTTCTCTTCTCCATAATTAAATATTTTCAAATATTTAATTATGAGGCTTTTCATTTCCCATACATATTTAAATATTTATTTATTTAAATTATGGAGACATCTTTCATTTTGTCTCTTTATTTTCCATCTCTCTAAAACTTCCATCTTCTTTTCGAATTCTCGATCTCTCACCGTTCATTTCAACAGGTTTGAACTCAACCGTTGATCTTGGCCAATTGAATTCCAGCCTTCAAAAATCTATAAATACAACCCTCTTGTGGGTTGGAAAGGACCTCGAATCTTAGATTTTCATGCGTAGTTATTATAGTCGCATTTTAGTATTTCTAAGCATCTAATTAGCATTTCTATTTCATAGTTCAAAGCATATTAACAATGCACATGCATTTTCATTAATCTCATTCTCTCAAGCTACCATTCTATAAGCTGTTGTTTAAAACAACTGAGAGCAAGCATCTTGAAATGAATCCTTGGAGATAGAGGACTATGGGACGAATTTGAAGAAGCTTCCTGCGTTTGGAATTTGCATTAATCTTTCCTTAATTTAGTTTCTTTAATCTAATGTTTCATTGGTGTATTAGATTAGATTCAGTTTGATTAACACATTCTAATGTACACAACTAGTACATCGACTACTAGAATTGTCATCTTTATTTTCTTTTCTGGGTATGCAGTGAAAGCATATTGCGCATCTTTGATCTGGCCGATCAAGGGTACTTGTTTGTTTTCCATGGAAAAGAAATGACTAAATTTTTTGATCAGATTCAAACCTAAGGTAGTAGCTACCTTGGCTGGCATCACATTATCTGATGCGTGAGAATCTATAACACAGTTGCTCAATTTAAAACCATTAACAAGTAAAAAAATGAAGAATGGATCAATGCACCCAGAGGCAACTGGAGGTGTAGAGACAAGGTTAGTTTGTGGCATTTGGGGCTTTTGAGCAATAGGAATATCAAGAGATGAATCTTGATTTGGGGTAATTCCTTTATCCTTCATGAATTTGACAAGTCTATCAAATTGGTCGAGATTGGCTTTGAGGTACTCAACCTCAGACATTTGGACCTTGGTTTTCTTGGCATGGTCAATAATGTTGAAAGCCTATAAAATTTTTTGTAAAGTAGATGAAGTAACTTCACTGATTGGTTTAATAAAAGGAAAACTGGTCTTTGGAATTGGGAGATTGGCTTTAGGAACAATGAGAATTGATGGAGGGGGACGCGGATCACTGGCTTGCGGATTTGTTGTCGTCTTTGGTTGCCAAGGGAAAATAGATCCTATTTTAGCAATAGTAACTGATGACTTCTCCTTTGCTGGTGGAGCAACAACTTGAGCTTGATTAAGTTGATTTTGTTGATACCACATAAAAACAACGTACATGTCCATCACTAGGTTCTCCTCATTGATTTCATCCGCCATTTGTAAATAGCCAATGTTGGAGTCGCCAGCTGATTCCATTTCTTCATCTTGAAAGAGATCAACACTTTCTTCCATAGGATAATTTGGCTATGCATATTCATCTTGTTCAACCTCGTAATATCTTACGACAATATTGGTAGGTGGAGCTTCAAGTGCAAGTCTCCCTTATGGTGCTAGAAGGCGATTTTGGTTCCTGTTTCCATCATAGTTGGGAAAAGTACTCCTTGGGACGTCCTTGTAGGTATTGTTGTTGTTGAAATTTTTTTTTTTCAGAGCTAAGATTTGATTCACCAGCCTTTGGACCATGGGATCAAAAAATTTAGAACTGGCATTAGGAGAATTGGCATTTGATGTTGAAGATCCTAATGCTTGCATCCTTTTGTTGGTGTTGGTGTTCAACCTTATTTCTCTAACAAGGATCATATCCTCTTCAAGACTGGTAGCCAATTGTTGAGTTGCTTCAACGTTGGCAAGATTTTCCCTATGCAAGAAGAAACTTACTCTGGGGAGTTGGGTGTTGATGAAAAAGAACTTCAGATTACGGTTCATCGGTCTTGCATTGTTTGGGATCCACATCACCAGCTTGTTGAACTTATCCATGAATTCACGCATGGGTTCATGGGCCTCTTTCCGCAAGGTTGTGAGTTGCACCAACAAAGCATGTGCATCTTCAACAGGTTTTTAATATTTCTTCAAACTTGGTGTGAAGAGTGGCCCAATTGATGACTGAAGCATTTGGAAGAGTATAGAACCATTCAACTACAACCCTTTGGAGGGATTCAATGAAAAATATTACATAAATGTCTTCATTCTCTATGTCGTAAACACCACAAACAATGTAGAAGGCAGATATATGTTCATCAAGATGTTGTTTTACATCACTTAGAAACTTCAAAAGATTCTTTCTCGAAACATGTGGAAGTTCATGAAGAGGTGAGGCCAAACGAAGGGGAACAAAAGAAATTCCCCAAGGCCTTGTAGGTGGTGTGGCCATGGTAGGTTGAACAATAGGTATCTACATTGGGCTTCTCTGGAGGATTTCTCTAACTTTGTGTATACCTTCTATCCGCTAGAATTAAGATACGAACAAGATAGAGATAAAAAATAACAATATACAAGAGTACAATAAGATATTGGAAAACTTATTGACTTCAATCAAAAGCATGAGGCTTTAATTGTGTGTGTCATTCCCCAGGGGAGTCACAAAAAAATTGTTGGGTGAAAATTATGTAATCCTCTTTTCAATAGATTACACAACCTTGATTTCAACCACAACTATGTGAGATGTAATCTCTCCTATTAGAAATGGGAGGCACCCTTCTTAATGCTTTTTTTTAGTTTAAAGTTGTATCAAATCAAAAGTATCAACAATGAAGCATTGTAAAACATATTCTCTAAAAAAAGAGAGAAGTATGAATGTGACACACCCCCATCTTGTAATTTTAGTGTACATGTTTTTGAATATTTAATTAGTTTTACTTAGCTTCTGTAAGCAACAAGAAGGGTGCCTCCCCTTTCTGAGAGGAGAGATTTCATCTCACACAACTCTGGTTGAAATCAAGGTTGTGTAATCTATTGAAAAGAGGATTACATAATTTTCACCCAACATATATATATATATATATATATATATAAATGTTTTAAATATTTAAAACTATAATATATATATAATAAAATATATAATTAAAATATATTTTAGACTTTGAAGAAAAAAAATCATTTAAATCAAATTATAAAACGGTTTAATATTCACTTTATTCAAAATATGGGAATCGATTTTGGAAATCAAACGAGATTTTTATATAGTACTCTTCAATGGAAATTGAATTATTTTAAGATCAAATAAAATATGGAAATCAAAATATTTTTGAATCTAAACATTTGAATTAAAATAGTATAAATCAATAAGACATATTGATTAATGTTTGAATGAAATCGAATATGAAATCAAGCGTTGGAAGAAGTCATGCGACCTATGCAAATTACATGTAGGAACTAATGCATTTGACCAAGTTTGCAACAAATAGTAAAACTAACGCTAAATTGCAGCCCGTCGATTCAACCTGGTTAATAGGCTATGTGTACATAAAACATCAAAGGATTTTTTCTTTGGAAACATCTTACTTGCTATATAATGAAATTGGTGCCACGTCTAGAATATGGATCTATAGGTGTCGATTGGGTAAATTCATTATGTGCAATTGAATTAGTCTCCATTCTGCTATCAATTTCTGAAAGCCGACTCATCATATTTAAACTGAGTAAGGGAGAGATCTTGCGCCACTTGTTGGGTTGAAAAATTCATATTTTAGTGGTGGAAAACCACATGCCAGCACTGAAGGAAATTGTTGGTGCCGGGGGCTTATAAATAGCCACCCCATTCTTCATTTTTTACACGAGATACTGAACATTATTCTTGATTATTATTTGGTCTCATTCATATAACTCTATCATTTCATTTTACTCACAGTTTGAGATCACTAGTCTGTGTTGTTGCCATATGGATATAACTAAGATCCATTAGCTATAGACATTCATCATTTTACGACTGAAAAATGATAAAATCATTCTTCATATTTATGAGAGATTGTTTACATTTAGAGTGAAACGTATTCTACCCAAGGAGTACGTTAGTTCTACTAGTGCATGTCTAAGAGTGGAAAAAGGTGAAATTTTGTGAGAAATTATCATCTTTGGAGAAACAAGAAATTGGATTGAGTTAGAAGTAAAGGAAAATTTACCTTCAATTTGGGAAAAGAATTCACAAGCATGGGATATTATTCTACTATTTTTTTATTATAAAGATTTCTATGTGTTTTAAAAGTATTTTCTGTCTATGCATAGGAAGTGAATTACTACTGGAATTGTATTTTTTGTCTGTACATAAGAAGTGATTTGTTTAGAGATAAAAGATGCATTCTAGTTGTATGTTGCATTATGGTATGATCTCCATATAAGGAGAATACCGATTACATTAGTTACTAAATACTAAGATCGAAATGAAGGCTTGTGTCAAGTAAAGTTCAACTAGCTAAGTTATTAGGTTAACTCGGAAGAGCTTGTTATACTCCTAGGATAAATATTCCAGTGTGGGAGGGAACTTGTGAAGTACTTGTTATGCTGATTCATTTCTAGTAGTGTAATATGATGTAGGATGTTTGAGGTACGGGTTATCCATTAGAAGACACAAATCTACATGTAGTGTAAGATAGCCCTAAGTCAAATTGACCCTGAATGGTGTATGTGATGGATGATCCTCAATAGAAATACTGTATGAAACACTTTGGAAAAAGTATTTTAATGTACAAACATCCACTTAGACTATGATGATTACATTGCTAGTTCACTGGGATCCCGTATTAAATACTAGTTTGAGAGTTTTCTAGATTGCACAAGTTCTAGTTATGTAGGACACAACACTATGCTTAGTTGGTTAATAATATTGATTACCCTACCAATATCTTCATCAAAGGGAGGGCCATCTATCGAATGACAGATGTGCGGGGGACCGCATTATAAGTCTGTGGTTGGCAGAAAAGCACTCGAGTGATGCTTCTCCTTCTTAATAGGCTACTGAAGTACCAAGATTTGAAAGGATGGATTCCCAGACCTTCTTAATACTATTTTTTTTAAAGATCTATGAGCTATGTATGTTCATGCATGTATTCTTACTCTGATGTTTATTTGAAAAGGAAAATATTTCTTGTTGAAATATATTATCTTATTTTGAAATTATCAATGAAAGAAAGGAAATATTTTATTGCAAAGTCTTTATTACTTGTTATCTTTATTTAATGGTGTAAAATAAGATTTATTTTTTTACATAAGGGTTGGGTCATTACATCGAACACACCTTGAAAGGTACATATCACAACTCCAAGTACCATTAGTAACTTCTTGCTCACCATGGAAGTTTGTGACTTCGTGTGTATGCTCTTGTATCCCCTCCATGAAAGCATAAGCATCAATGGGGCATGGAAAAATTGTTGCCTTGAAACCAAACCCCAAAAAGGATTAGTGTAAGATAAAGCATCACTCAATCCAAAGGATGGATTGTCAAACATGGAGACGTCTTGTTTAGGTCCTTTCATTGGAGCTTCATTAGTAACAAGATCAAAACCTATTTTCCTTGCCACTATAATGAAATTTATAGCATCTACAAAACTAAATTTTGATAACCTTTTAGTGTCAAAGATGTTGGAGTCACCAGTACCAAATACTTACCATGTAGAAACTTATCTTTCTCCTCATTTGCACATATCATATCCCATGGTCTTCTAGGAGGGAATTTAATCACCTCATAATGTGAACTTAGATCAACACCAAGCTGACAACCACATTGCAACACAAGTCTTGAGGCTTCTCCTAGATCCCATACCTTGTTTTCACCAAGTGAAATGGTACAATCTAGATTGTTCCATCATCTGACTCAAAAAGTGGATTATCAATTGGCATGTCAGTACCCATCTAAAATAATGGGTTATCAACAAATTGAATATTAGCTTCATCCCAAAAATCAAACTACTCCTCCTATTGATTCAAATTTCCCTTACCTGATTTCTTAAGGAAACCCTCAAATTTAAACTCCTCTTGTAGACTATCAAGCTCATCAACTACTTGCTTGATTTCCTTAGCTCTTTGTTCATTCTCTTGTTGTTTGATTTTTTTTGCATAAAATAGTTGACATTTCACCTCCATTAGTGACATTTGAGTAGGTTCTAACATGTCCTTTGTTGAATCAAGCTCAAGAGTAAGCTCACCAACCTTTCTTTCTTCTTCTTTGAATGCACTAATGACCTTTGTAAATTTGAGGGTATAGTCTCGATCTCTAATCAAGTGTAAGTATTTTGATTTCATTGTCTCCAAAGGGTCTTTGACAAGTTATAGATTAGGGAGAGTGACTCCATCCCTAACTCCTTCTTGTCCCTCTTCAATCCGAGCCTTCCAATAGAGTTATTCAATTAGACTATGTGTGTTGTCAAGTCTGAAATGAGATTTCACTTCATGTTAAATGGACACTAATGATTGATTTCTCCAATCATGGACATGCAAGGACATTGAATTGCTATTAGATTGCATGAAAAAATCAAAACTCTCATCCTTGTCATCAATGTCTCCATGGATGTACCAAGATCTTTTCCCCTCTTCATCAACTTGATGAGAACACTCAACACTAGGATGAGGATAAAACTAAACAAGTTCACTAAGCCTTTGATTATAATCAACACCATGCATTAATGAATTAGATTTTTGGTCAAGATCATCATCAAACTTCCCACTGTTAGCTTCTTCAATACTAACCTCATGGATTATATTGTGCTCTAAGATTTGAACACCATCAAAATCAAGAGAACATTCATCCCATGTAGGATCCTCATCATATTTAGGTGCCAACATACCCAACTCCTATATGATGAAGGGCTGATTTATTTTCTCAAAGGAAAGTTGTTCATTATGCTCCTCAAGAGTGGTTGTCTCTATGAAAAAGGCACTCTCCAACTCAAAAGTGTTGCAATCATCAAAAGAATCCCTCTTAATAAGCTTGGATTGGAAGCCAAACCAAAAACCACCTAAATCATCATTACTAGAATGAGATAAGGAACCATCATCATTCACCGATTTGAAGAAACCATCATAATCACCCTCAACATGCTCTTCTTCTAAAGGTGTATAAGTGGACTCCCCATACACATCAAATCTACTAGAATATTTTATAAACTCATTAGTCTTAGGATCATCCTTGCATACTTTTGAATTAGGTTTCAAGGCAACTATTTTGTCCTTTTTGACAAACCAATCCTCATCATCACTAGTTACATGCAAGTCTAAGGGATCATTCTAGGGCCCTATAACACACTCCTCATATGTCAAGGCAACTACTCCAACCAAACGTTTATATTTTACAATAATCCTTGAGTATGTCTTTTTAATGTTAGGGTCCCTCATTAGCATACTCAGTTAGTGCACCAACTTAGATCTAGGATTTTCTGTAGTCATCTTGCCCTTTTGCTTCTAACAACTATCAAAGAAGCATGATAATAAACATGTAGGTGCTGGTCACTAACATGCAAAATATGTGAAGCACTGTAATTGAAACACTATTGAAACTCTAACATGTAGTTGAAGAACTGTAGCAAGGTTAGAACTCCAATAGGCTGGGAAGAAAACCAACTCTAATACCACTATAATAACCCACCCTTAAATTCTTTTCAAATTTGCACCTGTTAGCATTAGCCAAATATAAATGAATAATAATTGAGTAAATAACCCTCCACTTTTTGATCACTCAGATCCCAATGAGGGCAGGGTGAGAGCATACAATGAGAAGGGGATCCTTGTATTAACTAGAAATCTAGCTAACCGAAAGTAAACACCTTCCACTTTCTGATCACCCAAATCCTGAGGTGGGAAAGGTGAGAGCATACGGTGGCAAGGCTCTCAATTTTTTCAATTCTAATACATCACTTCTTTAGTTGGTGAGTAGTAAAACCAAGTGCGTGAAAGTAAATCTTCCACTTATTTAGTGAGAATTACAAAAAAGTAAATAAACACTTGGTGGAAATCTGGCCAATAAAATAAAATTCCTTTGCTTGTTCAATAGACATAACATGAAAGAAAAGGAAAACTCAATCACTTATTCAATGAGAGTAGAATGTAACATAAAGTAATCTCAACAACTTATTCAACAGGAGCACCACTTATTCAGTGGGGTAAGTAGCAAGGACAATTACAGGGGTAGTCACCAGTGGTACTACCAATGGTGTTGCAATAAGTTCAACATGAAACATTCTAGTTCATCATATGTTGTTTATACATTAGGGAAATGATAGAAATATGAAGCACAAATTCCCCCAAAGGTGCTACAATGATAATATGAGAATACCCCCACAAATTATAACAATAATACCTCAATAACAAGGCCTCTAGAGGTGGGTAGATGGTTAAAAAATCTACTATTGCAGGTGTACTATGAATAACAACAAATTGTAAACACCAATCAACAACCCTTCAATGAGCATAGCTTCACCAATATGTAACAAAATCACTTCGAAGAACTTGCAAAGGCAAGTACTAGGCTAGGCATCCAAGAAGCTAGACAGTAGCCATCCACAAGTTTGAATATCAACACTCACCAAAATGCCTACTACCAGGGTTATATGACCTCCCTAGATGGGCGACCAACAATATAAAATCAATCTCTCCATCAAAAATTCCCAAAATCTAGGTAAAGGGGCATCCAAGAAGAATAATGTCAATGATCCAACACCCACAAAAAGTTAACAAGTCCTTCGATCAACATGAATGAAAAGGTAGGTCAGCTAGGATTTTGAAGAACACAAACCAACAACTCCAAAATCTGAAAACAACATTCCAAACCTCTACACAAATAGTTATCACATCAAATCATAGCTAGAAACAATCATTAGTGACTAAAACTAAAAACAAACCATCACCAATAATCTCCAATGGTGATTATTGAATGCAATCATAGTCCACCAACTAGGTATTAGCTTTCAAATCTGAAACTGACAACCTAAATATGGTTTTCATCTCCAAAGATTGAGGAAAGAACACTCTAGTTCCAATCCGACAACACAACTTTATCTCCAAATTGTATAATGAAAATATAGAAAATGAGGTAGTATATATAAGACTTGAGACCTAGAATTTTGAATAGCATTTCCCTTTGAAAAGGGACGCCACACTTGGGGGGAATAATATTTAATTTAAATTTCTCTTTAATCCCTCATCTTGGGTGTCCACTTTAGCCAAGGTAAGAAAAAAATCTTTTAAAAGAACTTAAAGTTACCATGCCTAGGTGTGGGGTTCCAAGGGGCCTTTTTAAAACTTTATAGTTTATAACTTAAGTTTCCAAACTTGTCTTTTTCAAACTCCAAGGATGGTGGAAGCACTAAAGTGCCAAAATTGATAGAATCAACAATTGAAAATGCCATCCTTGCAAAAACTAGCAACCCAGTATAGAACTGCTGCCAGAGCCACTGTTAGAAATAAGACTTATTAAAAATAGTATACTAATAAAAATAGTGTGTCCAAACTCAAAATAAGCCCAATTTAAGATGCATTTGTGACTTACTAAAAATAGTAAGTGATCAAAATATACACTACTAAAAATAGTAGTGACTGCCTTCCAAGGGTCTTAGAAAACCCATAAAAACCCAAAAAACTCTATGGCAATCCTCTGCAATTACCCCCTAAAATTCTGGCAGAGGATTATTGTAAATTTATTGGTAAAGTTATTGCTAAAGTTATTGGAAAATTATTTCATTTATTTCTACATGTTTGGATGCAAAGGATTATTGTACAAAACCAAATAAATTAAAAATATTATAGCTCCCAATTCTAAAAATTATTTTGGAACTCCTTACCCATGAAAATTTAGAAGAAATAACAAGGGAAATTTGTATTAATCAAATATATGAAAATGTTAACAACTATTAGTATGAGAAAACCCCATGATTATCATGTCAACTCTTGTTTTCTCTTGCAATATTTTCCCTAACTTTTCTTCACCTCCTTAGATTTCATTTTTCTCTGTACATGCCTAATTATTTACCGAAACATGTGTTTTAAAGAGGTCACAAGTATTCCTTTTTCCTTGCACACCAATTTGACCCCAACCTACAAATTTTATTCTCAAAGGGTTGAAATACCCTCTTAATGACACAAACACCCTTCCCCTTTATCTTTTCTATTCTCATTTATCCTAATCCGCCTCCTAGCTATGAGAGGAATATATAACTCTAGTAATGCTCTCTTCTTCTTCTTCTCTATTGGGTCTTTGGCGAAAATTCCATGAGCTATCTTGTTTTTTTTTAAAAATATTTTTCATTCTATACATTTTTATTTTTATATTATTTCTTTATTTTACTTTTATTTCTTGCATTATTTTGAAATAGCAATGCATAGAGATATGTATAAGTTTGTGTTGGTTGACAAACTCGTTATTATGAGCACTATTATTATTTTCCATACCTTAATAATTAGCTAAGACAAAGATGTTTGTTGCCAAAACATAGTCATAGATGTAGAATCCCTCTGCCTACTATAAAGAACTCTTATAAAATGTCTAGGGGGAGGTAGGGTTTTACTTGGCTTATCATTCCAGAGTGAAGTGATTAACCAAAGTTTAAATGGCTTTAGAATTGTTCTTGGGATGAAGTTGCTAGGTTT
The DNA here is from genome assembly GCA_007115665.2 of Sequoiadendron giganteum. Lineage (NCBI taxonomy): Eukaryota > Viridiplantae > Streptophyta > Pinopsida > Cupressales > Cupressaceae > Sequoiadendron > Sequoiadendron giganteum. Next base: position 483,688,430 of record CM021102.1, read on the forward strand.
TCCCTTTATTTGACCCTTGGCAGCTAAAAAACTAGTCCAACACAAGACTGTTAGTACTTGGTTAGTCCAAAATGTAACATGCATGTATAGATACAACCATGCCATAAATTAAAATGAAACCAATTAATTCATAAATTTTGATTAACAATTATACAATTAACAATTGAAGTGCTAAATCTAAAGCATCAATCATTAAATCCATACAATTATTCAAAATATCAAGCATGATTATAGTTTCAATGGTAGGGTTTTTGCGTTGGTCAAATTACATCAGGACACCATATATTTAACGAAAAATAAAGTAGAGTTTGTTGGGATGTGACATCCTTATTCCCTTAGGGATAAGCTATCCTATCTTAGTCAAACAAGTGAGGGTATTCCTATTTGATTACTTCCTCATCTTCCCAGGTGGCTTCATGCCTCCTATATTGGTCCCAAAGGACCTTAACCTTTTGTATAGTTTAGTTGTGCAGTGTGATAATATGTTTTTCCATGATTGTGAGTGGACTTAGGTGGATTTATCTGGCCTCTTCCACATGTAGTGCTTGCCAGTTAATGACATGATTTGAGTCAAGTACATATTTCTTGAGCAAAGATATATGAAATAGATTATGTATACATGAAAGAGATGGGGGAAGAGGAAGTTAATAAGCCACATGGCTATTCTTCTCTATAATATCAAATGGTCTAATGAATTGAGGGGATAATTTGGTAGCTTTTCCATTTGTTACTGATTTCTTTTGAGGTTTGACACAAAGGAAGACCTTGTATCCTATTGTAAATTCTCTTGGAGTTCTCTTTGCATCTGATAAATATTTTGGCATCTATGATTCCTATAACCTTTCTCTAATAATACTTACCTTCTGGTCATATTCAGGAAGCATCTTAGGCCCTATCTTGACTCAGTTGTCCAATCCATCCCATTCGATTCACATCTTGCACTTCCTACCATAGAGTACTTCAAAAGGCATAGTTTGAACAACATTTTGGAAGGTTTTGTAAGCAAAATCCACCAATGGAAAATATTTTTCACACTTAGCAGGCTGGTCCATTACATACATTTGGAGCATATCTTCCATAACTTGGTTAACTCTTTTAGTTTGATTTCCTTTTTCTAGGTGATAAGTGATGTTGAAATTAATTTTAGTGCCTAGAGTTGTCATTGGAGTGGTCCAAAACTAAAAGGTGAATAGTTTGTACCTATGAGAGATGATTACTTTTGGCAACCCATGCAATCTATCTCCTTAAGGAACTTTCTTGCTATAGTTTGAGCATCATCCTTAATATTTATAGATAGAAATTCGGTTATCTTGGTTAACCGATTCCACTACTATCGGGATACTATCGCACTTAAGATAGGTTTTAGATAAATCCACCACAAAATCCATAGATATTATAGACCATTTGTGTTGGGATACATCATGTGGGTATGCTACTCTTGCTAGATGGCAATGTTTGACCTTAACTTGCTAGTATTGTAGGCACTTTGCTACAAAATTTGACACTTCCTTCTCAACCAAAAGTGGAATGTTCTTAAGTTTTCATACATTTTTGTCACCCTAGGATGGCCTTGATATGGATCATTATGGATCTCCTCTAAATTTCTTATTAAAAATCCACCTTCATTATGTACTAATTTTCCCTCAATATTGAAGAATTTTGTCATCCTCTAAGAGATATTTTATTAAATTCATCTCTTGTCACAATTTTGAATTCATTTGCTGAAAAAAGGGGATTGTTTCTTTTATTTATTTAATGGTTTCTAATAAGTTGATGTTTACTTGAGAGATGGTAGCCACGCCAGCTCTGCAACTCAACACATTAGCTACTCAATTTTTATTTACATAAGAGATACCAAAGTCATAGCTACTTAAGAACTCCAATCATCTTCTTTGGAAATCATTTAGATTAAGATGCATCAATAAATATTGGAGTCCCTTCTTATTTGTATTAAATTTGATTGGTCTTCCCACTAAATAATTCCTCTACATTTTTAAGGCATGCACAATTGCAGTCAATTCCATGTCATGAGTGGGATAATTGAGCTCATGATTGTTCAAATTTTGAGAGACTTATAGGAAATCACATTTCCATCTGCATCAAAACTCCTCTCAAACCATATAAGGAGGCATAAGTCCATACTAAAAACTCCCTTTCAGGATCAAGTAATTGCAAAATAGGGGTGGTGGTAAGTGCTTGGATTTAACTATTGAAATTCCATTTCACAGTTCTCCATCTAGTCAAACCTTTTTCCTTTTTGGTTCAAAGAGGTTATGGGCTTGGAAACCTTGGATAAGTCATTCAAAAAACTTCTGTAATACCTCACCAAGCCCATAAAACTCCTTACCTCTAACACATTTTTAGGGGTAGGCCACTCGATAATGGCTAGGATTTTGGAGGGGTCAACATAAATTCCTTTTGAGGATAGAATGTGCCACAAGTAGTGTATTTTGGATTGAAAAAAAACATTTGGGAAACTTCCTGTAAAAAATATGCTCCTACAACCTTTATAACCTAATTCTTAGGAGTTCTTCAAACTTCAATTTATTTTTGGAGTAAACTAGGATATCATCCAAAAGGTATCAACACATTTATCCAAGAAGTCATGAAAAACATGATTCATGAGATTCATTAATGCAAACAAAGTATTTGTAAAGAAGAATGACACCACTAGAAACTCATAATGGCCATACCTAGTCCTAAAGGCTATCTTAGGAATATCTTCTTAATCCTTAATTGATGGTATCTAGACTTAGATCAATTTTGGAGAAGACGATGACTCCATTTGATCAAAGAGGTCATCAATTTTGGGAAGAGGGTATATTTTTTTAATAGTTACTTTATTTAGCATATATGATAATTTATACACAATCGTAATGTCCTATCTTGATAAATAACACAAGAGCTCCCCATGGTGACATACCAAGTCAAATCAATCCTTTGCCCATCAAGTCCTGCAACTAGGTTTTTAGTTCTTGGAAGCTATCTATATTCATTTGGTATGGGACCTTTTATATAGGCTCAACTCTTGGAACCAAATTAATGAAGAAGTCAAATTGACATTTAAGAGCAATATTGACACTTCGAGAAAGATGTCTTAGAGCACTTGAAGTACTAGTTGGTCAATTATGGATGAAATTGGATCTTCACCACCTTCCTCTATCTTAATTAAGAGGATTTTACACCCCTTCCTCATATCTCATTTCACTTGCATTGAAAATATTGTTCAAATCATTAATGGCCATGGCATGCCTTGAAGCACTAGTCTCCCTTGATCATCTATGCACTTAGTTCATTTGTTATAAAAATTAGAAGTTTCCTGGTGCTTTCTAAACCAATCCTTTTATAGAATCATATTATACAATCCTAGCCTTGTGACCAATAAATTCACCTTGGTCCTTTTCCACGTCCCTTAGACAAAAATATCTTTTGAGTCTTACCAGACATGAATTCTACCTCCATATCTTCTTGACTTAGATTTTCATCTCTAATATTGCATCTACTTAATACATTAGGAGATATAAAGCTATTAGTCTCCCCTAAATTAGCTAGAATAGTAATGGGTTTCCCATGAAAAGTACTTTGAATTTTTATAAGAGAAGTTTGGTTGTCGACTTCTTGCATGTCCATGGTTGAATAGATCTCAGTTGGTGGCTTAGTGTTCTAATTTGAATTCTTGAGATATTCGCTCTTTAAATGATCACTTCCACAAGTCCAACATCTTGTTTTGGGACTAATCCTTTTTATTTCCCAATTCTTAGAAGAGTTTGTGGGGTCATAGGTTTAGATGGATTTTTCCATCTTTCCTCATTGGTCCTTGATGATGCTATTTTGGAATTTCTCTACTTTCCATGGTTCCTCTTAAATTTTCTAGGAGTCTTTACCACTTATAGTTTTTTCTTAGTATCATTGTTCTTGGCATGGGAGAATATTGATGATTTATGTCTCCGTTCCTACTTAATTCTTTATTTTTCTTCACAATAGTGGTTGCTTCTATTTCCTAATTGAGGTTTTAAGGTTGTGTGAGATTCATCCTAAATATTAGGCTCTTGTTCAATCTAAGAATGAACTTGTTCATGCAATATTCCTCCTCGTTCATGTAATGCATGTGTTGAAGTAGGATCATAAATTTAGCTTTATACCCACTCACTATCATATTTCCTTGATGCAACAAGTGGAATTTGGTCATACTTTAGTTACGATGATTAGTGAAAAGTTACTTGCAAAAATTCTTTTCAAATTTGTCCCAAGTTATACCTCTTAAGTCATATATTTTTATGGCTAGAGGATGATCCCACCACAAGGAATATTTCCCTTATAATTGCTATATAGCTACTCGAACCTTGGTATTACTATCTATTGACAATGATTTCACTCACACCAAAGGAGTGAATACAAAATCTTCACAAACAAACCATAAAGAAGCCTATTCTTCTTGAAATATATGGAACACGATAATGTCAAAGGAGAAATTTTCCTAAACAAAACAAAAATATTGAATCAGTTCAATCCCAAGTCTTTGATAACCAAGTCACGATTGTACTAGGTTCACTTCAGGGTATGATGTGAATTTTTTGTTAATCTCAAAGGGAATATGTCTTTATTTTTATTTTATCAAGGATCATAAGGTTTTTCACAAAATATTTCCAATTCATTCATAAAAATAACATCATGAAATCGAAAGATTTGAAATAATATTTCATGAACACCTACAATTTCATTTTCTATCACTTAAGTAGATTTAGCTTTAAGCATTCAACAATAATCCAAATATTTTCAATAATTTTCCATCCATTTATCTATTTTTTGGAACATTTTCAAATAATTTAAACATCTATTCTAAAATAAAGCATAAAACACTGAAAAATTAAAATTCATCCTAGTTATTCTCCACGCATGCCCCAAATAATCAATTAAACCAAAGAAAACCACTTTATACTTCACCAGATTGCTTCAAAGCTACACATAAAACTGTGTGAGCTTTTAAAGAGAGGGATTTAGTTTGGACACCAAATAGTTTCTATACGCACCCTTAAACAACACAACATACATGCTTGTTTGGCTAAACTAACAAATCCATCTACAAAAGATTCATGAGATAGGTAGCTATCAAATTGGATATGATATTAATCAATGTCTACGTGCAAAGAAGTTTTTAGATCAAAATGATTCAGAAAGAAGGAAAAAAGAACAAAACTTATAATTTTTGGCTCTTCCGACATCCACAAATTCTAAACTTAAAATGAAAATAAAGTAGCAAATGGCCTTTTATAGAAACAAGGCCCCAAGAGTTTAAACTTAAATTCTTTCAGAGAATCATAAATAACAAATCAAAAGGTAGCACATGGCATATGCCAACTGTCATTTAGAATATTCTAGATGAAGTCAAAGATTTGACTTCCTCAACAACAACACTCTTCATTCTATACTTCGATACATAATACTCTGCATAAACCAAGGCTATCAACATTCTTCCGAATACTAGAAAAAACACATTCACCAAAATCGGAAACAACTTGCAAAATTACATACAACTGTTATTATAACACCTCTGATATCCAGTATCTTTTATCATTTGGGACTCGGGCTCAAACTCCTTTCTTTGTCTTTCTTTTCTCGATACTCTTGGAAAGCGTCCAATATTTGGTGCATGTGATCTTTTGAAATTCCTTGTATAGCTTTCCAAGTGAGTTTAAGCCTGGTATATTCTTCTTATAACTTAATTATTATACCATTTCTCTTTGCTCTATCTATTTCATACTTATCTATAGTGTTCCTTCACTGTATGATCTCATCAATAACCTCCCAAGTTAATAATTGAATAGGGTCTCTGTTTATTATTTCAATCCATTCCTTGAAAGTTTTAGCTTCCTTACCCTCCTATCTTAATGTTCGAGGATCACAACCTTGACATGCTAACAATTCAATAAAATCTTGATACTTATCAAGCAATCTTTTACTTTCCACAATGACTTTTCAAATCCCTGAACACATTGTATCAACATGTCACCTTCCCACTTCAATCATTTCTTCCATTTTTTTGGTAATAGAACTTCTTGTTTTGATATTATATTTTGTTGTATTAAACTATGGACATCTTCTTGTATGAGAATTTCAATATTTTGCTTCTCAACATTAACTTGTTCTTGACAAACCTTGCATTCACTTTCAAAGCTTTTGGACTTTTCAGATCAATGGTATGCTTCCTTATATTTCTTTATTGCATCTATAATGAATTCTTCTCCCTGTTTTACCTAGTACTCAATCCATTCTTTAAATATATTCATTTTATGGCAAACCGCTACAATTGCATCCACCTGCTCTTGTGACATTAATACTAGATGTTGGGGCAGTTATGTTTGTGCTTGACCGGATAGGGTTAGAGATTTTATAAAATTTTCTAAGGTAGCCACCCGTTCTTTCAATTCTCTTTTCTTTTTTTTGTATTTTTGAACTTTAGCAATAGTGACATCCAAATTCACTTTTATCTCATCCAACTCTTGCTTCCAAGATGAATGTCTAAGATTAACACTTGTTATCTTATACTCCTTAGGAATTATTTCATGTATATCTTTGTTATCTATTGGAGTAACTATATGTACGGTTCTATCATCATTTGCATTCCTTTGTATGACATGTTTTGCTTTAGCTCTACACCTAGGCTTTGGAATATCTATTTCTTGTACAAAACTGTTAAGGTCCAAAGGCAATATTTCTACTTCCATTAGGCAAGCCAATTCCTTGATCAACCAATCAGGTGCATCATTATCTAGCTCTACCTTTGTAGCCTTTTTTTTTTTTGATTTCCACTAGGTTCAAGAATTTCTTCTATCACTTCTTCAACTTTATCTGTTATTTTCTCTGAAATGGGAATTTATTCAATACTTTCTAGCATAGAGTTAGGATTGCTAATATTTGGCACTATCTCCTCTATTTGGAGGCTTATATTTTCCTGTCTATCCAGATGTTTCTTTTTCAACTTCATTTTCAATCAAGTCTTCTTCCAATTTTTTGAATACTTGTGATTGTTCATTATCATTTAGCACATTCCCAAGCAAAGGTTGGGAATCAAAAGTATCTTCAACAATTGTTTCATTAATAGGATGCCGTTCTGTAGTCTCTTGTGCTTCCATCTCAAGAATATCAGTATTCCCCACTTCTAAAGTGAGCGTTCCTTGTATGAATTCTTCTTCTTCAATATTCATAGGGGCATATAATATATCAATAAATTCTTCCACCATTGGTTGTACCATGGGTTTATCTTTGAACTTCTTTTCTTTCACTTTCTCCCACATGGCACCCCATTTATCCATTTGTTCTTTTATTTTGGCCTCATCTGTCTCAAAAATTTCATCCAAGGCCATAGGAGTTCCTACCATTGCTTGTTTTAGATTATCCATGTTAACAAAGGGAGGATAAGTAAATAGTTCTGCAACTTTCTAAGATGCAAACCTTGTCTGTGTACCAACATTTCCTGTTACTCCTGTTTCTTCTTCAATAACCATCTTCTTTCTTAGTTTTTTTGTAGAGGAGGATGCACCTTTAGTTATTAATTTTGATTTATATTTATTTGATTATGCATCCCTCTGTTTAAAATATGGTTTCATTGGAACCTCTAGTTTTGAAACTTCAAGGGTTTTCTCTTCAATTCTTATACCAGGAGCCACTTTACTAGTTCTCCCTTTCTTCTTAGCAGGTTCCCCACTCTCAAATGCAGTTTCATTTCTTTATTTTCTCTTCTTATCTTTTGAGAACGTCGGTTCAATTCCTCTTTCTCTCAAAGCTTTACAAAAATTATTTATCAAGAGCTGAGTATGTAACAAAAATGGTGCAAATAACTCATCATTTGACATCATTTATTCACCCTCATAATCTGGGTCTGGAATAGGTTCATCATATACCCTATTTTCATTATAGTCTTTATTCAACACTTCTCCATCATCTTTTTCTAGGTGATTTGGAAAATCATGAACCATTAGAATCTGAGCAGATTCTAAAGACAATATTTCATATTTTCTCAACCTTACTCTATGATCATCTTCATAATTAAGCCAATAATCTTCTAAGTGTTGGACATGAGAACAATAACCATCAATAGTCTTGGAAATATTCCCTTCAGGATCATAGTATATTCTTTGAAGTGGAAAAAACTCAAAATTATATGTTTTAAATTCTTCCTCACACAAGTTAGACAACCTTATTGCATTGCATTTGTAATTCCCTAATACTATAGGAGATCTGAAAGAGGCCTTCTTGTGAGCTTTGTTATAAAGGGACTGAGATGATTTCAACTGTCTCACCAATTCTAATAATGGGTACTTGGGCAACATAAATGGATGTCCATCAAACCCTTCCATCCTGATGTAGGAGTATGTTGGGAACTGAATATACCAACCTCACATTGGTCTAATAACACTTTATGCTTCCAAAGAAAATATTTTGGATTTATCACCTTCCATCATTCTGACCAACTTCATGGAGAACAAATCATTAAATATCTTGTAATTTTATTTATAACTGTGGATAGTGATCTAGGGTAAATGAGCATATATCAAACTGTTTCCAACCTCCCTGCCCAGAGTACCAACCCTTTTCAAACCTTGTTTACTTGCCCTCATGGCGCAGGAATAAATCACATATGAAGACAAATAAAAACACCTAGTTTTGGGAAATTCCTTTATCTATTCACATAATCTGTCACTAATAAAATTTCCCATGTAAATCTGCACTAGAATTTCCACCAATCTAGATATTATCACAAACATCTAGGGTTGAAATCTACTGGCATCTCTTAAACCAACCATCTTTCTTAGCAAAGTAATAATGTCTTGAATTTATTGGTTGAATATAAACCTTTGAAGTACCTTGGCCTGTGGTGTAATTGGTTCATGGCACCATTGGGAACTCATAATTTCTCTATTGTGAGCTTCAAATTTTTGATATGTCTTGGCTTTTTCCTTTATATCAATATTGTACGTCTAAGTGAAAGTAGGAAGCCCAAATGTGTATATAATTCCTTTCGACGTGAGATTAGCATAAATTATTCCTTCTTTCTCAACAACTCTTTTGTTAGGGTTATAATAATTAATACATTGTGTGACCAATTTAGGGTCCTCCATTGCTGGTGGAAATCCTACTGTCGAGAATAACCCACCTTCTATAGCATTTTTGGTACATTGAGAAGCATTTTCTTGTCATACCTGAGTGTGGATTTCAAAATTAGAAGACCATCCCATATGAGTGTCTGTCACTACCATATTGATTGGTATAGCTTGTGAATTGCAATATTTGAACTCATCTTCTACTCTTGTGTCAAAATTACTCATTTTTGTTGGTATTTTCTGCATTTTAAAATGTGTGCCTTGAGTGTGAGTTAGGGTTAAATTTAACCAAAAATTTCTCACAATTTATAAGATTTTCATTCACCTTTCGGTTAAATTCAAAAATCAGATAATAATCATCGTTTCAATTTCAAACATTTTTTAAGGGAAAACATCCTTCGAGATTTTTAAACATGAAAGCGGCTAGCATATAATCAATTATTTAAAACATACCTGGTTCTGGCTGATAACAATAAATTTTGAAATGGAACTCAAAAATCCTTGGTAGCCATGTTCTTGGTTTCTCAAAATTTACCTTTCCTTACATACCAATATTATTTCATTCTTTCAATGTCCTTTATAAATTTGCAACATGACGCGAAGTAGGGTGTTACAAAAGCAACTGTATGCTTAAGGTAATACCAAGTACATAAGTAGTTCGCCACCTTCATTAATTACCTGTTACAATGCATTAATTTCTCGAATAAAGGTGCAATCATTATGGATTAGGGTTCAAATTATGAACATCTAGGTTTCTACGCAGGCTCACTACTAGAGGGAAAATACGACATAATGATTATACATGGCACTTTGGTGTCACTTCAATCACCTTCTAGGTATGGAACATCAAAGATACATGATCAATTAGTGATCACCGGGATTGAAACTTTTCAGTATCAACTCTTGGGAAGAATATCAAGATTTGGGAACTTACTTCCTAGCTTCAAAGAGAACACAGACTGGGATGAAAGAAAAGAGTGAAAAATGGGCTTAAGAAAGATCAAAACACTTTAAAATAGACCCTCCATTTTCTAAGTTACAATTTTTTTTATCAGACTCAGATATAAGAATAAAAGACATCACTAGGATTGACACTTTCTGGTCGGTGACTTACTGAGCAGAATTAGGACTGACTAAAGATACAATCACTTCAATACAATCACAGGACTCTGAGATTCTAGTTTTTGGTGATATATCAAGCTTCATAAAAAGATTAAAAATTAGGCTAAGGAAAGATGAAAAGAGAGCCGAAACCAACCAAACTGAAAAACTATGCCAAAGCAAGCAAAATAAAAAAAGGGAACAAGAAGAAAAAAAAGAAGAAGAGGGGGTCCACATTTTTCCAAAGAGAAAAATGGGGCATGTTGTGAAACCACACAACACTATCCATATCAATCAATTTAATTTTTTTTTTCAAGATTATTAGCTAAGGCTCTGCTACAGTCCCTCCACCTATCCCATCATACTCGGGGGTTGCATTTCCTTTAATTCTCAAAGGAAGGGATATTCCTTTTAGGGTGTCATCTTTACCTAGGTGACATTCTACAAAAGAGAATTCAAGAATTATTTTATTGGAATTAAAGGTTTGTTCATCTTCTACAGCTTGTCTCTTGGTGCCCAAACTCATTACAATTGGTTCCTTATTTTTGTTTTTCCATTAGCTCTTCTACTTGTTTCTCTTAAAAGACTATCCTTGCATGAAGAATATTTATTTTTTGTTCACTTTCTTTTAATAACATGGTTTTTTTTTTGTGGGGGGGGGGGGTGTGTATGCATTTGTTAGAAATTTGAAAAAAAAGGAATTAACTAATCTTATAAGAGATATTTTAAGCTACAAACTATAAATGTATAAAAAGGCCAAATATTTTGAGAGATGTAAATATTAATATGACAAAATTAAATTAAGAGTCTCCAATAGAAGCTACACAAATTATGTGTAAAATACAATGAGACCCTCACTTATATATGCAAGGTAGATGAGGTAGGAAGGTAGGACTAAATGACTGACTACCCGTCCAAAGGTGCAACACTTGTAAGCTCACTTGAAAAGTGTGAAGCAAGTGACAAGTATTCATACAATGTGTCTTAATAGGTGATTACATTTGTATCAACCACATGAAGTGAGCCAAAAAGATAAAATTCCCTAAGTGGAGACTTAAGAAATGTGAATAGGCTAACTTAGAAAGTATGATTCACTAAATAGTTTGATAAAGTCACTATCTACACCAATACCCCCTTAAGTTCAACTTAAGGAGTAATGTATGCATGATGATGATGACAATCACCTACTAGGCCATGTTAGGTACTCAAACAAATTTCTCATTAATATATTAAAGGAGAAAGACCAATGGGAATAAAAATCCTAGCCAAAGAGAAATGATATACAATGTGAATATACAAGTGAAGAACATAGAGATAGAATGGGGACTCATCATGACCCCCCAAGGACTACTTTTAACACATAATCACAATAAGTTTTCCCCCCATAAGAGATACAAGATAGAAGGTTTATGTGACCTCCCTTCCCTTATAATTGGTATATAGCTACTCAAACCTTGGTATTACTATCCATATCAATCAATTTAGAATATCTGTTCAAGATTATTAAATAAGACTTTTCTACATCCTCTCCACCTATCCAATCATTATTAGGGGTTGCATTTTATTCAATTCTCAAAGGGATCTTCCTTTTAGGATTCTATATTTACCTAGGTGACATGCTATAAAAGAGTATTTTAGAAATATTTCCACAATTTGAATCAAAGGGTTGTTCATCTTCCACAACTTGTCTCTTGGTTCCCAAACTCATTATGATTGGTTCCTTGTTTTTGTTTCTCCATTAACTCTTCTATTTTTTCTCTTAAAAGGCTATCCTGGCATGAAGAATATTCATTTTTTCTTGAAGTTATTTTGACAACATGGTTGTTGGGGGGTGATGCATTTGTTATAAATTTGAAAACCATGTAGTATTCCCTCTAAATTATGCCTATAGTGTTGGAAGATTCTTGATATTAGATGCTAAAGATGATCCATGAACGTTGAAAAAAATTTCTCCCTTTGGGAAGAAACAAAACCAAAAATGTGTGCAAGATGAATTCTCATTCTAGATAGGAATATGCATAAGGACAAAGATATCTAAATTCTACACATGATCAAAATTCCTATATATAAACATTGAAGGCTACTCAAATATTCCACATGAAGGTTGATGTAGAACATGAACCAAAGATGTGACTTTTTACTGCAAAGAATATTTGGAAAACTTTCATGAAGCCTCTCTGAACTTTGTGGTAGCACAAGAAGCATCATCAAAAAAATTAATTTTTTCCTAAATATTATCTTCCAAATTTGCATTGTGAAACTCTACAAATAGAGATGCAATATCTAGTAAAAATCTATCTAAATGTGGTGGATCTAGAAAGATGATATGCTAGTACAAATAATCAGTAGAATCTCTCAAGAAAGAAACCCTAAATTTTGAAGTAGCAAAAAGTGATGAAATCACAATGCATGTCATTAGATTATATTGTTAATTTCTAAATGATTGTGATGTGTCACAAGATGTTTGAGTAAGACTAGATTTTTTTTGTGAGTGCTGGATTAAAAAAATCTAGCAAGTTGATTCCATTTGTAATGCAATTTTTTTTAATTGATGAAGTTGTCATGCAAGTTTCAATTCACCAATTTTTAAAGAAAAAATTCATCTATGGTATGAATTTTATTTTTACAATAGTCACATTCAATTTTCCATGGATTTGGAGATATGATTACAATGAACAAGATCAAAAGAAAAAATGAATGCAAGAAGAAAACTATCAAGGGAAATGTGGAAGTGTTTTAGGACACAAATCACAAAAAGTGGTCAAAGGAACAACTTAAGCCCCCTTAATTTAAGTTTATATCCTATTTAGGTGGAAAAGGTGATCCTTTAGTGGTTTACACTATGATTAACTACTTTTCACACACATAAAATTAGAACTGTAGATTGGCAAGGGTATGAGATTAACTTACAATCTAAAAGGTGAATCAATCAACCATTGATTTGAATTTATTTTTTGGATGGAAATAGATTGTTAAGTTAAAATACAATGATGCAACTAGATAACTATGAAAATGCAACATTTTAAGATGAAATTAGAGAAAGTAGAAACTGATAACCAAAATTGAAGATAAAAAATGATAAGGGAAGATATTGGTGCACCTTTGATGTGAATTTGAGCATGATCTAGGTGGACAAGGGCACCCTAGACTGGATATCTAAAACCAAAATTTGACTTCATAGGCCTTAGGTCCTTGGTCTATGATTTTCTCCTTCTAATTCCTATTGTTAGATCTTCATATGTTGCTGAGATAATCAAATTTTTGTATCTTGTCAAGTTGTAGGGCTTGAATGCATAAATGAGAAAAATTCTTCAATATTCTTCCATTTCTTTGCAGATCTGTAACCTGAACATATAAAAAGAGAGGAAGGGATGTTCCATATAGGGGCTTGCCTTAGTCAAACCTCATGCTGGTATTTCTACCTCCACAAAATTGATGATAAAGAGAGCTTATCCTTTTGAGGGATAGAGGTTAAATAATAATGGAGTAATGAATTGACAACTTGCGACAACTTACCACTCAAATTTGTTCTCCTTGATGGACTGAAGTCACACTCATAACCTTCAAGGATCGATTTTAATTTGATTTGATTTGATTTGAAGAACTAAAAGAATTAGTACTCACAAGCAAAATGCATGCATAAGCATGAACAAACTCACATAAAAATTGACGTGATGCTTGAATGATGAAATACTACAATAATTCTGCAAATTCTACTCTTGATTGCTTTTGAGTTGATTTTAAAATATAATAATTTCTCTTCTCTTTTATTTTTCATAAAAATTGTGAAAATACTATGTATTTATATGAAATTAATCTAATTTCCCAAATGAATTTAACTAAGAAAATGATAGCACACACTATTTCAGGGGTTTCATTTTACATTGATAAGGATTCCAACCATGTTTTGATGCTTAATGCCAAGGTTTGCACCAACAAAATGGTTGGTTCTCCTCTACTATGTGATGCAAAGGGTTTATCTGAAAACACAAAATTTGATGGCCATCTCATTAGAAAATACGTCAGTCACCAGGTGTCTCTCTCAGATGAAAGGGTTTGTGGCTTTGCATCCTCTAAAATCTTCCCAAATGGCTTGTGTGGTGTTAGCATGGAGTCACCCTCTAGTGAGAGGGCTCGGGGAAATGATTTTTCCCATGTTTCAAAGGGTTCAAATGTTAGGGCTTCCAAATTGTAGCATGGGCGAGTGATGAAAAATGTAGGGCTAGGGCACGACTCAAGCATTGGGGTGGGACATGAGAATCCTCTTTCAGCCAAGTGTGGGGTAACCGCTACTAATGGCACCACAAAAATGTGTTTACATTTCTTGGTTTTTCCTTCCTCTAAAATTCCAAAAGTACATTTGGATAGTTTGGCACTAGATATGGAGGGTTTTCTATCTGATCATGCTTTGGTTTGCCAATTCACTAAGACTTGGCCAAAGCTATGTGATCTGCATGCTTGGGTTTTGAAAAATTGGAAGGTATACTTGGAAGGTGAAATCAACATTTAACCTTGTGCAAATGGGTTTCTTATTTTAGAATTCAATTCATAGGAAGACAAGGAATTGGTGCTGCAAAATGGTTCATGGATCTACCAAGGTTATTTTTTGTGCATGAAACCTTGATTTCTTGACTTCCATCTACCTACAAAAACTTCCACTACTACATTTCTATGGGTGAGACTTATGTTTCTTCTTATCCAATTGTGGTAATTATATTACTTGAGGGATTTTGGGAACAACCTTGGGAAATATCACTATTCATTTGAAGAAACCATGAATTATCAAAACTCCACATATGCTCGAATATGCGTTGAAATGGATCTAGCAAATGACCTCCCTAATGAGATTGTGTTGAAGGTGGGAAAAAAATGCATGAGGCAATCGATTGATTACAAAAAAATTGCATTCAAATGTAGGAAATTATTTTCAACATAACACATTTCCTCCAAATGTCATTTGCAACGTGAGTGCCCAAATCTGAGAAAACTGACATGGTGGATCGAGGTAGAAGCACAACATTATATCATTCCACCCATGCCACCAAAGTACACCATACTTCATTCTTCTTTTCCAAAGAAAATATCTCCTCCCCCTTCTGGGATCTTACTTTGATCTCGCTTGCTAAGGATGCAACCTCCACAATTCTTTCCAAAGGAAATGAAGTCTCCATGCTCCCAAATTTGTTACATTGGTGGTTGTTGTTGCACCAAAATATCGACCTATCAATGCCCAATACAACCTCTAGATTTATGTAAGATATGTTGATGCTTAAAATCACTAGGCAAACAACCTTATGGGAAACTCAATTAATGGGGGACCAATTGTGCTAAATTGAGTAACCTTCAAATTTTAAAGGAGACGACTCTTCATGTAATTGGGGTTGAGAATGGGAAAAGGAAGAAAATATAAAAAAAGTCTAACACTAAGGTGATGCACCAAGATTAAAGTGTATAGGCATGGGAAACCTTCCTTTCAGATGAGGTTTGAGGGCTTGTTCAACAATCTGCATGTCTGAAACTAACAAAAAACAAAGATGAAAATCCTAAGAAGTTAATCAAATAGCATAGTATAAATTTCATATACATTCACTGAACAAGAAGAATTTGAGACATGATCTAAACAAAAAATTTATATTGAAATTTTAAAAGTCGTGCAAATAAACTACTCAGTACAAAAAATAACATAGTATGATGTCTTATATATTAACTAAGAAATAGAGAGGCCGAACAATTGGCATAGTATGTAAGTCTTCATACAATAATTAGAAAACAATACAAAGGCTTAGAGTTTTCAGTCTCTCTTTTCTATATTTTCGAACCCTTTCTTAGAGAGTTAAAGCAGTATATATAGAACCCTCCACCGCCTGAAAGCCAAAAAATGAAAAGATTCCATAGACACGGGTCATCTTCCCTTTGGATGATGTTTGAGACAATTGTAACAGAAAGATACTTCGGTCTCCTCGAGCAAAGTGCACTCTACTACAAATGATGGTTGTGGTCCTAGAGGGGAAGCAACAAAAATCTCATGAGGACATGTGTCTAACCATTTGAAGAGTCAGTTAGGACACATGGAAAAGAAGTGGAGCCTCCTTTTCATTCTTCCTTCCTTTGCGACCAAAGATTCCACAGAGGTGACACATGGAGCAGAGGTAGGGGACTTTTATTCATCTTTCATTACCATGGAATACAATACCTGTGAGGATGATATGTGGCGTAGACTTGGCTTGAGTTTTTGATAGTGGGGCCCACCCAAAAGGTGTCTGAAGGTCTATGCAACATGTCACACATACGAAGATTAGACATGAAACAAAGGGTAGAGGATTTTCAAAGGCACGGGCTCCTGACACGTGGCAAAGTGGATGAAGGTGCGACCAAAGGAGGAGCTCTGAGAGTTGTAAAGATATCACATGTGACCAAGGATTATGCAAAGTCGAACAAAACCAAACTCGAAGGGAGCTTCAAGGATTATTAAATCCATAGCTTTTGGTGACTATCGGGGGTATTTCACCTGTAGAATAAGAACCCAAAATATTGGTTCAAAGATGAGATCCTTGTTGATGGCATTTTCTGCACAGCAACAACTTAGATAGAATATGATATCCTATCTCTCTTGAAAGGTAAATTTCTATGGAAAAGAGATAACCCCAAGGTCTCTAATGTTAGGTCTTGACAATGCAGTGAAACAAATCAGAGATAATGTGAAAATGCTGGCAATCACAATGGGACCTAACTACGAGCAACACTGGATTTTGAATCTATCAGATATAAACAATGAATTGATACTTTGAAAATTTATTGGAACCCTGATAATAAATAAATAGCAAAAGATAAGGTTTCAGAGATAATATTAAAACTACTTCTAACCCTAAGATTGAAAATGTCAAAGGATAAAATGCTCAAAATGGACCGATCTCTCATAAACTACTTTCTGTTTAACCCAGATGAATCTGCAATTTCACATAAATAGTGCAATATTCTAAGGTATTTAAAGATTTTCAAATCACAAACATTCATTCAGTCAATCCTATTGCACTTGAGATGAATAAACCCTCATGATTGAACTAAGCACAAATATAAGTCCAGGCTAACTTTGCAAAATAGCGAACAATCAGCTAACTACAAAAAGTATGGACTAGAGATCGCTGCAAACATTCCAAACATGAAACCCTTAAGCATTACCAAACCATTTAACCATTACATATTAAGCAATTTGAAAGATAGAATAACAAGAACCATTCCAGATGAAATTCCAGAAGATAGATACCAAACATAATATCTCTCTTATATTAAATCATCCAAAATAGCAACAACTCCAGTTTTCTATTATAAAACTTGCTTGAGAATAAACCCTAATTCACTCTAATATCACTTAATTATTTCTCTCTAATTCTCTTAATCTACCTATCCTTCTATATCTTCAAATGAGGCAACCTGCCTATTTTATAGAGAATCCTTAAGATAGGTTGGCCCAAATGATACTTTTACAATAAAACATGACCTACAAGAGGTCGGCCTCAAAGAATAATTCGAACATATGAAATGTGCCATTGGCACCAATTTCATCCAAAACCGCCAAGATATCAAAAGGTCAGACCAATACATGTGAATTAATGGGAAGAAAAAATATCAATGTAACCCTATATAGTTACTCCCTATCCTTTTCCTTAGCTTTATCTTCTTCACCATGTACGGCCAACAAGACCCTATCCAGCTCAGCAACAGGTGGTATAGGAAAAACCCTAATGTTTCTCTCAAGAGACCTGATGTCATCTCTTGCCTGCCTAACTGCACCATCCCAATTGGCCTTGCTAGCCAAATATCTGTCTATAACTACAATATAGGTTGCAGCATCATCCAACTGGTGTCTAGTAATTGGTCCTTCATTGACTGGAGAATAAACATCTCTCCACCATTCCCTAAGTTGCTCCAAACTAAGATGTTTTAGAGCAAAATTATTCCTTCCAGTCATGACCTCAAAGAATGAAATGCACCTATCATGGATACTGGTCAAGGTATCTTCAATCTGCCTCACATGCTTATGGATCTTCTTCAAAGCCTTCTGCCTCATTTGCAAGATTTCAAACCATTCCCAAGGTTCAAAAACTCTTGGAAAAGGAAGAATCCTGCACTGTACCAATTTGTCCTCAGCAAACCCCATGATTGTTGTAGTCTTTTGCAGCAAGAGGTTGGTATCCACATTATCTTGTGCCAATGTAGCCTTTAACCCATCTATTGATCTCATTGCATCACCCCCAGTTGACAATATGCCCTTAATGGCATCATCTCATTTAGCTTGGACACTCTGGAACCAAGTAACTGCAACATTTGAGGTTCCCTTCATATTTTCTAGCTCAGAGATCATTTTCTGGGGTAGGAATTTCATAGCAGAAGAGGAGGAGCCAATAGCTTGCAAAGGTTTCATCAATTCTTGCAAGTATTTCCTTAGTTTTTCATTCTCCTTCTCCAACTCATGCCTAGTTTGTACTGCCTTTTTCAATCTCCCCACAATCACTGCACTGGAGCCCTCATATTATTCAATGTCTTGCTCCATGGTAGCATGCCCCAAGTCAACACTCTGCACATTATAGTCCTGGGTAGTCACATTGTCCCTATCTTTGTTTGGAGTAGGGGTAGCAATATGGGCCACTCTGTTACCTAACCCATCTCTTTCAATTCGGGATACAACCCTTGTTTTCTTTTTAGCCTTTTCCCTCTCTACATTAGCCATGAGGGCATCCCAATTTGGAGGAGCATCCTCCACTATCACCATTTTTTTCTTCAATTCCCTTTCAAGCCAATCCGAAATAGTGGACCCAATAGGCATCGTGTCTTGTTTATCTTGTTCCTTCTCCTGCTGATCAACAGTTGCATCTTTTTCAACACTTGGACTTTTAGGAACATCCACAGTTGGGTTCTCTTCTTGTTGTACCTGATCTTCCACAACCACATGCACTTGTGAAGGGACCCTAGCTGGTATTTCTTCCCCCTTTTGAGGAGACTTGTTCACTTGTTCTTTTACGGGTGAGTCTGCATATGCCACCAAGGGAGATTGAACCACCCTATCACTTTCTGCCTCTACATTGAAGAGGTCCCTTTCTTGAAACTCTTCCTCGCCCAAATCCTTAGGATTTTCATCCTTCTTTGGTTCTCCCCATAGGCTACCAGCATCTTGAGGAATTGAGGGATTTACCTATTCAACAACAGGAATACCTACTGAAACATTCTCCTTGGCTGTTGTATCCCTTGGGGAAGGAGTCCTTGATCTCCTCATATAAACCTATGTCTTTTCCCCCGAGCTTTCCACCTCTATCATTGGTGGCTCAACCTCCTTGTCAACTTTAGGGCCCTCCTCCACCTTCTGTAATGGTCTTGTAACTCTTCTTTTCTTCATCAATGGATGAACACTCTCTACCTCCTCTTCCTCTTCCTAATTCTTTTCAACTTCTTTCTTTGAGGCATGCCTCCTCTTCTTTGCAACATGCTTCCTCTACTTGGTCAAGGATGGCCTTTACATTGTACAATCTCACCAAATCCACTGGCAACCTGGAAAATCTCTTCTTTCTTACCTCAAATTAATCAACAAGGTTAATCCAATAATCTTCAAGGTGAGCCTTATGGCTATATTCCCTACTGGCCTTCTTTTGGGCCTCGCTAGTGATATCAAACCTTGCCCTCTTGGAATGGAAAGAGAGACCAAGAGTACTCATCTCCTCCTCCGAAGCATGAGCAGATTGAATGGAAGCATAAACCTCACCCATTCCTATCTTTAGGGGGAAATCATTCCCAAAACCAGTCTTGTGCATTTCTCCCTTCACAACATTATCAAAGTCACATATTTGTCTAGTGACTTCCAACAATACAATATGATCAGTGGGGTATCTAGGGATTCTATAGGGAGCCCTCTGAAAACCATCAATTTTGATGTATGAGAAGGTTAGGAATTGGATAAACTATGCTCCATATCTCCTTATCAACTCTTTTGCCTTGTCAGAAATCCTCATGTGTTCTACACCTTGGAGTAGTCTAGTGATGTACATTGTGAAGGCATCATTGGATCTCCTGTAGCTTCCACTAGTTATGTGCAACTATGGATACACTTCATAGATGGCATCTTGCCCAAAAATACCCCTGGTGCTTAACCCTTTGTATGGATGAAGTCTGGCCAATGAATATACTAGGTAAGAGGTCATGGTGAAAGTCTTGGTCTGCAAGACGTTGCACAACTGTTCATGAATTACAACACTGATAACACCCGCCCAATGATAGTCAATTCCCTGCTCCATCCTAGCAATCACATTAAATATCTATGTCTCAAAAACACTGACACTCTTCAATGCCACCAACCTGCTGAGAAGAGTGATGACATTATACTATTATCTCTTGAACTTAAGCCTGAATAGTTGCTTAGGCAAATTGGAGAAATGTGACTTAGGCTTCTCCAGCCAAGAGTTGATCACCTACTGAGACTTGACAATGTTCTCCTCATAATACTTTCTAGCAACATTTATGTTGAAGCCCACCACATGGGACCTATCAGGCATGTCGAATGTTACAGCAATAGATACATGATTGAAACCAGCTAGAATCCTTCCCTGGGGACCAATTATTCTCTGTGTCCCTCTGTCATAGTTTCTGGAACACTCAAGCACTAGCTCGTAGCACTGCACTGTAGAAGGAAAACCTTCCACATGGGCTAGCTCGGAGTCCACCATTATTTTTGCCAACAAAGGAGAGCTCGGTGCTGACATCTCAGCCTTGAATTCCTCGTAGTCGCACATGGCCATGTTCGTATCCATGATTCCTAACCATATTGAGGTTAGCTTACTCTCAGGAATTTTTCTCTTTATATCCAACTTAACCTTTTCTGCATCTGTGATGACATAGCTCTCTACACCTGGATCCGACACCTTTCCCTTTCCTCGACCAACAACATCCTGTCCTGATCCTGCTTGCGAACACATGAAGATGACCACAATTAGATCCATAAGAAATAACAAGTGCAGAAGATTTATACCTCAAAGTTCAGGATTTAATCCCCCCTCACGGATTCTACATTGGAGAGGATTTTCGGGAAAATCCAGACCAGGCGGATTCCAGCGAACCAAGCATGCAAAATCCCACAATATCTTTTAAACTCATCAATTAACAAAGGAAAATCCTTAGAAACACTTAGCATAAGCTCCTTAAATCAATCAAATACATCATTCATAAACCAATCATTTATAACCATCAAATTCAACATTTCCCAGAAAACCCCGAAAGAATCCGCTAGAGACGGATTTTGGCGAAAACAAGAATGGTTATAGCTAACCCGAGAAAAATGAAGAGACATAGACAATTCGAGAAAATCCAGATGGAACGGATTTTGGCGAAATCAAGATATAACATTATTAACGCATGAAATCGATAAAACGACTTGACTGCGGACATCAGGAAAATCTGGATGGAATGAATTTTGGTGAAACCAAATGAAATCCGGTAAAAAGTGATAAAAGAGAAAGAGAGAGAAAAGTCGGGGAAATCCGGGGGAAGCGGAATTTCGCGAGGACCTCGAAAACCCGAACCTGTCTACATCTTCACTACTTTCACCAAAACATTTCAAATCACTCTGAAAGCAACTTAACTTGGGACTCCAATGACTAATACACGAACTGAGAACACTTCTTCACAACAATTTGAAGGGGATTGGCCATGCCCTAGGTCAAGAACCCTAAAATTTCTACCATGAAAGCATAGGGGATGAAGCACGACTCGCTCATACATCAAAATGGAGAGTTTAAAACTAAAGAAAACCAATACCCAAATAAAAAGCAATACCAGACCAAAATGTTCAATCAACCAAACAGACTGGTCCACTAAATGAAAACCACAAAACGCTCAATGATGATGCGCACCCAAAAACTAGGAAACCATGAAGGGCTTCCCAAGAAAATGAAGAAAAGCAATTGAAATCAATAGAGAAAAGGGCACATCTACATACCATGGAAGCGTAAAGGTCGAAACTGGTGAAGCCAACAAACAACCATTTAATGAGAGCAGGATACAATCCACGCACAAGAAATGTAAATGCACAGTCCAAATGGCTTCAAAAATTTAGATATCCAGCAAAATACCAAGAACTCCAAGACACGAGCTCAAATGATAGAAAATGCATAAACTCAAATGATCAATTAATTCCCAAAGAATCAATATATCAAAGCCCCAAAACCTCTGCACAAATGCCATTAATGCATTTGACAAGACAGCCATGATCGCGGAAAAATTGAGGATTCGACTCTGTGACAGACTTCAGGGAAATCTGGACCATACGGATTTTCCCAAAAACAGGGCAAAAGATAGCAACCTCGGACATTGAAGGGAAACCAGGAGAATCTCCCGCAGGGGATTTTCCCGAAAATAGTGAAAAACCTGAAATAAAGTCAAAGCTTCTGATTTTCAATCAAACTCATAAGTATGCCGCTTCAATTGGCAAGATGGACATTAAAGCACAAACCCAAAAAAGTGAAAACTTGAGAAAAGAAAGGCCAAAACACCAAAAAAGTGAAAAAAGAGGGTCCCCACCTTCAGTGGGGCGTGTGTGCAAAAACTGCACAACAAGGCTTCTCCATCAGACAAATATCAGAGCTTGGAAAGGGCAGTTTGCAGAGGCAACCAATTAGCCTCTAATGGCATCGATAAGGTGCACAGATTCTCTTGTGCCTTATGCAAATCAATAATTTCTTTGCAATAAAGCTCCATGGAGATCTCAGTCCCAGACTAAAGTTAGAATAGAAGTTGTACCACTAGATGAATAATGCCTCCAATATCCACTATCATGGGAGGATGGTTGAATGATTGGAAAGCAAATAGATCTTGTTACTTTTCCTCTATCTCTACTATAATATTCTCTATCGTAGCCACCAAATTGTCAAAGAGAAACAAAGAAAGCAAACCCGACTGAGTGAAATGAGAAAATTGCACCTACATATTATTCATAGTTAGACTCAGGGATGCCAAATAATTATTGGCCTAGAGGATCGCTGAATGGTAATAGATGAACTCCTTTTCCTTCCTGGTAGTCGACCTCCAGTCCTGTATCCCCTCCCTTTCCATGTTTGTAATTGCTTGGCCTCAGGAACCCTCTCAATAATGGATTACAAAATTTGTTCAATTGTCCTACGCACTCCTTGCTTAAACTTGTTGCATCCACCATGAATTGTAGCATTGGTTGTAGGGAAAAAAAGGAAGACTTGACCTTCTCCTAGTAGGAGACATATAGCTATTGATCCACTAAAATGGAATCCGATTGAGGAACAAAAGGTTGGGAGGAAATTTTCACAAGATTTATTTCAACCTCCTTTGACCTAATTTCCTCCATTAGTTCCTCAACCTTTTTTCCTGAGGCATTGAACCATCCCTGTAGAGATGTTAAATTTGTATCCTTGATTTTCAGTAGCTCCCCTACTTGACCTTGAGATCCAAATTCCTTTTCCATAGAAACCTTCAAATCTTCAATATTCTTTTCAAATTGACCCCGCTGGTTCTAAAGCTCCTGATTGTTTTCTTGTGCTTCCTTCTCCACTTGAGCTCCATTCTTTTGCAGGATCTCCATTCTTTCTTTAAAATTTTTGAGCTCCTCTTCTCTCTTCTTTAGTTGATGACTATGCTTCCCAAATTTTGTCATCACAACCCTTTGAGTCTCCATCATCAACTCAAATTTTTCCTATGGCTGGGCTGAGTGTAGATCAAGCCCTGCAACATGGATTGTATAAACCTTAGGTTGCATCTCCCCTTGAGGTTTGATAATGTTGGCCATCATAGATGCAAACATTATTGATCCCTATACCTTATTGAAGAGGGTTTGTATGCATGGATCAACAGGTCTTGCAACATATTTTTCTTTCCTTTTCTGGGCTCTTTTATCCTGCACTGCCTTAGCCATAGTATTTTTCACAAAATATTCTGCTAGCGATCTAATTAGCTTGCCAATAAAGGGTGCACCGGGAGGAAGAGAAAAAGGGAATGAAACCATTGTAGACTGGGATGAAGTTATCTTTGGAAAAGTTATTGTCAATGGGGAGAAAGGGGTAATGCTATGCCAGGTTCTGGTTAGGGGAGCGAAGGAAGGGCTCATAGGGGATGGTGGTGGTAGAGGAGATGAAAAAGTCACCATTTGTTGAGGAGGTTGATTTGGGGTTGACATGATGGAAGAAAAATTATTTAGAATAGCGGGTACATATTGGGCACTAACAAAAGATGGTAAAGATTGTGGAGAAGTAAAAGCTACCCATCCCATTGCAGAGAAGGAAGATTGATGGGAACCCCTTGCGGACGTGAAAGAAAAAAATTGAAGGGAGACACTTGAGGTGATCAAAGACATGGACATAGTAGGGTGGACCAAAGAATGATATGAGAGAAGAGAAGGAGAGAAAAGTACCTGAGTTGCTGAGGACTTTGACCCGTGGCTCGTTATCACCAGCGCTTGCGAGCTTTCCCCTAGATTGGCATTGGTATGCAACCTCTTATGAGGTGGAAAATTGTCTAAGTCTATGACCTCCTCAGACTGTTGAGACACTCTATGTCTCTTAACAACCCATGTATGTGGTAGTGTGACCATCGCATGGGATATATTTGCTTGTGTACTTAGAGGACCTCTAGCGTGTTGCTCTGCTACTTCACCACCTTCCCACATCTGGGCTCTCTCTGCATCTCCTTATTCAGTTTCTTCTTCTTACTCCAATTCTTCATCATCAAATTTTTCATCCATGTGGGGCTCCTGGAATGGGGCATCATGACATTTGATCTCCTAACGATAAATCTAGAAGTCAGAAATCTTCTCTTGACTCTATTGTTATTTTTTGGCCAATTCATTAAAAATGGTGGCCCCAAATTCGCACTTGTCATTGGCTTTGGACAAAGGGAAATAAAAAGAAAGCCATGGCAGCCTTTGGTCATTAGTGGGAATGTAGGCCAGGTCCATAAGGACATTTTAGTTTTCTGAATGTAGACTCCGAAGAGCTTCCTAGTATGGTCAGGAGCTATGACTCACTTTAACATTTAGGCCCGCCAAGTCATTGTCAGGATTATAATCTATTTGTC
Source organism: Sequoiadendron giganteum (assembly GCA_007115665.2). Taxonomy (NCBI): domain Eukaryota; kingdom Viridiplantae; phylum Streptophyta; class Pinopsida; order Cupressales; family Cupressaceae; genus Sequoiadendron; species Sequoiadendron giganteum. The sequence continues at coordinate 483,713,710 of CM021102.1, forward strand.
GTAAATCAACACTAGACCCAGATGAGAAAACTTTGCTAATACTAGACCATGCATCTTCTTCCTTTGTATTATTACTGTGATCTCCTAAAATGTTATGTTCTTGATGTGAGAGATGCTAAACAAATAATGATGCAATAAAAAGAACTAACAGAAAAGAGGACACCTCAATGATTAGCCTAAGGAAAAGATAAACATGAGAATAAGATAAAACAAATTGAAATTGATTATACCTTCATGCTGCTCCTTCCTTGGTTGGCCCTTTGATCCTTGAAGATTTGTGTGCTCTTTAAATGACAAGCTAAATTGGATGTACAAAGTGATATGCAAGATGGATGGAGATATGATAATGATGAGATGCTAAAAGCTATGGAGGATGAGAGCTCAAATGGCAATTTTGTAAGAGTTTTGATAGCAAAAGATTGATTCTTTTTTTGAGAGAAATGAGGGGGTATTTATAGGATAATTTGAACTCTCTAGAGAATTCAATGGTTGAGATTGATCAAATAAAGCCAAGATGAAGGGATATGGTGAGTTGAGGACTCACAAGCCCTCATATCTTGACACGTGAAATGTGAGTTGGCCTAGGGTACGATGATGTGGAAATGAGGTGGAAGAGAGGTACATGATGTGGATGAAGGACAAGTACTTTGAAGGTACCTTGGGGGATGAAAAAATTTCCTCAAAAAGGAAATTTTTGTCCCCAAATGAAAATGAAAGAGACATTTGAGGAATTTTAGAATTCTTCAAAAATATCCATGGGAAAATGGGAAGTGATTGGAGAAATAAATGTGAATTAAAAATTCACATGCTTAGGAGAGTCTATTGGATAAGAGAGGGTCTCCAAAAATCTGGGGATTTGTCACATGTGGGTGATGTGACAAGTCAAAGGTTCTAGAAGTCCTTGACACATGTAATGTGATAAGTCAATTCTTCTAGAACTTGCATGGGGATAGGGTATACCTTGGAAAGATAAAAGTGAATTAAAAATTCACATGGGGAAGAGAGGAGCCTTGGATGAATAAATGTGAATTAAAAATTCACATGGGGAAGAGAGTCAAGGCCAAGAAAGGCAAGTGGAAAAGTTAACCAAAAAAGGTATGAAAAATGTGGCTAATGACTTTGATTAAGGTTGTGCAAACACAAGATTATGATAACTAATGAGAGATTAGAGACAAGTGGGAGATTATGGACGATGTGACATTAATTTTGATTGAGTGGTGAACATCCTAATCACATATTAATTAATTTAATCTGGATTAAAAGAGGGTTATAGAGAATGTGACAAGGAGAGAGAAAAAGAGGGATTAAAAATTGGTTTTAATCCAAATAGGTCAAATGACTAAATTAAACAAATTATTTTATTTATTTAATTTAGAGAAAAAAAAGGTGTAAGGTAAAGTATTTAATTTATTCAATTAATACTTTAGGAACCTTAGGTAGAAAATGAAAAAATGATTAAATAAATAATTTAATCACTATTAATGACATATATAAATAGAGTAGATAATTTTGATCAATGGAAGTGATCAAATTTAGATATCTACATTTTTCCCCTCTTCGAAGTATCATTAGAATAATCATGCTTCGAAGAAAATAAAATGCAGATGACTCTATAAAGGAAGTAACCGAAAGATGATGCCCCAGTGTGGGGAGGACCTGAGCTATTCGATTAGCAGGGGAATGGATGAAGATGCCCCAATTTTGCAAGGGAATGACTATGGCAGAGAAAATGGATAAATGTGACGGGTATTCCCCCTCGAGAGGATGACGAGGGAGAAATAGGGGTCCCGAGCGACTTCTTGATAGGAAGAAATGAATGGTATGGTTGGAAAGAGCACAAAAAATTAGGCAAGTTTTCTTTTTAAACGAAGTCAATCAGACAAATCGGGTGCAAATGACAGCTTCGGGAAGGGAAGGGATTAGTCAGAGGAAAAGAAAGGTAAATAAGGGGTAAAAAATACCCCTTAAAAAGGGTGGTAAAAAGAATACAAGGTAATTTTAAAAATTACATCACCTCATTTGCACTGTAGCAATTGAGAGAAGAGGAGAGAAGAGGAAGCAGATGAGGAACAAAGATGTTGCAAGATAACGACACCGAGATCATCCACCGGGTGGACGAGGTCCGACGAGCGTACAATCAGTAGGGTGGGCCCCACTAGGTTAGCATCAAAACATTCCATGCATTATTTTCATGATTTTAATGCATTTAAATGTTTTATGAAAAATGTAAGATATGGATTTTGTGAGTGGGTGAGGGATGAAAAATGGGTAGTTAAGAAAAATAGGAAAATGGGGCGCGAAAAATGAGGAAAGAAAAAAATGATCCACCCATAGAAGGGAAAATATGCCCCCCGGCGGGCGGGTCCACCCCAGGGGCCAGGCAAGTCCGCCTTGACCAGGGGTGGGTCCACCCCAGGGGTCAGGAGGGTTCACTCTGGCTAGGGGTGGGTCTGTCCCAAGGGTCGGGTAGGTCCGCCTCGGCGCGGGGTGACTCCACCCCGGGTGTCGGCTGGACAGATGCCACCGCGCGGCTAGAGGCAGCGCTGCTGCCTCGACCCAGGGCGGGTATGCCCCGGGGCCGGGGGTGGATCCACCCCAACCCAAGAGGGGGGGAGTTAGAAGGTAGGGGTGGGGAAAGAGAGAGAAAGAGAGAAAGGAAAAAGAAGAAAGAGAAAGTCTTGTGGCTAGGAAAAAAGATTGACAAGGGTTGACAAGGCGATTGTTATGATTGCAGGATTTTGGTTGATTATGGACCCATGAGTGAAGGCCAGAGGCACTGGCGGCAATGATAGAGGCTATGAGTGGGGCAAACCATGCAACACTAAAGCAAGCGAGGTTACTGCACTTAGTACAGTTCCCAAAGATGAGAGCGCATTAGGTGATGCTGACAACCCTGATAGAGAGATGGAGCTCGACGACATCGAATTTCCATCTATCAATAGGGGAGATGATGGTGATATTAGAGGATGTGTGGCAGATTTTGAGGTTGCCAATAGCAGGTCAGTTAGTGAGTGAGGTGGTGTCGAGAGGAGCACAGCTAGATGAGACTGTCTATGTGCTATTCAAGCAAGATGATTTGTCGATACAATGGGGGTAGATAGACGTAGACAGATGCCTGGTCTTGGGGTTGTCAGCATTACCACTATTTTTGTATTGTTTGATTAGTGGGATACTACTGCCGGATCAGAGCAGGCGATTCTAAAACTTATGGTATATTGAGGTGATTCAACATATTGTTGAGTGGCGAGAGGGAAAATTTTCTTGGGGATCATGTGTATTGGCCCAGTTATACTGAGATATGCACGTGATTTGCTATCGGGGGATGCAAAGTGTGATGCAAAAGATGTTATTACAGGTGTGGGGGTGGGAGCATATCATTGTGATGAGACCCATAGTGGTGAGGGGAGGAGAGTTGGATGATAGAGAGCCGGTGGCTTGGGAGTTCGGGGTAGCCAGGGGCTGCGTCCTATGATATGAGATGTAGAGAGAGATGGATCAGTGGAGGAGATCGTTTGATGAGATAGGGAGGAGGACAGAGTATGGCAACAATATATGTATCGACGGTTTAAGGGATGGAGGGCCGAGGAGGAGAGACATCGGGGTTTCTTTAGATGTAGATGTTTCCTGATTGGGATTTAGGGACACATAGTGGAGGCGCATCGTTCGGACATGGTGATGAGGTAATTTGGGCTCACGCAAGATATTCCAGCAACACTGACTATGTTTCATCAGCTTACTAGAGAGGCACCATGGGGAGCGACATTGTCAATGAGGGAAATGAGGGAGGCATGGGTGATGGCAGGTGGGGTGTGCTATCAAGGGAGGGGGGCAGGTGCAAAGGATGCAGGAGTTATAGATCGGTACACTTAGTGCTTTTGCAACCACCGGCGGGAGAGGGTCACACTAGAGGAGCTGATCGAGGGAGTCATGGAGTGGGGGCTAGAGGGTGAGCACGAGGAGGGGGGACAGGAGGATTTAGGACATTAGAGTGGTGAGGCGTATGAGGGTGGTGCTAGAGATCAACCAGAGAGGAGGAGGCATCCTCAGAGGAGGGCCAAGAGAGATGTGGGGGAGGAGATGGAGGGAAAGGTGATGGAGTGGAGGAGAAGGAGGCAAGAGGGGTAGGTGATGGGGGGAGGAGAGTGAGGCAGGAGGGAGTGAGCCAAAGGTGGAGATGTTAGGGGTGGTGGAGGGGAGGGCTACTTAGATAGGGATTGGTGGGAGAGTACGATGGAGGTGAGTGCATGTGAGAGCCAAGAAAGAGGAGGTGAGGGCTATACATCCATAGGAGGGAGCCGAGGAGGTGAGGGCCATAGACCCATATGAGGGAGCATAGGAGGAGGTAGAGGGGGAGGGGTAGGCTGGAGGACAATCAAGGAGATTGATGAGGGTGGGGAGGAGAGGACAACCACGGAAGATCTGACTGACGAGCTAGGTAGAGCCTGTTTGGGAGGGGGTAGAGGTCGAGGCGATGGAAATGGATGTGTAGGTGGTGGAGCCATTAGCAATAATATCGGTGGCTCCAGTGGACAATCTAGTGGTGTTACTAAGAGGGGCCCAGGTGAGGGTATGGGTGTTAGAGGAGGATTTGAGGATGGCGGAGGTAGAGGTGTAGAGGGTGGAGGATTCATAGCTGATAGAGTTTGAGCATGTTGTGGGTTGTTTGATGACAAATATACTGGTGACGGAGAGGGAGAGAGAGGAGATACAAGAAGAGATGGAGAGAGTATAGGGTGAGATGGCTTGGGTGACTCGGGATCAAGACAAATTAGAGGTAGCGATGACAGTGGCTCAGATGCGGGGTCAGCCAGAGCCAGTAGGGGGAGGGGAGATGGAGACACTGAAAGGATAGGTGACAAGACTGTAGGGAGAGCGGGCATACCTTTTGGAGAGGATATCTACTATAGAGGCATCCTTAGAGGAGATGAGAGTGAGGGCGGAGGCTGCAGAGGATAGGTTAGAGACAATCCAGAGAGAGAGAGTGCACAAGGATAGGTGTAGGTGCTACAGGGATGATGCATGGAGAGAGGTTAAGATTCTTTAATTTTAGAGAGATGCAACAGTAGGCCGAGTAGAGAATGCAAAGAGGGATATAGCACAGAGGCAGACACAACAAGTGTAGGGTGATGGGATAGAGTTATTTATATAGGGCTTGCATGAAGAGCTACAAAGTGTGTTGGCAGAGAGGGACAGGACCGTAGAGTAGGTATGGTTGTTGACAACGACACATGAGGCATGGGAGCAGGAGCGATGAGCCATCAAAAAAGAGTAGGATAAATACAGGTATGAGTAGAATGCCGCTAGGTTCTAGGCTGAGCAGAGAGATGAGTACATGCATGAGGTAGGCTATTGGAGATGTGCATATGAGTAGGCAATACCAAATCCGATGCAGCAGATAACATGATATGTTAGGTAGGTACCACAAATGTCGGTACCGTCCCAGTCACTAGGGACATGAACCAGAGGGTACAATGATTTTCAGCCGACTCCTTCGCAATTTGGGACTCCAACTCATGAGTCTCAGGGGACTTTGACATACAAGGGACCAATGCTTGAGTCCCCTCAAAGATCAAGTGTGGGCAATTAAGGGCAGGCAAAGGACAGGTGACAAGATACAGGTGCTTTGACAAGTACTAGATGGAGGTGTAGCATATATTATGAGATTATGCTTCTTATTTGAGGATGGGATGTATATGATTATGATGTGACTATATTTTGGATAGGAGATGATCATTGTATCATTTTGATGATGATATGTGATGGTTCCCATTGATATTATGTTAAACATTTTTGTGACAGATGAATTATATTATGCAGATGGTTATATATTTATGTTTTTATGATAGATGATGTATGTTATGCACATGTATATGATGAGTTGTGTTGATATGGATGTTTTGACAATGTATGATGTTAATGATTTATGAATGGTAATGCAATTATATGTATGATGTAATTAATATGGACCTAATAATGATGCATAGATGGGTATGAAAATATATGGAAATGTATGGATGAATGAATCTAATGAATTGATGCAAATGGATAAATGATGAACCTAAACGAATTGATGCAAATGGATAAATGAACCTAATGAATTGAAGAACCTATAGAATTGATGCAAATGGATAAATGAACCTAATGAATTGATGCAAATGAATAAATGAACCTAAATGAATTGATGCAAATGGATAAATGATGAACTGACACACTAGATGTAATGGAGACATAAGTATCAATGGGTAGGTTTTAGGCGTAGGGTGTGTGGGGGCACGGTACCTGTCAAGAAATTTAGGGATCCTAAGAAAGAAAGTTAGTAAGAATGAATGAGCATTTACACAACCAAAATCAGGAGTCATAGATGTAGGAGTAAGATTGGATGAAAGGGGAATATGCAATGAGATGAAATGCAACATGAATTCAATTTTCCATCCTTTAGAGCACTGATTTTTGCTATAGCATAAGACATTGATCATCGGGGTATGTAAACCAAGATGGATTAATGTCTAATGCATAAAATAAACACAACAAACAAGACGGCTATCCCAATACCCCAAAGTCACGATGATTTTGGTCGGACCAGGTATTGGAATAACCACAAGCACAAAGGGATGCCCCCACATAACGCAAGATCCGAGAGGAATCTTGGTGGGTACTACATGGAGCATTCCAACAGAAAACAATGATAAAACAATTAAGAGATGCACCTATGTTGACTAGGCAAAACACACCATAATATGATGGATTATGGCAATCTTGACTAGTTAAAAGGGGGAGCTCAAATAATAAACAAAAGCTACCAAAAGATCACAATCAATTACAAGCATCCTTTTCCATAAGATCTCAAGGATGGATGGTGTTGATGTGGTCTGTTAGGAAGGATGCATCCTATTAAGACCGATGATGGATACTTAGCTAAAGTGACCTAGATGACACAGGATAATTTCCACTGGGTAGATTTATTGATACTAGAAGATCTTGTTTGTGAAGAATTAATGATGATAGGGACATACTTGACAACAAGACAATGAGAGGATGAGACATAGCCTAAAGACCTAGGGGCTCGGGGGTTGATCAAAGATTAGCCTTGCCTACGTGAAAGCACAGAGCCCTCGTAGTTCAGGAAAAGACCACGGTAAAAGAGTGGAAAGTGGATTGATGGAAAAAGATGGAGAACCAAGACAAACATAAGCCCCCAGGGAAGATCAAAAGATCAACCTTACCTACGTGAAAGCATAGGGGCAACGTAGTTCAGACAAGACAAAAGACAGAGGATGGACAAGATCAAAAAGTGGACCATGAGGACAGATGATGAAGGACACAATGCCTTGAGGGCTGATCAAAGATTAGCCTTGCCTACATGCAAGCACAAAGGTGTCGTAGTTCAAGAGAAGACATGATGAGACCTAGATGGAGACGAACACGAGGAGTGAACCTAGATGGAGACATACATGATGAGAGGACACAAACTCAAATTAGGATGACAAGCTCAAGATTTCGGATAGCGGATGATGGTCATCCAATTCTCAACCAAAATATACCAAGTGACGAGGTGATGCAAGTGGATGGGAGGATAGGGGGATTGAGGAACTGACGGATAAGCCATAAAGTAACCAAGACGCGAGGTAGATAATGATTAAGCCCTATATGAGAGGTGCCTGTTGCCAGGTTTTCACCAATCATACGTATCCAAGGCACCACACAGGGGTGGTTTTCACCATAGGATGAATTATTTGTTTTTGCTATTTTTTTGGATTTTTTGATTTTTTTTTGTATTTTTTGTATTTTTTGATTTTTTTTGTATTTTTTGACTTTTACCAGGAAGGATACCCCAACTGACCTAAGTATAGAACTTCTTCAGATGCATGATGTTGATGGGTTCTTCCAAGGGCTCCCCTTGAGGGGTAGAGATCCTATAGGCACTAGAACCATACTTTGTGGTGATGACATAAGGGCCCAACCAATTTGCTTCAAACTTACCATTTTTCTCTCGATCTTGCTGATTCCATTGATTTTACTTAAGGACCAAATCACTAACACTAAATTGGTGAGTGCAGACTTTCTTATTATAGCTCCTTTTGAGTCGGTGTTAATAGGCTTGTAGATGGTTATAAGCCTTGACCCATTTTTCGTCTAGCAATTCCAATTGTGCCAGGCGTGCCACTCGGGTGTCTTCATCAGTAATGAAATTCTTGAGTGATACGTGTCATAGAGGAGCTTCATACACTTATTCTTGAATGGATTTCTGTTGTCAATGATGATGGTGGAAGGGGTACCATACCTACAGAGGATATGGTAGAGGATGAACTTAGAGATCTAAACACCAATGATTTCAGTGAGTGGTATGGATTCCACCCACTTAGTGAAGTATTCAATAGCTGTGATGATAAAACTGTGACCATCAGAGGATGGAGGGTAGATCTTGCCAATCAAGTTGAAAACCCATTGTGAAAATGGCCATGGTGTCGTGATAGTTTGTAGCTCTTTTTGCAGAGCGTGAATCAAGTCTACATGCTGTTGACACGGAAGACACTTTTTGAACTGTTCACAAGCATCATGTTCCATTGTAGGTCAGTAATATCCCGCTCTTAGAATCTGTTTGGCTAGGGTCATGCCATTATAATGGCCCCCACAAATATCACTATGCACTTCTGTTAATGCCATGTGGGCTTCAGTTTCATCTAAACAATGGAGGAGATTTCCATTATACCCACATCGATAAAGTGTATCACCGATGATGGTGTGGCAGGTAGTGCATTGGATGAATGATTTACGTTGGTTTCTCATGAGACCAGAGGGGAGGGTGTTGTCATGAATATAGGTGTAAATTTTGTGGTAACACGGGGATTCAAGACCTACAATATCACAAACCATGTCACTCTTAGGGATATCGTACACTGGGATTAGGAGTTGTTCGACTAAGAACTGACAATCTGTGCACTCTTTTGGCATGTCGAGGAGAGAACCAATGGTAGCCATAACGTCTACTGCCTTATTCTGAAGTCTCAAGATTTGCTCAAATTGGATGGAGGTGAAATATTTTTTGAAGTCATCCACCATATGTTTGTAAGGCAACAAATTTTCATCTTTTGTTAGAAACTCATCATTGACTTGTTTTATAACCAACTAGGAGTCACCAAAAACTTGCAGATGAGTGATGTGCCATTAGACTATGATTCTAAGAACTATGAGAAGGGCTTCATATTCGACAATGTTATTGGTGTAGGGAAAATCTAGTCTAAATGATTTTGGTATGTAATTGCCTTGGGGGGTGATAAGAAAGACTCCTGCCCCTGATCCATTATTAGTGTGTGATCCATTAAAGTACAATGTCCATGTGGTGGCTTTTGAGACTGTAAATACTCCTTCATCTGGAAATTTGGTTTCTATGGGATAGGAATCTACTAGAGGAGCATTTTCCAACTAATCTTCTATTACTTGTCCTTTGATGGATTTTCTATCCACATATTCTATATCAAATTCACTGAGAAGCATGATCCACTTAGCCATTCGGCCAGTTAGGGCTGTCTTAGATAACATGTACTTAAGGGGGTCGACTTTTGATATCAACTTTATCGGATGGCTAAGCATATAATGACACAATTTTTGTGTACTAAAGACCACAATGAGACATGCTTTCTCCATTGGTGAATAATCTAATGATCTAAATATTAATCTTGCAAAACAGATATTTGTTAGAACATGTATGCAATAATATTAACCACTCAATGGAATGCAAAGGAGAAATGATGAGAAAAGGAATGAGACTAGAACAGTCTCACCCATTTCTCTCCTCCATGACTACTTCCATTGTACCTCCTCAAGCTTGCTGTTATAATAATAATGCCCTCAGCCTTTGTGTGTGAGCAAACTCTAATGTCTAGCCTTAGCAAATACCTTTGAAGGATTTAATAAAATGAATCTATATGCAAAATTAGACAGCTAATTCTATTAATGCAAGTAATAATATAAGTCTAATGTGTGATATGAAAATTCCAAAATAATAAATAGATTAAATGATGATTGATCCCGAAAATGAGATCAAGATTGTCATTTTATAGAAAATACAATCTTGAATGGATGGACGAGATGAGAAATTGAGGAATGCCCTAGAATCAAAGGTCAAGATTCAATAAGGCAACTCTCATTTAGGGTTAGGGAAAAATACCCATATGTGAATAAGATTTAATTAAATGAATTAAATCAAGACTGAATGTGACAGTTGAGATGAAATTAGTAAAATCAGAAGACAAGAGGATAAGATTTTAGAAAATCAGTAATTTTAAAAATTACTTGATTTGTAGAGGAATAATTTCATTTTGAATTAAATTAATTCAAAATATGGATTTTGTGAGATAAGAAGTAATTGATTTTTGAAATTAATTACTAAATGAAGAATCAGTTAAGTATGTGAGATATTTTTAAATGATTTTCTTTATTTAAAAATATAGAACTGTCACATATAATAATTAAATAATTACAAATAATTATTTAATTTAGAAGAAGTGGTTTATTAATTAAATAAATTAGCAAATCTATTTAATTAAGAGGATTTAGGAATTAGTGACACATTAAATAAATATATTCATTTAATAATCAGGAGGACATAATGATAAGGATTAATTAAATAAATTGATGACTTTATTTAATTATTAGAAGACTTTGACAATTAGTGACATTAAATTAAATAAATAAGATTTATTTATTTAATAATCAGGATGAATGAAAGATGATGAATTAATTAAATAATTATGAATTATTTAATTAATAGTTGAAGGTGGGTTAGAAACACAATTAAAATGTCATAATTATGCTAAGGAAAAAGGTGATAAAATATTGCTTGCGAGCCTTGGTCATTTTTATGTGTCTACAAATAATTAAGTTCATAATCGACCAATGTTTGGCTAATGTAGTAGATTGCTCACTCTTTTGAGGATTCATCATTTTGTGCCAACAATGCCCCCAATGCAACTGAAGTGGTAGAGATGTAGAGCAAGAGGGTTTTTCTAGGGATTGGTGGGTGGGCCAAGTATTCTTTGGTCATATCAAAACCTAACTGAAATTTTTGATTCCTTTTGAAGGTGGTGTCTTTCTTTAGAAGGTGAGTGAATGACTGACATTTATCTGCAAGTTGGGCTATAAACTGATGGATGGATTGTAGCTTTCCTTGAAGGCTCCTTAATTGTTTCGGGTTTCTAGGTGGAGGAATATCCATGATAGATTTTAATTTAGCAGGGTCAATCTTGATGCCTCTCTGGGAGACTATGAAGCCCAACAATTTCCCTGATGTGACACCAAACACACTTTTTCGGATTCATCCTTAGCTTGTATTGCTCCAAGCGCTCGAAGATATTTTTCAGAATGGCAGGGTGCTCTTCTCTGGTTTGGATTTTCCCAGCAAGTCATCGACATAATATTCCATGATAATGTGGATGAGGTCATGGAATATAATAGTCATTGCTCATTGATATGTTTCCCCTACATTTTTAAGGCCAAAGGGCATGACATTGTAACAAAAGGTACCCCAAGGTGTTGTAAAGGCGGTTTTTTTTTTAATCTTGAGGGGAAATTTAGATTTGGTTGTAGCAAAAGAAGCCATCCAAGGGATAACATCTCATGTCCTATAGTAATGTTGACCAACATGTCGATGTTAGGCAATGGGAAGTCATCTTTTGGATAGGATTTGTTAAGATCACAAAAATCTGTGCAAATTCTGATGTCTTCGTTAGGTTTAGCAACATGTACTATATTGGAAATCCAATCAGAATAATTAATGGGTCTGATAAAACCAACATCCAATAATTTTTCCAATTCTTTTTTAACTAATATTGCTATCTGCAGGTGCATATTTCAGATCTTTTGCTTGACAGGTTTGGCATCTAGACGAACATCCAAATGGTGTACAACAAGATTAGGATCTAGGCCAGACATATCAAAATAAGCCCATGCCAAATTGATAACCCCTTCTTACAAAATTTGGACAATGGTGAGATATCCCTCTTCTGATAAAGATCTGGCTACATAGGTGATCCTTGGAGTTTCTGTTGTCCCCAAATTTACCTCTTGCGTCTCTTCAATGAGAATAGAAGACTACTCAGATATTTGTGTTCCCACAAGGGGAAGATGAACATCCCCATCTTCCAGTGCCAAATTGAGGTTTTCACTATTAGATACACCCTTTGTTTTTACTTTTTCCCAATCAAAAATCACCTCAATGAGGTTTTCACTTGATGACCATTTTTCTTTTGTTTCTTTCTACTTTTGCGGTTAGGGTGTTCATCTTCCCCCAATCCCATGAGATGTACATAGGTATCCTCTGAGGGAAATGTGTCAATAGATGTGCTACCTTGTATTTCATGATCTGTAAGTTTAGGATGTTTAAGGGATAAGGTTATGGTGCAAACAGATAAGCATTCAAACATGGCAGAGAGGTCAATGTGATTCAAATCATCGTACGCGTGTATGATGGACTCTTACTCTGGTATGTCTTTGAGGGAACCGTCATCAACACTAACATTGTTAGAAGTGCTAGAGGATGTTGCAAGACCCTTGTGTTTAGTATCATAACCCAAGCCCACATTTCTTGGTCGGATGGTAGTTGCTTCAATGGGCTGGTGTTTTCCTTGTTCTTCAGCACCAAGGCCTCCACCTTGGTAATGACACTTTTCAACAAACTTGGAGGCACGTGGATAAAATTATTGAAATTATTCTATAAGGGGATGTCATGGCTCAAGTTACTCTTGATAAACCCATTGACTAATATCTTCTTCCATTTTATCCTGAAGGGATCCCAAATCATTGAATGTTGTCGAACCCATGTTATTGGAGGTGAGTCTAAGTGTCTTTTCTTCCACTTTTGGTATTGGCAGAGTTGGTTATCAATATGTGTGGGGCGAGCGTGGAATGGTTGCCACATTTAGTGTCATATGCATTTCATATTTGCCACATCCCTTGTCTATGATCTGGACCTTGGTGATGGTGGAAGCAAGTGTGAATGATGGTGGAGATGAGGTGTTTAGTGTATTGGTGGATGGGTCAGAATCAGATGTTGGGGATGCCCCCATTTCGACTCTTGGGCAGTAATGTGAATGCGGGAAGGAAGCTTCCAAGGCATGAAAATATTCAAAAGGTTGGGGATCAGTTTGTATGCTAACCTCCATTCCTTGAAATGAGAACTTTAAAAATTGATGATAGGTGGATGGGACGGATTTCATAGAATGAATCCATGGATGGACAAGAAGGATGTTGTATGGAAGTTCAAGGTCCAGAACATGACACATAGTGTACTACATAATAGGGCCCACTTGAATAGGGAGGAAAATAATTCCTTCAAAATCTCGCTCTGTTTTATCATATGCCTTGATGGTGATAACTTGACTTCTTAAATCAGCTTGGGTGTATCCAACCTATTGTATGAATTTTAATGTGCAAATATTTAGGGCTGAACCATTATCTACCAGAACTATTTTTACTTTTTGAAAATTCATGCCAACCTCGAGATGGAGGGGGCAGTTATGGCTTGAATCAAGATGCGGCATGTATTTTTGGCTAAAGGCTAATTGAGAGGTTGATGATAAATTGCCTACCAATGCTTGAAATTGGGTAGGGTCAATATCATCAGGTACTTGTGTTCTTTGCAAAGCCTTAGTCAAGACTCCTTGATGCATGGGAGATGACTTAAGCAGATCCAAGATGGATATTTGGGCTGTAGTCTTGCTTAGATGGTCTAGGATGTTATATTGTGAATTGACGGATGACCGTTGGGTAGATGGAGGAGCTGCGAGGACTGTTATGCGAGTTTGTCGAGTGGTAACAACACATTGTGGATCTTTTCCTTTGACATGTATCATGGATACACATGGCTCTAATTGATCTACATATGAGACCACACCTTAGTAATTGTATGGCACATTTTATAGCTGATGTTATTGGTGTTGTTACCTTGCTTGTTGTTGTTGCTAGATCCAGTATTAGAGTTGGAAGTACTAGAACCCTGATTGTGGTTAGGAAAAACATTCTGATATATCTGGAGTTGAGCATTGGACGAATATGCTGTGTTATCATCTACATGGATTTCACCTCAATCGATGAGGCCTTGAATGTAGGTTTTTAGGCCTTAACATTTATCTAAGGTATGTCCCTTAATCTTGTGAAACTCACAATATTCATTTTCTTTAAACCAAGCCGGTTTGGGTTTAGATGTATCAAGAGGTTTGGTTATAGGATACGTGATGGGATAATTAACTTGAAGAATCTTGTTAAAAACCACACTAAGGGGTTCTCCCAACTAAGTGAACTATCATTTGTTTCCCCCTTGGTTATTTTGGTTGGATTGTTGTCATGGTGCCCCTTGGGGGACGGATATGGCATTTTGGACTGACGGTTGTTGCTAAGGAGGGTATCTTTGTGTGGTGGTGGCTACTTGAACATGTTTAGTGTCAGTGACACCATCATTGACAACATTTTAATTTCTATTCCAATAACGAGGTTTATCCCCAAAGGACTTCTCTCTATCAGAATTGAAATGTTTGACTTTCCCTTTTGCAACAAGGGCTCGTTCCAAGATGGGGCCCTTCTCCACAAGTGCTGCAAAGGTGGTGATACAATGGAGTTGGAAGTTATGTGCCATATCTGGGTGAAATTTTTTGATAAATATTGTGACCATGTCTTTTTCTGATGGTGGGGATTTCATCCTGCTGGCTAAGGTACACCATCTTTGCAAGTAGTTTGCAAAGGTCTTTCCCTCACATTGTTTTTCTTTCAGGAGATCAAGTGTGTCAATATCTGTCTCTAGATTAAAAGAGAAGTGGCAGAAAAAATGTTCAGATAATTCTGCAAAGGTTTTGATAGAACCTTTTTCAAGGCCCATAAACCAGTTAAGGGAAACTCCTTGTAGAATTTTAGGGAAAATTCGGATAAGATAATTGTCATTATGCATGACCTCTTGGAAATGGGTGTAAAATTCTTGAAGGTGGGCTCTAGGGTCCCTGGTTCCTTTGTATTTATCAAATTTTGGTATCTCAAAATTTTTGGGAAAAGGAATCAAGGAGATGGAGGGATCAAAAGGATAAGGACATATGTCTTCAAACTTGAATGTTTGTTTACCCGCTCCAGCTTGTAGGTCCTTTATGTTGCTTTTAGTTCTTCCAAGTCCTTATTGACGAGAGTCATGGGAGTCAAAGTGGATTGATTGTATGGATAGGATTGTGGATATGATGAGGATGACCCTACCATTACTGGATCAAAGATTGTTTGAGTCAGATAGGAGTGTGTTTACAGATTATAAGTGGATTGATAGTTGGATGATTAATTATGATGAGTGGGAGCCACTTGTTGTTGATAGTGGGAAGTGAGGGACGGGTCCTGTTGTTTTGTAGCATTTTGGTAATATGTGGAGGTAGGGCCTCTTTGTTGATGTGATGATGGTTGTTGGTAATAGGAAGTGTAAGGTGACCCTTGTTGATAAGTTGGTTGTTGTTGGAAGTGATGCGGATATGATTGGTATTGTTGTGCAAAGGTGGGTTGTTGCGTGGCATATGGGGATGGATTCGATGTTTTTTGGTGGTGATGATGTTAAGGTTGTGATGGATTGGTGTAAGGTGGCGGTTGGGTATGTGGGTTGTGAGTATTCTGATGAGGATTCATATTGAGATGGGATGGAAATGTGTATGTGCTAGAGGGATGATAGAGGTACATAGTAAGCAGGTTATGGTGTGTTTGTGTAGGGATATGCACATGTTGTTGTGTAGGTCATTGTTGTGGTTGTTGTTGATGAGATGGGTGAGATGAGATATGTTGTTGTTGGGGGTCGACCATGAAAGGGTTATGTGATGGTGGTTGTGGTTGTGAGATAGGCTGCACCACTTGATGTGATGGTTGCACAAGAACGGTAGTGTGTTGTGGATGTTGTGGATGCAAGGGTTGAGATGAAGCTAGAGTGGTAGCAATATGTTATGGTGGTGTTGGTAGTGTGGTGGGTTGGTGTGGATTATTTGGAGGTTGTCAAAATGTAGGAGGTAGCACATTGGTAAGTGTAGGTGTGCCCCCAATATTAGAATATGGGGGAGGAAGCGCTAGAGCATATGGGATGTATGATGGCATGCCATAGGTATGGGGATCATTAGGATGAGGTGGTGGAATATTAGTAGATGTTGTGGTTAGAAGACGAGGATATTCTTGGACTTGATGGATGACAACATTTCCAAATTTGGGGTGGTACCAATTTTCAATGGGTGCACCTTTAGGAACATAAGGACCCTCTGGAACATTTTGTGAGGTTTGTGGATCAATAAATGTTAGAAGGGTGTATTGTGATGTATCAAAACCAGACGGTGGTTTGAATCCTTTCATGAGTAAGGTAGAAAGGATCTTATCCCCACGTTCATTTAGGAGATGATCTGTCATTTGGACATTGGTGGGATTACTGAGATATTCATCAATGGTGACTTTGAGCTGATTGACCATGTTTTCATCACTGGGTGGTGTGACATTCTGGATGTTAGTGTTTGATTGAGATGAGACAACATTATGGGGATCGTGTGGAATGTTATTAGGATCTTGAGGGACATTTGGTTGGGAACCTTGGGTTTGTTGGTCTGCCATTTGTTTTATTTTTGTGAGTGGGTCTGAATGGGCATGAACGTGTAAAACAACTAAGTGATTTTAAGATGCAACTTCCAAGGATTATCTAGGTGATGATTTGGATTGATTGATTCTGATTGGATGATTGATCAATTGATGATGTATCAATTTGATGATTTTGGATGAGGATTGGATTTGTTTGGATCAATTGGATTGATGATGAATTGGATTGGGTGATGTATTAATTGATGATGTATCAATTAATTTGATGATTGGATAAAGATTGGATTTGTTTGGATGATTGGATAAGATCGCTTTGGATTGGATGATGGATTAATTGATGATGTATCAATTAATTTGATGATTGGATAAGGATTGGATTTTATTGGATGATGGGATTTTGATCGGATTTGGATTAGATTGGATTGGATTGTTTGGATCAATTGATGATGTATCAATTTAATGATTCAGATGAGGATTAGATTTGATGGAAGGGGTCCTAAACATAATTCAGAAACCACCCTAGGTGACTTAATATGTTGGTTGATCAGATTAAACTAGCTAAATCAATGATCACGACACCAAATCTGTTTTGAGATAGAAGGGGATTGATTTGGGCGAATGATGCTGACTTACAACACAAATCTGCCTCAAGATAGAAGCGAATTGATTAGGTTGAAGATAATGATTGATATGTAGGATAACAATTAAACTTAACGCCTTGGTCAATTCGGGAGATAACTCCTAAAACAAGGTTTAAGGGATTTTGTGTTGCAAGATGATGATGAATGTAAATGGAAGATGTCTTGATGGAAATGTTTAGGTCACACGGTAAGATGGTAGAATGGGTTTCCCAAATTGTGAAATGATTAATGTGAATGTGATAAATGGATGTTTAGAAAGGTTAAATGGAGGCTTGGAATGGTGAAATGGATGTTTGGATTGGTCAAATAAGTGTTTAGGATGATCAAATGGTCAAACAGAGACTCAAGGTGATTAATCAAAGGTCTAGAATGGTCAAATGGATGAAAATGTCCATTCAGGAGGGAGTATCTACCCTTCTACAGTCAAACAATGGATTAGGAGGGCGTATCCGCACTTTTGCAGTGAAAAATGCTGAAATAGGGGGGCGTATCTGCACTTTTGCAATGGAAAAATGCTGAAATAGAGGGGCTTATCCGCACTTCTGCAGTGAAAAAATGCTGAAATAGGGGGCATATCCGCACTTTTGTAGTGAAAATGCTGAAACAGGGGGGAAAATCTACCCCTTTGCAATGGAAAATGTTGGAACACGAGGGCAAGTTCACCCCTCTACAGTGGAAAATGTTGAAATAGGGGGGCAAGTTCACCCCTTTGCAGGAAAATAGTGACTTGGTTTTGATGATGAGATTATGGCAAGGACTTGAAATGACTCAATGAGGCTGACTTATCAAAATTTACTGGTTTTTCATAGAAACACTTTGAACAAGCACAATCCTATGATTAGTGTTAAGGGGTATGGCCAACAAAGGTCTTACTCTAGGATGAACAAAGTTTTTAGGGATTCCTCGATATACGCTCGGTACATGAGGCACAACCGTGAACACCAGTCCATCAAAAGCATGAGTCGGGAACCCCAATGAGATACTGAAAGACTCAAACCAACTCTTCATGTCTATCTAGGTATCACCCTAACTTCGACGTTCCACCAATTACGATGCAACTGGATTGGGGTACAACTTTGGCTCTCCCCCCTTTGTATACCCCACTAGTACGTATGGTTGGGATCATCCCATAGGGTGATGAAATCCCCAAGCAGGTCCCTCTAGGAAGAAGACACTAATCATTTCCAACTACCCCCCGGTCCGCACAAAGTGCAAGGGGAAGATGAAAACAAAATAATGCCCCCTTGGGGTAACACAAAGAAAAAAAGACACAACAAACATCAAGTATTAATTCCCCCTAATTATACTAAGTGAATAGATAAAATAGTAAGGAAAACTTTAAAATTCGAATAAAATAAAGGCCCTGCAAGCAAATGTTAGCTGTTTTATCTTTTGTCCCTTGTGAATTTCAGAAAAATTATTGCAAAGTATTAGCAAGAAATCTAAATTCACCCACCAACAAACAGGGTTAGAGGGTTACAACTCCAAACAACAAAAAATAGAGGAAAAAACGAAGCTAAAATGCAACTTTTTTACCTTCCCGAATGTGTTGTTTAGGGAAAATCCACCCCTCTATAGTGAAAAATGTTGGAACAGGAGGGCGTATCTGCCCCTCTATAGTAAATAGTTAGAAAACATCATAACAGGAGGGAAAATCTGCCCCTCTACAAAAAATAGTTAGAAAACACCGGAATAGGAGGGAAAATCCGCCCCTCTACAGAAAAAAGTTAGAAAACATCAGAACAGGAGGGCAAATCCGCCCCTTTGCAGAAAACTATCAAAAAATGTCAGAATAGGAGGGAAAATCCGCCCCTCTACAGAAAATAGTTAGAAAACATCGGAACAAGAGGGAAAATCTGCCCCTCTGCAGAAAACTGTCAGAAAACGTCGGAACATGAGGGAAAATCTGCCCCTCTACAAAAAATGTCAGAACAAGAGGGCAAATCCGCCCCTCTACAGCACTCGGGAGGGCAAGTCCGCCCCTCATCGGGGAAAATCCACTCCTCTATGACTTGAATTTGCAAAAAACTTAAATAACAACAAATGTAAAGCAAAGAGACCTGTTTGTGGGTCCCACCGGGTGTGCCAGAAATGTGATCTCCTAAAATGTTATGTTCCTAATGTGAGAGATGCTAAACAACTAATGATGTAATAAAAAGAAATAACACAAAAGAGGACAACTCAATGATTATCCTAAGGAAAAAATAAACATGAAAGTAAGATAAAACAAATTGAAGTTGATTATACCTTCATGCTGCTCCTTCCTTAGTTGGCCCTTTGATCTTTGAATATTTGTGTGCTCTTTGTATGACAAGCTAAATTGGATGTGCAAAGTGATATGCAAGATGGATGGAGATATGATAATGATGAGATGCTAAAATCTATGGAGGATGAGAGCTCAAATGAAAAATTTGCAAGAGTTTTGATAGCAAAAGATTGATTCTTTTTTTGAGAAAAATGAGGGGGTATTTATAGGATAATTTGAATTCTCTAGAGAATGCAATGGTTGAGATTGATCCAACAAAGCCAAGATGAAGGGCTATGGTGAGTTGAGGACTCACAAGTCCTCACATATTGACATGTGGAATGTGAGATGGCCTAGGGAAGGATGATGTGGAAATGAGGTGGAAGAGAGGTACATGATGTGGATGAAGGACAAACACCTTGTAGGTACCTTAGGGTATGAAAAAATTTCCTCAAAAAGGAACTTCTTGTCCCCAAATGAGAATGAAAGAGACATTTGAGGAATTTTAGAATTCTTCAAAAATCTCCATGGGAAAAGGGGAAGTGGTTGGAGAAATAAATGTGAATTAACAATTCACATGCTTAGGAGAGTCTATTGGATAAGAGAGGGTCTCCAAAAATCTGGGGATTTGTCACATGTGGGTGATGTGACAAGTCAAAGGTTCTAGAATCCTTGGCACATGTAAAGTGATAGGTCAATTCTTCTATAACTTGCGTAGGGACTTGCATGGGGATAGGGTAGACCTTGGAAAGATAAAAGTGAATTAAAAATTCACATGGGGGAGAGAGGAGCCTTGGATGAATAAATGTGAATTAAAAATTCACATGGGGAAGAGAGTCAAGGCCAAGAAAGATAAGTGGAAAGGTTGACCAAAACAGGTATGCCAAATGTGGCTAATGACTTTGATTAAGGTTGTGCAAACATAGGATTATGATAATTAATGAGAGATTAGAGGCAAGTGGGAGATTATGGAGGATGTGACATTAATCTTGATTAAGTGGTGCACATCCTAATCACAAATTAATTAATTTAATCTAGATTAAAAGAGGGTTATGAAGAATGTGACAAGGAGAGAGAAAAAAAGGGATTAAAAATTGGTTTTAATCTAAATATGTCAAATGACTAAATTAAAAAAATTATTTTATTTAGATAAAAAAAGGTGTAAGGTAAAGTATTTAATTTATTCAATTACATACTTTAGGAACCTTAGGCAGAAAATAAAATAATGATTAAATAAATTATTTAATCACTATTAATGACATAGATGAATAGAGTAGACAATTTTGATCATATGGAAGTGATAAAATTTAGATTTCTACAATTACCATGCCAAAGCTTAAGGGGCATTTGAAAAATCCTTTCTTATTTTTTCCCCAAAAAAACATGTCATCAACAATTGCCAGCTGCCTAAAGACCTCAAGGACCAACACCTTGTCTATGATATAAAAAAGTAGTTGGAAATACTCCTCAATAAAACCATGCAACCTAAAAAATGAAAAATCATCTCTAAGGAACCAATCACATGGAGGGACGAAATCTCACATAAATTTTACTTGTGCGATGGAAAAATGATAACAACCAACCTCACCCTCCTTATCTAAATCTTGCAATATCGAAGTCAAGAAGGACTTCAAAAATACATAATAATCATGGGTCACAAAAAGAAGATGGGTCCACACAAAAATTGGCCTCCTAACTACATTTTCATCAAAAATAGACAAACCCATATAGTTTTTGAAGAAATCAGGGTTTTGGTGTAAAAAAATGTGAGCAAAAGAAGTTAACCTGAACATATACTGTGTATAATAGTCCTTGAATTAGTTTAGTATCTCTAGACAAATGACCTCCACGAAGTCATGCTAGAAAAGGGAATGCTATCTTCTTAACTTAAAACCCAAACCCGCTCGAAAATCCTATACCTCCTTGTCATTATCCAAGCCACAAATAAAAGCCAACATAAAGAGGTCATCCTGCAAGTCTTAATTGAAAGCATTGTGCCCAATCGGAAACTATGGTTGGCTCTTATCCTACTTGGGCCTTTTTGTTTCTTGATTGAAAAATGATAGGGCATGGGTCCTGGTTCTCCAAAAAAATTCCATGCCTTCTATAGTGAATCTATCATACGTGTTTGCCCCTTGCCTTTTAGGGATACACAACATATCCCTAATAACATCAACACTAATCACTACTTTAAGGTTTCGGTCCATTATGACATTGGTATCTGGATTGAAATTATGCATGCACTCATGAAATGACTTCGGGAAATGATGCACCAAGGGAACTATATTTTGTGGGAGACCACAAAACCATAGCTTGTATGGCAAAGAGTCTTGGTTACCAACCTTGACCTTTTTCATTCTTTTATAGGTCGCTTCCCTAAGACCCTTAGGGTTAGTTTTGTGCTTAGGGTCATAAATATTATCCCATTCCTCCACTATTTGGATCATGTTTATGTGGATCTTCTTGTCCATGGCCCATGTATGGGACCATTTTGGCTTCACTGAAATCCCTATTGTGGCATAAGAGATGCCATTGAAAACATTGGCCACTAGTGTTGTCCTCATGTCATGAGATAAGCTTATGACTAGACCTTCTTATACTACCATTCCAAGGTTCTACTCTATCCCAAGGTTGTGTGCCATTTGAAAGATTTTTTGAAAGCTTTTGCAAACACTTAACCTCTTTGCAATTTATGCTTGAATTTTTTGCAGCAAACTGTATATTCAATTCTCTTCGTAGCTCTCTTCTTTTGCATGTAATATTAGCCTTTCTAAAACTTAAGATGGAAGCAACAACTATTTTAGAAATTAATTAAGCATGTACCACCAACTCATCTGTTCAATCAAAATGCATTCCCACTTTTTTGAAAAGACATTAATTCATAATGATGATTAGCCATTATGTCTTATGGTGCCACTCTTTGGGAAATTGAGCTAGGAATAAAAGGAGATACAAATTTTTTTGCATGCTTTGCACTTAATAACCTTAGCCCAATGATTCAAAAAAAAGTCATAATAATTACATATAAATATTTGAGCTGATACTTGGAGGTTGATAAACATTTATAGCTGGACACCTAGTACTTGACTGTGCAGACTACCACTTGCACCTGCCGCAAGTTTTAGCTGATTAATTATCCCATTTTAATTCACACACAACATTCCTTTTGGTGGGAATT
This sequence comes from Sequoiadendron giganteum, assembly GCA_007115665.2. Lineage (NCBI taxonomy): Eukaryota > Viridiplantae > Streptophyta > Pinopsida > Cupressales > Cupressaceae > Sequoiadendron > Sequoiadendron giganteum. Next base: position 483,736,358 of record CM021102.1, read on the forward strand.
TCAAGTAACCTCAATCAACATCATGTTTATCACACACAAAAAACACAATCTCGTGAGAATTTTGAGTTTGCAACTCAATCAATCACCATGCTTATCACACACATTGTACCCTAGCTACCTCTATAAATAGACCTAAGGATAATTGCATAATTCATACTTGGTAATTGGGATTTTTGATAGAGGCAATGGATACTCTAATTAGGCTTGCTAACAATAGGTCTCAGGCTACTTTTCTAGGAGAAATATCTAGTAGGCATTTGAATAGAATATGAGGATAGGTATAGAGTTAACACTGATATTTTCTCTCATTTCATTTCATCTTTGCTTGATATCTAAGTACCGAAGGGGATGATATTTAGGCTTACCAAGGAGATCTTTCCCAAGCACTATATTGGGATCCTTGGGGAAATTTTAATTTGAATGTTGTGTATGGCCTTGGGATTCCAACAATGAGTGACCTCTGCTGTCACATTGAAGAGAATGCAATGGTGTCTTAGGTGCCATTTCTGAGTGGATTTCACAGGATGACCATTGAAGAACACTGCCAAAAGGAATCTCGCGCATGCCACTTCCTATTGAGGTGCTACAACATAGAGCTCTTCTACGACATCGAGTGGTATACCGATTTTAGGAACCTGTTGTACCCTCCACCACTTGTTGTTGTTGATGCTCCTACCAACCCTATGGATTTTTCTGCTCTTGCTGGCGATGCTACTCCAACTGAATGAATGAAATTTTTCTCTTCTCTTTTTGTATATATATATCCCAAAAATCTTCTAATATATATACTCAAAAAGCTTGGCTCAAAAGCCATTTTGAATTGTAATATTTCGGAGTACATAATACCATATACAATGAATATATAGAGCTCTTTTGTTAAGTTTCTGCTTCATTTCTTTTCTCTTTCATGCTTTCATGGGTTCCACTTAAAAAACTCAGTCAAACAAAACAAAAATAAATAATAATAACATATTTACATATTTACACATTTACACTATCAAAGGGTTAATAAGGCCAATTTAAAAAATTTAGATGAATTTCGTTGACAGGAATTCCCAATGCTTCTTTTTCCATATTCTCTAATTCAAATGCATTATGTTACTTACATTTAATGATGTGGAAAGGACCTTCCCCCAAACTATCAAAATTTCCATGTTGGCCAAATTTTTTAGCTCTCTCATTGAACTTGAGTACCAAATATTTGCACTTAAGACCCTGGTCGAATGTTTTCTTGTCGAACCACTTCTTAACCACATGTTGACAGTTACACATGGACATTAGGGAATTTTCCTTTTTTTCTCATACTTCCAATAGCTCAGCTAACCGAACCTCTATGGCTCCATTTTGTTCTACCTCTAGAGACTTCAACAACTATAGTGCAAGAATATCCATAGAGACAGGCAACAGTGCCTCCTTCCCATATACAAACTCGTATGGTGAAGTCTTTAAGAATTGCTTGGGGGTTATGTGGTCCACCCATAAAATTTATTTGAGATTCAAATGCCATTCTCTTTTATGCTCTGACCCTATCCTTTTGATGAGTCAGACTAAATTTATATTAGTCGACTTAGCCAAGCCATTCCCCTATGGGTAATAATTCGAAAATGTTTTAAAAAATATTCCATGCTTAAGTGCGAATCGACATACCTTCGAACCTAGGAAGGATTTTTCATTGTCAGAGATGATGGTCTTGGGCGGGCTAAACCTCGTTACTAACTCCTCTAAAAATTTCATGATTTCTGTCTTAGTCATATTCTTTAGGGGCATGGCCTCAGTCTATCTGGTAAAATAATCTATGGCTGTGAGGATCCATTTATGTCCGACACTAGAAGTGGGATTAATCATTCCAATAAAATCCAACCCCCATTTTGCAAAGGTCTCTTCAACCACTATTGGGTTCAATGGCATGGCTGAGTTCTTCCTCCTTCCTACGAAGAATCGGTATTCTTTGTAGGATTTAACTAAGGCGTCTGAGTCATTGAAAAGTGTGGTCCAAAATTATCCTACACACATGATTATAATAGCATTGGTCTTTGCAGAGAAATATCCACCTATGGGACTGTTATGGAATTCACCCATAATGTTTTGCAACTATTCTCGAGTGACACACCATAGAAGAATACCATTGAAATTCCTTTTTAAGAGAACTCCTTCAATAAGCACATAACCGTTGTTTTAAAATCTATAAAATCTCTTCTTTTGAGGAGGGAGATGCATAGGATATTTTGAAGTCTACATGAATCACATTTTGTCTACTACCCAACAACCTTCAAACTCAGGTTCATTTAGAAAAATTAGTTTGGGTTGTTCCTCCTCCATTAGCACTTTGCTGTCTCATGCCAGATATTCACATAACCCTCTTCCTCACATGATTTGTTTGGGCCTGATGTCAATGTCATATTCAAGGATATTTTTTATCTAGTTGGCCCTTTTTTTCTATGATTTCTCCCTCCATTATATACTCACACACACTGGAATGCGCTACAAATACAACCACCTTACTATAAGATATAAGGTGTTGTAAATTTTTAAGACCTTTGACGATGGAAAAAACCTCTCTCGATGAAGTTGTAATTTTTCTCATAATCCTTTAAGGTCCAGGAGTGGAAGGCTATCAGGTGTTCTCCTTTTCCTTCATCATCCTTTTGGGTTAAAAAAGTAGTGATTCTAGATTTTCTACTGAACATATACATTATGAAATCCTTTGATAAGTCTGGGTTTACTAGCACAAGGGCCGAAACAATAGCCTTCTTGAATTTCTCAATGGATTCTCTAGCCTCTTTTTTGCATTTGAATAACTGATCCTTCTTGAGAATCAAAGTGATTGGTCTAATTGAACTTGCAAAATCTTAAATGAATTTTCTTACAAAATCTACCTTTCCTAGGAAGGACTTAACTCCCTTTTTGTTGATTGGTAGGGGTAGTTCCTTGATCTCCTTCACTCAATCTAGATTGATAGCAACACCATCCTTGGACACTACATGACCCAATAATTTTTCTTGAGGTACTCTTAAGACACATTTTTTTGGATTCAGGGATACCCCAAACTCCTAGCATTTTTGAAAAACCATTTCAAGATGATCAAAATGATCATCTTTTGATTTAGAGAATATCGTAACATCATCTAAGTAGATCATGAATATCTTATTGATTAATTCTCTAAAGGCAATGTCCATTTCTTGCTAGAAGGTGGACTCAAAAATTTGAGAGGTCAAAAGGCATTTTAGCATAAGAAAATGCTCCCCACTTAGTAGTGAATGTGGTTTTGTGTTGGTCCTCCTCTTTGACCTAGATTTGGTTGTAACCGAAGAAGCTGTCCATCAAATATTTTTGTTTTGAGCCAACCATTGTTTGTAAAATTGATTCAATGGAAGGCAATGGGTAGTGATCCTTCAATGATGCCTTATTCAAATCTATGAAATCAACACAGAGGTGGATGTTCCCATTCTTATTTCAAATCGGAACTAGATTGGATACCCATGTACTATGCTTGATTGAGAAACAAATCCAAGAGTGAATTAACTTTGTCAACTCTTTTGCTATTAGTGCCTCAATCTTTGGGTTTATTGGCCTTTTCTTCTGGCACACAGGTTTTACACCTTCTATCAGCTCTATAATATGTTGAATGATTTTGGGATCATATCCCTTGAGATCATCATATGAACAGGCCACTACTCCTTTATGCTTTTCACAAAAATCCGTAAGCCTGTCTTTGTCATGTTGCGCGACCTCTTTCCCAACCTTACGTTTCCTTCCAACTTCAACCTGAAGATCGACATAGTCTCCCTTGTCTACTACAAAATTCCTCATTTTATTCCTTGCATCATCAGAATCAAATATATTTTCGAGAGTGAATCATCCTTTTGGAAGCTTGTTGGACCTTAGCTGAATAATTTTCTCTTTATATGCTTCTTCAATTTTTGGTTGGAGCTAATCGAAAAACTCTCCTGAGTGTTGAATGAATGAGGAAATTTGTTCGTCACTTTCAAAAACTTTCTAGTTTTGGTCATTGTCAGGAATTGAGGGTCAGAAAATCACTCGCTTATAGTGTATCTTCTCAATTAAATCAGAAGTAGGGTCAAATTGGTATCCTATTGTTGCCATGCGATCTATAGCTGCATTCTTCTCTCTGAGCACTGCCTGAATATTGAAAGCTTCAAAACCTTCAATTAGGTCCTAGACCATATTTCTATAAGATCGCATGTGGACATTATTTTTTGTAGAGATACCTTAGACTTGATTGACTATTAGCTTAGAGTCTCCGAACACCATTATCTATTTAATGCCCATCCACTCTGCAAGGCTTAGACTTGCACAAGGCCTTCATATTCAACTTAATTATTTGAACAAGAAAATTGAAAGTGAAAAGATCTAAGCATATCTTTCTTGGATGGGGACATCAAAGATATCTTGGCTCTTGCACCAACCTTACATAAAGATCCTTCAAAGTGCAAGATCAACTACTCTAAGGCTGAACCATCTTCGGGTTCCTTGATCACCTTTGGAATTAGTTGATCTTCATCATAAATTACATAAGTTCCTAGTCTAGTGGTATGATAATTTCCAAAAGGATCATTGTCTATAAGTTCACTCAAGATAAACTCCTCCTGATCAGTCCGGTCTCTGATTACCTTCTCATATTCAAGTAACTCAGTGTAGTACATTCCCTCTTTGGTGATAGAGGTATGGGTAGCCTCAAAATTTATCATGGCTTCATCTGCTACATGTCCCTAATGTAAAGGTTTAGACACTATCTTCATCTTATCTCCATGCTTAGTCCTAAGGATTAAGTGTGACCAATCTAAAGAATGATACCCGCCTATCTTGGCAGTGAATTTTTGGGATAAGAAAAGGCCAAACATGGGAGGAACATCAATGATCACGGTATCCTTTGGGACTATGATACTAGGGCGGGAGAACATAGTCAATGGAAGGTTATTTATGACACCTATGGTGTCGACTTTATTTACATCCAATTGCATAAACCCCTTTTTTTAAGGTTCATAGCTAAGTCCTAAGGCTTCAACTATTTTCTTGGGAATGACTGTGGTGCTAGCACCAAAGTCAATCATAGAATTATGCAATAATTTTTTACCCAAAATGAGAGTTAGGAAAAAGGGTTTTGGTTTTGGCTTACCTCTTCCTTTAGTTGAGGTTCCCTCTCCATTGTTTGTGAGGACTTTAGCCTGAGGTGATGGATCAATAAAATTTTCCTTAGATGGTTGCTCTGATGGTCCTATGCTTGCATCTTCTAGTAGGGCCTTCTATAACAATGTATTTTGCTTTGAAATAGCTAATATATCCCAAAGAGATATATTACCAGAGGCATTCTTCAACTCTTCCACCACATTGAATGGTGGCAGAGTTGGAGACTTCTATTGCTTAGAATTTTTTATAACAATCTCCTTGTGTGGCTAAGATTGCTGAATAACTACAAAGATTCTAGGGGCTTGGTCAGGAATGCTTTTGGATTGTTGAGCGACCGATTTTCCTGTGAACCTCCTCTTTGAGCAAGTGTTGTAGTCTGATTGGACTTGCGAGGCCTTTGATTTGGAAACATCTTTCACAAGTGCCACCTCTTCTCCTTCCATCCATGAGAACAATGCATGATCTAGAGCTATGTTTGCTTCTTGTTCTAAAGACATTCCTTGTATTTGAGCGGTAAGTACCACACTTTCCACTTGTGGAGAGGCATACATATACCCTCTTGAGTCTAGTGCAATGCCTTGAATGTGTTGCCCCGCTACCCTCTACTATAAATTTCCACATGAACAATTTCTTGGCATATGTTCCTCATTGTAGGGGAAACACCAAGAATTGGTATCATCAACAAGATTATTTTTCCATGCCACCAACTCTCTATTTGAACTCGGTGGGAAATTTTGTAGTGGAGTAGACATCGACACAATCTAATGGTTCAGTTGAGTCTGTGTATTTGTGCATGTACCTCCTTGGAACTAGTTCTACTGGTAAGGTCTTCCACCTTGGTAATTTTGGTAAGTTGGCTTCAAAGGCATGGACTATTGTTGCTTGATACTCGTTAATTCATTTGAGAAGGACCACAATAACTCCTTGATGTCACTAATCTCAATTGCTGGAGAGTTGGATGTAGAAGCAACACTCTACGATGTGCTCAGATATGTGTACATACATTGGAGATGAGCAAGAACATTGGTTGAAGCTATCTCTTGGGTGAGAGCTGACAATTTTGCAAATTCAGGCATCATGGGATGAGGTGGTAAATTTTTGGCATCAATCGATTTATTCTCTACCATAACAACAATGCTATACACGTTTGACAAGGTATTCCCACCAAGAGACTGAATCATCATTGAGATGTTGGCGTTAATAGATTTCAGGTTAAATATGAATGCCAAATCAGGAGGCGGGCGAATAGTGATCTGGATGCTTTGCCAAGTCATGTGGAACCTAGCATTAAAGTTGGTCATGGCCTCTTGAGGGCTCGCTTAATGGTCACCAGCTGCTAGAATAGCAATGACCAATCTTCATTGTTTGAAAACCACTCATAAAAAGGGTCTCTAAGTTGATCCCAAATACCGATGGTATTGGCTCCCAGAGTGCAGTACCAATCTAGTGATTTTCCTTTGAAAGAGGTTGCAAGTAACCTCAATGCTAAATTTTCATCAGTGACACCATGTACCAAGCACAAACCCTCCACATATTGTAGATGATTGGATGGTGTTTTTGAGCCTTCCCTAGTGGACTTTAGTAAATCTTTTAGAGAAGAGGTTGGGATATGAGCCCATACAACTAGTGATACTAGTTCTATAAGAGGAATTCCAACGTCCCGAGCTACATAATTTCTATTAGACATTGGAAATGGGGCTAATGAAGGGGTTAGAATGTTCACTTGATGGGATCTTTCTTGTACTATTACTAGTGATGGTACTAGCAAGCTAGGGTTATTCACTATTTGAGATTTGGTAATAGGTCTATGGCTCATACACCCACTTTAAATTTAGATACATTCAAATAGGTCCCACCGGGCGTGCTAGAAAAATAACTATTGATGCCTAAAATTACTAGGTAAACAACCTTATGGTAAACTAGGTTAATGAGGGACCAATTACACTAAATTGAGTAACCTCCATATTTTAAAGAAACTGTCTCTTCGCGTAATTGGGGTTGAGAATGGAAAAATGAAGCAGATATAAAAAATAAAGTCTAACACTAAGGCGATGCGCCAAGATTCAAGTGTATAGGCATGGGAAACCTTCCTTTCAGATGAGGTTTGAGAGCCTGTTCAACAACCTACATGTCCAAAAATAACATAAAACATAGATGAAAATCCTAAGAAGTTAATCAAATAACATAGTATAACTTTCGTATACATTCACTAAATAAGAAGAGTTTGAGACATGATTCAAACAACAAATTTATATTGAAATTGTAAAAGTCATGCAAATAGACTACTTAGTACAACAAATAGAACAATATAATGTCTTATATATTAACTAAGAAATAGAGAGGCCAAACAATTGGCACATTCTGTAAGTCTTAATACAATAATTAGAAAACAATACAAAGGCTTATATTTTTCAGTCTCTTTTTTTTGAACACTTTCTCAGAGAGTTAAAGAATTATATATAGACCCCTTCACCACTTGAAAGCCAATAACCAAAAATGTTCCATAGACATGAGTCATCTTCCCTTTGGATGATGTTTGAGACAATCATAACAGAAAGATCCTTCGGTCTCCTCAAACAAAGTGTGCTTTGCTACAAATGATGGCTATTGTCCTAGAGGGGAAGCAACAAAAATCTCATGAGGACATGTGTCTAACCATTTGAAGAGTTGGTTATGACACATGGTGAAGAAATGAAGCCTCCTTTTCATTCTTGCTTCCTTTGCAACCAAAGCTTCTTTGAAGGTGACACGTGGAGCAAAGGCGGAGGATTTTATTCATCTTTCATTACTTTGGAAGAAAATACCCACAAGGATGGCATGTGGCACAACCTTGGCTTGATTTTTTGACAGTGGGGCCTGCCCAAAAGGCGTTTGAGGGTCTATGCAACGTGGCACACAAAAGGATCTTGGAGATGAAATAAAAGGGAGAGGATTTTCAAAGGCACACTCTGTTGACATGTGCCAAAGTAGATGAAGGTGCAACCAAAGGAGGAGCTCAGAGAGTTGTAAAGACATCACACATGGCCAAGGATTATGCAAAGTTGAACAAAACCCAACCCGAAGGGAGCTTCAAGGATTATTAAATTCACAAGATCCACAAGAGGTGATTAAGCCATGTCACAAACCCAAGCGTCATGCTAGACAAGGAAGACCAAGGGACACTCCATCTTGCAACAATCCTCCCCTCAACACAAGCAAGGGGTTTGAACCCATGATCTCAGATTTGATACCAATTGTTACATTGGTGGTTGTCATTGCACCAAAAGATCAACCTGTCAATGCTTGATACAACTGCTAGATTTATGTAAGTCCATAGGAGGTGGTTAGGCCATGTCACAAACCCAAGCACTGAGCTATACAAGGAAGACCAAGGGACACACCATCTTGCAACAAGCTTCTCCTACACCTAGGTCAGGTTGCCCAAGTTCAAGGGGTGTTGCTCTAACTAAGTCAGACATATCAGGGGGAAGATCCTCCCAATAGATGCAGTGCATGATATTATGGATTCCTCTCAAGGTGAAAATGATTTGACTGAGGTTAAGAGAAGGAAACATATGATCAAGAAAAATCATATGTTTCTTCGATATGACACAAAAGGTGGTATTAGTGGTGCTTGGGTTTAATCATCCATTTTGATGTGAATTGTAATTTTTATTTTCAATGAATATAGAGTGCCCTCTCTAGAAGTGATTTGCCAAAAAAAATTCTAATTTCCCAAAAATTAAATCTTGCTAGTCAACAATCAAGATTTGAATTTCAAATAATAAATTGACAACATTGACATATTTAAATTTGGGGCAATTTTAAGAGGACAAGGGCACCAATGACTAGATCCCATTTTTTCAAGATCCAAAGTGTCGGGTGCAAAATAGTAAATGAATACTTTGGTTTTGCACATTTGATTTTATGATAATTGATAAAATGGGCCATGTAATGCAAAATTTAGGAAATTAGGTGCATAATTAGGTCTAAGCAATTAGGAGGGAGAAAAATCTAGTGTGAAATTGTCAAAGGTGACAATTACGGTGCTATAGATCCCTCCAAAATGATTAGTGTTGAAAGAAAATTTTTTAAGGAAAATGTGGAAGTGTTCAAGACACAACTCATGAAAATTCTCAAAGGAACAACTCATGACACCCCCCTTGATTATTAATTATTTTAGGCCCCTTGAAAATGATATGCAAGAGAAAATATAATAATGGTAAGTTTGGATGTCAAATCGATAATTTATAATTCATGGTGATTTCCACAAAATTAGGTTATCCAAAACTTTAATTTTTATACAAATTTGAATTCCTTGCAAATTTTTGATACTCATCAATAATAGTTTTCAAAATTTTGACAATTAGAGTGCAAGTTATGCCTCGTGAAAAAATAGTTAGGTGGAAAATTGAGTCACGATTTTGTAACCACTAGCAGTTGCTACTTGCTGGTGGCCCTAAGGTTGTGGGCACCTATCACATAGGCACATTGCCTTAGTGTTGGAACTTAAGCACTTAATGCTTAACATTTAACACTGAGCTCTTTGTGCACTACCTAAGGTGCTATATATATTTAAAAAAAAACTCGTCATACAATACCACTGATTGCATGCAGGCACTATATGACCTCATGGGGTAATACTTTTTTCCTTAGATGCTCTCGACATATAAAGTAGGTGAATTTTATATAAAAATTCATCTATTCAATATTTTGAGCACAATAGAAGGGTGCTTTTGGCCTTAACATGCTTTGATAAAATCTGTTCAAGAAATTTGTGCTTTAAACCCTCATTCACTATTGTGTCATATGGTGGCCTAATCAAATGAAACAAAAGTCAATATTATTTTTTTCAAGCATTTTGGATGCATCCGATCAATTAAAAATACTATCAATATAATAAAAAACTATGTTATCACCAGGTTTCACCAAAAACACATATGCAAACACAGGGTTAATAAATATTCACAATTTCTTTTTGATTCTCCAAATTGTTCCAAATGTAAGAGAAGAACATATGAGAATTTTCAAGATCAATAGAAAACTCTATTATCTTTCAATTAAAAATAATTGAACTTAAAACTCTCAAAAGCTATGGTTTGATACCATGTTAGAAATATAAAAATAATTGAATTAACCAAGAACACTTTAAGAGATATTTTAAGCTACAAATTATAAATGCATAACAAAAAACCAACAATTCCAAGAGATACAAATGTCAATATGATAAACTTGCATCAAATTCTCCAATATAAGCTACAAGAATTGTTTTTAAAATACAACAAGATCCTTGCTTATATAGGTAAGGTAGAGGATGTACGAAGGTAGGATTGAATGATTGACTACCCTTCCAAAGGTGCAACACTTTCAAGCTTACTTGAAAAGTGTGATCAAGTGACACATATGAATGCAATAGCTATCTCAATAGGTGAAAACATGTGTCTAACTACATGAAGTGAGATAAAAAGCTAAAATTCCATAAGTGGAGACTTAAGCAATGTGAATAGGTGAATTGGAGCTCGAAGCATAAATGAAACTACTACTTGACCGCTGACCATCTCTTCTCTTTCATTGCTACAAGACCACCCAGTTTCCTCTCTTATGTTTGCTCTTCCAGTAGCGCTGCCCATGGGTCAATAGATAGCCACTAGGGCCCTCTTATAAGGTCAAAATAGGTTTTTCTAATTTTTGCATCTTTTATCCTAGGAGGCATTTTTTTGCAAACAAATAGTCAATGGAAAGCTAATTCCATCATGGACACAACAGTGTCATCAAAAAATTGATTTTACGCTATTTATAAAATAATTTTTGGCCTTTAAAATCAATGTTTATAAGCAACTTCAACGAGGCATAACTTGCATCGTGATTGTCAAAATCTTGCAACTTTTTTGACAAGTATTAAAATTTGATAAGAGATTCAAATTTGTATGATAATTCAAGTTTTGGAATTCTATTTTTATAAAAATCACCGTGAATGAAAAATTATTGATTTAAACATCTATACTTAACATCATCATTATTTTCTTACTTATCATTCTAGGGGGCCTAAAATAATTAATAATCAAGGGGGTGTCTTGAGTTGTTCCTTTCAAAACTTCCATGATTTTTTCCTTAAAACATCCATGTTTTCCTTAAGCCTTTTTTTTCAACACTAATCATTTTGGCGGATCTAAACTTGAATCAAGGGGGATTGTCTTGAGTCATGTCTTGAATAGTTCAATGTTTCCCTTAAGGATATTTTCACCCCACACTTCATTTTTTATTTTGATCTTGATAGTTGTAATCATGTCTCTAGCTTTGTGAAAATATCAAATGCAATTATTGTAAGAAGAAAAGGTATAAAATAAATTAATGCACGTTTAAAAAACTTGGTGATTTGAAACTTGCATAAAAACTTATAAAACAAATTTGTATCACAAATGAGATCAACTTGTTAGATTCTTCTAATCCAATACTTGTAAAAACATCGATTCTCACTTAGACATCTTGTGAGACATCACAATATTTAGAGATGAACAACGTAGTTTGATGACATGCATTGCAATCTCATTACTTGTTGCTACTTTATAATTCAAAGTTACTTCCTTGAGAACTTCTAGTAATTATTTGTACCAATATTTTTTTTTCCAGATCCACCACATTGGGATAGATTTCTATCATATATTGAATCTTTATTTAGAGAGTCACACATTGCAGATTTGGAAGACAATATTGAGTGTAGTGTCATAAATTATTGTTTCTTATAATTTCACACTAGGTTTAACATTCTCTTTGGTGCATATGCTTAATTATGCTTGTGATGTACCCATTTTTCTATATTTTCAAGAAACTTGATTAAATCCTTATTCATCGATCCTTCACAAAGAAAATTATGTCTAGAACCTAAGGCCCCATGCTAGTGTCCTAGCTATTTGTGCCTAAATTTTGGAATTTGAATGTCAACCTCAGTATGATTTATAAAATAATATTATTTTTTGGCCTCTTTAAATAATTATTTCAATATGTGTTTCCATATATATAAAACTCTCTTTCATAATCCTCTCTCTCTAGCATCTAACACCTAGACAGCTAAGCTAATTATTGCACTCTAAAAGATAAAATAAAAATCAAGTCAAGAAGAAGATCATAGATACATTTTAAACCAATTACAGTCTAAAATATATCAGCAAATTAATGTTCAAGTATTGTATAATGTTTCTTATTTATTGTTATTATTATATGTGGTAACACTTACAAGATCTAAAGGAAACCTCTTCTTCCTCCTTGTGTGAGATTAACATAATGGATCAATTCAACAAGGGTTTCAAATTTGAGTGATATTTTATTATCATTATTATCTTTATTATTTTTCCTCTACTCCCTTGGTAGCATGCACTCTTTATCATTTATCATCATTTCCATTATGGAGGTGAGAACACGAACATTGGGTTTGACCAAGGAAATCCCCTATACGACATAACCCTTCTCCCTCTATCTATTTTGTAGGTTCTTAGGTTACTGCTACTTAAAGTGGATTTGACATATCAATTCTTTTGAGACTCCTAAACTCTAGTTAATGTATTCATGGACTCATCATTGATAAACTGCAACATGTTGATTATCTGAGCTCAATAAAACTCTAGATTTTGATTTTCATAATCACAAGCATTCAAATAGTGCTCAATTTGTATACGAATTAAAACCCTAACTATTGAAATTTATAGATATGAATGCCCTGTGTTGGCATCCTTCTTGTTCTACTCTGAATTCTAGATAAATTTCCTCTATATCTCCTACCCAGATCTTCACTCTATTTATAATATTTAGTTGTGCAACTTCTAAATTATGTCACACTTAGTCAGTTTGATCATAATTCACCTAGTTCATCACATCATCATATCAATCTAGACACACCCAAAAAAAGGGACTAAAACCTTAACTATCATGTTTGGCTCTTCCTCGAGAACATCAACCAAACATCACCTCCCTAAATATTTTAGATGAAAACATTGATTTAGGTTAAGAAAATTTTCCTATATCTCCCTTTCCACAACATAACATTGAGGACATAAGTCCCCTCTTTGATGAGAGTCATTTCCTAACCATAGAGTTCAAAGAAACTTCATTGAGAGCATACAAATATTCTTTACAACAACACTTCACATATTTGATACCTATTCTACATCAATCTTTACATTGAGGATTTGAGTATTTTTCATAGATTTCATCTAGGTCTTTGCATCATGTGAAAAAATTAGAGACCTTCTTGCTTCTTCCTGCATATTCCTATTTAGAATGGGAAGTCATGTTGCATATATTTGTGGTAATTTTTATTCTCAAGCAGATAAATTCTATCCAATGTTCATGGATCATCTTCAATATCTAGTATTGAACATCTACCAATACTACAAGCATGTTAGGATTGGTTAGAATTAGAAAGCATGATGGAAATTTTATAATTTTTTTTGGTCCCTGGTCTTTTGCCTAAGTCATCTCCAGAATGTATATTTTCATGCTAGGGTTTGATATAAATAATGTTGCAGACCTTTGTTTAGGTTTAAAACCCTAAAACCCTAGTTCTGAGCAACAATGCAGTCACTTTTGTTATATTTTTGTGTTGACCCCTTGTAGCCAATAAACAGTTCCTTAAGTTACAACCTTATGCATTAAAATCCATTCATTTACCAACCCATCACACTTAATGTTACCTCTTGAGCCCACAAGTTAAAATGTTTATCAAAATCTTAAGTCTTATGTTCACCTTTAATAAATTTACCCCCCTAATTTCCTAGCGACCTTAAGTCGTTATTAAAGCACATGCCCAATAATGCCTTTAAGTTGTCTACACCTAGTCCTCACCTGAATGTTTTATTCTTTAAAAGGATCATAGAAGCAATAAAACACCGATAGATGGCATCATTTTACTGGTTTCTACTGTTTCACTGAGCATTTTTCACTAAGGAAAAAATTGGCCATGGAAGCGTGAAAGGGAGCCACATGACATTTTTTTTGACATTATTTTACTAGCTTCCTCCAAAAAGACACCACATGGCGTTGATTCATTGGATTTTTCCATTCTGTGAAGCATTTTTATAAAGGATTATATGGAGTTGTAGAAGCTCAGAAGGAGTACAAGTGTCATGTTTTGAGATGCCAAAGGGACATATGCTTTTTTTTTATCACTCCTGACATGATAAAAGGGTTTTAAAGCATGACAATTTAATACTACATGGCATAATCTTAAAATATTTTCACCATTCTGCAAGCTCTATTCAACAGTTTGATTTGAAGATCATGAAAGCACGAGGAACTACCAGTGACCAAAAGTGACTGTTTCTCCCAATGAATTTTCTTGTGTTGAGTTGTAAAGGTGGTCTTATATGAAAAAATTCTATTGGTTGAATATATTTTCAATGCACATCAAGAAATATTCAAATTGGCTATATCTATTGTAGCCATTAGATCTTGTATTTTGCATGAGTATCGATGAATCATGTTCAAAATCAAAGAAAACGCATTTTCATGCTCTAGCTCATGTAAGCTAAGAGTAATGGTGAAAAATATGGCTTTCAAGCTAATAATAAATGATTTTTCTTCATAAAATTTGCAATTCAATCAAATGAACTATTCACTTAAGAATTTTGAGCATCTAGAAAGGAGAATTCATAGTGTTCAAAGGCACTCCATAATGGCTAGGGTTTTCATAGGCAAAGGAACAAGAAAGTGTATATGTGACTAGAAAAATAATTCTATTTAAATTCTTAGGGTTTGCAATCATATTAAAACTTATAAGAGTTTGAATTAAGTTAGGGTACATGTTCGTGTCTTGAATTGTCGTAAGAATTACCCTAGCTAATACCTAATTAAAAAAAAAAGGAAAACCCTAAAAACCCTTACTGTAGAACCATAGTCTGAAAATTAAGCTAAAACCATGAGTCCACAAAGAGGCCAACCCTCTTCCTCAACTCAAAATAGATCCCTACATGAAGACTTGATTACAAAACTACCAGGTTCATCTTATTAGAAGATTAAAGTCTATGGTCCTGGTGCAGAGGGTGGTTTAGTTGATGAAGCATTTGAACTTAGAGATGTAGATGTTCCCATGGGTAGATTTTCATTATCATGTCACTAGTATGGGAAAAGGAATTCTAAGGTTCCAATCTCCAATGTTTGGAATTGTGACTTGAGAAAATTAATAGTACTTCATATTTTCGTAGATGTGGATTTACTTAAGGGAATGGTAGCTAATTATGATGAGATTTTAAGAGTAATTAGAGATGCAAATGGTGGTATCTTGGTTAGTATCAACAAAATTTCTATTATTGAGGTGTTCAAACTAAACCTAGCTACCTACAAACCAATTGAATTTGATACTTTCTAGAAAAAGTATCAACAAGACAAAAGAAACTTCAAAGCTCTTTGGCTGTCCAAGAATATGAATAAGGGTTTTCATAAAAAATATATTCAAATTTTTCCAAATGAGACGAAGACCTTTAAGCTTGCTTCCTTTGAAAACTAATTTTTTTAAGACCTATACTTTATGTTAAGTCCTTGGGGGTGATAAGTAGGAAATTATTCTAGTGCATATCATGTATATGGTAGTTGATATTCAAAATCTCATGGTAAATGATGAATATGATTATGAAACTTTTGTTGCAAATGCCATTCATAAAAAGTTAGTGGAAATTAATAAAATAAAAAATATGATTAATTTCAGGTGGTATTCCTTTCCGTGTTATATTTTATTTTTTAAAGGGAGAGGGGGATGGAGTTCAAAATTGAAAATTTATGACAATGATGGTCAAGGAAATGAAATCCCAGTCCAATGTTGGATACATGGGTAGGATGTAAATTGTGAGTAGGCAAGTTTTTCACTTTCAAGAATCATTTTGTAGGAAATCTTTTGTTACTTTTGCAAGGTTCAATGGATAGAATGCTAAAGGAGATATTAGATTTCTTAAGGCCTATGTAAAGGAGGCCTGAGATGGGTATTAAGCATAATTGGGGAGATTTATATTTCCATTATGACTACACAGTTTTAAGGATATATGGATGCCCAGTCAAATCCCATGTATTGTCCAAATATGTAACCTTAAGAATTACCTTTTTGGAAGTCATATGGAAATTGATGGAATTTGATAAGTATTACTTGGTGGTTAGAAGAAAGGTTCTTTCTTCCCTTATTTGATATTTTTTTTCTGATTTTAGGTTGAATAGGGAAGGGTTTGATAAACTTTACCCTAAATTGAAAGTGTATAAAATGGCTCAGGAGGAGGTAAGAAATTTTGATCCTAAATGATTTATTAAAAACCTTAGAGTAAGCATCATAAGGTCAAGTTATGCACACAAAAATATTTCAGTGAGGATGTTATTAGAAACTACAAAGATGACCATGAGGTAAATGAAACCAATGTTAAATGGACTGCCTTTAGGAAATATGAGTAGGAGTAGGGTAAGAAAATTAAGAATTATTAAGGGGTTTATGCTAAGATCACTAACCCAATTTTGAGGATCCAATTTTTTTAAAAAAATATTTATTGGATAATTTGGAAGGATCCTACCATTGAGGAAAGGCCTTTATACCAACCTCCTACTATTAATCCATTTTTTTATTTTTTTAAGATGGTACCTAAGGGTATAGTAATAAGGGAGCAGGTTCAAAAATCCCCTCTGCAGGTGCAATTGCCTCCATATCCTCCATCTCCACAACCATAGTAGACATCCCCTTCTCCTAATATAATCATCATTGATTCCCCTCCAAGGGAACAATCTCCAAAAAGGAGAGTTGAAAAATCATTGTTGACCACACCCAAAAACTGAGATAGGGGGTGAATCAGTATCTTCAAAAATTTAAACCCTTCAACAATATGCAATTTTAGCCTCTCAGCAAGATCAAAAACTCATTCAAAGGTCAACAATACTTAATATAATAAAAAATAATGAAAGATAAGTTAATGAACACACACACAAGATAACACTAGATTTATGTGGAAAACCCAAGAAGGGAAAAACACAGAGATAAATCTCTCAATATAGAAGCTCACTACTTACATAATTACAATTTAAGGCTCACTACCAATGGAATTGCTTGCTAAAGCACACAAACTTAGGGAAAGATACAAGGAACTTGCAATACTGAGGTGAATAACCCTAAGGCAAGAAACAAATTAAAAGGACTTGATGAGATTCACTATCTTAGAGAAGGATACATGAAGAATATGAAATTATAACTTTTTTCAACAATACACTTTGTTGTTTGAGGAGTTTAAGCTCATTACTCTTTTCTTTTCACAACTTCACTGCTTCAATTCTCTTAACACATCTCCACTCCCTCATTGCATCTTGCAACTAAAAATTTCTTTCATTTATATCCTTTGCAAGATTTTAAAACACCAATTAGGTCAGATAAAAGGAATACAAACAATGATCTCAACAAGTCGACCACAAAAACATTATGTGGTCCTATCTAGAAGATAGAGAGGACCAAAAAAAATCTTATAACATCTTCCAATGTGATATCAAGAAACTCACACACTCACACACATCATCCTAATTCGAACACAAGGAAACAAGTAGCACAATGCTAGACAACCCAAAAAAACAACTTCAACTAAATTTAGTAATGTGGTTCTCAACAAAATAGGCTAGGACTCAAAAGAATTTTAAGACAAATTTATATGTTGGTGTCGACCTCCAAGCACATGACATAAGTCAGATAACAAGCCATGTCAGCCAATTATCCACAAATTTACTAAAAAACCAACTCAACACAATATGTGATGCCAAAGAGATCAATCATTGACATTTAGAACACAAATAGATGTTGGACATGAACATTCAAAAATACTTGAAGATACTTCTTTCACACTTTCATGCCACAAAAAACCATTGCAAACCAAACAAAACTAGAATAATTCACCTCAGAAGCACATGATACACAAATATGAGATAAAACATTAACATATCAAATTCAATACACACCATCACATGAAAATTGAACTGAGATATTACACAAACATTGAGAGTATGATCACCAAGCTGCAAGAGCAAAAACAGCAATGTGAAGAAATGTAGAGAATTTTCTAGACCAATTTAGACAACCAACAAAACCGCCAATACACTGCAAATAAAAGAAACCTCCTCAACAACATTAGTGACCTAAAAAGATAAGAGTGCAACATCCATAAAGTGAAAACAATGATCCCAAACTGCAAGACTATATCTTCAACAATGGAGGAATGAAAAGCATTCTCCCAAATAGTCTTCAAAGCATCTTCCTGAATAGAAAATTTCACCAACTTGCAGAGACCATAACTTCCTTGCAGTAACACATACTTCCTCAGGGACAACATGAGAGAGAATATAATATACTAGAGACCATCAAAATCATATCTCCACAATCAACATTACTTATAATCCTTATCTTAATGCTTCTAATCCTCATCTTAATATATCATCATGATATCATCTTTTTTGACAACAACCATACTTAATTCATCTTTACTTGATATCAACTAAGGCATGGCATGAAACTATGAACATCAACAAAATCAAAGGCATGACATCCAACCGTGAAATTATCATCATAAAGTATCAAAAACATACAACTATAAGCACCAATGGCAACATCAACAATGACAATCAATCTCACAAACATGTGCAAAAATATCCCCAAGTGTTGACAACCAATGCCAACAAACTCACCAAGAGTTGTCACCACAATAGTCTCATCAAGTGTTTAAATCAATGGAAACCAATGCCAAAAACCTCCCCCTTTGAAATTGATGTCAACACACACCTGCTCACTCTCCCCTTTGACATCAAGGACAAAGGGTCACACACACCTACATATTAAAATAACACATTCTCCCCCTTTGACCAAAAACACAAATGCACATTTTCTTCAAGATCCTACTAAGGAGAGAATTATTTTTCCTCTTCAAGGTTATCCCCCTTTGACTCACATACACTCCTTGAAGCAACTAATAGGCTCCCCCTGTCAACAACCATTATTACTAGCTCCCACTTGATAGGAAGCACCCATCAATCCAAGAGAAAAGGATATGACATGAATTTCTCCCCCTAGATAGATGCAAAATTTATGAATCTAGTTAGAACAAGGAGGGGAAATAACCCCTAATTTATGTTGAAGATACTCAATTATCCTTTGAAATCACCTTAGTGAAGATATTTGTAATTTGATCCTTAGTAGACACTTATCCATTTCGACTTCTTCCTTTGTAGCCTTCTCCCTTATAAAGTGATACCAAATAGAAATGTGTTTGTTCCTTGAATGCATCATCGAATTATTGGAAATTTTAGTTTCACTTGTATTATCCCAAATATGGGAATGGGTTCATCATATACCACCTTTAAATCCTTCAAGGTGGTGTAGGGGCACCATGTCAATTTTGCTTAAATGTTTTCATTAGGTGTCTAGGTTTGTGTTTTGTGTTTGAACACTTTTTGGATGTAATAAGATTGAATGGAGACCATTTTTGATGTATTTGTGTCATGTAGGGCCATTTGATGTGTTTTATAAAAGTTGTCAAAATGGTGTAAAAGTTGCTTTGCAACTTGACAAATTTGGCTTTTGTGAGGAATTTGGATAGTCATCTTTTGGATTTTAGTCGGAAAACATTGAGTTTCAATGGGAACATGTTTAAGAATCCTCACAAACTTTGAGGCAGGGTTGTTGAATCATTTGGAGGATAAATAATACAAAGACACTCTATTTTTTTGCATATTTTGTATGTTTTTTTGTAGTTTCTGGCTTTGTACGAACCTGTACTATGAAGTGATGATCTAAAACTTGTGTGAAAGGTTGAGGGAGTGTATATTATATATTTTGATTGTGGAGTGATTTAATTTAATTGAGAAATGAGTTAGTTTGAGGGATTTTTTTGGAAACCATATGAGAAACCTTCAATTTAAGGGTTTGTGAGCAAAAACCATGTTTAGCAGCCCATTCCATTGTAGAATCTTGGCCAAACTCAGTGGAATGGATGATTTTAGTTTTATTTCAATCTATTTGTTGTTTTATAGAGTAGGGGATGGAGTTTGGGGTGTTTTTGTCCATGCCCTAGCCTAACATCTTCATGTGTTAGGCTTGGTAGGTTAGAGATTGTAGGAAAAAAAATATTGTGATGAGTTATGGTGGATTAAACTACATAATTGGACCCTATGTGACATGTTTAAGCTTCTAGAGTGAAGAATTTGTGTCTGGTGCTTTTATTTCTCAGAGGTGCCTTGTAAAAGAGGCCTAATTTGGACCTATTTCAATGTAGCATGTCAAGTTTGATGAATTTGTTCCAAAAAAACCTAAGTCACAAATGAAAAATGTTAGAATGGAGCCTAATGGGTATCTGAAAAGGTTTTTGGTTTGTGGAGAGATGACCTTATCTAAAAAATATGCATAAAAATAGGTTTGGAGACATAGTAGTTGAAGATAAGAAATTATGAGCAATCCACCATTGTTGGATCTTGAGACAAGAAGATATGGTTAAATTGTGTTGAATTGTTGTGTTTGAGACTAATCTACCCTAATCTACATCAGGTGGTATCAGAGGATAGATTCTAATTAAAAATGGGAAACATGAATGAGAATTAGCATAATCAAGATGCCTCCAAAGAACAATCCAATGGCCAAAGAAGTCAGAGAACTGAAGGAACAATATGTAAAGGAGGTGAGAATTTATAAGGAG
The DNA here is from genome assembly GCA_007115665.2 of Sequoiadendron giganteum. Taxonomy (NCBI): domain Eukaryota; kingdom Viridiplantae; phylum Streptophyta; class Pinopsida; order Cupressales; family Cupressaceae; genus Sequoiadendron; species Sequoiadendron giganteum. The sequence continues at coordinate 483,757,168 of CM021102.1, forward strand.
TCTCAGGAAGCTACCCTTGCCAGAATAGTAGCCCTAGAGAATAACCAAAGAAGAGATGTGGTTAGTGGTGACCAGAGTGACAAAGAGGATGAGGGTGAGAGTGAGAACCCTCAAGGAGGAGTCCATGAAGAAGAAAAAATGGTTAGGATACTAAAGGCTATCAAGGGGGATAAATCTTCAAAGGTGAAAGTTGAAGTACCTATGTATGGTGGAAATATGGATAGTGAGGAAGTTTTGGCTTGGATAAATGCTTTGGATAATTTATTTGAATTTGAAGAAGTAGAAGACAATAAGAAGGTGAAATTTTCTAAAACCAAGTTGAAGGGCCTTGACCTAACATGGTGGAACTATGTTCAATAAGAAAGAGTAAAGAGGGGAAAAGAAAAGAAAAATTCATGGGACACAATGGTAGCTAAGGTGAAAGGACAATTCCTACTTGCTGATTATGAAATTCAGACATTTAGGAAGTTGTAGAACCTAAGATAGAAAGAGTTAAATATCATGGCATAAACTGAGGAATTCCATAGGCTAATCATTAGAGTAGGACATGTAGAGAATGAAAGAGAAAGGTGGCAAGGTACCTAAATGGCCTAAGGTACAATATTCAAGATGAAATAAACCTCACTACACCCAAGACAACTAAAGAATGTTTTCAATTGGTTGTCAAGGCATGGGAAATATTTTTAGACATAGAGACAACTTTGGTGGAAGAGGACAATCACAAAGGAAACAAGGAGAGTCAAGTGGCCAACAAAAGAAAAGTGGTGACTCAAGAGGAAATTTTAGAGGAAGAAGACCTAATGACAGAGGTAGATTTGGTGGATAAGGGAGAGGGTCAAATACCTTCTCATGTAGATTCTACAATTGCAACCAATTTGGTCATCCAACATGGAAGTGCTTGGACAAACAAGCTACAAGTTATCATGGAGGTGAGCAAAGAACTCAAATTGTGCTGGAAGAAGACAATTAAAGTGTCAATTCACCATCTCAACCTGCTTCTCTAGAGATTGGCGAGTGTTTGATGATGAGAAGAAAACCTATTAAGGTTCCAACAATCAAAGAGCCTCCAAAAAGGAAATACTTGTTTAGGATGACATGAAAGTCACATGGAAAGGTATGCAAAGTAGTTGTTGATTCAGGTTCTACTGATAACTTGGTGTCTTTAGAAATGGTAGAGAATTTGAATATAAAAATAATTCCTCATCCCACCCCATACAAAGTGTCATGGTTAAAAAAGGTCAACAAGTCTTGGTAAATGAGTAGACATGGGTAGAGTTTAATATTAGGGGTTATAAAGATAAAATCCTTTGTGACATCATCCCTATAGATGTTTGTCACTTTCTGTTAGGAATACCTTGATAGTATGACAAAAAGGCAAAAACATGATGGGGAGAAGAACACCTATATGATAGAGAAGGATGGAACTTCTTTCACCTTGAAACAACTACAAGATGAGGGTTTAGATGAACAAGCTAGATCTAGTGCTATGGTAGTTGGGGAGAAAGTGTTCTTGAAGACATTGAAAGAAGGAGTTCAAGGATTTGCCTTAGTAATCAAACCTAAATCCAAATCTATTTTAGCATCAAAGAAGGTGGAAGGTGTTGGTACTCAAAAATGCAGGTTTTAACCTCAAGAGTATGCCAGACTCTTACAACATTCTTGGACAACATACAAGGCGAATTATACAATCAAACCTTCTACTCTTTCGGTTATGCTAGACCTAGGTGGGTGAACCTATATGAAATATGCAGATTTAGAATGAATTTCCTGCTAAACAGTCTACCCACAATAGCAAATAGGAATGGATAGACAAAAGAATACTACAATTACCTCTACTACACAAATAAAGGTTTTGAATGATTTGTTTATAATAAGTTCTTTACTCTGGGATATGGCAGACCAGTGCCTTCTTTCCACTGGGCAATGGAGTAAAAAATGTTACAAATTACTTATAGATATTCCTCCCTGACATATTTTAAGTTGTTAGACACTCTATGGGATGAGGCTTTAATGACTGGCATATGACTTCATCAATTCATGTATGGCATAAATAGTGTTGAAATATTTTCTTACTTAGCTCTCTTTCAACTATCCAAAAGGAATCTCACAAACATTATGATTTACTTAAAGGAAATTTTAACTCTGACTTGCAGACACTAATAAATTAAATCATACAAAATAAAGAAATTGCACTTCGAAAAATTAAAATATACTTGAAATTTGAATTCAAATTATCAAAAGACTCCAAATTGGAGAGAACTAATCAGAAATTAACAATTATAATACCATCACAACGAAAACTAGAAAGGAATTTGGTCAAAAAAATCATCTCCATTGCACTGTTTTCAGAAGGTTTTATATTATTTTCATTCCCAATCAGAAAAATTATTTTCTACCCTCTCCCCTTTCTCTAACTGATTTTCAAATCATTTATACATCACATGCCAAGGGTCGCGACCCTTCGTATTACAGTTACATTCATTTACATTTTCATGTTCATGGCCGGTTGTATTTGATTTCAAAATAAAAAATTTAATTAATGCCTCATCGGCAAATTAAATTTTTTATACTATAGTCGTGCTTTTGATTTTCTCTCATATCCCTTTCCCGCTTTTATTTTTATTTCCCATGGCTTTTATTTCTTTGTCACATTACCGTGGGCTTGACTTTTCCACCCGCAGTTGTGCGGTGTTGGCCTTTACTGCTCCCTCGCCATCTATTCCTATCCACTGTAGTCACCGCGGTTTGTGCTCTGGCCGGTTACGGTATGACGGTAACTGCCACTGCTGCCCTCTAATGGTTTACTGCACTACCGCGGTCATTATTTTAGTGGCTACGGTATCGCGGTAACCACTACCCATCTGCCACTTCTTTGCCTTCATTGTCTACTCCCCTACCTTTTACTGCTGACCAACCGCTGACTGTTACCACAGTCACCGTGGTCTCCACTCAAACCCTCTACGGTACCGTGGTGACCCTTCTATCTGCCAATTCCTTAGCCATTACCGCTAACGACCAACAGTTTACCACATTACCGCGGGCTTGAATTTTCCACCTGCAGTAGTGTGGTGAACACTTCATGCTCACTCCTTTGACCGCTACCGCCATACCATGAGCCCATTGTGGGAGGCCGTAGTAAAGCGGTATGGCATAAAAATTAAATATTTAAAGCAGCGGTAGAAGGAATGTATATGTTTGAATATTTTTGATGGGGATAGAATGCATTTTTACAAAAAAGATAATGATAATATTAGGTTCAAGTGGGTAAAGACTTAGGATTTTGATGAGGAATTATGGGAAAGCCTTAGAATTTAAATGCAAATTTTGGGATTCAACAGAAGGTATGCCTAGTGAGGTTCAAGCTTTGTTAAAAAAATACAAGGAAATTATAGTTGATGAGTTTCCAAGTTCATTTCCTCCCATGAGAGATGTCAACCATCATATAGACCTGATCCGTGGTGCCAATTTTCCAAACAAGGCTGCATACAAGATGACCCCCCCAAAAAATGAAGAAATAAGAAGACAGGTTCAAGAGTTGTTAGATGAGGGTCTAATAAGGGAAAGTTTGAGCCCTTGTTTTGTCCCTACTATTTTAGCACCTAAAAAGGATGGGGATTGGAGGATGTGTACTGACTCAAGGGAAATAAACAAAATCACCATCAGATATATGTTTCCAATACCTATAATGGAGGATCTAATGGACTATTTGGGAGGTGCATGTTAGGGTAAAGGTTTTAACTTAATTATGTTGATTAAGTTACCTTTATTCCCTTCTTAAGATTTCACGTTAGTTTGCATAAAGTGACATTTAATAATTATATTAATTATTAAATGTTTTCCTATTAGAGCTTTTTTTTAGGGTTTTTCCTATTAGGGTTTCTTTAGGGTTTCTCGATCTCTTTTTATAAGGATTGATCTCATTGTATTAACATATCAATTCATTCTCTCATTCTCTCTGATATATACATTTTTAGTTTTCAGAGAACCCTTGCTTGTTTGTCTCCATCTCTTCTTTTGTGACAGGTTATTTGTATGCAAGTGATCTTCGGGGTTTGTGAAGTTGTATTTTCTCAACTTCTACATGGTATCAAAACTCTAGGCTTGCTGCTTCCTATTCTTGTTTTGAAGATTTTTGGAGCTTCAAGGGTTTGGGGTTTGTTTTTTTGATCTAGGGAATACTTGCAATTTCAAAGCATTTTGAGCCCAAACAGACCTCACCATTGCATCTGTAGCAGTCCAAAACCCCTAAATCGACTGTTCATTCGTCCATTTTGGACAAAGTCAAATTTTGGGGCAAATTTTTTTTGCAAGTCCGTCTGCTTGGTAAAAAAATTTTCATTTTTTTTTCGTCAATTTTTTGTCATTGTTTTTTTTTAAAAAAAAAAATCGGGAAATTTTTTTTTTTAAAAGGAAGAAATTTTTAAAGCCTTTTTACGGCTTTGTTAGGCGGGACCCTGTGCAGGCGGGCATGGCACCTATGCAGTGTACCCACGTAGAACCTACGCAGTGTACCTGCGGCTACAGGGGTACAACCTCCCATATATTTTTTAAAAATTTTTTTATCAGAAAAAAATTTTCTATAATTTTTTTTTATTTAAAAACACATTTTTTTTCCAAAATAAGCCTAGTTATGATTTTGCGGTGACGGTCATTTGGCCATCAAATTTAAGCCCACATTTTTGCTGCAACGGCCGTATGACTGTCAAATTTAATGCAGTGCTGGCTTTTTTTCCCCTTTGGACCTGTTTTCTTCCAGAGGCCGTAACTTGAGCATATGATATCGTTTTTTGGCAAACGAGATATCGTCGGAAAGCTGGTTTTCTCAACTTTCTAGTGGTGTGGGTCTCATCACTTCTTTTTTCTGTTGGTGCATTCTACGGTCATTTTTTTGGCTGTCCTTCATGTATTTCCAACTTTTTGGTCCTTTTTTGGGCATTTTGAGCATCATTTATAAGCAGTCTTTTATGTAAACACACTGAGATAAAGTGCCACACTATTATACATGTATTCTTTGGGGATTTTGCACATAAAGTTGTGCCATATTTTGTACTCGCACTGTTATTATAAAGTGCCATGGGGGGTTGTGTAGTTTGCCTTTGTTTTGCCATCACATCTTTTTCTGGTGAGTGTCCCTCCACGACGACAGTGAATCCATATGATTCTAGCCTCATGCATGTATGCTTTGTTTTTGCACACCACTTTTTCAGTTGCAAGTGCTTTCTTGTGCACTTTCAGATGTTGTATCTTCTTCTTCATGCACTACAGGGTGTTTCACATCATTTCAGTGGATCTATCAAGCTCTCCCAGTTCAACATTATGGGGGGGGTATTATATTGTTTGTGCTAATTCTTCCTTGGTTTCACCTTGGAAGGAATCTTTCATTCTCAGTTGATTAGTGTTTCAGACTATTGGTACTTGTGCCATTTGTATCTTCGTTCTAGGTGTTTGTCTTTGTTTGCCATCTGATTCGAGTAGTGTCGTATGGGGCACTTATGCAAATTGTTGTCTTCTTGATCCTGATCATCCTATCTTTAGCGGAGGTTCTTCAGCACCATAGTAGTCATTTTTTGATAGTTGTTTGCAACTTCTTTTGCTTCAGTGATGTTCTTTTTGGCTTTCTGCATCTCTTTTTGGAGTAGAGCTTTTTCCCATGAGGTTTTCTCTATTTCTCCAGTTTACAAAGATTTCCTTGTATTTGGGTACCTGATCTGGCCTAGTTATCGGGACCCATGTTTGCCTTCTTGCATTGTAGTTACCTTTTCTTTCTTGCATTTGTTTGTAGCTGCACTCTTGCTCATCTTAAGGGGGGGTGTTAGGGTAAAGGTTTTAACTTAATTATGTTGATTAAGTTACCTTTATTCCCTTCTTAAGATTTCACATTAGTTTGCATAAAGTGACATTTAATAATTATATTAATTATTAAATGTTTTACTATTAGGGTTTTTTCTAGGGTTTTTCCTATTAGGGTTTCTTTAGGGTTTCTCGATCTCCTTTTATAAGGATTGATCTCATTGTATTAACATATCAATTCATTCTCTCATTCTCTCTGATATATACATTTTCAGTTTTCAGAGAACCCTTGCTTGTTTGTCTCCATCTCTTCTTTTGTGATAGGTTATTTGCATGCAGGTGATCTTCGGGGTTTGTGAAGTCGTATTTTCTCAACTTCTACAGTGCAAACTATTTCTAAAATATTGACTTAAAGAGTGGCTATCATTAGATTAGGATAAGGGAAGGAGATGAATGAAAAACTGTATTTAAAACCAATGAAGGTCTATATGAGTGGATGGTAATGCCCTTTGGACTATCAAATGCTTCGAGTACATTTATGAGACTTATGAATGAAGTTTTGAAGCCTTTCATTGGAATATTTTTTTTTGTATATTTAGATGATATTCTTGTGTTTATCAAGACAAAGGAAGAGCACTTGCAACATCTTGACATGGTTTTGCAGAAATTAAATAAGGAGAATTTGATGATAAATCTCAAGAAGTGTGAATTTATGAAATAAGAGCTTGTGTATCTTGGTTTTGTGATCTCCAAGGGTTCATTGAAGATGGATCTCACCAAATTAGAGGAAATACTTAATTGGCTAACTCCAAATTCATTAGGAGAGGTAAGAATCTTTCATGGGCTTGCAAGTTTCTATAGAAAATTCATCAAGAATTTAATTCATATTTGCTCACCCATTATTGAAACAATTAAAGGAGATAAAAGAAAGAAATTTTAGTGGACTAATGAGGCAGAAAGGAGCTTTGAATATCTAAAAACTAGAGTGGCTCAACAAATTATCCTTTCTTTACCTGATTTCAACAAGGTTTTCACTATAGAGTGTGATGCAAGTGGTTTTGCAATTGGTGCAGTCATAAGTCAAGAAGGCAAACCGGTGGCTTTCTTGAGTGAAAAGTTGAACGAATCAAAAAGGAGGTATTCATCATATGATCTAAAGTTGTATGCAATGATGCCGGCCCTTAAGAAGTGGAGACACTACCTTTTTCCCAAGGAATTCATAGTGTTCATCGACAACCATGCTTTGAGTTTCTTGAACAATCAAGAAAAGATGAGTCAAAGACATGTAAAGTGGGTTGAATATTTGCAGAGCTATACCTTCACAATTAAGCACAAAAAATGCCAAGCTGATAAGGTAGCTGATTCTCTAAACCGAAGGTCAATGTTGGTGCATGAAATCCAACTTCAGAGTATGTGAATAGATGCATTGAAGGAAATGCATTCTGAAGATGATGAATTTAAAGAAGTATATTTTGTTTGTGCTCAATTTAAAGATGCTTTCTATGATGGGTATTCTAATTTTTTTTATAGTATGGCTTGTTATTTAAAGGAGAACAGTTCTGTATACCAAGGTGCTCTATGAGTTTGAATTTGATAAAGGAGAAACATTGTGGAATTTTAGGAGGACATTTTGGGGTTGATAAGACATTGGATCAGGTAAGAAGGTTCTACTTTTGGCCAAAAATGCAAATAGATGTTAGAATTTTTTTAAAATTTTTTACAATCTATCAAAGAGCCAAGGGTTCTTATTCTAATGTAGGGCTGTATCAACCCTTACCAATTCCTAACAGGCCTTGGGAGAGTCTAAGAATTGATTTTGTATTAGGTTTGTAAAGAACTCAAATGGGTTATGATAGTTTATTTGTTGTGGTTGATAGGTTCAGTAAAATGGCTTACTTCATTCCATGCAAGTGTACAAATGATGCTTCTCACATTGTATGGTTGTTCTTTAAAGAAATATTGAGGATTCATGGTCTTCCACTAACAGTTGTTTCAAATAGGGATTCAATGTTTATTGGTCACTTTCAGAGATTACTTTGGAGAAAGCTTGGAACCAATTTGACTTTTAGTACTACCTACCATCCACAAAAGAATGAGTAGACTGAAGTGGTCAATAGATCACTTGGGAAACTTATGAGATGTCTCACAAAGGAGCATGGGAAACAATGGGACTTAGTTCTTCCCAAAGCTGAATATGCTTACAATAGTTCAGTTAATAGAAGCATAGGGAAAAGCCCTTTTGAAGTGGTGTATGGTCTAAAATCAAGAGGTTTCTTTGAGCTTAGAGATTTGGCAGGGATGGAGAAGAGAAGTGTTGAAGGGGAATAATTTTTAGAATCTATGAGAGATATCCATCACCAAGTTAAAGAAAATTTGCAGAAAAGTGTTGAGAAGTATAAGAAGCATGCTGATTTGAAGAGAAGAGATGTAAAATTTAAGGTGGGAGATTTGGTCCTTGCACATTTGAAGAAGGAAAGATAGCCAAAGGGAAAGTATACCAAGCTATTGATGAAGAAAATTGGGCCTTGCAAAGTGGTCCATAAGTTTGGGGCCAATGCATATGAGATAAAACTTGTAACACCCCTCTGTTTTTCTCTTATGTTTAGATTATGATGCTTTGTTGTTTTTTTATCGCTATTTATAGAGCGATGTGGATTATATGTTATGGTGTGATGATTCTCTATTTTGATGTTATCATTTTGACATGCCTTTGATTAGTATAATGATTATTTGGAATAAAATTGTTATTTGCACATGAGTAGATTATATATGTTAGAATTGTCAGTTTCGTGATAGTGTATTGGTGGAGACAAAATTTCATCACTCATTTGCGATCACCCTGTGATTCTGCGATTTCCTCTTCATGGTGTGTTCTATTATGATGTTTATATACATGTTCAATTTATGCCTTGTTTACAAGTTTGTAGGTACAAGACATCGACTCCACCTGGTTTCATAGGTTTGAGCATGTCGACCCAACGATAATTTCGATTGAGAGATAGTAGCTAGGATTCTTGTGTCAAGCCTTTACCCTAGTCTCAGTGTGTCGTCGGGTCTAGTCGGTCTTGTTTGTAAAAGTTGCTTAATTTGGCTTTGAATTATTATGTTGAAAAGTTTAAAAAGGGAATTTAATGAATTTGATTATTTAAAGTTAATTATTAAATTAATCTTATTTTAATGTTAGAAGTGGAGAATTAATTAATTAATAAATTTATTTTAATTGGTAAATAGTATAATATTAGGATTATATTATTTATTTATTAATTAAATTAGATTAATTAAGTTAAATTTGAAAGGGGAAATATTTTGTGATTATTAAATGTTTTTAATTTTAAATTTCTTGAGGATTTTATGCAAATTGGTTGTTAAAGCTAATTTTGAGTTTTAACACGTGTTAGAAGAATTTATGAGGTTGTTGAAAATTTATTCTCAGGGAGAAAATTGTGGTTTAACGGAAGAAGTGAAAAGCTTCCTCATGACAGAGGCATGGGGATATTTTGTGTGTTGGGGAAAATATTAGAAAATAAGTCTTTGGGGATTTGCATGGGTTCTGGAATTTTTTTGGAAGAATTATTGTAGAAAGAAGTTTTGTGTTGAATTTTTAGAAAAAATATTCTCAGGAATTGTTGTTGTGTTTGGGAAATTGTATTATTCTAAAGGAAGCTATTGTCTATTTGGGAAAATTAATTGGATCTGTGGAGGAGGCACTGCTTCAAAATTTACAAACTCACAGGCATTGGACTACATGTTCATTCTTTAATTATTGTTTAGTTAATATTTAAAAGCTTCTACTTTAGATCTTTTCTGTAAAAGATTGCATGTACAAACTTTTAAGTTTGAGCTTTGTTTTAAAAATTGTATTTTCCGTAAATGGAACCCTCTGTGGAATAAAATCCTTTGTAGAATAAATTCCTCTGTAGGTTGAAATTATCTGTGGAAACTATAGAAACATTGTAAACTGGTATTATTTTGAGTTTAGATGAACCCAGAAGGAAACACTTAGAGATCTGGAAAGAAAAAATTTAGTCAGGAAGGAATTTAGTTTTCTATAGAAAAAATTCTCTTGCAGGTTGAAATATTCTCGGGAAAGTTCTTGTGAAATTAATTGTATGAATATTTGGTTCTTCTCCTTAAGATTTATTTTCTGGGTAGTTGTAAAAGAAATATCTGTGTTTGATTTGGAAATTTCATTGGTAAAGAAAAGTTCTCTGTAACTTTTGCTTCTCATTGTTTTTCAAAAAAAAAATCCTATAGAACTTATTCTAGAAATTATTTTCCCAGTTACAGTATTTATTTATCAAATTTATAAATATATATACATATATATATTTATACATACATATATATACATACATATATTGCAGAATACATTTATATATATATATATTACTGTTGAATTTTATTAAAATCTTCTATCAAATGTAATTTATTTCGCGCCATATGCATATTTGTCTGAGGGAAGGGTTTTGAATTTTAATTTATTGAATTTTTCAACAGTAGTGTTGGGGCAGCCAATGATTGACCCAACCGACCCCCATGGAAGGGGAGTCAGTTGTGGAAGCAATCGACACCTCCTCCAATGGGAGCCGACTATGGTAACATAGTTGACGACCCTAGTATCCATCGATTCTTCCTTGAAAAAGGACTAAGCCATAGTGTATGGCTTTTAACTTTGCTTTGGACCTTTATTTAATTTGCCCCTGTCTTGTATGGAATTTTGATTTGGGTTTTTTTGATATAATATATTTTAATATATAAGATATATATATATATATGTATATATTATATTATATATATTAAATATATTAAATATATGATTAATTTGGGCATTTTTAAAGAAAAAGATATTTTTGTTTAGTAATTTTAATATATATATTTAATCTATAAATACGTTGGTATATATATAACCATATACATGGTTATGTATATATTCAATGTGTATACATTTAAATGTATATTTTTAATGATTTTGTTTTAAATGGGTACATGCAATAGGTGCACAAGTAGATGAATTGGTAGATGTATTTTTTCAGTGAAATTATTATTCTTTTAAAAGTAATTGAGGAAATTGAATTCTTGATAACTTAGAAGTTCCCTTCTCCAATTGTTAAGGGTTTTTATTTTGTTAAATTTATTGGGAAATTATTTTTACTATAAATTCACTATAGAGGGGAAATTGGATTTAATATATCCGAAAGTAGTTTAATTCCTATATGATTGCCTTTGCATTTTATTTCCTATGTTTACTTCTTGGGATGGTTTAGAAATGCTTTAAGTCTTCCAGTTGTGATTTAGATTTGGGGGTTGTGATTTATTTTTATGTCAGCCCATTGTGTGACCCTTGTTTAGTCCATTTTCCATTTTCAGTGAGTCACCCAGTTTCCACAAATGAGGATGTTTTGCCTCCTTTTTATGGAGTGTATTTTGTTATTTTTTTCCTTCTAAGTTTGGAGTGGATTTTTTCCATGTGTTGACAATAGGAGAGTGATTCTTGATGGGGGTCAGGGTCTGGGAAGATCTGTCGGGGTAACCCATGCACCTTTGTGTTGATACTTCTCCTAGGTCAGTGGTATGCATGGTTCACTGATGTAACTAAATATTTAACTCTGGTAGAATTGTACCCTATGAGTTAGTGTTGTACTTGTGTTTGTTAAGTTTAGTTTTATTCTAGCCTATGTCTAGAGGTAGTAGGTCTTGTCTAGGATCCTTGTTACTGTCTCCTAGCACAGGGGGTGGGCCTTTGGGTACCACTTGGTTGGGAGGAACATGCACCCTGAACCGTTGGGTCCCCTTTCTTCAGATCGTGATGGCAAGGTTTTCCAATGGAGAGCTCATGGATTCCATCTTGTTTATTTCATGCAATGTTTATTGTTACAAATGACTCTTCTAATTTTATTACCCATCAATTGTATTCAAGGTGGAATCATGTATTTTGTAACTCATATGTATGATTACCTCATTCTAGGAATGAGTGATGTAAAATTTATTGGATGTATTAATGTATTATTGGAGTCTTGATGTAATTTTGTTCTATGTGATGTAGTTCTTAATGTTTTGAATGTATGTACTTTAATTCTTGTTTAGTAATTAATTAAATACTTATGAGTATTGTATATGGTATGAATTTAGATGTAACCTATGTTGTGTGCCTTAGAGGTTGTTGTGAAAGTGTAGTGCATCTTCCTTGTTAATAATTCACTTTTAAAGAATTTTTTTTATGCTTCCATAGTTGTTGCAACTTCCTCTAGGGTTGTGAGGCAAGGCATTACAAATGGTATCACAGCCTCAAGTTCATACACTGGGTACATTTGAGTTCACTATGTTGTCCTTGTGAATCTATTAGTGGAGTTGTTAAGTGATCATGTGATCATGGATTTGACATCTGGCATGATGTACTCTGTGGAAAAGAGTAGCGTGAAAGAAAAGTGATAAAAGGTTATGGATGGAAAGTAATGATATGTATCCCATGGGTTATGGAATTATATGTTCTTATGGGATTATGTATGTAGATGTACCCCTTGTAAATGTAAGGAATCAATAGTTGTCTCTTGTTTGAGTGTTGTGAATACCCCACACTTTCTTTGTGTGTCCATGTGATGGTGATACTTGGTACCCATCCATGGGGGAGAAGTTGTATTTTGATGTGGAATTTACGATATCAAAATGTGTGTTTGCATGTTTGTTACGTGATTGAGGGCCAACCCATGTGTGGTTGAAACTTATATATAAGAGTAACCAAAAGTTAATTTCATAGATTCTTTTTCTTTTGGTTCTCTAGCCCCTCAATTCGTTAAGGGATAGTAGTAGCCACAAATTTTCTTGGGTGGAGTGTACAAGGTATGCATATTGTGGTGCAAAGCATCTCAACTCAACCAATCCTAAGGAAACGTACCCACTACTTTCCCTTATGGTGGATCATAATACTTAATCCATATGTGTTAACCTAATCCCCACATATTTGTGTACAATAAAATAGGTTTGATAGTTTATGCCTAGCCATCCATAGAGACGTTGATCTGGTATTATTGAGTTAACCTCATCCGTATGAGAGGTGAAGCTCAGTTAGCCCCATATTGATATTATCATATTGCATTATGTATATATACCTTATTTGCATGTGTCTCAACATGATGCAATAGATACGATGCCACACCCCACTGATGTTCTGACACAGTGATGGTGATGATTCCGTGTTACACAATTCCACGTGATTGGAAATGTGAAGGAGCATTATGAGATTGTCTTTGATAGCCTACTTATGTGATGAGCGTTATGGGGCCTCAAACACTTGTAGAGGGATACTCATGGCTGCTTCGACTGTGTTGGTCGGGTAGCATATGAGTAGATCCTAGCCATGTATACCTCTAGCTACAATGAGTTCCTACGTGTGCCTTCTCCATGAGGTATCACGATGCAGGGTGTGTTCTACATGTGCCTACTTCTGTAGACCCACAGACACACTATCGTGTGGTATATGACCAGTACGTGCCTTCTTTGGCTGGCGTATGCCCATGTCGAGTGATGACGTGATAGTCGTGGATACAATCTAGGTCATGTGGATGGTGTGCTTACTCTGCACCACATGAGGGCCATTACTATAGCCGCACGTTGTTTCCTCCTTCCTCGTTTGGTGGCTATATTTAGTCACATAGTGTTGTACAATGCAATTTTAAAGATTGTGAAATTTCTTTTGGTTATTGATGATTTTTAGTTGATTGTGAAGGCCGACACTTTGTTATATTTGATTGTGAAGGTTTAGCCACAACTTGTGACCTTATTTTCTTATAACCATAGTGGTTATATATTTTATTTAGTGCTGAAATTATGCGTATTTATTGCCTTATTATTGAAATTGAACTTTAATTTTCTCTTCTTTATGACTTTGGTGGCTAAACTAGTTATCTTTGTGGTTTTCAATGTCGGCAATGTTTCATATTGTGAATCCTCTCCAAGGATGTATGAGGTGGACTTCGTGAGTGTATACGAGGAATTAGACGCATGGAACGTTGAGGATGGGGGTATGTGAGGTTGTTATGGAGCTAGGACCCACTACCCACCTATGTGTGATGACTATCTCTTGGAGGCTAATCACCTTATACAACAAGAGATAGGTCATTGTGGTCTTATGTGGATGGTCTCACCCTATGTGTCTCCTAACACCATCAAGCCATTGATTGTGATGTTTGGTTTATGTGAGATGGTTATTTTCTCTTGGTTCATAAATTTTTGTAACATGGATTAGTATGTTTCTTTTCGGTGCCCACATGGACCCATGTGTGGCCTTGTGTTGTGATTTATGGTGATGTGTATTGGTGTGTATGTTTAGAATATATGTTTAATCATGAGTATGGTGCTTGACTTATGAGTTTCTGTATTATAACTTTTCCTTCTGGTTGTGACTACTTTCTTGGGTGGTGTGTAGAGGATACCTAGGAGAGGTGATCGTGGAGTCGATCATCTAAAATATTCTTTTCTGAGTCCCCATGAGAAGGATTGTGTGGAGTGCTTGGGTCCTCAGTTATGTTCTTCGCTTGAGGATTTTCTTACCCAGCTAGGTCCTAGATAGGAGAGTGTTCCGCAATAACAACACTCTGAACCTAAGGATAAGGTTTCGCAACCTCATCATGGTGGTAATGGTTCTCAATCTAGGAAGAACTGAAATTGATGGAATTGTAAGTGCAACCATTAGGAGCGACCAACATAAAGTGCATAGGCTGTAATGATTAGAGGTACAGGATGTTACACTTGCGGCCAACAGGGCCACATAGCTAGATAGTGTCCTCAAAGGAACTCACTTGATTTCAGTCAAAAGTTGACGGCTACAGAGCCAACAAGGAATGACACAGGAAGGACTCATGGGACGAGTGCAACAATTGATCATGGTTGAACAGAGAATCACGAAACAAATATGCAGATTACTAGTAGTGGACAAACAACTAATTTAGGAGTTCATGGAAATCCTACAGTACAGGAGGCTGAGGAATTGCCTTCAATGTTTTTTTCTCTACATTGATACTTATTATGTTAGGATATGAATTTGGTTACTGCTGTTTTTATGTGTGATTATATGGAGTTTGTACTAGGGGTATTTGTAGGCTTCCAGGAGTAAGCCTAACCCTAGGGGGGAGGGAATGTAACACCCCTATTTTTTCCTCTTATGTTTAGATTACAATGCTTTGTTATTTTTCTGATCGCTATTTATAGAGCAATGTGGAATAAATGTTATGATGTGATGATTCTCTATTTTGATGTTATATTTTGACATGCTTTTGATTAGTATAAAGAATACTTGGAATAACATTGCACATGAGTAGATTATATATAGAATTGTCAATTTTGTGATAGTGTATTGGTGAAGGGGATAGAATTGCATCACTCGCTTGTGAGCGCCTTGCAATTATGCGATTCCCTCTTCACGATGTGTTCTATTATGATGTTTATATACATGTTCAATTTATGCCTTGTTTATAGGTTTGCAGGTACAGGACATCGAATCACCTAGTTTCACAAGATTGAGCATGTCGACCCAATGGTAATGTCGATTGGGAGATAGTAACTAGGATTCTTGTGTCAAGCCTTTACCCTAGTCTCAGTGTGTCGTCAGGTCTAGTCGGTCTTGTTTGTAAAAGTTGCTTGATTTGGCTTTGAATTATTATGTTGAAAAGTTTAAAAAGAGAATTTAATGAATTTAATTATTTAAAGTTGATTATTAAATTAATCTTATTTTAATGTTAGAAGTAGTGAATTAATTAATTAATAAATTTATTTTAAATGGTTAATAGTATAATCTTAGGATTATATTATTTATTAATTAATTAAATTAGATTAATTAAGTTAAATTTGAAAGGGGAAATATTTTGTGATTATTAAAAGTTTTTAATTTTAAATTTTTGGAGGATTTTATGCAAATTGGTTGTTAGAGATATTTTTGAGTTTTAACATGTGTTAGAAGAATTTATGAGGTTGTTGGAAATTTATTCTCGGGGAGAAAATTGTGTTTTAATAGAAGTGAAAAGCTTCTTCATGACAGAGGCACGAAGATATTTTGTGTGTTGGGGAAAATATTAGAAAATATGTCTTTTGGGATTTGCATGGGTTCTGGATTTTTTTTGGAAGAATTGTTGTAGAAAGAAGTTTTGTGTTCTTGAATTTTTAGAAAAATTGTTCTCGGGAATTGTTGTTGTGTTTGGGAAATTATATTATTCTGAATGAAGCTATTTTCTATCTAGGAAAATTACTTGGATATGTGGAGGAGGTGCTGCTTCAAAATTTATAAATTCAAAGGGATTGGACTATAGGTTCATTCTTTAATTTTTGTTTAGTTAATATTTAAAAACTTCTAGTTTAGATCTTTTCTATAAAATATTACTTGTGCAAACTTTAAGTTTGAGCTTTGTTTTAAAAATTGTATTGGCCTCTGTGGAATAAAATCCTTTATAAATTAAATTCCTCTGTAGGTTGAAATTCTCTGTGGAAACTATAGAAAAATTGTAAATTGGTATTATTGTGAATTTAGATGAACCTAGAAGGAAACACTTAGGGATCTGGAAAGAAAAATTTTAGTGAGGAAGGAATTTAGTTTTCTGAAGAAAAAATTCTCTTGTAGGTTGAAATCTTCTCGGGAAAATTATTGTAAAATTAATTGTATGAATATTATGGTTCTTCTCCTTAAGATTTATTTTTTGGGTAGTTGTAAAAGAAATCTCTATGTTTGATTTGGAAATTTCATCGGTAAAGAAAAGTTCTCTGTAAATTTGGCTTCTCATTGTTTTTCAAAAAAAAAATCCTGTAGAACTTATTCTGGAAATTATTTTCCCAGTTACAGCATTTATTTATCAAATTTATAAATATATATATATATATATATATACATACATATATATATATATATATATATATATATATATATATATATATATATATATTACTGTTGAATTTTAATAAAATCTTCTGTCAAATGTAATTTATTTCACGTCGTACGCGAAATTTCCGTACACATATTTGTCTGAGGGCAGGGTTTTGAATTTTAACTTATTGAATTTTTCAACAATAGTCTTGGGGCAGCCAATGACTTACCCAATTGATCTCCATGGAAGGAGACCCGACTGTGGAATTAGCCGACGACCCTGGTATCTACCAACTGTCCCTTAAAAAAGGACTAAGCCATAGTGTATGGCTTTTAACTTTTCTTTGGAATTTTATTTAATTCGCCGCTGTCTTGTATGTGATTTTGATTTGGGTTTTTTTGATATAATATATTTTAATATATAAGAATATATATATATGTTATATATTAAATATATGATTGATTTGGTTTTTTTTAAAGAAAAAGATATTTTTGTTTAGTAATTTTAATATGTATATTTAATGTATATATATGTTGGTATATATATAACCATATATATATGGTTATGTATATATTCAATATGTATACATTTAAATATATATTTTAATGATTTTATTTTAAATGGGTACATGCAATAGGTGCACAAGTAGATGAATTGGTAGATGTATTTTTTCAGTAAAATTATTATTCTTTTAAAAGTAATTGAGGAAATTGAATTATTGATAACTTAGAATTTCCCTTCTCTAATTGTTAAGGGTTTTTATTTTGTTAAATTTATTAGGCAATTATTTTTAGTGTAAATTCACTATAGAGGGAAATTGGATTTAATATATCTGAAAGTAGTTTATTTCCTATACGATTGCCTTTGCATGTTATTTCCTCTATTTACTTCTTGGGGATGGTTTAGAAATGCTTTAAGTCTTCCAGTTGTGATTTAGATTTGGGGGTTGTGATTTATTTTTATGTCAGCCCATTGTGTGACCCTTAGTTAGTACATTTTCCATTTTCAGTGAGTCACCCGATTTCCATGAACGGGGATGTTTTGCCTCCTTTTTATGGAGTGGATTTTTTTATTTGTTTCCTCCTAAGTTTAGACCAGATTTGTTACACGTGTTGATAGTAGGATAGTGATTATTGATGGTGGCCGAGGTTTGGAAATATTTGCCCGGGTAACCCATGCACCTTTGTGGTGATACTTCTCCTAGGTCACCGCTATGTATGGTTCACTAGTGTAACTAGATATTTAACTCTGGTAGCATTGTACCTTATGAGTTAGTGTTTTACTTGTGTTTGTTAAGTTTAGTTTTATGTTAGCCTGTGTCTAGAGGTAGTAGGTATTGTCTAGGATCCTTGTTACTGTCTCCTAGCATGGGGGGTGGGCCTTTGGGTACCACTTGGTTGGGAGGAACATGCACCCTACACCGTTGGGTCCCCTTTCTTCAGATCGTGATGGTGAGGTTTTCCAGTGGAGAGCTTGTGGATTCTACCTTGTTTATTTCATGCATTATTTATTGTTACAAATGACTCTTGTACTTTTATTACCCCTCAATTGTATTCAAGGTGGACTCATGTATTTTGTAACTCATATGTATGATTTACCTCATTCTAGGAATGAGTGATGTAAACCTTATTGGATGTATTAATGTATTATTGGAGTCTTGATGTAATTCTATTCTATGTGATGTAGTTCTTAATGTTTTGAATGTATGTACTTTAATTCTTGTTTAGTAATTAATTAAATTATTTTGAGTATTGTATATGTTATGAATTTAGATGTAACCTTTGTCACATGCCTTGGAGGTTGTTGTGAAAGTGTAGTGCATCTTCCTTGTTAATAATGCACTTTTTAAGAAAAAAATTGTACGCTTCCATATTTGTTGCAACTTCCTCGAGTGTTGCGAGGTGACACATTACAAAACTCCCTCCTGGAGTTGCTATCTCTCCTATATTTAATGTTGTTGATGTATACCCCTTCAAGGGATTTGTTGATGCAAGTACAAATGTTGCTGCTGATGTTGTTTATGATGATTGGGTTAGATATTTTCCACCTATTGAACCATTGAAGCTTGAAGCAATTTTAGACAGAGAAGAGGTGAAAAGAACAAGACACAAAGTCTATAATGAGTATCTTTTCAAGTGGAAATTTTTGAATCCTGAATATGCCACATGGATGTCTAAAGAATATATTAAGAAGAATGAAACATCATTGCAAGAGCTGATCTCAGATGGAACTTGATAATTTTTCCTCTTCGGGTGTATGGTGTAGGGGCACCATGGTAATTTTGCTTAAATGTTGTCATTAGGTGTCTAGGTTTGTGTTTTGTGTGTTTGAACACTTTTTGGATGTAATAAGGTTGAATGGAGACCATTTTTGATGTATTTGTGTCATGTAGGGTCATTTAGGTGTGTTTTATAAAATTTGCTTTGCAACTTGAAAAATTTGGCTTTTGTGAGGAAGTTGAACAGTCATCTTTTGGATTTTAGTTGGAAACTATTGAGTTCTAGTGGGAACATGTTTAAGAAGCCTCAAAAAATTTGAGGCAAGGTTGTTGAAGCATTTGCAGGAAAAATAATACAAAGACACTCTATTTTTCTGCATAGAGTGCTTTTTTGTAGTTTTTGGCTCTGTACGGCTCTGTATTGTGAAGTGATGATTTGAAACTTGTGTGAAAGGTTGAGGGAATGTATATTATCTATTTTGGTTTTGGAGTGATTTAATTTCATTGATAAATAATTTAGTTTGAGGGATTTTTCTAGAAATCGTCCGAGAAACCCGTAATTTAAGGGTATGTGAGCAAAAATCATGTTTAGTAGCCCATTCCACCATTGAATCTTGGCCAAACTTAGTGGAATGGATGATTTTAGTTTTCTTTCAATTTTTTTGTATTTTTTTAGAGCAAGGGATAGATTTTGGGGTTTTTCTTTCCATGACCTAGCCTAGCATCTTCATGTGTTAGGCAGGGTAGGTTAGAGATATTGTAGGACAACAAAACTATGATGAGTTTTGGTGGAATAAACTGCATAATTGGAACCTATGTGACATTTTTAAGTTTCTATAGTGAATAATTTGTGTTTGGTGTTTGTATTTCTCATAGGTTCTTTGTAAAAGAGGCCTAATTTAGCCCTATTTCAGTGTAGCAAGTCAAGTTTTTATGAATTTGTTCCAAAATAGCCTAAGTCACAGATGAGACATGTTAAAATGGAGCCTAATGGGTATTTGAATTTTTTTTGGTTTGTGGATATACGACCTTCTCTAAAATATATTCCTAAAAAAAAAGGTTTGGATACCTAGAAGTTGAAGATAAGGAATTTTGAGCAATCCACCATTGTTGGATCTTGAGACAAGAAGAGGTGGTTGAATTGTGGTGTTTGAGCCTACTCCAACCTTCTCTACATCACAAGGTCTACTTCATCCAAATCACTTGGGTGCAACAGGATACTACAACAATATGCTCTAGCTTTTGTTGTGGATAAGGACACTAAGTCCTACCTCTTATTTAACTAAGAGACCTATCTATCTCCCAAGAAAAATGCACTTCCAAGGGTGTTTCTTTGGTCATCCACACATCCTGCGCAATCAACATCATTATAATAATTCAAAGAAAAATCATCATCCTTCTTGTACAACAAACCATAATCTAGAGTTCCCTTCAAGTATCCAAATATTCTTTTCATTGCTTTCTCATGAGTTTTCTTATGATTATCTTGAAATATAGCAACCAAAATATTGTATTCATAATATCAAGTCTAGAAGAAATCAAGTACAATAAACTTGCAATCATATACCTATAAAGAGTTTGATCAACTTCTAGAGACTCATCATTTTTTCTCAAGTGACAGTTGGTCACCATAGAAGTACTTAATGGTTTGAATTCCTCCATCCCAAACTTTTTCAACATCTCCTTTACATATGTAGCCTAAGAAATAAAGATACCATTATTTAGTTGAAAAATTTGAAGCCCAAGGAAGAAATAAAAATCACCAATCATAGACATCTCAAACTCTTTATGCATCTCTTTTGCAAACCTCTTACACATCACCATCTCCACTAAAGATGATGTCATCAACATATACAACTACAATCAACAAATTGTCTTCCTAAAACATAATGTAAATACTACTATCTAAAGTACCTTTTTTGAATCCTTGCTAAAGTAATTACTTATCCAATTGATCATACCAAGATCTAGGAGCTTGTTTGAGTCTATACAAATATTTCTCGAGTCTGTACGCCATATCCAGATCTTTTGATAACTGGAAACCATCTAGTTGCTCAATATATACCTCTTCCTCTAAATCACCATTCAAGAAGGTTGACTTGAAATCCATCTGATAGAATTTGAAATTCTTGTTAGTAGCAAAGGAAATAAACATATTTATTGCCTCCATTTGGTCTACCATAGAAAAATTATCCTCAAAATCAATACCTTCAACTTGTGAATATCCCTTACATACCAATATTTCTTTGTTTCTTACAACTTCACCATCTTCATTTTTCTTGTTCCAAAAAACCCACTTTGTTCCTATAAAATTCATCTCAATTGGTTTGGGAACCAATTCCAATGTTTGATTCTTTTCTATTTGATCCAATTCCTCTTCCATTTCCTTTATCCAACCATAATCTTTGCTAGCATCAACAAAGTTCTTGGGCTCTACTTTTGATAGTAAACAAAAATTTATCCTAGTCAGCAAACCTTATCCTAGTCAACACACCTTAATTCTTGTTACCAATAATCAGATTTGTAAAATGATTCTTCTAAACATATTTTTTTGGAGTCTTGCGAGCCTTCACTAGTTCTGGTTCCTTCTCTTATTTTTATTTTTCTTCTTCTTCTTCATAAATGTAGGGATACATACCAAATCCAAAAACCTCTAGTTCTTGTGATATCTGACACAACTCTTCATCTACCTTAACATTTGTGCTTTCAATCATATTTCTCAATCTCTTGTTGTAGCATCTATAGGCCTTAATTTTGGTCGAGTAACCAAGAAATATCCGTTCATCACACCTTGAATCAACATTTTCTCTCTTCATCTCTCCTGATGTAACATTTGGTGCCAAAATTCTAAAGTATCTAATAGTGGGAGACCTACCATACCACATCTCATAAGGGTTCTTAGTGCTATTAACCCTCAAATGTACTCTATTAAGAAAATAGATATCAGTGTGAACTACTTCCTTCCAATACATATCAAGAAAATCATCATCATTCAATATAGTCCTAGCCATATCTTGGACAATCCTATTCTTCCTCTCTACTATCCCATTCTACTAAGGGGTTCTAGGAGCAGATATATGTCTCTTAATACCATGATCTTCAAAAAAGAAATTTAGATTCATTTGAACTAAATTCACCTCCTCTATCTGACCTTAAGCATTTGATCTTAACCTCTATTTCATTCTCAAATTTTTCTTTGAAGATTTTAAACTTATTAAAAGCTTATGTTTTATCTCATAGAAATGGAGCCCAATTCATTCTAGTATAATTATCAATAAGTAACATGAAATTACTTTCACCTTGTTGACTCCTTATCCTTGTAGGTTTGCACAAGTCAATGTGAATAAATTCCAATGGCATTGTAGTAGAGCACCCCTTTCTTTTGAGAATTGTCTTTGTTTTCTTTCTCATTTGACACTCATTGCATAGCGTTTTCAGGCTTAGTTATCTTATGCATATATCTCACTGCATGAGTAGAAATTATCTTCCCATATTGTCAAAGTTGATGTGTCTCATCCTCTTGTTCCATAGTCAACACTCATCGATCTGAGCTAGTAAATAGATTCTTCCATTTGTCTCCTTTAGATGATATAAATTTTAATTTGTCCTTGTACCTTCTACAACTAATCTTTCAAACCCTTCTTTTTTGATCTCACAACCATTAGCATGAAATGCCAGATTGTATCCTTTGATGCACATTTGACTGCCACTAAGAATATTATGCTTCAGACCTTTGATATAGAGGACATCCTCAGTTCTACTCTTTTCATCAATTTTTATAGAAACCTTTCCACAAATTTGTACTGATTCATCAACACCAAATTTAACAGCTCCACCATTAACCTTTTTAAGACTAATTAAATTTCCCTTGTCACTAGTCATGTGGTTAGAGAAACCACTATCAATTACCCAAGCATTTGATTCTTATTTTGCATGAAAGGAAGTCCACAATTCCATAGATCTTTCATTTTTTTTGTCAACTTGCAAGGTACTAGACCTCTTAAATTTTTTAAAATCACCCTTTTATATTTCAGAGCCATGAATAGGGTTCCATCATTTGAATCATTATCCTCATCTTCTGAAAAAAACCTACTTTCCTTGGAATAGAAACCTCTTTTAAAATTATCCCTTTTATTACTATCATCTGATTCTTTACAAGGACATTTGGATGCAAAATGACCAATCCTCCCACAATTGAAACACTTGAAAGGTAATTTACCTTTGTATTTTCTAGTGCCTTTATTTAATCTTCTCACAAATTTTTCTTCCATCTCATCAAAGTCACCATCTTGATCAAATGGTTCATCCTTTATCTTTTTATTGGCTTTGAATATAACTTCCTTCTTTGGAGCATCTTTTTCAAATTATTTCATTTTAAAGGATACGAGAGCACCAAAAATTTCATCTATTGAATACTGGCCAAGTCCTTAGACTCTTCAATGGTAGAAACCTTATGACTATAATCATTAGGGAGATAGCTTATAACCTTCTTTACAATCTCATCTTTTACTTCTCCATCAGGACCTTTGATTCCATTAACAACTTCATCCACCTAGAGCATATAACTAGCAATATCTTTATCCTCTGTCATCCTGATGGCCTCAAATATACTTTTGATTTTTTTTATCTTGTATTGATTTACTTTATTGTCTCCTTCATAGATGTTACTAAGCTTTCCCTAAAAATCCTTAGCAAAATTGTAATTCATCACCTTAAAAGGTTTTGAATCAACTAACCCACACAAGATAACATTCTTAGCCTTGGAAAAATTCTCATACAACCTAATCTCAGCTAGATATGTAGGAGGAGCAACATAAGCAGTATAACCATCCTTGAAATATTACCAAACACCAAACCAAGAGAGTTTAGATGGCCTTCCATTCTCAACTTCTAAAAGGTGTAGTTCATCCCATCAAACCTAGGACCTTTGTAAGCTCCATTATGTGCCATATCAGAATTTTACTCAAGTAGTTAAGCTTCTTCAAAGGAACTTGAATTTGATACCAATTATTTAACACACCTAGAGATTGAGAGGGGGGTGAATTAGTATCTTCAAAAACTTAAACCCTTTCAAATCATAAACCCTTTAGAAATATGCAATTTTAGCCTCTGAGTGAGATCAACAACTCATTCACAGATCAAAAATACTTAATCTAATAAAAAAAATGAAAGATAATTCAATGAACACACATACACAAGATAACACTAGATTTACATGGAAAACACACAAAGGGGGAAACCACAAAGAGAAATCTCTCAATATAGAAGCTCATTGCTTACAAAATTACAATTTAAGGCTCACTACCAATGGACTTGTAAGCTAAGTGGCACAACCTTAGGGAGAAATACAAGGGAATTTCAATAATAAGGCACAAAAACCCAAGGAAAGATACAAATTATAAATATCTGATGAGATTCACTATCTCAAAGAAAGATACATAAATAATACAAAATTACATTTATCAACAATACACTCTACTAACTAAGGCGTTAAAGCTCATTACTCTTTTCTTTTCACAACTTCACTACTTCAATTCATGTTTTCACATCTCCACTCCCTCGCCACATATTTTAACTAAAATTTTCTTACATTTTTATCCTCTGTAAGATTTCAAAACATTAATTAGATTGGCCAAAAAGAATAAAACAATGATTTCAACAAGTCGACCATTAAAAACATTATGTGATCCTATCCAGAAGATAAAGAGGACCAAAATTAAATTTTATTACATATTCCATTGTGATTTCAAGTAACTCACACATTGGTGCACATCATCCCAAGTCAACCACAAGGAAACATGTAGATGAAACATGTAGCACAATACTAGTCAACCCAAAAACACAACTTCAACTGAATTTACTCAATGCGATCCTTTACAAGATAGTTCAGGACCCAAAATCATCTTAACACAACTTTATATTCCAACACAAGCCTCCAAGAACACGTTGCAAGCAAGATAACAAGCCTTGTTGACCAGTTATCCATATATCTCCCAAAAAACCAACTCAACATAATATGTGGTACCAAAGAGATAAATCATTGACATGCAAACCACAAAGAGATGTTCCATGAACATTAAAAAATACTTACAAATAATTCTTTCACATTGTCATGCCACAAATAGCCACCACAAACCAAACAAGAGAAAAACACTTCACCCCAAAAGTACATGATACACAAACATGAGATATAACATTAACAAATCAACTTGCAGTACACACCATCACATGAAAACTAAACTGAGACACTGGACAAACACTGAGAGTATGTTCACCAAGACATAGGAGCAAAAACATCAATGTGGAGAAATGTAGAGAAATTTCTAGACTATTTAATACAATTAGCAAAATTGCCAATACACTGCAAATACTAGAGACCTCCTCGACCAAACAGGTGACCTGAAAAGATAGGAGTGCAACATACACAGAGCACAAAAACTGTGTAATGTCCCTTTCTAGGTTTACCATAATTCTTGCCTTGATTTTCTAAAGATATCCTTTATGATGGTTTAGTGTTCAAACTATGTTCTTTTTCTCCTTTTCCTGATCAAACATAAGATAAAAACATTCATAAATTTATTCATTTTTTATATCAAATAATCACAATTTCTTATAAGGCTCAATAATTTTTGCAAGCATCTTTATTGTATAATCATATTATATATATATATATCATATAAATATATATGTAATTACATAAAATAATGTAAATGGAGCAAACATATCAACAATGTTATAAGATAACTAGTAGCATGCATGATTTATTATTCCCAATGCCATCAATAAAAATTATTTAAATCCATAATGTATTCATCAACACCATTATTCAAATGTACAAACACTTATCTAACTTATTATTTAAATTCATAAAAATACTTATCTCCGATATCCCTATTTCTCCAAACTACCATTCTGTAGAACCTCTTTATTTCCAGCCAGCCATGCCTTTAATTATTCTTTATTCATATTTTAACACTATTCTTGTGGCAACAACAATTCATATCTCATATTTCATTTACTTATTATCTTTTACTCTATTCTAAATGCATATTTTATTATACTTGTTGATCCTTTCTAACTCAGACTTCATACCCCTTTCATTTTACTTTTCCCATCCTATTCTCCATTTCCTTATAGCTCCTTTTCGATTCAACTTTGCTTGACCTTTATATCCTTCTTATACTGTTTCATGAAGGGAGGCATCTTTTAGAATAGTCAACCTTTTATAAGATCGTGCCCCTTTGTTAAGAGCCTTACTAATAAAGTTTGATCGCTGCATTTGTTAATTGTCCCTATTAGGAGTTGACTTTGGTGTTATTTACCTTTCTTTTATTTAGTATTATTTATATGTTATATTTTATATTTTACTTATCTCTCTTTTATTTAATATGTTAGATATTAATTCTTTTATGGTTTATGAAATCATATAGGTTATTATATTTATTATGTTTTTAGACTACACTTTGTAATTTTTGTGTTATTTTATATTTATCATTTTATGTTTATTATTTTATATTTATGTCTCTCTTTAAAATAATTATAATTTTGTATATTAACTTTATACATATATTAAATTTTCTTATTTAATATGTTTATTCTCAAATTAGTATTATATATATATTTATAGTATCATATTATTATAATAATGTTAAATTGTTAACATATATTTATAAATGTATTTTTTTCATATTTGTATTATTATTTGTTTGTTTATCAATTTATCTGTGTTTTCAAATCTCGAAACATGATAGTCCACCCCACCCAAGATTGCTTGTCCTCAAGCAATCACAATTATAAACATATTTTCACATTAGGAGTTACGTCCTTTCACACCTCCTCACTATTCTTGAGGGCCTAAATTAAGTTAACTAAGGTTGTATTCTTAATTGGATTCTCCCGTTGTATCACAAAATTGAGGGAGTAATAGATAGTCACAACCCTTTATTATTGAATTTGGATAGTAATTCAGTTTTAGATAAGTTAACTTGTTAGTCCCTCCCAACCCCCAAACAGTTCATAACTTTTAAGCAAAAATTATACACAATGATGAACCCCATATATGAATCAAAAATTAAAGCAGACAACCAAGTAGCTCAACCAGGAAAACAAGTAGCTCAAGCAGGCAATCAAGTAGCTCAACTAGGCAAACAAGTAGCTCAAGCAAGAAATCCAGTAGCTCAAGCAGGCAAGCAACCATCTCAAGCACATAGGCAAGTAGTTCAAGCATGCAAGCAACCAAATCAAGCACACAACCAAGTAGCTCAAGCAAGTAAACAAGTAGCTCAAACAAGCAAGAAAGTAGCTCAAGGAAGTAGGAAACTAGCTCAAGTAGACAAGAAGGTAGCTCAAGCACGCAAGCAACTAGCTCAAGCAAGTAGGCAACCAGCTCAAGCAAGTAAGCAAGTAGATCAAGCACACAAGCAAGTAGCTCAAGCACACAAGCAAGTAGCTCAAGCAAGTAGACAACTAGCTCAAGCACACACCAAGTAGCTCAAACAACTTGACAAACAACATTTTTAATATTTCTATAGTTTTTAAGCATAAAGTATTCATAAACATAAAGACAAGTTCCAAATACATATTGATTAGCTCTAATATTCATCACATACACAATGGCTAACGAGCACATCACAATGGCTGACACACACATGTCCCTAATGCATCTCCTATCCATGGAGGGTTCAACCATAAGAGAGTATAGGAAATCATGACTTGATGGGGAGCCTAGGATCCATCATGCCAACTCTTTCCCTTCCTCTTATGATTTAGCCTTTTGGGTTTTCTTAGTTCCCTCCCTTATAGAAAAATTTCTCCATTATCGGTCGCAATAACTGCCATCAATCACAATGAACTCCATCAGTTGCAATGACTTCCATCATCAGATACAATGTCCACCATTAGACACAATGTCCACCATCAGACGCAATGTCCACCATCAGTTGCAATGACTCCCATTATCGGACACAATGTCCACCATCAGTTGCAATGACTGCCATTATCAGATGCAATGTCTGACATCGGTCGTAATGACCACCATTATAGTACACTTGGTGCCTCAACTCCTCTAGACCCAAAGGCAGTACCCTCAGATACCCCAGAGGCAAGTACCCCCTTGGCCCAAGTGGGATCATCTTGTCCCCTCCTGGTTGGCATATCTAGAAGAGGTCTTCATTGTCTTGTTGGCTCAACTCCTCTAGACCCAAAGGTAGTACCTTCAAATACCTCAGAGGCAAGTACCCCCTTGGCCCAAGTGGGCTCATCTTGTCCCCTCTTGGGTGGCATATCGAGAAGAGGTCTTCATTGTCTTGTTGGCCCAACTCCTCTAGACCTAAAGGTAGTACCCCCTTGGCCCAAGTGGGCTCATCGTGTCCCCTTCTAGGTGGCATATCTAGAAGAGGTCTCCATTGCTATCTCCCTTTGCAATACTCTTGTAAGGTCCTTTTGACTGCATTGGTGCCCTATTTCTAATATAATTATTTTTCCCACTTGTCATAGGTTGTTGCTTCTTCAAATTTTTGCAAATGTTTTTAAATTCAGATTATTGTGTACGACTGTGAGAAGTATCCAAAGTCTTTTATCCTCTTCTTTGACCTTTCTTCCACAGGATAGCAGGATTATGCTATGATACCACTGTAATGTCCCTTTCTAGGTTTACCATAATTCTTGCCCTGTTTTTCTAAAGATATCCTTTATAATGGTTTAGTGTTCAAACTATGTTCTTTTTCTCCTTTTCCTGATCAAACATAAGATAAAAACATTCATAAATTTATTCATTTTTATATCAAATCATCACAATTACTTATAAGGCTCAATAATTGTTCAAATCATCACAATTACTTATAAGGCTCAATAATTGTTGCAAGCATATTTATTGTATAATCATATATATATATATATATATATATATATATATATATGTAATTACATACAATAATGTCAATGGAGCAAACATATCAGCAATGTTATAAGATAACTAGTAGCATGCATGATTTATTATTCCCAATGCCATCAATAAAAATTATTTAAATCCATAATGTATCCATCAACACCATTATTCAAATGTGCAAACACTTATCTAACTTATTATTTAAATTCATAAAAATACTTATCTCTGATATCCCTATTTCTCCAAACTACCATTCTGTAGAACCTCTTTATTTCTAGCCAGCCATGCCTTTAATTGTTCTTTATTCATATTCTAACACTATTCTTGTGGCAACAACAATTCATATCTCATATTTTATTTACTTATTTTCTTTTACTCTATTCTGAATGCATATTTTATTATACTTGCTGATCCTTTCTAAATCAGACTTCATACCCCTTTCATTCTACTTTTCCCACCCTATTATCCATTTCCTTATAGCTCCCTTTCGATTCAAATTCCCTTGACCTTTATATCCTTCTTATACCATTTCATGAAGGGAGGCATCTTTTAGAATAGTCAACCTTTTATAAGATCGTGGCCCTTTGTTAAGAGCCTTACCTTAATAAATTTTGATTGCTGCATTTGTTAATTGTCCCTATTAGGAGTTGACTTTGGTGTTATTTACCTTTCTTTTATTTAGTATTATTTATATGTTATATTTTATATTTTACTTATCTCTCTTTTATTTAATAAATTAGATATTATTTCCTTTATGGTTTATGAAATCATATAGGTTATTATATTTATGATGTTTTTAGACTACACTTTGTAATTTTTGCGTTATTTTATATTTATCATTTTATGTTTATTATTTTATATTTATGTCTCTCTTTAAAATAATTATAATTTTGTATATTAACTTTATACATATATTAAATTTTCTTATTTAATATGTTTATTCTCAAATTAGTATTATATATATTTATAGTATCATATTATTATAATAATGTTAGATTGTTAACATATATTTATAAATGTATTTTTTTCATATTTGTATTATTATTTATTTGTTTATCAATTTATCTGTGTTTCAAATCTCGAGACATGACAAACTGAATCCCAAGCCATAAGACCATATCTTCAAAAATGGAGGAATGCGAAACATTCTCCCAAATAGTCTTCAAAGAACCTTCCTAAAATAGAAACTTTCACCAAATTGCAAAGACCAAAACTTCCTTGCAGAAACACATACTTCCTCAAGGACAATATGAGAGAGAATACAACATACTGGAGACCATGAGCATCATCTCTCTATAATCAACATTACTTCTAATCCTTATCTTAATACTTATAATCCTCGTCTTAATATGTCATCATTATATCATCTCTTCTGATAACAACTATGCTTAATTCATCTTTACTTAATATCAACTAAGACATGACATCCAATGATGAACATTAACAACATACAACTATAGACATTGAAAAATTCCCTGAATGATATCATGCACTCAAATTAGGTATACTAACATCATTTCCTCCTAAAACCCATCATCTTTTCACTTAATTGATTAAATTAGCCTAGCTTTTTAATTAACTGCATCATTTTCATCTATTAACCTAATCAATTTAATCAAGTTGATTCACCCCCCCTTCCATGCTAATATTTCATCTTATCAAATTAAATACATCAAGTTATTTAAATTAAATCCCCAAGTCTCCTTATTTAATTAAATGACCCTAAGTTATTTAATTAAATATCATTCCACCTTTCCCCCATTCATTAAATCATTTTATTTAATGAATACCATCTAATTATTCTAATCCCCCTAATTGCATAAATTAAACTTTTGTTTAAATGATAATTACTAATTAATCTAATTCCCCCGCCCCCTCAATTGTAAGGGAATATTCATCCTTTGCACATTTGTCCAAGAATATTCCTTCTCATTTTGCACAATTAAAATTTGTTCTAATTTCTAATTATCCCTTTCCCTCACCCATGAGAATATTTTAAAGAATATTCTCTCTTCTCATTTGAAAAAGGGAATATTTTTACTTAACTTCATATGCAAGTTAACTCAAAACTTCTTGTGAAAGTTAACTTGTGACCTCTTGTATAGGTCAAAAGTGTGTTTGTTTGAAGGAATATTAACCCTTGATTGAAATATCATCTTCCATTCTCATTAGTTGATGAGAATCCATGATCCATTCCTCCATCTTTTTTCCTTTTTGACCATATATTAGATTTTTCAATCTCAACCCCTCATTTCTCATTTTATCTCCTATTAATAGTTCACTATTTGGAGACAAATGGATCCATCTTTTAATATAAAACTTATGCTAATAAAATCACTCACAATCACACTCATATTTAGCACATATGTAGCATATTTTTTAGTTTAATTTCTGGCATATTAGCTTAGCTTTCATTAATGACTTCCATGATCACATAATACATCTATTTAGCTTATTTGTTAATTAGGGTTTGAATATTTTAGTTTAAAATCTATCTATATTAGCTTTGCATTTGCATAGCTTAATCATTTTAGCATACAATCATGCTTTCATACACATCTCACAATCAGTCCATTAGTTTTCTTCAATAAAGCTGACTGAAACAAGCTCATTTATCCACATGATTGGGAAAGGGTCATTGTTCCATGTCAACACGACATCGATCCCACAATGGGATAGGTTTCAATGGATTAGAGTAGGCATTTTAAAATCTTTTTTAGTTTGGTATGATTTGTTTTAATGGATTCTTGGTTTAATTTACACTTGATTGATCCTATTGAGATTGATGTTAGTGGCTTCATTATGCTTTGATTCTTCATGGATCAAGTGTAATATTCTCATACTAGTCTATCGGTCCCATTCTGGCACTAGAAGGAGGGCATAACTGATCAAATTTAATCAATTTTTAAATTGAATTTTGTTTTTTATGATTCTTGCAGGATACAACGATGCTCAAGAGAATTTTAGCGATACCTTTGTTGGGAATCACCATACAATGATTCTATCATCATAAAAAAAAATGATGCCTAATTAATACCCTGGTGATGATTAAAATAAATGGTGATGCTGAATACTTTTGGAGGTATTGAGAGTTTACAAATGACAATGCTCCCAAATCGCAATGCTATCGTCATCACTGGATTTTTGTAGAGCGACGCTAAAATTCACCAAAGTGAAGCTCATTGGATGTATGGTGACACTATCATGAACAATGACACCCTTCTCTGGTAAGAAAAATAGTGATCAATTTTCAGCATGTGCTTTAATATTTTTACTTCATTTGATCACTAACATGCCTCTAACTTTATTCTATTTTTTTGACTAACTAGGTTTTGTAGGCTAGAAGATAAACAATGAAGTGAATAATCATCCTTGTCTTCCAATTAGGTTTTAAAAAGAACGCTCAAACGGAACTAAAATCAAACCCTCACTTCATCATTTTAATTTGGGTTCAAAATTGAACAAAACAACTTAACACTTCGTTTGGTGCTTAAAATAAACCCATCTTTGTGTTGAGGGTTAAAATTAATGAGTGTTTGTCATGTTTTGTGATTTACATTTTTCTCATTGAATGCATATGCACTTCTCTCATGCCACTCAACAATCTTGAGAATTAGAAAAATTCTTGGAAATTCTATATAATCACCCACATCTTTCAATTTGGATTAAAAATGAACCCCATACTACTGTAGAGAAAAGGCGTTGTGTGTTCTCTCTCCTTGTTTCATGGAAACTGGGAGATCAAACTAAAAACGTACTTCCTTGATTTTTTTTAAATCTTAAGAGGGCCTACCTCCCTACTTTGAAAGGATGGAATGACCCAAGCGGTAATGAGCTAAAGCCAAGATCTTTAAAATCACTATATAAAAATGTGTTTGTGATGAAATTCATAAACAACAGGTGTGTATGTGTCATACCAACAAGTGCCACCCTTAGTATCTAGGTGATACGTCAAAATATCTTCTTGGGAAGGGAATGTGATGCCTCGATTGAAATAAGCTTGAGCTAATATTGTCGCATATATGACCAAATTGAACAAAATCCCTTACTAAGAACCATTGTTTAGAGGCCAAAAACCTTTATGCTTGTGGGTGCAGGAACAATCGTTTTGAAGCCGCCACATTTTACTATTCATTTTCGAAACAGAAAAATCCTTAGGATCTTCGGATCTTTAGGATTTGAGATTTGGTGGTCATGAGAAGTGTGTGCCATGGAGGGGAGCCAGTGTTACCAAATCTCTAGTTGTTCGCATTGTATTAGTGTTTAGAGAAATCCAAGTGGGGATTCAATGAGTAGTATCTTCTAAACCTAAGTTCGTAAATACTTGTGAGTTAGTTTAATACTTTGCTTGGTTCTAAAACATTGCAAACAAACATTCACAATATTCCTCAAAATTTCACACCCTTTGGTCTAAGTATGGATACCCTTTGACAAAACCTTGATATTAATGCTTTTCCTAAGCATTTATTCTTAGAGACTTCTAATTATTTTGGTTTATATCTCAATCCATACTTCCCAAAGTTAACATAAGAAACTATGGTTTTAATTTCATAATTTTTACAAAATGGACCTTGTGAAACTTATGATGTTTTTGACATAGAAATTTAGTTTTAACTTAATCAAGACAAGTTTTTGTGGTAAAATAAACTCACTTAAGCAAGATAAACTCGACAAATTGAACCCCACATGACCATTTGGAGACCGATTGCTCTCGTTGAAAAACCCAAACTCATGCTTTCTATTATTCAACCAAAATTTAAACTCATTGAAGGAGAAAAATATGATATAATTAGTATTTTGAGAAGCTTCACTTTTAAAACAAAGGAAACACCCATTCAATGGAGAATTTATCAAACATATTAGACGAAGAAGAGGAAAAACTCGATATTGAGGCTAGAAGGCCCATATTACCACCACTCGCATGGAAATAAATATCCATTTTTTCATGATCTTAACTTCTCTAAATGATTTCACACAAAATCAAAATCCTCAAGAGAAGGTATATAGGTTGTCACTTCAAACTTAGGCATCTTAGTCCAGAATCTCTCAAAAAACATCTTTTAACATCTCACCAAAATAGAACTAGGTTGGTATACAACTTCTACAAACGTGCTTCAAGGAACAATCCAAAATTGTATGCATTATTTTATAGTCAAAATATTGGTCGCTTTCATGATCTTGAACCTATCTAAATCGTCGGGTCTTTATGATTTAAAAAATTTAGAGGTCTAGCATGTTTCTCACTACCTTGGTCTTATCAAACAAAGGTTCACTCTAGGTCAACATTGGGTCAAACATTTCATTCACCCCTTCATACAATTTCACCCTTCACTTCCCCAAAATTTGTAAAAAATTTGAACACATGAAAACTTTTGGACTTAAACATCTATCAAACCAACCCCCAACTTAGATACTTTGTGTGTGAAATTAATCCTTTTCCATGCACTTAGTTAAGTTAGTTATCATCTTTGAACTATTTATTCTTGAAGGT
Source organism: Sequoiadendron giganteum (assembly GCA_007115665.2). NCBI lineage: Eukaryota > Viridiplantae > Streptophyta > Pinopsida > Cupressales > Cupressaceae > Sequoiadendron > Sequoiadendron giganteum. The sequence continues at coordinate 483,791,400 of CM021102.1, forward strand.
CATGAGTCTACCCTAAATATTTCTAGGTTCATAAACATCCTTTATCCAAACATCAAAACATCAAACTTAATTCAAAAGTGTTGTCCCAAAACATTTGCAAAGACCACTTACCACATCATTCACCTTTTCATCTCCCACTGCCATAATTTTTCCCAAAAGAATTAGAGTGCCCCTTTTACCTAGATTTAAGTCAACTGGAGAGTTGAAACATTAAAAATATCAATATAACTCTCCCATAGGTGGCCTAAAATTTATGGTAAATACACGATCACAACACAAGAGAATCATGGAGAAAACAAAATTCACATTCACCTTAAGTGATCCCAATCTTTTAGAATTCGATCCAATAAGTCAAGCTACCCCATCACAACAAACCTCATCTCCATTAGGGCCCTATGAGATTGAAGATGTTACAAACAACCCAATTGAACTTACTAAGAAATAAATCATGGAGTACAAACAAGAACATCAATCCTTAGAAAACTTTGCTTGATTTCCCGATCATTTGTTGTGCAACCTTTGACACAAGACTGAACAACTCCATCACTGGGGCTAAATCAAACATCCACTGCTAGTCTTGCAACTAGTCTTGCCAAGGATTTGGTCTAACTCTTCTATTTGAAAGAAACACACTTGTGGATAATATCAATAAAAATCCACCTCAAAGAACTACTTGGACACCAACCATTGGTACCTCGACCATTCCCAAACACCCCTTGCATCAATATAAACCACTTACAATTCATGAATCCACAACAACATCAACATATCGAGTGTGCTCATATTCATCCATCCTCACAAGTACCACAAGTGTGCCCAACATCCCATAAGGAAGTGTGACAAAGTGTCTCAAATCTACCCATAAGGGCATGCCAATACCATAATGCAAAGTCAACCCTTAACACAAATAGGGGCATATTTATCCAATCCCCCAACTGGTTCATCTACACCATTGGTTTCACAAAACACATCCATCCCATCCATCATTCACTTGAATCAGAACAATCCCTCGATAATGAATCCCGTTAACCTAGGTAATATTTTTTCCACATCTCTCGTGCAAGGAAATCCTCAAGACATCAATCAAGGGAACCTTTTTAATCAATGGGATTAAGGGCCTAGTATGTCATTATCATCACACAATCTAATGACACCATTCTCATATCTCCCCATGGTCCTCTTCACCATGCAAAATCAAATGGGACCTCAAACTTACGTTCCTTCATATTAATCCACTATACTCCAAGGAATGTTGAACCAAGGGAACTCCAAACCTCTCATCAACAATCTGATACCCACTCAAAACATCAACATGCAAAATCCATCACAAGTATCCCAACAACCAACTGATCCTACATTGTTAGCACATGCCTTACCTTTACAGTAAACAAAAAAGGCTTATCAACACGTTGTCCAACAACAACAACAACAAGCAGCCCTATAGCACCACAATAATAAAAACAACAACAACAAGTAGCCTTAGCATCACAACAACGAAAATAACTAAAAAAACAACAAAAGAAATCAACGAAAACAACAAGCAACCCTAGCAATACAATGACAAGAAAAACAAGCAACCTTAGCAGCATAGAAAACAACCTTAGCCCCCAAAAAAAATCAAGCCCATCAAGCAACCTTAACAACTCAACGAAAAAAACAAGCCCAACACCAAGAAAATTTAGAAACACATCAAAAACAACAAGTCCTAGTGGCACAACAACAAGAAGCAACCCTTGTGGCTCAACAACAACAAGAAGCCTTACTAGCTCAACAACATGACCAACAACAACAATACCAACAAAGTTCCTACTATAATCCTCAACAAAACATCGTCAATACAAACACATTAGAAACATATGCATCAACACCTCAATCTCCTTCACAAAATCCCACACCACCATATACACCATACATCACTTTATCATATTAGAATCCCACATATAATCCATCCACCGTACCACAATACACAATGTATACTCCGACACCAAACCCACAGGACAATCTAGCATCACAACTTAAGGCATTATCACAAGAAATGCAATATCTTTGGATGGGAAAGATAAAGAAGCCCCATACACAAAAATTATGTCCATATCCATTCGATCACAACATCACAATGGTACCATTCCCTCTCGGCTTTGAAATCCCTAAATTTGATAAATACAAAGGGAGAGGAAGTACTGTATACAATTTCAAAGAGTTTAATGTCATGTGTATGGAGGTGGCCTATAATGATTCTTATTTAATGTGCCTCTTCCCCCGAAGTTTAATAGGTCTTTCCATGGATTGGTTTTCTCAACTATCATCGGGTATCAAATTTTTTCAAGAAATCACTGATAAATTCATAGTTCACTTCTCATTTAACCTAGACATGGACATAAGCCTAGAATAATTGTATACTCAAAAAAAAAAAGGAGAATATTTTCCAATTTATTGCAATGATGGAGACAAAGAGCTAGTAAGAGCAAGTGTCCCCTTCCTGATGAACAAAAAGTGGGGATCATCATAGAAAATTTGGATCTAGATCTATCCTTCCACTTAAAAATGAAGTGCATCACCTCATATGATGAGCTTGTCCCTAAAGATCTTAAAATAGAAAGAGCTCTAATCTCACAGGGAAATACTCAAGCTTACAAAGACAATCACCCATCAACTAGTTCAAATGACAAGCCTCGTGTCTAGGTTAAGAACAAAAACATAAAAAATGATGGTGTGGTAGATGCTAAGGTGGTCCTGAGTTCTCCTAGACCAAACAAAAATTAAGTTGCTAACATTCAACCAACCGTGCAAAAAATGACACCTCCTCAAAATAATCAAATCAACAACACCGAAACACAACAAAGATGAACCCTTAGCAAGAACAACTATCCAAAATGTAAGTACACATATTTATCCGAACCTATCTAAACCATCATAAAATTTATCAACTTTGTAAACTACCAAGAACCACAAGAGAAGCCATCCTAGTACAATGAGAATAATCTTTGTGACTTTCACAAAATCAAATGACACAAAACAAAAAACTGCATGAGGCTCAAAAATATTATCCAAGACCTTATAGAGAGTGACACTATATATGTCAAGGTACCAAATGGGAATCATGATCTTAAGATATACAATAACCCTATGCCTGATCATAGAAAAGGAAAAAATACCAAAAAAGACAAAGATTACACAAATGCATATCATTCCTATTCAAATGTGGTCACTTCAAATGATAGCGTTATCACCATTGTCACCATCAAAGGACCTAGTGTGGAGTGTGGAGTCACCACACAACATCGAAGAGCAGCCATCCAAGGAGTCTCATCTCAATCTAGGACACAACCTACTTTTCCAACATTAAATACCAAAAAGTAAAATCTCTTAGATCAACTTAAGAAGACCCCACACATATTTCTATCTTAGAACTATTAAGGCTATCCCGCACACATAGGGAAATCTTAGAGAAAGCTTTGTCAGAGTTATCCGTCCTTGAGGATATTGATACAAATGAATTTCAAGCTATGGTAGGGAATATCACTAATCATCTTCTCACCTTCTTAGAACAAGACCTACCATCACAACCATATCATAACCCCACCTTACACCTTGAGGTCGTTATTCATAAGAACAAGGTCAAAAGAGTCTTAGTGGATTGAGGTGCTTGTTTGAATATTTGTAATCTTTAGTTGATCAAGAACCTACTATATTCAAAGGATACTATTGAGAAAGGAAAGAGTACCACTATCAGAGCATATGCCAACCAAGAATGAGTATCACAAGGCATCATTGCACTACCCATCCAAGTGGGGCCTATCATTATAGAGACTACATGCAAAGTGCTAGACCTTGATCTTCCCTACAACATCCTACTTGGCTGACCATGGATCCATGCCCTAAAAGTTGTAGCCTTGACCTATCACCAATGTGTAAAGTTTCCTTTTGAGGGAAGAGAAATTACCATCCATGGAGATCCCAAACCCTTTTATTATTGAGAAAAATTTGAGGCCAAGTTCTATAAGATCCCTCAAATACCTAAGAATGATGAAGGTCCTACACCATCTTCCTCATTTGTTGACCCATCATCCCTTGCATCGACCTCAAAAATAAAAACACCCATTGTGCAGAACATTCCCAATATTAAAGAAGTGATCAAGGATGATGGTTGTGGAAACTACAAGCTAATGAAGAATACCTTTGTCTTGGAAGAGCTACCTTTTTCTCCTCAATCCCAAGGTAAACCCGCGTCTAACAACAAAGAGGCTAAAACAATCAAGATGACATCTACTACCATTACTAAGTGGGGTGATTTTAACAAAATGACTTTCCCCCATTCTTCCCATGGAAGATGAAAAAAAAGGTGACAGGTTGTCATTAGGTCCTAAAACTTTAGTTAAAGATGTAATTAGGAGAATAAAATATAAAACTAATATAGCAATATATCAAATCCTAACTAGCACAATAGAGTACGAGAAAGCATGAAAATCAAAATAACAAGAAAATGCAAACCCAAATCCACGCTAAACTCGATTTATCTCCATTGCTCTTCTCAACCTCACATTTGAATGCAAGATTTTGAAGGTTTGTTGATGGACGAATGTTGTTTGCTCACTATTGCAGCAACATAACATTAAGATGTAGATGAAATATGAGAAATAGATAGATGATAGATGATAGATGAAATATTGTAGAGACAATTCGACAAAGTGAGGGTACTAGAAGAAGTCCCTTCAAAATGGCTTGTGAGAGGCAATATTTATAGAGTTTTTATGTGGATGGATAAGAAGATTTGATAAGATTTTATTTTTGACAAAAGAGGAAATACAACGAGATGGGATAAGATTTTATTAATTAAATAAATATTTGATTTATTTAATTAATGTTAGATTTATGACTCCATCAATTAAATAATATAAATTATTTAATTAACATTAGAAGAATGATGGGATTATTAATGAAATTAGTCAAATAAATAAGATTTATTTAACTAATTAGAAGATGACAAGGGTACCTAGGGAAAAACATGCTACAAGATGTCTAAATGACCTAACGTTGTGATCTAAGGTATTGTAAGAGGAATTTTTTGGGTGTCTACATTTTACCCCTTTGAGATGATGTTCGAGATGATGAGATTTGTGTTGAGTAACATCATTTCAAAGAAGATAAGCTATGGATAGAGGAAAATGGATGACGATAGAAAGATAGGATGATGATGCCCTCGAGGATAGGTGGGTTCGAAGGACATGGATATACTTTCGAAATGGATGAAATGATAAAAGATGGATAATACGTTATGCTGCAAGAAAGTGAGAAATCATGGTGTTTGATATAGAACTAGGCATTATGCACCAAGATATAAGGACCAAGGTGACAATATGTCTCGTACCCCAATGCAATATAACCTTGTCTAAACATATGAGGGAGTAAAATTAAAATTAGAGAATTAAAGTCCTAATGCACAAAAGGTATGATAAGACCTTAGATGCAAAGGATAGTGCAAAAATCCATTCCAACATACACAATATATGAATATTAGCTGGAATGATACAGATTTGATACAAATGCAGGATAAAATGATAACACACACAAGAAAGCAAGAAAGCATGCACAAATGATTCAAAAAAAAAAGAAGGTATTGCCCCTATCAAGTTGTAAACTGTCAATTAATTGAATGACTGATGATAATGATAGTGTTGTCATTGTGGGGAACGATATATCCCTAGATCAAAAAAAGGATGATTGATTGATTGATTGGTTGATTGGCTGATTTGGTTTATGACAAGATTAGGATCAATACCATTGATGCAATTGGATAATTTGACAAGATTAATCAACTTGATTGTTATGGATTGATGATGACTTGCATTTGAATTTGATGTATGGATGAATGAATTTGATGAAGATGATTGATTGGTTGAATGGTTGGATGATTGGATTGAGATATTGGACTGATTAGATGAAATTGGAAGAAGTGATTGGATGGATTGATTTTATTTATTGGATTTTCGTTGGATATTTTATTTTTTAATTTTTTTCAGTACCTTTTTCCATTTTTTTGTATTGTTGGGGATATTTTGATTCTTTTGTATTTTTGAAATGTTTTATTTTTTTGTATTTTTGAAATATTTTGATTTTTTTGTAATTTTG